>OX463227.1:179649827-180273577 GCA_949820135.1 Sylvilagus floridanus | reverse complement strand
AACCTGGAGCTCCATCAGGGTCTTGCATCTGGATGCAGGGGCCCAAGCACTCAGGCCATCTTCTGCTGCCTTCCCAGGTGCATCAGCAGGGAACTGGATGGGAAACAGAGCATCTGGGACTCGAACTCACACCCCAGCGTGGGATACAGGTGTCTTAAGCTATAGCTTTATCCAATGCACCACAACGCCGGCCCTGTACATGAACATTTTAATGCAGGTAGAAACACAGAACACCTTTTAATTTAATTTACATTATTTCAATATGATATGTGTATTTTCTCATGGTGGTCTGCAGTCTTTGCAGGTATCAAGTGTCTGTATACATGGACATGATGGGTCACATCTGACCAATCCTATTGCCATTATCCTGTATGCATGTGTTTTCTGCTGTTTTGAAATACTTCTTTCATGGAGCACTTTTCTTCATTTGAATTCAGGAGACATTTTTTATTCTGAATTTCTGAAACACTGTATAATTAAAGCATGGAATACGAACATTTAAAATGGATATATATTATCAGCTTGCTTTGCAAACTGACCATGTCATTATAAACCAGCAACGTCACCAGCAACAAAAGATGTTAGTTTTATCAGAAATTCATCAGCACAAGCCTCTTTCTTAAAAAACAAAAAAACAGGCCGGCGCCGTGGCTCAACAGGCTAATCCTCCGCCTTGCGGCGCCGGCACACTGGGTTCTAGTCCCGGTCGGGGCGCCGGATTCTGTCCCGGGTGCCCCTCTTCCAGGCCAGCCCTCTGCTGTGGCCCGGGAGTGCAGTGGAGGATGGCCCAAGTGCTTGGGCCCTGTACCCCAGGGGAGACCAGGAGAAGCACCTAGCACCTGGCTCCTGCCATCGGATGAGCACGGTGCGCCGGCCACAGCGCGCCGTCCGCGGCAGCCATTGGAGGGTGAACCAACGGCAAAGGAAGACCTTTCTCTCTGTCTCTCTCTCACTGTCCACTCTGCCTGCCAAAAAAAAAAAAAAAAAAAAAAAAAAAACAACTCTTCGCTAATTTTAGAGGTTTTAAGATAGTTTTTTTTTTTTTAAAGCGACTTGTTTATTTGAGAGAGAGAGAGAGAGAGAGAAACTCTTCCATCTGCTGGTTTACTCCCCAAAAGCCAACAATAGCCAGGATTAGGTCTGGTGGAAGCCAGAAACTAGGAATTCCATTCTGCATAGCTGGCAGGGGCCCAAACACTTAACCACAATCTGCTGCCCCCACAGGGTGCTCCTCAGCAGGAAGCTGGATCCTAAGTGTAAGCAGCAAGCACTCACAAAAATTGTTGCTCTTTTAATTTACATCTGTTTACAGATACTGATGAAATCAGCGCATTTCCTCAAATATCTCTTTCCCATTTTATTTTTACCTTTTGGAGGATTGCCTGTCCATCTCTTTGCCAGCCTGTCTTGTACAAATGTCATGTTGTCTCCATCTTTGCAGATATCAACCCTTTGCTATTCGTATTGGAGACATTTTTTTTTATTAAAAAGAAGTATATTTTGCATGGTCAAATGTGTCAATTTTATTAATTTCTGATTTCTCCAAATGTTTCAATCTAAGAAAAGTGTGAGTTTCAGGGCTGGTGTCGTGGCATAGAGGGTAAAACTGCCACCTGCAATACTGGCATCCCATATGGGCACCAGTTTGTGTCCCGGCTTCTCCACTTCTGATCCTGCTCCCTGCTAATGAGCCTGGGAAAAGCAGCAGAAGATGGCCCAAGCATTTGGGCCCCTGCCACCCATGTGGGAGACCTGAAAGAAGCTCCTGGTTTTGGCCGGGGGTGTTCTAGAACTCTCTACATTGTCTTTGTAATGTTTCTGTAAATCTGAAACTATTCTCAAAGCAGGCATTTATTTTATTGTTTTTTAATGGGTTGAGGTGGGCTTGCAGGATCAGTACTACTGGAAGGTATGGAAAGACGCAAGTCTATGCTACCAGCTGGTGCTGGGTTGCCTGAGTGGCATCTTTCCCCTTCTGTCTTGAAAAGCCTGCTTCAGGGGGTTTGTTTCTGAGGTCTCTGTTCTGTGGCTCAGGGCACTGCCTGAGGATCTTATGGCTGTCATTCTGTCTCTTGGGTGTTTTCTTGGTTCAGCTTCAACCTTGCACCCCTTGAGTTCAGCTGTAGAACTCTGGAGGGCTGGGTGGAAATAGAGGTAGGAATAGTTGCTCTCCCCGAAGACATTAAAAACATTTAAGGTAGTAATTTGTCATAATGTTGGCTTAAACTATGGCAAAATAACCTAAGAAGAAACGAGGAGAAAGTACGAGTGTGCAACACTTGGAGCAGACAGGGAGGTTGCTGTCTGCTCTGAATTATCTGAGTCTGTTTGTGTGAGCGGACAGGTGTGTGGAGGGGAAATGGGCGTGACCGTCACTGGGTATGGGATTTCTTTTTAGGGTGATGAGAGTGTCCTGGGGTTAGATAAGAATGAAGGTGTTACAGCACTGAATATACTAAAAGCACTTGACTGTAGACTTCTATAAGGTGAATTTTATGGCAAGTGCAATATATAGAAGGGGAGAGGGGAGACTGAGTTTCCTGTTAAAATATTTTGACCACAGAATTTGCTAAGTCTGTAATTAAGATGGAGTCACCAGACAAAAGAGATGTAATATATGTATTAGCTATTTTATAGATATAATTGTTAATAATATATATAATTAACTATGTCTGGAGTCACAGTCCAGCTGGTAGAGACAATTGCAAAACCAAAAGCAAAAACCCCACCAAAAACTCCTGCCTCAGGTCTCACCCTGAACTTCCTGGGAAGTCCTTACAACACCGCTCAGAAAGGCCCCTGACCACACCACCCCCACTTCACCTCCTCTGTGGGTCCTGGGGTGGGATCCTGGCCCTACCACGAGACACGTTACTTAACCCCTCTCCTTCAGTTTCCTCAGCTCTCACTGGTGGCATATGTTACTGAGAGGATTAACGTGCCCTGAATAGTGTCTCACACAAGGTAGAGAGCGTATTTAGAAGTGGTAGCAGCGATTCCTGTCACTCAATGACAAAATGCTTTCTGTCCGTGGGCAGGCTTAGCTGTAGTGCTACAAAGACGGATGGAACTCAGCCTTGGCCCTGAAGTTGTCTGCCATAGAACCGAGGCAAAACACCTTCCTTGCTGCACTGCGGTGCTCGGAGCCAGGACTCAAGGCCTCCTCTACTATCAGGGAAACCATCTCTTGGATGTCAGGATGTGCTAATCTGAATCACCTGGCTTCTCCCTGGGGTGTTGTGCACCCACGGGGTAACCTACCCAACAAGGAGATGCCCCCTTCGTCTCTTATTCTGTGGCTTCCGCCCTGCCCACTGTCCTGAGATTGTCTCATATGAGATTAGAACCAAGGATCAGTAGAGAAAGCCCTTGTTGGAAGAAAAAACTTGGACAAGTTAACTTTAACAAAGTAGAAAAAAGTGTCACGAACCAGGACCAAAAGTGATCCAGAAGGTTCTGTCCCACACCCTATGCAAGCTCTGAGAAAGAAACTCCCAAGCGGAAATAGCCTGATTGGCCGCAGCTGGACATGGGCCTCCTTTGGACAGAGTTTTGGTTGCCCTTGGCTCATGGTTGCTGAAGATTCGGCTGCTTTGATTGGCTGAGATGTGGATGCTAAGTACTGGAGTATGATGATTGGCTGAGGCTTTAGCTGCTATGGTTGGCTGAGTCATGGCTACGTGTCATCAGAGCACTCTTAGATTGCAGGTTATTCACAGGTTAGGTTAGGTTACTGTTCACTAAGTAGGGAGGTGGCTTTAAGCTAACCTTCATGCAATGTAACTTGTTTATTTCTTGGAGAAACCATCAGGTCCAAGGACCTAATGAGTACTCTAGGTTCTGACGTAACTGGAACTCTCTATGCTCCAGAACCCCAACAAAAAGAGGCCAGCATGGTGAGCCATGCCATGATGGTACTCCAGGACCTGTCCACTGACCTGGCCCCAGGCCTGTGAGCATTCCTTTTCCCATTGGCCTTGCTTAGGGACACAAAGCTTGCTGTTACTTTCTTGTGAAAACAAAGCTTATGGGCAGGTCCATCTGGGAGCCCAGTTCCAACTCCAGAATGCGTGCCATAGCCAGGGCTGGGCCAGGCCAAAGCCAGGAGCAGGAATCCCAATCCGGGTCTTTCGTGTGGGTGGCAGGGATGCACATTATCAGAAAGCTGGATTGGAAGTGGAGTCGCTGGGACTCAAACCAGGCACTCCAGTACGGGACTGGTGGCATCCTAAGGGGTGTCTTAACCACAGTGGCAAATGCTTGCCCCTCACCAACGCACCTGGAAATACGGAGTGGCGAGTGGGATCGGGACTTTGGATCTCTGAGATCCCCTTCCTCCTCCTTAGAAAATGTGCTTATACTGACTCAGGGAGCTACTCCCAGGCCCTCCCAGAACCCCTTGGTGGCCAGGGGTAAAAGGCTGAAGATGAAGACAGCCCAGTGGCCCGCCCTGTTATGACCTGTGCAACCACACTTGACCTGGGCTTGTGCAGAGTCTCCTTTTGCAGAAAGAACCCCAAGCTTTGTGAGAGAGCCTTAGGAAGAGATTTTCCCAAGCCTGTTGTGGTTCTGACCTTCTGTGCCTGAGACAACGGGAGGGGACCCTGGGCTTTGTTTTGTGAAGGATGTGTGTAGGGCGAGCCGTGAGTCAGCCTCTCCCACCAAGAAGCCAACCAAGGGCGCTGCAGGCACTCCTGGCACTCCCCTCTGTTCGTTTAGTTAGTGACTTCCCTGAGACCCTGAAGCTGCCCTGGCTCCTGGCTCGGGTCTCTCTCGACGGCCACAGAGGAGAAGTTTGCTGTTAGCCACAAGTGGGGGTTTCCTGGGGCAAGTGCTTTCCATACGTTGACATTTTAAGGCCAGGAAGACCTTAGCTGGGGTGGCTTTTTTAGCACTATTTCCAGGACTACCGGCATTTCTTCTTTGAAGAACTGAAACCTCCATGCTTCAGAAGGTCTGAATTTGCCAGGTTGGTTACTGCTGTTGTAGGGATGTGGGTTTGTGAGGATCACAGGTGGGATGTAACCAGCTTTGTGTCATCTCCATCATTCTCCGCGATAGAAACATGCCAAGCAGCTAAGTCAGTTCTTTTTTATTTATTTAAAAGGCAGAGAGAAGGAGAGATTTTTCCATCTGCTAGTCTGTTTCTCAAATGGCTACAACAACCGAGGCTTGGCCAGGCTGAGGCCAGGAGCCGGGAACTCCATCCAGGTCTCCCATGTAAGTGGCAGGAGCCCAAGCACTTGGGCCATCACCCACTGCTCTCCCAGGTACATCATCAGCAGGGAGCGGGTTGGGAAGTGGAGCAGCTGGGACAGGAACCAGCACGCTAATATGGGATGCTGGTGTCACAAGTGTTGGCTTAACTGGCTTAACTCTGGAAATCCTGTTTGATAATTTCATCTCTTATTATGATGTAAGAGGTCGCAAGGAGAAGACTTTATTTTAGAGGAAAATGTCTCTGAATCTTGACCCTGTTCAAGGCAAATGGTCCAAGTTATAAATGCCGTTTCAACTCCACTATTCCCCACTGTTTCTTCTTGCAACCTAAATGCATAATGGGTTGTCATCAACAGGATCATGGTTTCCTGTGGGGAGCCCAGCTAGAAATGTTGGTGGCCTTGATGCAGGACCACATGTGACATAAGTTAACCAGAGAGAGGAGTAGCAGCCTGTCGGGAAAGTGGCTATTCCATGGTTAAAATCCCCTTAATAAAACCACAGGTCAAGTCCAGAACACAGTGTAATTGTGTTGTGCGTGCAGATTACACAAGAGGACTTGAGTTCCCATTAAATAAAGATGTGGCACATATAAATACACTGTATCATAAATTTAACCAAAGACTAAATAATGATATCTACTTCAATAGGTTGTTTTGGGAATTAAAATGAGATAATGTGTGTAGAAGGGCTCATTAAAAGTGACAGTTATAACCACAGCATTTTAGATGCCCACTGCCTGCCAGATCCCGTTCTTGGCACCGAATGGACCTCATCTCATTTTATTCTCCCGTGCGTCCTTTGAGGAAAGAGTGAACTCACCCCTCATTCCAGGCCAGAAAGCTGCAGTGCCAGGACACAGTCCAGCTCTGCCTCGCCCCAACTTCCCTCCTGTGAGCCCCGCTGTGTCCTTCCCACACTAAAGCATCGTACAACAAACTCTCAATGTAGGAAACTTCCCCCAGGCCGGTTTGGGAAGTCCAGAGAGCTTTAAGAAGCTGCTACTGGAAGTTAGAGCAGCTGGTCTCTGTTTCACTCATGAGCAAACCTCCAGTAGCAATGGGCCAGGCCGGCTTTCTGCTGGCCCCGGAGTTCTCAGGATAGAGAAAGGTTCTTGTGTGTTGGCTTCTTTTGTGTGATGCTTGTGTGTGATGCTTCAAGTTGCTATTAAAAGAGTGACTTCAAATTTCAACTCTCTCTGGAGAGTGATCTCTATGAAAACAGACAAGGTGTCAGAGATGATAAAACGTTAACCTAGGCATAAGAGGGGAAACACGTACAATCCTACTCTGTGAATTTCTTATGTGGTAGGACAAAGCAAAAACTAGTGAAAAATGATGACTTATGGGGAGGGAGGACAGATTGGAGTGGTAGAAATGGAAGCCAAACTCTACCTCATTTCATTGCTTTGTCTTTGGACTTATGTAAAGGTTTTATATAATTATAAAATAAAATAAAAACAGAAAGCAATCCTTAAAAATCAAAAGCAAAATGAAACAAATCAGCCTGTGAACACGCAAGCTTGCGTAACCTTGTTGATTCCATGGGTCAAGCACGTGGAAAACAGCAATGTCATGTATCTCACAGCACTGTAGTTTAAATGTGCATCTTCTGGCATTACATCTTAGGAGACCAACAACAACAGGCAAGGTTTAAATTGCATTCAATAATATTTACTACTCATGATTTTGATAATTTTCATATCATTCATCTGAAACATATATGTGAGAATATATATATATATATATATATGTATAAGTAGATAATTGTTAAAGTTAATTAGAACAGGCCGGCGCCGTGGCTCAACAGGCTAATCCTTCGCCTTGTGGCGCCGGCACACCGGGTTCTAGTCCCGGTCGGGGCACCGGATTCTGTCCCGGTTGCCCCTCTTCCAGGCCAGTCCTCTGCTGTGGCCCGGGAGTGCAGTGGAGGATGGCCCAAGTGCTTGGGCCCTGCACCCCATGGGAGACCAGGAAAAAGCACCTGGCACCTGGCTCCTGCCATCGGATGAGCGTGGTGTGCCGGCCACAGCGCGCCGTCCGCAGAAGCCATTGGAGGGTGAACCAACGGCAAAGGAAGACCTTTCTCTCTGTCCCTCTCTCTCACTGTCCACTCTGCCTGTCAAAAAAAAAAAAAAAGAAAAAAAAAGTTAATTAGAACAAAAGTTTTCAGTTTAGAAGAGACGCAAGTATGAAATTAAATAATTTACATTAAAACTCTCTAATCCTAAATTTGTTGGCAATGCACTTATGATGTATTTTCTCTTATCAAAGTATTTTTCCACCACTGTCCACTGAGAGGTCTATAAATAACCTGGTAATGAGAATGCCTGGAGTTCAGACAGTTGGCCCTAAATATCATTTTCCAATGAAAGCAATCAGTGATCCATGGACAAATGGCCGATTCTGGGCCTGGGATAAGAGGTGCATACAGTAGACTAGAACACACACTGATTTATTTGAAAGCAAGGGAGACTCTCAGTGCCTTCTGGAACTGTGTCAAAAAATTCTGGAACCAACTTGAAGGGGCTCCCAGTGACTAAAGATGGGAAATTTTGAGCATCAAAAAGAATAATTACATGGGGCTGGCGCTGTGGCTCAGTGGGTAAAGCTGCCATCTGCAGCGCTGGCATCCCATTTGGGCGCAGGTTCGAGTCCAGGCTGCTCCACTTCCCATCCAGCTCTCTTCTATGGCCTGGGAAAGCAGAAGATGGCGCAAATGCTTGGGCCCCTACACCCATGTGGGAGACCTGGAAGAAGCTCCTGGATGCTGGCTTTGGCACGGCACAGCTCCGGCCATTGAGGACATCTGGGGAGTGAACCAGCGGATGGAAGACCTCTCTCTGTCTCTGCCTTTCTGTAACTCTTCCTTTCAAATAAATAATAAATCTTTTAAAAAAAGAATAATTGCAATAAATGGAGTAATTATAATGAATCACATAGTATGTTAAAGTTCATAAGTTAATCACACTACTGAAAAATAGCCCTCATTGCCCCTTTTTGGAAGACACTCAGGGATCCACTAATAACTTTGAAAACCAATAAATAAAGGGAATGTGTTGAGTATTTATCCTGTCTTGCTTGTTTGAATGGTACAGGATAAGCAAGTGGTTGATATCCAAAAGTCTTTTAATGGAAGGATTTCAGATAATAAACGTAGAAAAAATGAGACCTAAGAGTGACATTTTTTCTAAGCAATGATCATCAGTGGTGGTTTGAAGCCATGAAGTCATAGGCTGATGGGGAACTTGGCATGGATGGATCAGGCCCTGGGCTGGTGTTTGTTCAGAACGTGTCAGGAAGGGAGTCACAGACATTTAGGTCCCCCTCATGTATTCTTGCTGACGTAGCCACGCCTGGATCCGACGACGGCTATGGGTCTACCCACCAGTGAGTGAGCAATGGCAGGGGACAAGGAAACGTGTTAGAAATGGGATCACATGGTGCAATCATCAAACGCAGAAGAAACTGGCAATGCCTTGAAGTCTTCAACCACTAAATTGTAAGGAAATGCAGAGAAAGAGGGGGCACCAGGGGTTCACTTGTGCCCCGGCTCCTCCCAGTCCGTGTGTTGCTGTCCCAAGCACACCCTGGACATACTTCAGAATTGGCCTTATTTGGAGACAGGGTCTTTAACTGATGCATTAGGGTGGACCCTCAGCCAGTCTGACTGGTGTCCTTATAGGATAAGGAAATTAGCCGTCGGACCCAGCCAGGGAGCTGAAGGCAGAGTTGAGAGTGATGCCGCAGGCCAGGAAAGCAGCAGAAGCCGGGGGGCGGGGCCTGGAGCTGGGACACTCCTTCCGCCGGGCAAGGAACCAGCCCTCTTCAGGGACTTGCAGCCTCCAGTGCAGAAAGACAGCGAATCTCTGTTGTTTAAGCCGCCTGACATGTTGCGCTTTGTTACAGCAACCCAGCAAGCTCACATAGGAACCTGTTGGTTAAAGAAGACTCAAGACAAAACAGAACACACGTTTGGCTCCTGCGTCAAACTATCAAACTGTAAATAGGGCATGTGATGGTATTCGAAATTACAGCATTTTTTAAGGTGTAGTTAATAGTGGGGGCCAGTGCCGTGGCTCAATAGGCTAATCCTCCGCCTGTGGTGCCAGCACCCCGGGTTCTAGTCCCGGTCAGGGCGCTGGATTCTGTCCTGGTTGCTCCTCTTCCAGGCCAGCTCTCTGCTGTGGCCAGGGAGTGCAGTGGAGGATGGCCCAGGTCTTTGGGCCCTGCACCCCATGGGAGACCAGGAGAAGCACCTGGCTCCTGGCTTTGGATCAGCGCAGCGCGCTGGCTGCAGCGACCATTGTGGGGTGAACCAACAGAAAAGGAAGACCTTTCTCTCTGTGTCTCTTTCTCACTGTCCCCACTGTCCACATAGTGTATTGGAAGGGCAGGCTCTGTGGCACAGTGGGTTAAAGCCCTGGCCTGAAGCACTGGCATCCCATATGGGCACTGATTCTCGTCCCGGCTGCTCCTCTTCCTATCCAGCTCTCTGCTATGGCCTGGGAAAGCAGTAGAAGATGGCCCAAGTGCTTGGGGCTCTACATGCACATGGGAGACCCGGAAGAAGCTCCTGACTCCTGGCTTCGGATCAGCACAGCTCTGGCTGTTGTGGCCATCTGGGGAGTGAACCAGCAGACGGAAGACCTCTCTGTCTCTACCTCTCTCTGTAACTCTGTCTTTCAAATAAATAAAATAAATCTTAAAAAAATAGTGTATTGGAAATGTATTTCAAAGTCCTTATCATTTAGAGCTACATGTTGAAAGACATGGATAAAGTGACAAGGTGTTTGAAATTTGCATCAAAATAAGATATTGGAGACCAGAGACATAAGATAAAACAAAGCCAGCTGATAATGGTTCTTGACTTAGGGTGACAGAGACAGGTAGGAATGCACTAGAAAAGCCCTAGGATGTGGGAAGCTCAAATCTGAACCATTTGCCAGTTTCTGGGGTTCTGCCATGGTTGATTTCAAGCTACCAGTGATGGAACAGGACATCTGTAGAATTTCTGGCTACCTAGCACTCAGTCTCAGGAGCTGGTTGTGAGAGCCGGCTCCAGCACACCACTGTTTCATTCTATTTCGTGTACTGGAAATTGTCCACTATGTGAAAACAGAGCAGAGCCGACCCTTGCCAGCATTTCTACTCTTCACTTTGTCCTGGACCTTGGTGTTGAACAAGGGAGCCTGGCCTAGGGGGAGCCGTGCCAGCTGAGTCCCCATTCTTCAACGTATTAGCTGTGTGACCTTAGACAGGTCACTTAACTTCTCTGAGCCTAGTTCCTTGGTGAGAAACTGAGAAAAAAATACTCATATTAACTGTATAATGTTCTTGTGAGCATTATTCGAAATAACATTAATGGCTTTTTAAAATGTCAAATTTCGTTATCACGGTAATACTGGTTGCTGATGATTAGACCCAAGACTAAAAAGAGCTAAGTGAAGTTATGACCTGACAGTAAACAGCTATTAGAACATTCTGCAATCCCTTGAAGGCCATAAAAATCATTACTGAGTCATTAGCAAGAGAATTTTAAAGGGCTCCTCCGATCCCCCTGTGAAACCACTAAGGAGGGCTGTTGGCGGCGTGGCTAGGATGTACAGGGACTGGGAGGGAGGCATGCGGCGGTGGCAGCGGCAGCGCTGTCCACTAGGGGGCCTCGACTAAATAGTGAGGAAGATGGGAAGGCCGGAGAGGCGCTGGGCTGCGGTGTGGATGCCGGGAGCCTGGAGGTCCTGTGTGCCCGCAGCTCACAGCGCACTCTCAGTGCATCTGCGTGAACTCGGGTGGCACTGAACCAGCAGGGTCACTCTGGCGGGGGAAGATGTCACCCATAGATGCATGTAAGGTGGAGGGAGGACAGGGGACGGCCCCGGGAGTGGGTGCGGGGCCTCGAGCCGTGTGTCTGGCTTGGGTGCCGGCTGGCTGTCTCCGGAAGTCGCTTTCCCTCCTTTCATTGGCTTTGAAATCTGCCTCCTTCGTTCCCCCACGAGGACCCCGTTCCTTGGCCCATGCAAGAGTCTACAAAGGCAAGACCTGGAGGTGAGGCCGGAGGGTGCGGTGCTCACTGACACCTCTGGGAAAAGTTGGGAGAGGATGTGTCTTCTCTCTGGTCCTCCAAACCTAACGCATGCTACTCTCCTCTCTAAAGATAAAAATACCAAACAAAATAGCAACGAGCAGGTCTCCAAAGTGGGTGCTACATGGAGGACTTCCTGGGGGGGGCAACAGGACCCCAAGGCTGTGCTTCTACCTCCCCAGCCATGAGCTGTGGTGCCCTAGGAGCTCTCTGATGGCCCAACAGCTCCTACCACGTGGCATCAAGGGGCACTGTTTGCCCTGTAAGACTCCAGCCCAAGGTGGGGTTGGAGGGGGTGACTCAATCAGTCCCCAGCCTTCTGAGGCACTCTAAACCTATCTCTCTCTCTCTTTTTTTTTTTTTTTTTTTTGACAGGCAGAGTTAGACAATGAGAGAGAAAGACAGAGAGAAAGGTCTTCCTTCTCTTGGTTCACCCCCAAAATGGCCGCTACAGCCAGCACACTGTGCTGATCCGAAGCCAGGAGCCAGGTGCTGCCTCCTGATCTCCCATACAGGTGCAGGGACCCAAGCACTTGGGCCATCCTCCACTGCCCTCCCGGGCCACAGCAGAGAGCTGGACTGGAAGAGGAGCAGCTGGGACAAAATCCGGTGCCCTGACCAGGACTAGAACCCAGAGTGCTGGTGCCACAGGCAGAGGATTAGCCTAGTGAGCCATGGCGCCATCCAACCTTTCTCTCATTTAATAGGTGGTTCCTAAAAAGGAAAAAGCACCCAGCACCAATAAAAACAAAACCCAAAGACCCCAGACGTGATGGCAGAGTGGTAGGAGATGGACTGGTGTTTGGGGGTCCACACCCTGCTGCTCCACCTTCTTAAATCACAGCTTTGTGCTGAGATAGGCTGAAGGTGATGCCGAAATAACCAGAGCCAGGCTTTAGGCTTCAAAAGTAACACTGCATCGAGTTCAAGCATGGGGGCTCCAGGACCGGGCTGCAGGGTGCTTTGGACATTTCACTTGATGTCTGATTTTTTGAAATAGATTTTCCTATATTATTTGTAATAATGGCCTTTAAACAATATTCATTTTTATTTATTTGAAAGGCATAGAGACAGAGACGGAGAGACACAGAGAAATCTTGTGTGCACTGGTTCACTCCCTAAATGCCTGCAACACGCAAGTTGGGGCCAGGCTGAAGTCCGGAGCCCGGAACTCAATCTGGGATTCCCATGTGGGTGGCAGGGACCCAAGCACTCCAGGCGTCATCTGTTGCCTCCCAGGGTGCACATTAGCAGGAAGCTTGAGCAGAGAATGGGGCTGGGACTGGATACCAGAAGCAGGCATCCCAAGTAGGGTCCTACCCACCAGGTCCTGTGGCCACCCCAGCAGTAGGACTTTTTTGTTATTCATATTTGAGACAAATCTTTTTATTATAAAGAACGTATTTTTCATGGCCGACTGTGTCAATTTTATTAATTTGTGTTTTCCAGCAGGACACTAAAATCAGGAGCAGGGACTTGAACCCAGGCACCCCCACAGAGAACAGGTGTCCCAAACGGTGGTTTAACCACTGCACCAAATGCCCACCCCAGTCTTCTTATTGAAGAAACGGGAGCTTTAAGAGAATGTCCATCATGGGGACGTTGTGAGGAGCAAAGAAGTAAATACGCGAAAAGCACTGGAATTATATCAGGTTTCTAATAGGCAAGCAATACATGCTTATTCCATTATAATATTATTAAGAATGCTTATGCCAGACTTCTGGATGTCACTGTAAGTTAAAAACCGTTATCTGTGCAAGCACTTTTGTCAGATGTCCACGCCCTGTCCCTTGGCGGGGTCTGGCACGTGGCCACTGAGGTCATGTCAGCAGCTTCCCCCTCCGCAGCCAGGAAACGCTCCCGTTCCTGATCGGGACCTTCCCGGCACACAGCTCCTCCTTCCGGGCAGCCCTGGCCCCTGCCACGTCCCCTCCACCTGGGGACCCCGCTGGCCCCATCACTCCCATCGCTTTCTCTCCTTGCCTCAGCTTCTCTCCTGGGTCTGCACAGAACATGGGGGTGTCTCTGCTCACGCAGCCCACGACCTCATCCTGCTTTCCTGGCAGTGAGGCCGAGCTGGCAGCCTGTCATATCTTCTGCATGTGGTACCTGCTATTTCCTGTGCATCCTTGTCCCTAAAATCTTTTCAGCTCTCACCTGTGAGGACTGAGTGGAGGAGGGAGAAGCCTCACTCCGTCACCAGGTAGCAGAAAGCTCCCAAGCCCACAAGTGCATGAAGTCACCTGATGAAAGGGACAAGGTGGGTGGGAAGGGCCGGTCCTGTCTGAAATGGAAACCACGCTTTTCCCACCAGCACCTGCTGCTCCCTTGCTGTCCTGACTTCACAGAGAACGTCCTTTGTGTTAACCACCCCTTCTTCCTGCAGTCCGGCTAAGCACACATTCTGGGCAGGTGACTCCCAGCCTGGGGTGGGGTGGGGGGACCCAGCCTGGCCCCGAGCAACTCGTGCAGGTTGCACTGTGGAGCAGATTGAGTGCCTGGGGGTCTAGGGGGGCGTGACTGGCGTGTTTACCTGCTCACAGAGGCCACTACTCAGAGACAGGCAGACCCTGTACAGGTACAGGTGTCCCGCTGAGGGAGGCCACGTGGCTGGAGGACCTGGTCCGCGGGAGCTCAGCGCTGAGACTCCTCTGATGTTAGCAGATGTCCAGGTGCTGCAGAATACTAACTTGAGGCCTCACATGACATCATCATCTGCTGGGTTGCACAACCAGAGGGTGAGCCTCGCACTTGGCCCCTTCCCCTTTCTCACCAGCCACATCCAATCAGTCGCCGAGTGTGGTTGCTTTTACAGTGCACAGAGTCCGCTCACTTCTCACTGTCTCCACCGCCAGCTCTCACGGGCTTTGTGCAGAACAGCCTTCAGATCTCCTTGCGGGAGCCGCTGGCCCCATAGCCTTGGCCGTACCCACGCACCTGCCAGGCAGGCCCAGCAGGAGCTGGACTGCTCCTCACTCGCCTCCCGGTCAGGCGCTCTTGGGCAGGGTGTGCCTTGCATAGCTCTGTGACAGTCTTTGGTTTTGGTTCCAGTTTTCTTCCCCGTATAGCTAGAGAGCTTTGAAGAAGAAACACGCCTGTTTGCTTCAGGGAATTCTAACCCTGTTGCCTCTTGTCCTCTCTCCCCACTGTAACTTCTGCCCACGTGGGCCACCACAGCTGGTTCCATCTCCTAGATACACTGCTCCCACCTTTGCGTGTGCTGGGCCCCTTTTGCTGGGCTATTCTTTCCCCAAACACAGACTCACCCTCCCCCACAAGTCTCACAAGAGCACTCACTTCTCCCACAAGCCTCCTAGGTCCTGCCCGAGCTTGGTTTGGGCACCTCCCATGCACGCTTCAGTTCAATGCTGTGATAGTACTTCCCATACTTTAGTGTTTGCTCCTCTCCCTACCAACCCCCGTGATCCTCAAAGACAGGACCAGCATCTTCTCGCCACTGTAGTGGCAGCGTGGGGCACAGCTCACAGCACACAGGAAGCACTTGGCAGACCCTTGTCAACAGAATGAGGACACTCCACTCAGCGCAAAAGTGCTGGCTGAGAGTTTACCATGGGTCAGCCTTGGTGCTGAGGGGAGGGGAAGGGAAAGAGAGAGAAGAATTAGAAAGAACAGAAAGAGGGGAGAATCAAGCTATAAATACCCAGCAGTGACCACTGAAGGGGTGCAGGTGCAGGGGGTCCCATGGGCTGATAATGGAGCTAAAAGATTCCCAACACCTGGCGGAGCCACAGCAGTAGTGACGTTGTACAACACATCACTCGTATTTGTGTGACACTGGTGTAAACACACCTACCGTTCTGCCAGTTGTATGGAAGTACAGCACATGCAGTTACGTCCGGTACATAGTACTGGATAATGGTCGTCATCACTGTCACTGGTTTATGTATTTGCTATTTTTATTGCTCTTTTCAAGTGTAGTCCTTCTACTTTTTTTTTTTAATTCTTTGATAGGCAGAATGGACAGTGAGAGAGAAAGACAGAAAGGTCTTCCTTTTTCCATTGTTTCACCCCCCAAATGGCCGCTACAGCCGGCGTGCTGTGCTGATCTGAAGCCAGGAGCCAGGTGCTTCTCCTGGTCTCCCATGCAGGTGCAGGGCCCAAGCACTTGGGCCATCCTCCACTGCACTCCCTGGCCACAGCAGAGAGCTGGCCTGGAAGAGGAGCAACCAGGACAGAACCAGAGCCCAAACCGAGACTAGAACCTGGGGTGCTGGCACCGCAGGTGGAGGATTAGCCTATTGAGTCGTGGTGCCGGCCTGTTGCATATTTGTGAACACAAGTGCCCATGTGGTCTTGAACGGGAGACAAGAGTTTTTCTTTCTTCCCTTGATTTCAGGTCAAACGGCTCTCAGGGTGTGTGTGAGCACGGTTGCTTCTTTGCGGGCATTTTTCATATTGAATCCGGCCAGCCACGCTCAACTGCACGAAGGGAGACCTGTGCTGATTTGGGAAGGAGACCCGGCCCCATGGCAGCGCTGCTGAGGTCACAAATCGCTCTCCAGGACGGCGTCCTCCTAAGAGAACCCCAAGAGGTAATGCTGACTCCCTGATTTCATGGGGTTCTCTGCCTTGAGCCCCATCCACTGCCTCCCATGTGGCGGCCGCTTGGTTTTCCCACATTGAGTTTGGCTGGTGTGTTAGTCGGTTTTCCGTTAACTTTAAAATACCCCAGAGGAGCCAGTTGGGAGGGAAGAAAGCTTATTTTGGCTGACAGTCTGGAGGTGTCCAAGACCGGGCAGCCGCATCAGGGCACAACGGCAGAGGGATAACCACATGGGGAGACTTGGGGGCCGTGATCAGCTACAGACTGACCTCTCACAAGAACCACTTGCCCAGAGCAAGCCTCCAGTGGCTGCCTCCCAGACACCCTAGTTAGATCAAGTCGCTCCCCTTAAACCACCATGCATTAGGGGGAATCCAGTGACTGTTGACAGAAGACGCTGTGGTTGAAACGTCTGTATGAGTTCCGGAAGCCAGATGCAGTGCGAACAGCTGTCTTCCGGTCGGTTCAGCAGGTGAACTCGCATCCCAAGCCCTCTGGGTTCAGACATTGTCTCCTTTTCCTCAAGGCTGTGGCTAATCCTCTCTTTGCTGGTGACTGCTGTTATCAGAGACGGCGAGGGATAAAAGAGCCAGGTATTAAAGTTTGAGATCCAAGGCAATTTTAAGTCCGTTTTGTCCTGGACAGACTGTGGCCCATGGAAATGTACACACCTGTGAAAATCACAGCATGGATTTAGAAAAAAATCCAGGCCTACTCTCTATGCAGAGATCTTTGGAAAGAGTTTCCAATGGGGAAAAGCCCCGTGGGTGCAGACTTGCTCTTCAGCTGGTCGGGGATCAGGCTGCTCACTCGTGTGCCCTGCAAAGTGCCAGCCGGGACGAGACGCTTTGACAGGGGACTGGATTTGTACCGTACGTTTTGTGAATAACTGAATCACCTGGTTCCGGAGTAAGGGTAAGAGGAGAGGTCCCCTAAGGTGAATCTGGGGTCTCAGGAGTGCAGATTCCAGAACTTTCTAGTGGAGACCTTGGGATTTACAGCTTGAGGAACCTCAGCGCTTTCACTGTGCAGCTTTGAATGAATGAAGCTGCTGCCTGCGGCCCCTGTTCTGTGACGCACAGACGTAACGCTGATGCGCGTGCCCGCCTTGGGAGGGATTTTCTGCAGGTTTCCCAAGCAATTTAACAGCCAGGCCTGGAGACTGGAGAAAGGGATTCCGTTCCATCCATCTTTTGGTTCCTACTCCCTCTTTCTTCCAAATACTTCATGTTTCAATTTGGTGTTTCAGAACCTAGTTAAATACATCAGGAGAGCTTAATGGAAAATCAAAATCAAATTAAATAAATGGGCTAACTGTTCAGCTGCTAAATTTTACTCCAGCCATTACGGGCCTAGGAAAAACCACAGGGCAATTTATAACTGACCTGTCTGCTCGGGGAGAGACTTCCAGATGGGCCGTCCCCTCCTGGGCATACTCAACCCCTCTCAAATGATACACGGAGAAAACAGCTGTTCGTGGACAGATACACAGGAACAGTTCACACTGCCAGTGCAAATCCGTACCAAACAGGCGTCCTGCTCAGCTCAGAGAGAAGTGGGGCAGCTGGCATTGGAGACTTCATTTCAAATCCTAACACGTTTACCATGTTTAATGCTCAGGAGGGAGTTAAGGGCCTTAAAGCGGAGAGCATGTGACATACTATTGAGGAAAACAGGAGAATCGAGAGTGAAGAAGCTGTATACCCTGAGCCCACCCTTCTCCTCGGGGTCCAAGGCTCACAAGCACCCCTCGAGCCCTTTGTGACACCACCTGAGTTACCAGCGGTGCTGTTACTCCACCCTGCTCCACCCCTGCCAGACTGAAGTTGCTGGAAATGCAGTTTATCCTCTTTCCTTAAAGCTGTTGTCTTGAGCTTGCTTCCCTGATGCAGCTTCTCTTTTTTAAAAAAGATTTACTTATTTATTTGAAAGGCAGAGTTACAGAGAGGGAAAGAGAGAGGGAGAGAATGAGAGATCTTTCATCCAGTGGTTCACTCTCCAAATGGCTGTGACTGGGTTAGGCCAAAGCCAGGAACTAAGAGCTTCATCCTGGTCTCCCTCATGGGTGCAGGGACCCAAGGACATGGGCCGTCTTCTGCTGCTTTCCCAAGCACATTAGCAGGAGCTGGATCTGAAGTGGAGCTGCTGGGACTTGAACCTGTGCCCTTATGGGATGCTGGCACTGCAAGTGGAGACTTAACCTTCTATGCCACAGTGCCAGCCCCAAAATGTAACCTTTAAAAAGGGTACCTCACTTTGCTTTCAGCATCTGTTTAGTTTGCTTACTTTGTTTCACCATGTGCTTCCCCCACCCTTCCAGGAAGATCTAATCTTTGTCCAGGCAGGGGTGGGGTGGTGGAGGGTTATCAGCTGCCCATGCTGGCCTGTGTGGCCTTGTTCCAGATCACCAGTGTGTAGAGTGCTTCCTCATCCTGATGGGTCTGGCTCCTGTCAACCACTCCTTTACCCTTCCTGGGAGCCTGGAAAATATCCAGCCGTGCCGGCCCCACCCCTCTACGCCGGGAGCTGCCAGTCACTTCTGCTCTGCTGCCCCCCACCATGCCAGGCTCAGGGGACTTTGACAGCATCACACATGCTCTTGGGGTTTCCAACAGTCATCTTCCCTGCTGGGGCTTGGGCCAAAATGGGGTAGGAAGGGCAGCAGGCATGGATTTTTCTAGAAACACAATGCAACGACTACCTCTCTTGACTTTTATCAGTCTTTTCTCTCAGCCTGACTTTGCTTTATGGGAACTCCCCGATTGTATTGTCAAGGGCATAATCTTACGTGCCGGGGCCTCACCTAGGCCCAGGTGAAGACATTCACTCTGAGGCACATGGAGACAGGTTTCAAAGTTGACTAAGTGAGGAAGTGGGAAAGGAGGGTTGGTTGCACTGAAAAGCGGACAGCCCCTCCGTTGTGTCGGCTAGCTCTGCAGAACGGTAACTTGTGGTTGGATTAAATGAGAGAAGATGAAGACAGTCTTAGTTTGGAAGAACAGAAATACGACTGACTGGGCGGCTTCTGTCGTTCGCAGTTCTGGAGGCTGAGAACTGCAAGGTGAAAGCATTAGCAGATTCCGTGTTGGGGAAGGTCCGTCTCCCTGTGTCCTCGCCTGGGGGAGGGCAAGAGAGCTCTCTGGACTCTTAGAAGGGCACCCGTCCCACTCACGAGGGCTCCGCACTTACGACCTTATCACTTCCCCCAGACCTACCTCCCAGTGCATATAAGTATGTGGATTTTTGGTAGGGGGCCACAGACTTCAGCTCCTCCTAGGGACCTTCTGCCTCTCAACCCCAGTATAAAGATTGCAGTAACTTCTGCGGGAATAAATCAAACAGAAAGTCTAACTCGGCGTCTTCAGTCAGATGCTGGGGAGACGGCTTCCATTGTCGGAGACTGAGCATCTGCGGCTCTCGTTGGGTCTGCAGAACACAGTTCAGGTGGAGAGAACCTCAGGCAGCTCCGCTCCCAGCACAGCTGCATCCCAGAGATCCACGATGGCAAAGGAGCGACGCCGACCTCACCGAGGCCGCCCGTCTTCCCCCTGTGAGATGGTCTGCAGTGTGCGTGGGCCAAGAGCGTGCTTACGCTCGGTGCCATCCTTCAGCGTTTGCAAATGATACATCATGGAAACAGTCATTCTGTTGTCCATGGTCTTGCTCTTAGTGATGTCTTCCTTTTTTAGAGATTTTACTCTGCTGCTGGACACTGGGGAGTACGCACACGCACGCACGCACACACACCCACACACGCCCAGTGATTGACTACACAGATGACTGACCTGGGTAAGACATCACGTTGTCCTTATTCTCTGAGAACCGCAAACCTTTTCCTCACTCTTGGTTTCTCTCTCACTCGTCGCTTGTTGTGGTGGCGTGGCCAGATGGTGTTCTGGCAGATGTTATCACCTGGATTAGAGCAGAGGAAATCAGAAAAAAAATCTCCTTTTTGTATAACTATTGACATTTTCTTCCACCCCCACACCTTTAGAAAGAAGTTGGCGATGAGAACATTTCCTGACGTGTGACTGTCTGTTAGCTTCTCTGGATTCTGTTCCCTCTATCCTTACAGTAGGGATGGTGGGATATGTATTGGGATGAAAATAACCCCACTTGTGTTCAAATGCCGAGTAGGAAACTCGCTGGACAGAAGCACACCAAGGTGTTGGGGTGGTTATCTCTGCATTGTGAGATTGCAGACAAATTTAGATTTCTTCTATGCAGTCACCCAATTTGATCTCTCCTCTCTCTTTTTTTTTTTAATTAAACTCCAAATGGCATTTTTTTCTTTGTTCCCCAAATCACATTCATCCTCAAAGGACAAAGATTTGTTGCCTTTAGTAATTTTTTTTAAAAAAAATAATGTGTAGCAGGATTCGAGGAAAATCACAAGCCAGATTCCCCACACAATTCTGAGCACGGGTAACTTCCTGGAATAGACGGCAAAGGTGACAGGCGTCACTCTGATGTCTAATTCCTGGCACATCACAAAACTGGTCGTGCTGTTTTGATCATATGCCCATAGCAGGGGGGAAGGGCTGGCTTTTTCGTTCTTTTTTAAAACTCCAGGTCGATGTACCATGTGGGTGTATTAGTGTGACCAGTCACCTGGAAAATTCCCGTATACGAAAAGGAAATGTGTATCTTACAAAAAAAACTTAGTTCATTGAATGCTTTAATATAAAACAAATCTTCCGGCTTACATAAATAAAAAGAGGAACTACACTGAGTCTGAAACTAAACCATGGAAAAATAAAGTGATTCTGAAGAATTTTCTCTGGTCTCAAATATAGAATATGAAAATCAAAGTGATTCATTGTCATACAAAGGTATATTTTATTAATAAGAAAGAAACATATAAAACTGTCAAACTGGGAGTGAATGTTCGCTCTACATAAGATTTCACTTCATAGGCCCTTTAATTAGGAGGCTTCTTCAGTTCAAAATTATTTTTCGTTTTTGAAGATTGATTTATTCGAAAGGCAGGGTGATGGAGAGGAAGAGGAGAGAGAGAGGATCTTCCATCTAGTACTTTACTCCCCAAATGCCCACAACAGCCAAGACTGGACCAGGCCAAAGCCAGGAGCTGGGATCTCCATCCTGGTCTCCCACGTGAATGGCAGGGCCCTGAGTACCTGAACCATCGCCTAATGCCTTCCCTCATGCCTTAGCAGGAAGCTGACTTGGAGGCAGAGCAGCCAGGATTCCAATAGGCACTCCAATATGGGGTGCCAGAATCTTACGTGGTGGCTTCGCCCACTGAGCCAGAACACCAGCCCTGCAATTATTTCTATTAGTGTATTCTGGATGGAAAAATGACATTTTTATAGTCAATATCCTCATGAAATTAATAACTGATTATTTATCAAAAGCACATGATATTGAATAGCAACAGATTAGAAATCTGATTGATAGACCCTTGATGACGTTTGCCTTCCAGTGGACATGTAATTACGTGAGTGCCTCCCACATCTGCTGTGCACTTGGCTTTCTGCTGGCTCTGTGAACACAATGACAGTGTGTTTCCAGCAACAAAGTGGAAGTCTTGTTCTGACAAAGATGGGAGAGTATTTGTAGTTGGAGTGTTTTATTGCCTGTCCTGAACTCATACAGTCTCTGTTCTCAATGACGTCAGCGTCTGGTTGATAAGTGTTCAAATAGGCAAATACTTAAAAATATATCTACAGAGGATTATGTTGAATATGAGCAGGTGCCAAAATACAGGGCACAGAAAACAAGTTCTGGATGATCAAGGTAGGGAAGGACTGGGCCAACCAGGGAAATTTCCAAGAAAGAAGTAGTGTTGAGGGTTATCCATGCAAGGATGGCGCTTTATTCTGGCTATAGTCTGGATTAGACCTTATGTGGATGATTTTATTAGTCATCTACGACTACAATGATATCGCTTAACAAAATACCCCTCCCCCCAAATCTCAGTGTCTTGCTTCACGAACATTTATTTTTCTTGTTCCTAGGCCAGTGGGCTGGCCGGGATTACAGCTGATCTTAGCCAGGCCCAGCTGAGTACGATTCCAAGCTACACTGGGCCCACTTCGCAGATTTCGCTGTGGGGTTGGCACTGGCCGGGGCACTGTCTTTTCATGGGGACAGTACAAGCACAAGAGGCCAAGTCAATCATGCAAGCACATCTGAAGCCTCTGTAACACCACTTTCACTAAACCTGTTTCTCCAAGCAAGTCACATGGCCAAGCCACGCGCCAGCAGGGTGAGGAGAAACACTACACCAGTCCTAGCGAGAGCTACCGCACAGTCCCGTGGCAAAGGCCGTGAATGGGTCCTTGTGTAACGGGAGGGCATGGAGAGTGGGAAGTATAGTTCAGTTCCATATTTGAGAAAATCATGGAAAAGTAGCCATCGGTATGGACAGAAACCCTTTGTAACACAGGAACGCAGTGAGGAATTCTGGGATCCATACTGGTGTTTAGCTGGCCTGATGATCGCTCCTAACAGTGTCTTGAAGAGACGGGAAGTTTGTAAGTGGATCCACGCTGGCTGATTGGCCTTCCTGGATGGAAAAGTAATAGACTGAAGTTAACCAGGCTGAGAACGTGGGCCAGAAGGAAATCCACTCTGGGAGATTAAACGCAGGCAGCAGTTACCAAAGCGGGTAGGGGACCAGCTCGGGGTCTTCAAGAGCGAGAGCCACGGGGAGCCAGAGCGGCCTTGCTCCCGGCGCCTGCCTGCTAATGTTTCGGGCATTTTTCGGTTCTGTTTCTCTATGTCGGTGTCACTTCCCCCGGCCAGAGCCCCAGCTGGGGCTCGGCGTCACAGTGCCGCGAGTGCCAGGACCCGTGACGACCTCTGCAAGTTCTGCTTTTGGTTTCTCTGGCGGGGGTGGTGGGGGCGGAGAGAAAGGCCAGGGTCTGCTCTGGGGCTGTGATCCCTGGGTGTCTACCGGAGACCAATACGTGCTCCGGAAGCCTGGTCGTCTGCCCCGGGCCGTGTGCCTGCGGCACCGAGCGTGGCCTTGCGTGTGAGTTGGGGGCGGAAAGAGGCCACAGACACCTGACTTGTGTGCACTGGACCCCACACAGAGCCAGCTTCCGCTCTCAGGGTTCCCATGCAGATCGCAGGACCCTCGGAGTCATCTGGGGCGGGGGCAGGGAGGAACTACAGCACTGTGCAAGCCTCAGGCCCCCCAGACCACGAGGACACGCCAAGTGGGGCGCGCCGCCCGGCACGAGTGTTTAACAAAGAGCTGCTCCCGCTATGTGGAAGCAAGCGGATGATTTTCCCCCTTTCTGTCTGGTGTTGTAGACACTGCTAGCCTCAGGCCGTGCTGGCGAGAGCAGGTTAAGGCCCTGACCTGATAAAGAGGAATCCTCAGATGACCCCAGCTCAGGGCGGTCGGTTAAAAAATCCTTACCAAACAATATTTGTCAACAGCCACCATCACCGGGCCCGGGCATCTCTGTGGAGGTGCCAGGCATCCCTAGCTGCCTCCTCTTCCCCCGCTCCAGACACGCGTGGGTCCCTTCTGGCCTGAGACTGGCTCCAGGGAGGAGGAGGCAGCATTTTATCCACTGTGGTGAACTCCACGGGGTTCAGCATTATGCAGGAGTGGGGCCCGTCCAGGCAGGGCCGCACAAGGCCCACAAAACCAGCCCTTGTGGCCCTGCCCCGGCAGCTGCAGGTGGGACTCAAAATTCAGTCTACAGCAGGCTAATGCTTAAGTGGGTAGTTTTGTATGGCCTGTGAATGACGTCATACACACACAAAGGCTCTTGGCAGAAAAGGCTCCCCACTCCTGGCCCTAATGGATTGCAACACTGTCTAAACACATCTCAGATCACCCTATTCCAGTGCGCTGTCTACATCAGCTTAGGCACTTCACTGATTTTCACAACATGAGCTAACAATTAGCATGTGGTATCTTATGTCACCTGATGCTCTGAGAGGAACTCCATTCCCGTTAGCTGAGTTGGAGATCTAGGACTACGTGTGGGATGAGCTGTGTCAGCAACATTGGATCATCCAGGTGTGTGTCTGGGTGTGGCTGAGATAGTACTAAACTTTGATAGCTCTCTCACCTGATTTACTGAGAACTTGGGTTTCCTCTGTCATAGCATGAAACCAGATTCAAGGGGAATGTGCCCATGTTTTAAGACTAACCTTGGGGGCCAGTGCTATGGTGCAGCGGGTTAACACCCCGGCCTGAAGCGCCGGCATCCCATATGGGCGCCAGTTCAAGACCTGGCTGCTCCACTTGTGATCCAGCTCCCTGCTATGCCCTGGGAAAGCAGTCGAAGATGGCTCAAGTCCTTGGGCCCCTGCACCCATATGGGAGACCCAGAAGAAGCTCCTGGCTCCTGGGTTTGGATTGGCACAACTCTGGCTGTTGTGGCCAACTGGGTAGTGAACCATCAGATGGAAGACCTCTCTCTCTCTCTCTGCCTCTCCTCTCTTTGTGTAACTCTGACTTTCAAATAAATAAATAAATCTTAAAAAAAAAAAAAAGACTAACCTTAGCTTCTTGTGGGGTCCACATGGGAACTCAGCAGAATTTCACCAACTTTTAATAAATAATTTGAAAGGCACAGTGAGAGACAAGAAGAGACAGAAAGGGAGAGAGGGGGATCTTCCATCTTCTGGTTCACTCCCCAAATGACTGCAACAGCCAGGTCAGGGCCAGGCCGAAGCCCAGAGCCTGGAACTCTGTCCTGGTGTCCCACCTGGGTGGCAAGAGTCTAAGTACGTGGGCCATCTTCCACTGACTTCCCAGGCACATTCCTTGGAAACGGGATGAGAGTGGACGAGCTAGGACTTGAACCAACTCTGCAATAGGGGATGCTGGCCTTGCAAGGGGCGGCTTTGCCTACCACGCCACAATGCTAGTCCTTGTCACTCAGTTTTTGCCAAAGCCCACATGGGTTCCTGTCCCTCAGTGTTCAACCTGGGCAGCTGCACCTGTTCACATGGTCAAGAGGCGCTGTCAGCCATGGCCTTCGTGTTGGCCCTGACTGGCCTCAAGTCGTCAGTGACACTGGCAGATACCTGGGAGCTGGGATTTTTACCTTGGAATATTTTCCCCCTTTGTCCTTGGTCTCTAATGCTTACCATTAATCCACCTGCCAATCACTTATACTACCCCTGTCTGGGTAGGTATCCTAGGTTTTATATATCAGCCAACAGAACTGGAGTTTAAGTTCTCATTTCTTCTTTGATCCATGGACTTTCAGTAGGATTTTGAGTTGTGCCTCTGTACCTAGAGGCCACTAGGTCATGTAGTAGTGGAGTTGGGAGCAGAATGGGGAGTGGAGCAGGAATATCCCGGGCTTCTCAGCTAATCCTTTGTTTCCTGCTTTGGACAACACACCTGCACAGAGCCATAGTTCCCCACCAAGAGACACGTGGTGGCATGAGATCCTCAATGGCCACTGGAATCTATGACTGGGGTTTTCAGCTGCCCTGGGGGCAGGAGAATGACCTGGAAGGTGGATGAGCCCCTCATGTCTGAACAAATGGGCACCTTTGTCACAGTCACTGACAGTTGCTCACAAGTATTTTTTATTTTTATTTATTTATTTTTTATTTTTACAGGCAGAGTGGACAGTGAGAGAGAGAGACAGAGAGAAAGGTCTTCCTTTGCTTTTGATTCACCCTCCAAAGGCCGCCGTGGCCAGCGCACTGCCGCTGGCGCACCGCGCTGATCCAATGGCAGGAGCAAGGTGCTTCTCCTGGTCTCCCATGGGCTGCAGGGCCCAAGCACTTCAGCCATCCTCCACTGCACTCCCTGGCCATAGCAGAGAGCTGGCCTGGAAGAGGGACAACAGGGACAGAATCCGGTGCCCCGACTGGGACTAGAACCCAGTGTGCCGGCGCTGCTAGGCGGAGGATTAGCCTATTGAGCCGCGGTGCCGGCCAAGTATTTTTTATTTTTAAGAGAAGTCAGCCTTCTGGAATTTTAGGTGAGCTATCTCAGTTTTGAAACAGTAGCTGGTTCATTTAAAAAAAAAAAAAAAAAACCTGTGATGGGTGATTAAAATAGCCCGTGGACATTCAGTTCCGGCTAAAAAGTCCATGAGAGTATTTCAGGCATGGAAAGCCAAGACATTGTGGCAAAAATAAAAAAATGACCTAAATGAAAGATCTCTGTGAGTGAGATCCCAGTGGAAAGAACGGGCCATCAAAGAAGGAGGTACCTTTCTATGAAGGGAGGAGAGAACTTCCACTTTGACTATGGCCTTGTCTAAATAAGATCGGAGTTTGTGAACTCAAGAGGCTTCCATAGCCTTGGCAGCTCATGACAAGAGCCTCGGGTGATTACTGACGTCATAAACAACAGTGTCAATTTGTTAAATCAACAATAGGAGTCACTGTGCACTTACTCCCCATGTAGGATCTCTGTCATTAATGTATTGTACAATGTGAATTAATGCTACAACTAGTACTCAAACAGTACTTTATACTTTGTGTGTCTTTGTGGGTACAGTCTGTTGAAATCTTTACTTAGTATATACTGAATCGATTTCTGTATATAAAGATAATTGAAAATGAATCTTGATGTGAATGGAATGGAAGAGGGAGTGGGAGATGGGGTGGTTGCGGGTGGGCAGGAGGTTATGGGGGGAAAAGCCGCTATAATTCAAAAGTTGTGCTTTGGAAATTTAAATTTATTAAATAAAAGTTAAAAAATGAGAAAAATAACAACAAAACTGCAAAAAAAAAAAAGAGAAAAAAATCGCCCGTGGAGGAGCAGACATTGTGGCACAGTGGAGGAAGTCGTCCCTGGAGATGCCCCGGTCCCATCTCAGCCTGCAGTTGAGTGCTGCTTCTCTGCTGATCCAGCTCCCTGCTAATGCACCTGGGAAAGCAGTGGAGAAAGGCTCAAGCGCCTGGACCGCTGCCATCCATGTAGGAGACCAGGGAGGAGTTCCTGGCTCCTGGCTGTGGTCTGGCCCAGCCCCTGCTGTTGTGGCCATTTGGGGAGTGAACCAGTGGATGGAAGATACCTCTCTCTCTCTCTCTCTCTCTCTCTCTCTCTCTCTCTCTCTCCCTCTCTCTCTCTGTCTTTCAAATACATCTTAAATAAAAGTAGCCTATAGATGATTTTTAGGCCTGTGGGTGGCTGAGTGGAGGACTTTCCCTTGCAGAGGCGTCTCTTAAGTGTTGGTTCTTTGATTCCTATGAGCACTGTTATTACCCTCCCTTAACATGAAGGAGGGCCCCCGTCCACACCAGAGGCAGGAAGGATCCAGGTCCAGACCTACATCTTCTGACTCCACGTCCGTGGATCCAGCTGCCACGTGAGTGCTTGCTAGCTGCTGAGTTTCTCAAGGCGTAGCCCAACATTCTTATGGAATGCCAGGAAGTTCACTGGACTCTCATCAACCCTGGGTCTCCAAGACCTCAGATGTCTGTGAGCCCTGAGAAGGCACAGCACTGTCCAGCGGAGAAGTGCACCTCACGGGGCTGCAACCCTGGTGGCCACACGTGAGAAGGTCCAGAACATCTCCGGATCGGCTCCCTGTATGCAGCCAGGGGCAGGTGGATCTGCACCGCTAGAGGAGGTGTGGGGCACAGTAGGTGAGGGGGCCGGAGGCCTGGTGTCTCTGTGTTTTGGAATAACCGTAGACTGGGTAATTCGTGATAAGCACACATTTATCTGGCTCATAGCTCTGGCAGCTGGGAAGTCTAAGAGCTTGGTGCCAACACATGGTGCCTCATCTCATGGAAGAAGAGAGAAGCGCAAGAGAGCAGGTGAGCAAGAGCAAAGGGGGTGGAACTCATCCTTTGTATCAGGAAGCCACTCTTGAAAGAGCAGCCTAAAGCCGGCGCTGTGGCTCAATAGGCTAATCCTCCACCTGCGGCGCTGGCACCCTGGGTTCTAGTCCCGGTCGGGGCGCTGGATTCTGTCCTGGTTGCCCCTCTTCCAGGCCAGCTCTATGCTGTGGCCAGGGAGTGCAGTGGAGGGTGGCCCAAGTGCTTGGGCCCTGCAGCCCATGGGAGACCAGGAGAAGCACCTGGCTCCTGGCTTCAGATCAGCGCGGTGTGCGCGGTGGCCATTGGAGGGTGAACCAACAGCAAAGGAAGACCTTTCTCTCTCTCTCTCTCTCTCACTCTCCACTCTGCCTGTCAAAAAAAAAAAAAAAAGAATAATAATAATAAAAAAAAGAAACAGCAGCCTAAGTACATTCCCGAGGGTGGAGCCCCCACGACCTACACTTCCCACCTCCCAGCTCTGCCACACTGAAGGTGAGTTCCACTTTTGTTTGGGAGGTCGCGAATGCTCACACCATACCTCCCAGCTTGCGTTCTCTCTCTTTCTTTTCCGCCTGAGACGTAACCCCTTCCCTGACTTCTCCCCCAGGTAAGCCTGGGTGAAGACCATCTCCACAGGGCCTGGGTCATCAGAGCTGGGACCCCCAGGGTCTGAGTCTTAGCGAGACCTCGGGGCTGTTCCAGCGTGACGGTAGCACCTGCCCCTTCACCCCCTCAGCCTCGGCGTCCCCATCCCTATAAGGAGAAGTCCGAATGAGTGTGTCACTTGAGACTTTCTGAATGCAGGTACAGAAAGCCGAATTCAGGCAGGCAGAGGCAGAGGTGTGAAATGGTTGGTTTATGCCCTTAAGTGAAATAAGCAGAGGCCTGATCCAGGGCTATGAGCCATATTTCCAGGACGTTGGCTGTTACCTCTCACATGTTCTTGGTCTCTTTTATTTTGGCTTTTTATTTCAAGGCTCTGCAAAAGGGCCATGAGTACCTGCTGGTCTCCTGCTTCGATGAGAAAAAGAGGAAGATGGCTTGTCCATGGACAGCAGCAGCCAAATCCTGGTGTGTTGGTTCAGCTGTGCTGGCCACCTATCCTAAGCCAGGGCCAGGACTTCACATACCCTCCCCACATATGGGTGACAACCCACGAATACCACATGGGTGGGCTATTGGGAGAAGCACTTGCCCTAGGAAAATTAAGATGTAACTCTCCAAAGAAGGGCATATGGCGGTTGGGCATTAAACTTCATTATTGATTAAATTTTATTTTATTTATTTATTTTTTTGCTAAGCAAACCTCAAGATGCTATCCCAAGTCAACACTCTGCAGAAATGTGTGTTAGGAGAAGTTTCATTTCAACCCATATCTCATTCATTCCATCCGCCTGCACTCCTTAAAGGTAACCAACTATAGGGTTTTTAAAATTTGTTCTTACTCTGCAAACTTTGGGTGTTTTCCTTATTAAAAAAGATACGTGCTATATTTTATGCAACCAGTTCCCTAGGTTTGGCCATTTAGGTAGTTTCTATTGCAGATGATGCTGCAATGAATAGCCTTTGGGCACCAGTATTTTACTGTGGAAGGGTAGATTCATGGAAGTAGAATTGCTCGTTGAATGGTAAATGCACGTGTAGTCTCGTGAGGTATCACCAAGTCCCCATCTGTAGTGGCTGCGCCGTACCTTCTCACCAGCAGTGCATCTGGGCGCCTGGCTCTTGAGTCTCATCAGCCGTGTGTTGTTGTTCAGCTTGGAATTCCTTTGCCCATCTATTGAATACCAATGCTATTTAGTGTGAATCTAGTTTGCATTTTAGTAGGTGTGCAATTGATCATATTTTCAGATGCTTAAAGACCAATTTTATATCTCTTTTAATAAATTATCTATTCATGTCTTCTGTGTTTCTGTGTGTTTTTCAATCTTTGTCTCAATTTTTAGACTTATGTTAAATATTGGTCCACTATAATCTGTGTTGCACATACTTTTCTGTTTGCTTTCACGCATGTTTTAACTACATGTTTGACTTTGTTCTCAATTTTATTGCCAAGTTTTCCAATCTTTCCTTTGTGGCATTTGGATTTTTAGTTATATTAAAAACTCTCACCCTTTACATTTTATGTAGAAGTTTACCGACGTTTCTTATGGGACTTATATAGTTTAATTTAGTATCTGGAGTTTTGTTTGATAATTTTTATGATTATAGTCTGATATATCTAATTATAATACATAATATAAAACTAAGACTTACAATGTATTATTTATAATATATACTGTTACAGAATATATTTTATAATATTACATGTAATAAGATAATTTACAATGTATAGTTATGTCATTCTAGTTTACTTTTTCAAGGAACTATCTAGCTGTCCTAATACCCTGTATGAAGATGACCATGGCTTCTTCTCAGGGTTCAGGGGTTTGGGGTACCTCCTTTACATAACCTAGATCTCTGTTTCTTGACTTTCCATTTTTTCCATATATTTTTATGTCTTAGCACCATACTGTTGATAATAGGAATTTCATAGTGGTGTTACTATTTATAGGATCACTCCTCGTTAATGCAAGATTTTTTTTTTAAAAAAGAGGATTCTTCTCATAGTATTTGTAAGCTAACGAGAATGAGTGAGGAGAGTGGGGGCAGGGGAGAGGGGGCAATGCTGAGGCCACACGTGGAGAAGTCTTGGGAAAGAGCCAGAAAAAACAGATGCAGGAAGTTGGTCAACGTGTCGGTGAGAGGAATTCTCCGCTGGTTTTGTTTGCTAGTAAAATAAGAACCCGGGTCATCAGTTCAGAGTGGGGAGAGAGGACAAGAAGTGAGGGGCGTATCCAGCACTGACGAGGGACTTACCCAGGCTGTGCTGGGGCGCACTTGAGGTTTGTGTGATGACTGTGGGGCAAGGCCAGACAGCGTCGTTCTGTGTTTTCCTATTGCTTCACACAATGGCCGGCATTTGGGAGCTGAGCTGAGTTGAAAGAGAGTTGGATTTAGCCTCAGAAACATGACAAATAGCGACAGGTGTTGTGTCATGGAAGGAGCGTGGATGCCAGTGGGCAGGGCTCCAGGTTGGGCGAGGGCACAGCTGTGAGAAAGATGGCAGCAGGAATGGATTGTGAGATCCTGAGCGTCTGAATGGGAGGCAATGCCCCTGGTCTAGGCTCTCATCTTGGGTGAGGAGGAGCAGAAGTAAAGATGTGTGGGGCCGACACTGTGGTGCAGCGGGTTAAGTGGCTTCCTGTGATGCTGTCATCCCATATGGGCACCAGTTCGAATCCCAGATGTTCCACTTCCTATCTAGGTCCTGCTATGGCCTGGGAAAAGCGTGGAAGAAGGACCAAGTCCTTGGGCCCCTGCCACCCAAGTGGGAGACCAGGATAAACCTCCTGGCTCCTGGCTTTGGCCTTGCTAAGCCCTGGCCATTGTGGCCAGCTGGGGAGAGAACCAGGAGACGGAAGATTTCTCTCTTTGTCTCTCCATCTCTCTTTGTGACTCTACCTTTCAAATAAAGAACTCAATCTTTAAAAAGAAGAAGAAAAGATGTCAACAAGGCAGTGGAAAATGGAAGACCCAGAAGGCAGGGTGGGCTGTCCTTGTGGTAGTGATGACAGTGGTGGAGAGAGGCAGTGAGCCGGATCGGAGTGCTTCTGCAGGGGGCGGCGCTGGGCCGGGACTGCAGTACAGGGGGCGGCCGCTGGCGTCTGATTGAGCCATCCCTCCGGACCTGCAGCACGGCAGCCATGCAGACCTGGACATCTAGCATCCATGGGACCTGGAAGCCTCCTTGTGCCCATCTCTGAGTCACTTTCCCGGCATGCCTGCGGCTTGCCTGGTGTCTGTTTGGAGTTCCTGGAACATCCTCCAGCATCTTGTAGTGAGTTTTGTATGTAGATGACCAAGACAGACACTTTAGGCCTTATCTGATTATTCTGGGTGTTATATCCTGAAAGAAGAAACCTGTGAGCGAATCATTTCCTAATCCTCCAGAGGCTCCAGCTCAGTTGTTAAGGGAATGGTTGTGGACCGAATGATGCTGAAGTTTGTCCCTGGCATCCCATGATCTGTCTTCTCTCCTCTTAGCATGGCTTTTTTTCTTTTTAGATTCACATAATTTATTTAAAAGGCAAAGAGAGAGAGGGGGAGAGAGAGAGAGAGAATGAGAGAGAGAGAGAGAGAATCTTCTCTCTGCTGGTTCACTCCCCAAATGGCCCCAAGGCCAGGGCTGCATCAGGCCAAAGCCAGGAGCCTAGAACTCTCTGTGTCTCCCAGGTGGGTGGCAGGGGTCTAAGCACCTGGGCCGTCCCCTGCTGCTTTCCTAGGTGCACCAGCAGGGACCTGGGTCAGAAGCGGAGCAGCCAGGACTCAGACTTGTAGCTCCAGTGTGGGATGTAGGCAGGGCTGTTGCAGCATCGCTTCACCCACATCGCTGGGTCCCAGCGTGACCTCTCTCTCTCTCTCTCTCTCTCTCTCTCTCTCTCTCTCTCAGGCAGAATCTGTCCCCTGCCCCGCAGGAAGCAACTGGTCCCCTCCTGCTGACCTGTGTCATGGAGGACACCCTCCATCAGGCCCCAGAAAGGCCCGCTGCCCCAAATGTTGCACATCATGGCATAAATAATAAGTTGACCACTGGCAGCCAAATGCGTGTTTGGTCTTTGCCTTGCGAGTCATTTGCAACTTGTAAGAGATTTCATAAAAGTAGCCAAATTCTGAGCTTCTGCCCCTGCCCCAACCTGCCAGAGAAAACTTGAAAGATTTGGCAACGCCAGGTTAGTGGTTTCACATTAGCAACAGCTGGCTGCAGCTAAGTGATGGTGATTGATGTTCAATTTGCCGTAGTCTCCACTACTCCCTATTGCCTCCCTTCTCACCCAGGCCATGTTTACTGTCAGGCAATTGGCTGTTAATCCACTCACACCACCTTCCTGGCCCTGTAGGTGCCTATGTCTCCACTTTAGCTTTTGGAAGCTTCCTTCCACATCGCCTACTTGCATCTAAACTCTGCCAACTCGTGCCCGTTTCCTGAAGCTGCCCTTTGGTGATGCCAGCCAAAGTAGCCCTTATTGAATCAGCAAACTCACAGAAAAATACGCATGGTCCTTAGGGTCTGATGTCTTTGGCAAGTAACAATGCCCACAGTAATGCTGCTTAAAAAGCAGTCACTGGAGTGGGCATTTAGCAAACAGTAGATGCCCAGGTCTTACATTGGTGGTGTACCTGGGTTCAAGTCCCAGCTCCGGCTCTGGGAGGATTTCTTTACTTGGTCCCTGCAGACCTGTGCCGAACCTTTGGGGGACCTAGGCAAAAGGGAGCCCTCTCCCCCGCATGCCCACATGGAGCCTGACACTGGTTTCTCTGTTTTGGTTTTTTTTTTTTTTTTTTTTTTTTTACAGGCAGAGTAGACAGTGAGAGAGAGAGACAGAGAGAAAGGTCTTCCTTTTGCCGTTGGTTCACCCTCCAATGGCCGCCGCAGATGGCGCGCTGCGGCCGGCGCACCGCGCTTGTCCGATGGCAGGAGCCAGGAGCCAGGTGCTTTTCCTGGTCTCCCCATGGGGTGCAGGGCCCAAGCACCTGGGCCATCCTCCACTGGACTCCCGGGCCACAGCAGAGGGCTGGCCTGGAAGAGGGGCAACCGGGACAGAATCCAGCGCCCCGACCGGGACTAGAACCCGGTGTGCCGGCGCCGCAAGGCGGAGGATTAGCCTGTTGAGCCACGGCGCCGGCCTCTGTTTTGGTTTTGTGCCACGTGCTTAGCTGTACGGCTCCCGCCTCATGGCCAACATCAGAACCAACTCTCTGCCTCTCACAGGTGAGCAGTGTTTCTTTTTTTTTTTTTTTTTTTTTACAGGTAGAGTTAGACAGAGAGAGAGAGAGAGAGAGAGAGAGAGAGAGAGAGAGAGAGAGAAAGGTCTTCCTTCCATTGGTTCACCCCCCAAATGGCCACTACAGCCGGCATGCTGCGCTGATCTGAAGCCAGGAGCCAGGTGCTTCTCCTGGTCTCCCATGCGGTTACAGGGCCTGAGCACTTGGGCCATCCTCCACTGCCTTCCTGGGCCACAGTAGAGAGCTGGCCTGGAACAGGAGCAACAGGGACAGAACCAGCCCCACAACCAGGACTAGAACCTGGGGTGCCGGCGCCGCAGGTGGAGGATTAGCCAAGTGAGCCACGGCTCTGGCCAGCAGTGTTTCTTAAGTACTTCTAGTTTCAGAGAATACAGAAAAAAACAAAAAACAAAAAACAAAAACGGGAAAAGTCCAGAAAAGAACACTGATTCTCTTTATCTGGTTCATTAAGTGAACACATAAGCCCATCACTGGAAAGTACAGGGTGACTAAGAAGTAACCTAAGGGAAAAACCTAGGGGGGAAATTTTATTAAAAATCATAGTTGACACATCCACATTCTGGGCTTCCCTTTCAAGCCCTGGAGGGTTCTCAAAACCCTGTGGGTGTGTGGGCATCAGCAATGGGTGGAGGGCGTCCCTGTAGGTCCTCTGGCCTTGAGGGACAGGCTGCGGGGAACAGAGACAGATGCGGGCTGCATGTGTCTGAGGGAAAGGCTGCGGGTCAGCAGCCCCAGAGTGGCTCTGGACAAGGGCTCAGCAAGGCGCAGCTGCCGCGCTCCGTTTGCTGGTAGCACACGTGCTTTCCACCCAAGAGCCCTTTTCTGAAAAGACAGAGCCCCAGGGGAACCCTGCCTTCCCCTCTCCGAGTACTTCCTCCTCCTGTAGGTCGGCCAGCGTGGAGGCCAGGAGCCGGCGAGAGGGCTGCACGGGGGAGGCAGCGTGCCTTCTGCTCCCAGCAGGGACAGGCAGTGGTCCTCTGATGAGCCCTTCTGAGGTGACCGCAGGCATCTTTTTGCATATTTGTGATGCGCACAGCGCCTGAAAGGTGTCTGGCCATGCGATCCAAGTGTGTTCTCCAGCGCCTCCCTGAGAGACTTCTGGCTTCCTCTCACTGCCTGTCTTCCCTGAATCCAGGCGTCCCTGCCCTAGGGCTGCCTTGACTCCTGCCCTGCCCCCACCAGCTCAGATCTCCAGAGAGAAATGGCGCAGAGGCGAGAGGCCAGCCCGGCCCACTCTAAGAGCCTGTGCCCCCCTCCCCCTCGTGACTTCCCTCCTGGAACCCCTCCTCCCACGCCGAGCCGCCCCTGGGGAGGGCAGGTGAGGCGATGCCATCTAACTTCCTGGAGCGTTCTTCCCTGGCCTCCACCTCTGCCCAGGTCCTCAGATGTCTGAGCAGACCGTCAGCACACGCTCCCTTGGCAGGCTCTTGGAGAGACCTAGAACAACAAAGGCAAGTAAGTAACAGTCAGACAGGAAGGTCTGGGGGCGGGCAGGGCACACAGGGCGCTGGCTGGCGTTACTTTCCGCCCCAGGTTAGCGAGTGCTGGCCCTTGACCGTGAGCACGTGTAGCCGCAACGTCGCCTGATGATTCGGGTTTTCTCCTTTGATAAGAACAGACGTGAAGGTGACAGGCGGTGGTTTCAGAGGGCAGGAAGCACTTCCTTTTGTTCATTTTCATTTTCCTTCCTAGGGAAGGGCAGGGTCAAGCCATCCGTGACTCTTGGCACTGGTTCAAGGAAGATCGCGGCTTAGGGCCTGGAGCTGTGGCTTCCGCACGGTCCACGGCTACTTTAGAGACCGACTGTGAGGGTCTCTCTGGTTTCCCGTTGGAATGAGGCTCGTAGTAAATATGTAAATGCTTCCTAGGAATGGGCTTCCTCAGCGATGTCTTCCTACTCATACAAGGGCCCAGTCGGCTCGCCGGGAAGAAGATAATGTGAGTGAAAATACGCTTTGGAGAGCAGCAATATGGCACAGCGGGCTAAGCTGTTGCCTGCGGTATCAGCATCCATCTCATATTCAGAGCCAATTGGGGTCCCAGCTGCTCCACGTCCAATCCAGTTCCCTGCTAATGTGCCCGGGAAAGCAGTGGATGTTGGACCAAGTGCCTGGGCCCCTGCCACCCATGTGGGAGAGCCAGTTGGAGTCCCAGTCTCCTGGTTTTGGCCTGCCTGGCCCAGCCTTGGCCACTGCAGCCATTTGGGGCATGAACCAGAGGATGGATAATCTCTCTCTCTTTGTCATGCTGCCTTTTAAATAAATAAAATAAATCTTCAAAAACTTTGACACGTCTGTGGCTTAAGAGAGGACGGCTGTACCATCACATTTTTAGTTTATCGAATAGCAGGTTGGATGCTTCCATTTCAGCAACGTGCATTTCCTTGCAGTATAAAGCATGCTTTATGGATTGCGAGGGATGTTGACGAAAGTCTAACAAACGCACACCCACACCGGGAAGAAAGCAGAGGGCACCTGAAGAAGACCGTGGAGCAGCATGAGCTTACCTGGGGCTGCAGGCATGGGCCCGGAGCGGGCGTGGCAGCCAGGGACCAGCAGGTCTGACAGGAGGCCGCCTGGGCCCCAGGGAGAAGGAGGGTGCAATCGAGACCTCTGTGGCAGACAAGAGGACAGGCAGGGGGCACAGGAGGCTGTGACAAAGCTAACGCCTCTTTGGGGGCCACACCCTCACCCTCCAGCCTCCAAACCCCAATCTGAGGTCCCAGCTGAAGACTCATTGACCGTTAAAAATCAACAAGCCCATGAAAAATAACAACCAAGAGTCAGCCAACACAACAAAAAGCCCCGTTGAAACTCCAGCATCTTAAGAGACAAACTCTGGCTATCGGGTGCATGCGGAAATAAGTGTGTTTAAAATAAGATCGTGAGAGAAAGAATAAAGAACACAGAAAAAGAAGATGTGGTCGAGAAAGACCAGGTTGAGTTAAAGAATGAAACAGAACTCGGGAATAAAATAACTGCAGCTTCAAGTTAACGTGTCGGACAGCAGCTCACTGGGGAAACAGCTGGTGACTGGGAAGATAGACGGGGGGAGGCTGAGCAGGGAGCTGGGGAGGTGGACTGTGCCAGGAGGGCTTGCTGACCAGGGCTGTGGGATGTGAGGACCCAGCACACAGCTAACAGACGTCTCAGGGGAACGTACAGAGACCAGAAGGAAGGCCTAAGAACGCGTGAAAGGCATGAACCCCAGCAGGCTTAGGAACACGAGATCCTCTGCTAGACCCAACCGAGTACACCTGAAACGATACAAGGTGTGAGGGCCGGCCAAGGTCACAGACGTGCTTCTCCTCTACGGCCACACCACCCTGAACGTGCCCGATCTCGTCTCATCTCGGAAGTCAAGCAGGCTCGGGCCTGGTTAGGACTTGCATGGAAGAAGCACATGAAAGTAAAAGACTGCTTGCTGAGGACTGAGCATCTGACAACAGTGACCGTGACGTCAGAAGACCGTGCAATGATGTATTCAAAGAGCTCGGGGAAAATCGGTGTTAGCTTATCTTACAACCAGACTGTCTTCCCAGGCCATGGGCACAATGAACGTTCTCGGACAAGAGCTGAGGGCATTTACCACTGACAGGTGTTTGCTCAAAGAGTGACCCGAGAAGATACTTCAGAGGAAATTGACCCGCCAAAGAAATGAGATGGGGAATAGTAGGTACATTGGAACAAGCACTTACCACCTGGTAGGATGGGTAGGGATGGGACGAGTTCAGACATTCTGGCATTTTAGAAGAGTAGCAATACTGATTAATGTTAAAATGTATTAAGTATACTTACTGAAAATTATTCAAAGGTAACCACCTAAGAAGAGTAATAGCAAATATGGAGAAAGACACCATTGAATTAAAAAAAATTGGCCAATAAAATAGATGCAAGAAAGAAAAAGAAAGTAGAGAAAAATCAGGTTAATTATAAAGCATGAAACAAGACAACTGAACTAAATCCAAAAATGTCAGAATTCAGGAAATAGCAAAATTTAACTCCAAATTAGATTGTCATTTGTGTTGGATTAGAAAAAGCTAATGATTTTTTTAAAGGAAAATTCTATTTATTTAGAGGCAGAGACAGAAGATGGCGGGGAGGCGGGGGAGCTCTCAAACGCCCACAATGCTTAGGCTTGCTCAGGCCAATGCTGGGAGCCAGGAGCTCATGCAGGTCTCCCATGTGGCGGCAGGGACCCAGCCACCTGAGCCGCCCCTGCTACCTTCCGGGGTCGGCATCGGCAGGGAGCGGGAGTCAGGAGTCGGAGCTGGGACTCCAACCCAGGTGCTTCTTGGGGGACACATGCACCTGAAGCATCAGATCAAATGTCTGCCCCCAGCTCTAAGCTCCCAAAGAGAAGACACGCTTAGACCTGAAGCACCGGGAAATGCTGAATGTCAAAGTACAGAAAACACCAGGCAGACATCAGCCCAAAGTGGTGTGGTTATATTAAGAGTAGACAAGGTTGTCTTTGAAGCGAAAAGGAATATTGGAAAGGTGATATTCGACGAGATTAAAAAGGAACAGTTTACTGGAAACATATATCTTGCAGGCACCTAAACATAACACCACATTATATGAAGCAAAAAAAAAAAAAAAAAAAAAAAAAAGTCCAGAATTTCGTAGCTGAATGGAGCATGCCGTGGGGGTACAGGGAAAACGGACTGTATCTCTCAGGGTCAAAATGACAGGAAGAAAGGCTACAGGAGTTCTCAGTAACAGAATGAGCAAACCTGGTCGAAAGAGCAGCGCAGACACTAGACATTCTCTGCAAGAACATGTGGCGTGCTCACCGAGAGAGAGAGAGCGCGCTCCAGAGGCCACGAACAGGGAGCCAGGAGCCCCCTCAGCTGTTGGATCCCAGCAACAACGTTAGAACCAAACCATGCACTTGGAAAAACACCTAGAGCCCCCAATAACTCACCATTTAGGAAGCGCCTCAAGGACGCATCAAAGAACACGTTGTTACTACTATTTAGAGAGTAAATCTCTATTCATTGGCTGTGAACACCCAGAAAAATGCAATTTAGAAAACAGACGTGAAAATCGCAACACTTACAGGTACTTAGGACTCTATCAAAAGATGTGGAGAACTTTTATGAATGAAATTTAAACATTCTTACAAATGGAACATACACAATGTTGCTGGATTTGTAGACAGATTTCTAAAGAGCAAATTTTTTGCAATTTATACATTTCAAAGTTCATCGAAGATTTTTTTTTTTAAGTTGACAAGTTGATTCCGATTCGTAGGACGAAGCGTTAAGGGGTGCCAGGCCAGTTTTGAAGGGGGAGTTCAACATATGAGGACTCACGTCACCACCACAGCAAGATCTCATTAAACTTAATTAGGGTTAAGTTGCAAGAAGATGTGAACAGAGCCTAGGAACAGGCCACTAATACCCGGAACCTTGTATATGCAGAGATGTCATTTCAACTCAAGGAAGACGGCACGGCTTTTAGCAAGCAGCTCTTAGAACAACTGATTATCCATATGGAAAAGATAAGTTAGATCCCTACGTGAAACCGGATTTCAATGGATTAAAGACCTGCATATGGAAAAGCGTGACTTTAAAAAAGTTTTGGAAGAAACGGAAGGAAAATGTTTTTATGATTTCAGGGTAGGTAAAGAGTTCTTAAACACCGAAAACATAACACATTCATAGAAAGACATACATTTGACTACATTAAATATTTTTTAAAACTTCTTTTGTTCATTAAAGAAATCATAAACCAAGTGGAAAGCACAAATCCTAAACTTGGAGGGGCTATTTGGCACGCACATAACCAAGGAAGGAGTTGGCCCGGAGTTTGTAAACAGCTCTAGTGGAAAAGGCCAAGGGATAGGAACAGGCTCCTCTCAACAGAGGACATCCAGGGGCTAGGAACACACGCAATCAGTGCAGTGTCGTTTCAACAAACACTCTGAGACAAGCGAAAGAAAAACCTGGCGGAGATCTACTGCGGGGGCTGTCAAGGTGCGTCCCTCGGCAGGGCCAGATGCAAGATCTAACGGTGCAGGGATTGCTGACCCAGAAGCTTCGAGCACCTTCGTCTTCCCTGGTTATAATTCCCTCTTTATAACAGAGGGAGGTTTAAGCTCCCAGGTAGGGATCCAGCAGAGGGCTCAAAAAACTTAGTCATTCTTTGTTTCTGTTTATTTTTAAGGACTTTATTTTTATTTATTTGCAAGGCAGAGTGATGCGATGAGAAAGAGAGAATATGGCCTCAGTAGTCAGGGCTGGGCCAGCAGAAAGTCGGGAGCCAGCAACTCCATCCAGGTCTGCCTCATCGGTGCCGGGGCCCAAACACTGGGGCCATCTGCTGCTGCTTTCCCAGGTTCCTTAGCAAGGAGCCGGATCAGAAGTGGAGCAGTGGCAACTCAGACCAAAGCTCGGATCTGGGATGCAGCTGAACCCACCGCACCCAACTCGGGCCCCAGCAATGCTTTGCTGCTTAGAACAGACCGTATACTGATGCGTTCCATTCCACGATTTTCTTTACTTCTTCTTGTCTGCCTAAAAGGTTCCCAGTTAATTTCCTTTAGTGTGAGTTACAGGGAAAAGGCACTCCGGTTGGTGCAGTCACTTCCAAGGGCAATTTAAATCTCTACAGTGATGCCACTCTTGGGTGGACAAAGGTGGACAGGTTGGCTAGCAGTCTGTGCTGGCGAGAGCACGGGAAACGGGCAGCCTCCACCATGATGCCACTGGTGGGACTACAGATTTTGCCCTCCCTGGAGAACATTTTGACCACCACTAACAACACTGGAAGTCCCCAGTCTCCTCTAGGTATTTATCCTAAGAAAATAAGCGATATTGGAACAAAAACTTACAATCACAACAGTGTGATATGCCTAATGGACCAAAACAAACCTCTGTGTCTAACACGACACCATTAGTTGTACATTGTGCACTGTGGAATATCACCAGGCCAGCAAAAAGATGCTTTGTAATGGTGTGCAGCGGCCGGCAAAATACGAAGCTACAAGTCACACAATGTGAAAGGTAAGAAATGCCTACCTATGCAATGAAGTCAAGGTGCCAGAGGTTCACAGAAGTTGCCGGGTGTCTTTTAGAACTGACTTTGCCAAAGACCTGGGCTAAGTGTGGGTATATGATTGTACTCGGGAGGCTCTCTTTCGCTGAAATCATTTAAATAGGGGGATGCTGGTAACCCCTTGAGGAAGGCAGAGACCCTAGTCTGGAGACTTAACCCCGTTCCCATGGAAGTCAAGTATGTCCCCCCTCCCTTTTTTTTAAACACGGAGGACGTGGGTTCACCAGTGACGTCACCATGGTCAGGCCGGGCTTTTTGGGGAAGCTGCGCACCCTCTCTGAGTCCGGGCGTGACCAGCTCCATGGCCTGCTCGCCGGCGTGGCTTTGAGGGTCGCCGCGCCAGGGCCAGGCGTGCGAGCGCGGTGCGAGAAGCCCCAAGCGCGAGGCGTCACGCAGGGATGGCTGTGGCCGCCGCCCCGCCGCGGCAGCGACGCTGACTCGGGGCGCCTGGGCCCCGGCGCGCGCGGGCGCACGGAGGGGCGGGGACGGGGCGCCCCGGCCGCCGGGGGTTCCCCGAGGCTGCGCGCGGGGAAGTCCCCGGAGGCGCCGGGTACAAAAGCGCGCGGGCGGCGCGGGCGCGCCAGAGCTCCGCAGCCCCGGCCGGCGGCGCAGTGTCCCGGCCTTGGCCATGGCGCGCGCCCTCCAGCTCCTGCTCCTGAGCTGCGGTAAGGCCCGCGGACGCCTGTCGCCCGCCGCGTGCCCCGACACCCCGGGGGTCGCTGGCTCACGGCGCGCGCGCTCTCTCTCTCTCCTTGCAGCCTGCAGCCTGGCGCCCGCGACGAGAGAGGTGAAGGTGGCTTGTTGGGAGGATGTAGACTTGCCCTGCACCGCCCCCTGGGACCCGCACGTCCCTTACGTGGCCTCGTGGGCCAAGGTAAGCGCCGCGTGTCCCGGACTCGGGGTCTGGTCGGTCGGCTCCTTCGTGGGCAGCGGGAGCCAAGTCCTTTAGGCTGGAGACCCTCTGTGGCGCGGGGCGGGGGAGGGGAGGGGTCTCCTGCCGCCGAGCCAGGGGCACCCCGTCCTCCCCGCGCCTGCCCACGACCCCATCCGCGCCTGGGATGAGGCGGACTGAGATTTTTCTTCCCTCTAAAGGTGGCCCTGGGGGAATGATCCAAATAAGGCGAATGGAAACGCAGACAGTCTCTCATTGGGGTCAGTTCTGGAGGCCACCTGTGGTTGGGGCCGGTAGGGAGCGACTGGGGCGCTGGGCAGTCTGGGAGGTGGGGTTCCTGCTTGAATGACTGGGATGTACACGAGGCACCGGAGGAGGGGTGCAGCGGGAGAAGAAGCACTCAAAGCCGAGGGGCTGAGGCTGCCTGGTGGGTGGCTGTCAGTGGGCAGCCCTGTCTGCCTACCTTGGCCTCCTCCCCTCTCTGCCTGCTTCGCCTTCCTGTGGGAAGGAGAGGGGTCCAGCCAGGAGTGGAGGGGAGGGTGCACGAGGCGGTAGACCACGTGGGTTCTTGTGAGATGACTGAGTTCAGCCCAGGTTTCCTCGCACTGTTGCAGCTCCCCCAGCCTTGCACAGCCCTGCAGCCACGGCGAGTCGGGACAGGTGCCCCGCTCCCCTTCTTTAAGTCAGCTCACTGCTCCTGCAGCAAGGCCACAAGGTGTGGATAGCCCAGCCTCACGTCGTGCCTCTCCTGGATTCGCGCATCTTACCTGGGAGGAAGTCTCTGTTGCTTTCTTCTGCCCCCATGCAAGACACTGGGAGAGTCTGCACACGGGTCTGGCTGTAACAGAGCAAGGCGGCTCGCGCGCGCGCGTGCGTGTGTGTGTGTGTGTGTGTGTGTATTGGCATTCTTTTTCTCTGGGGGCAAAGACTGCAGGATGCTCTTGTGTAGCCTGTGTGGCACTCAGTGTCTGTCCTGCTAATTGCGAAGGTGCTTGAAGCGTTATGCTCAGTGGACATGGTGCGGCTACTTAGGGCTCTGTATCGTGTGCGGAGGTGTCATGTGCCTGCTGCATCCATATCTTAGTCTCTGTGGGATCAGAACACTTCCAGAACCGTTCTCATAGTCAAAACCACGGTAGCTTTAAAAATATATATAAAAACATCGTTCTTTGAGCCTTCACGGTATGCCAAGCTCCAGGGTGAATGTTGACATGGACTCCCTGTTTGTTCCAGCTCAGACTGCAGAGGCTGCTGCTCTACAGGGCCGGGAGCTGCCCCGTGGCAGGAAATAGCCCGGTGCCTGTCACGTGCCTGGCCTTGTGGGATTTGCCTGCAGACCCTGGGCTGTCCGGCTCTCTCCAGCTGTACCTGTTGTCTACCTTAATTACTCCAGCTAAAGAAAAATCAAAGTATCCCAAGACTGCTCGTGCAGGGACTTCCTTACCTCAAAGAAGAGGGAAAATATGAAACCACTATCCCTTCCAGAGAGTAATTTTTTAAAAAAGGAAACATTATTAATATCCCCAGGGGAGTAATTAAACCATGCTCATGAAACAAGCAGATGAAATTTCAGTCTGTAAAGTTCGAGCAGTTGTCAACTTAAATCTTCTTGCACAGGGTCACAGGGAACGGTTCAGTTAACCATAGCAATTAACCTTTGCCTTCTTGGATGGTAGCTGATGATGTAACACTGTAATGTATGTGCTTTTCTACCGGACACGGTTCCTGCAAGATTTACCTCCAAGAAGTCTCTCAAAACTCCATCCCTACCCCCCACTCCCAGCCCCCCCCCAAAAAAAATGGGAGTCTTGTCTTTAGACATTGTTTTTTCTGTTGGTCTACAGAACAGAGTCATTGAAAAGTCAGACCAGAGCTGTTTCTAAAGAGGTAGATTAGTAGATTATGATTGAGACTGTGGGAGGAGAGAGCTGGACTGTGCCAGGAGACCAATCAGCCTCCTTGAAAGTCATGTGTTTTGTTCCATCAAGTGCATATTTATAATCTCAGCATCTTTTGTTGATATCTGGTATTTTCTAGTCCAGTAATTAATGCTTTTGCATAGACCGCTAGTGTGACAAAAATGGACAGAGTGTTGTGGGAAAAAGGCCCATGGACAATAAGGAAATACTTTGTTTTACAGAAATGCTTGCGATTTCGCTTGTAGCTTTCTCGTGAAGTGCTTCAGTGAGGTGGGGAGTTGAACCCCTGTCAGCCAGTCTCGGCTCACCTCACGTCACTGTGTGCGTCCCCCAACCCCCTCCAGGAGTGGGCCGCGTGCCGGGCAGGAGAAGCAGAGTCGTCATCCGCCAGCTCAAAACCCATGGCTGCAGGCCTTCTGCGGGTCGCAGTCATGATTGTAATGACTCAAGGTTTAAAGTTCCATTTGCTACTCAGGCCTCAGGCACCCCAGAGCACCCTGCCACTGTCCAGCCAGCACTGGTTATTTGTGATTGCAAGGACCCTGGTAAACCATGCTTTCCACGTGTGTTTTTTTTTTTTTTTTTTTTTTTTGGTCATATGCCTTTTTCCAAAAAAACTCATCCAATTCCTGTTGGCGGCACCAGTGTGAGTCAGGAAGTATCAGTGTCCATTGTATTCTCTCTGTTTCAAAGATACACTAAGAGGGGGCCAGAGGAGTTATGCACAGGAGGGCAAAGTCAAAGCCACAAGTGAGTGGGGAGGGGTAGCCCAGTTCTTGTTGACCTAGCTCTTCTTTCTTATGGGCCAATGTCATCCTCACTGAGCTCCAGCACAGAGTGCTTCTCTCACACATTCCTCTCTCCTGTGGCAGGATGAGCGATGGAGAGGAAATGGAAGAGTTACTCAGTTATGTCCCTTAGGATGGTAGATCAGTTTAACTGTTAAAATTGTAGTAGAGTGTGGTTCTTGGGGGAGGTGGTTTGAGAACAGAGACAAGTGAGTTTGAATCCGGCACTCTTCTTCCATTGACTGTGACCTTTGGTTAAATTCTGGCATGAGAGGGCGTAGCTTACGTCTGTGCAAAGAGTAAGACCTTGCACGGGACAGGCTGCACCTGTGCATACTGGCTGCGCTCTCTAAAGTGAAGCTGCACCAGGTTTGGAGGCAGGGGACCAGCCTGGCTGCAGAGCTCCAGGCATGGCTGATGTCCTCCACAATAATGATGAGTGGCCATTTATCCAGGAGAGACAGTGCCATCTTGTGTCGCAGTGGGAGCCCTGACCGTCTCTGGTGATGATGCAAATCGAAAGAGGATATCTGGTGTCATCGCTGGGCGATGCTGCGGGGGCGAGGACAGCCGTGCATCACAAGACAAGTGCTCTATTTATACGGTCTCCAAAGGAAGGGAGAAAGGGGAAGTAGGACGGAGATTTCAGATACTAGGTCAGCCTTGAACTTTGTAATCTGGACAAGGGCCCCCACTGTGGCGGATCACGCCCAGGCCATTTCTGACATTGCTGCCAAGGGGGCCATCGGAGAGCAGGTCAGTGGCTCGCGTGAGGCCTCCGCAAACGTTCAAGGACAGTCCCCGCATGACTGCTCTTGTCCTTGTCCCATTCCACGCTGTTTCCCTTGCGTGTGGCTGAGCGCACATCAGCAGGGTTCTGTTTTCTGCGTCTACCTTCTTGGGGGACGATGAGCTGTAACGCAAGGGGCTCTGAGAGGAGCACAGCACTTTGGAAAGGGCTGGAGTTGAGAGCGATGCCACAAGTCTGGCAGGGCCCTGAAGGGGCCACCAGTACCATTTGCTGCCTTTCTTTGGCTCTGGGAGACAGCCTTTGGACAGAGTCATTTACAAACATGTTTGCAGGAGAGAAAGGAAACCCTTCTCCCTCAATAGAGGAGTATTGAAACCCTCAAGTGTGCAAACAATGTGTGTGTGCTGGAATCGCACTGATGTTTGTGCTGCTGGCCCCGGTCGACTCGCTTTGATGGACTCCACTGTGGGTCCAGGCAAGATGTAAAGCTGGCTTTCAGATGTCTCCATCATCTGTAGTTTCATTATTTAGCAGATATTTCTAAGTCTTCAGTGTCTGCCAAGTCCTGGTCCTGGCTTTGGCCACCCCAAGGTCAACATGGAACTTTTGCCAGGGGAGCATTTTAAATAAAGTTACAGAAATGGGAACCCACCCAAAAAGCCTTCTTGGGGACCAGAGGGGCAACTAGGGATCGAGAAGGGGGAACTCCACAGCAGGTGGCTGAGAGAGCGTGTAGAAAGCAGGCTGGGCCTCACTGTGAAGGACCTTGGATGGGAAACTATTTGGGTCACAGAAAGGTTTTAAGCAAACAGAATGACATAATGCAAAACATGTCTAGAGGAAAGGGTACTTCTCAAGGTGTTGGGCAGGATGTGGTTCCTGCCGGAAAATGAGTCTTGGGAGGCTTTGTATTTTCATTGCCATGGAATTCCCATCAGGCTAAGTCAACAAAGGGTTGAGCCCATTCTTGGACTTCTTACTTTCCCTCTTGGTCACCAGTCCTGTCCGTGTGGCTCCATGGAGGCGTGGGCAGGGCACAGTGAGCTGCCTCAGAGTGGGCTGTGGGAGAAGTGTCAGTCAGACGAGAATGAGACTTTTGGATAATGGTCAAGCAGAGCTAAGTTGCTGGAGCCTTAGAGTTTGAAAAGTGTAGGGAAGAGGAAAGTGGCTGAGAGTGAAAAAGAGGACCCCACCCCCGACCGACTTGTTTTCCATGACTAAAAGGGGGAAATGCAGTCACATGAGGACTGGAATATCTTAGTTACATTCTCGGTTGTGTCGCTCCATGAAAAGAGGAAGTTGGGAGGAGGTCTCAGTGACCTAGCCGAATGTAAGGCAGGGCGAGAAAAAGATGGATTACCTAAAAAGGGATTCTTCCATATAAATCTGTTTCCATAATTCCTTCCTGGCTGCTACTGCAGTAACCTTAAATTATCTTCCAAGAGTCCACAGCTCAAACCAGGCCTGAACCAAAACACTGCTCTAAAATTTCTTTCTATTCATAAGTGTAGTTTTGTTTTGCTCTGCGTTGATGTGTATTTGGGTAAAATTCCTGTATGTGTCATGCGGATCCAGTACAGACTTGGGAGCCCAAGGTGTGACCAGTCTTTCTTTAAGTCCCTGTCCTCACTCTGCAAAGACAGACGATTCCAGAGGAGCTGGGAGTTGTCTAAGGATTATGGGTCCAGATGGGGAAGAGCATTGGGAATGAAGAATGACAGTTGCCGTAAACAATTCGGACTCACCCTGGGCCAGACTCTCCGGATCTGTACTGCAGAGCAGGGCCTGTGTCCTTTTAGGCCCCAAGGTCTCATTCCCTGATAAGTGGGAGGCCCATGAGCCCAAGGACGGAGCAGGACTGGGCTGGGGGCTGTGTCATGTGGCACGTGGCAATGGCGACCTGTGAGTCTTAGCTTTTTAGGTGGCATAGGGTGCCTCCATCACGTTAGGACCGTTCTAGTGGACAGGGATTGTAAATTCAGGCACAATTAACTTAAAAGAAAGGGAAATAAATGTAGCAGGGATGGAAAACATTATACGCTCATAATACAGTTCTTGTATGAGTTACGGTTAGTGCTGTGGATTGAATTGTGTTCCCCCAAAAGATACGTTGAAGTCCAAACTCTTGGTGCTCATTATGACTTTAACAGGAAATAGGATCTTTGGAGATGTAATCCAATTAAGATGAGACCATCCCTGGCCAAGGTGGGCCGTGGTTCAATATGACTTGTGGCATCATTCTAAGAAGAACAAACAGACACAGACACGAGCAAACTGGGAGCGCCTTAGAGGAGGGGAGACAGATGGGGGCAATGTGTCCACAAGCCAAGGAATGCCAAGGACTGCTGGTGTCCCCAGAACCGAACAGGAAGTCAAGGCCAAGCGCCTTCTGGGAAGAGCACAGGTTTCCGGCACCTTAGCTTTGGACGTCTGGCCTCCTGAAATGTGAGAGATCACATCACTGTTGGCTTTCGCCACCCAGCTTTGGAGCTTTGCTACCACAACTGTAGTCACTGGATACACCTAGACATAGAGGTTCATGGATGTCCCCAAGGCTGGGTGACTGTGCTCTTAACTCTTCCTTCCTGTTGGTTCTGTTATGAGCCTCCGCATGGCAGCGAGAGAGTAGCCATTGACCGCAGACATGGGTACCTTCTGAGAAAAAAATTTAAGAGCAAGATTTTGCCTCTCTTCTACATCTCAGCAAATAGCTGGTTGATCTCAGGCGGCTCTGAGTGGGTCGTGTGACTGTCGGAAGCAGTGCCTGGGACGTCAGGTCTGGAACCCAGTGCCGAGCTCTGCGGAGGCCATGAACTCAGAGCTCCCAACAGTGCCCCTTCTCGGTCCAGCAGGCCCCACGAGGTGCTCATGGAAGGAGGGTGGCTGGCATGACCCACGGATGATGCAACACTGCTTCTGAGTCCCGGTTCTGAAGGGGTTTTGCCATATCATTGTAGTGGTGCTTTGGTACATTGGGGAAGTCGAGGCTGGTGTGACTAATGTTCCTGCAACTTTCTCATTGTTCCTAAAATTCACTCAGCAAAGATTTTTTCTTGAAAATGTCCTATGTGCAGGGAAATGTTTAATATGGTGAATGAGCTGTGACTATAAAAAAAGAGAGAGCATTGTAACAGTCCCAGGGTTTACCGAGTGATCATGCCTGAGCTTGGGTTTACACAGCATCATATGAATATTTACGCCACCTCTGTGAGACACAGTCACCCCAGGTCCCAGTGGGGCCAGGCAAGCTCCGGAGCTGGTCGATCAGTTGTCCGGGAGCAGAACTAGCCATGGTGGGGCTGGGGCTCCTGCTGTGCACAGTGCTGAAGCCTGTGTTCTTAATTATGCTCCCTCTGCTATACTCATAACTCTGTTAACAGCCATAAATCCAATCCTGTCTGTTAGACCCAGTAAATCTCAAAGTGGAAAATCATTTTTCTAATAAAACTACACTTAGAAAAAAACGATGTTAATGCTCGTAGATTCTACCCTCATTATGACATCAACCTCGGAGCCAAACTATTTTGCACGTTATAAAGAGCTGTTTTTATGATGAATGGAGATTATATTGGCACTTTAATTGAGTTAGAAACCAAGGTACATGAATGTTAGTGCACAAAAAATGCAATAAAACAAAGCCATTCCAATATGGTTGGTATATATCAGATTAATTTAATGTCACCGTAAAATCCTTAGAGTCCTTGCCTTTGAATATGTTTTATTGGATTCTTAGATGAAGTATTTATATGCATAGGTAGGTATGTACATTTTTCTCCCCATCAAAAAGTCTATTCCTTTGCTTTTAATTAGGCCCCTACCACCTTAACAGATCTAATGTATGATAAAGTTCTATTTCAAGTTTATGATCAAAACCTCTCTTTCTGCTCTGGCGTTGGAATTTTTGCCCTCTTACTTCCGAAGGAGGCAATCTAAGAGATCGGCGTGTTTTTGGATAAAATCAGGGAAGCCCTTTTAGAACGCTTTCCACAGGAGGGTTTTTCAAACAGTGGCTCCAGGGCAGCCATATTTAATTATTTATTTCTTTTGTTCTAGTTTGGATTTGCCCGTCATTCCGAACAAAAAAACCAAAGCTCTTTAATTCCATTGCCCTTCAAGTTAGTACTTGTGTTTGCTTGATTTCGTATTCAGCAAATTAAAGAGAGTTCATTTTAATGTAGGCCTTGTGGTTTCCTTAAGGTCAAATCTCCGTTTTATGAAGGAATGTGTTGTTTAAATGATTTAGTCAAATTGGAGGCCTTGAGACGAGTCAGGGTCCTTAGGCTTTCTGAAAATGAGATGTTCCCTATTTTGCCCTTTGCTAATTTAATTTAAAAATGGAGTTGTCAGCAGAAAAGCTAATGCGCAGGGTGTAGGTTTTAAAAACATGACTGTGTTTTGAGAAATTAATTTGCTCACATTGTGTTGTGATTTCGCTCACTGTGCTACAATATTAGCATTGTGAAGTGTGCATTACATAGTTCCTGTCTCTATGCCGGCTGTGAATGGATCCGAGGGTTCCTTTTGTTATAAATTACTATTTCCTAAAATGCTTTTGCAGAGAAGTCATGAGACCGGTTTGGATTTGGAACTCTGAAAGAGCCTTTCTTGCCTGGGGTTGACTTTGAGCTGCTCCAACGTTTATGAGAACTCATAAAACATAGCCAAGTCAGGGATGGCCTGTTTGCTGGTGCTTTGTTTGCCTCCCACTGAAATTCCTCCTTTGGGTGCCTCTTGGCCGCATACCTAACTGCAATGATTTGTGCTCCTGCGTTGGACTTCCCTTGATGCTGTTAGGAAGGAGCGTGCAACATTTAGGTTAAAAACTGCTACTACTTCTGCAGCTGTGGGCAAATCCCATCTATCTCAGAAGGAGCGCCGTGGCAAAAGGAATGGGCAGTAGACCTGGTGTATACCTAGTGCTTGAAATTAGAGGGAGGGCTCTGAAATAGTCCCAGGCGCATGGTGTGGATTTGCAGAGGTGGAGTTTGCTATGATCAGTTATCAGGCCAAGCGTGCTGTTCAAACTCTCAGGTTAGGCCAGAAGTTTTCTGGGCTGTTTAGGGGGAGGAGTCTCTGGAAGATGGCTCCATGAGAGCTGAGGTGTTTTTCTGTGGTCCCACTCACAGTGTGACATTTCAGCAGATCACAACCCTGCAGGAGTGGCTCAGTGGTTAAATGGTAGCCGGTGATACTGGCATCCCTTGGGAGTGCAGGTTAGAGTCCCGGATGCTCCACTTCTGACCCGGCTGCCTGCTAATGCACCTGGGGAAGCAGCAGCAGATGGCCCAAGTGCTTGGGCCTCTGCCACCCACCTAGGAGAACTGGATGGAGCTCCTGGCTCCTGGCTTTGATCTGGCCCGGTACTGGCCATTGTGGCCATTTGGGGACTGCGAATGGAAGATCAATCTCTCTTTCCCTCCCTCCCCTACCCCCATCCCTCAGCCTTTCGAATAGATACATATTTTTTAAAAATAATTCTCCAGGAGGTAGTTCAAGGTTCTTTATTTTGCATTTAATTTAGCCTCTCTTTCTGTACTTCTGGGGCATCTCAACTGGCCTGTGTGTTAAAAATCTCCACGGCTGGAGGCTTGACCAGAACCCCAAGGGAATCTGACCATCAAATAACTCCTTTTTGTTGTTGTTGCTGCTGAGTTTTAAATGCATTCCCCCACCCCCACCCCTACACACAGGCAGAGGCTCCTGCCGCCAGTTCTGCTGGCCAGCACCTCTAGCCCCTAGCAAGATAATGGGGCCAGTCTTTATGTAAGGCACTGGGTTTGCATTTCCACCAGTGTCAGAGGGCTTGGCAGATTGAATCTTGACTTTGCCGTTCTGAGTTGAGGGAGGGGTCGCCGGCTGGCTGTGGAGCTCCCCAGGAGAAAACCTGGACAAGATCTCAGAGTGGCTGTGGCAGTCGCGTTTGCTCCTGGAAGCTCATGGAGCAGAGAGCTGCGGGATAGTGCACTGCGCAGAGCTTGCAGACTGGCAGTTAATTAGTCGCCACCGGTCACACAGGCACTCATGGACCCTGCGTGGCCTTCCAAGGCCAGTGGGGAGGGTTGAGCAAAGAGGAGCTGCAGTTTGGGGTTCACTTAGGCTTCAAAGGAGGAAAACTGTGCTAAATTAAACTGCTCTGTGATCAGCTGGCTGCCTTCAGTTTTCCTCCTAGGTTTCCTGGGCCACCTCGCCTTTCTTTGCTTTAGCTTTGAGCCCTTAGAGGCCCTGTCTTGTAGCTTCCGCTGGCTGATGCTTGATTATTTAGGAAGGAAGCTTGCCACACAGCAAACAGCCAAGGACTGGGACTTACGTTCTTCCACGGGGCCCAGGCAGAGCTGCTTGTCTCAGCCCAGGGCTTGGAGTGCGCCAGCGGGGCTGTCCTGCAGCAGCCAGAAATCGACCACCAGATGTCCCTGCAGCCCACTGCACAGGAAGGCTCACCAGTGCAGGGGCTGGATCCCCAGCGCCGCAGTGACCTTGGGTGCATCCCCTGACCTCATCAGCTCAGCAGAGTGGGCAGAGTATGTGTGTGTGTGTGTGTGTGTGTGTGTATGAGTATGTGTGTGGAGTATGTGAGTGTGTGTGGGGGTGAGTGTGCCTCATAGGGAATTCCCCAGATTCCCTGGGTACCTGTTCCTCTGTCCCGTGCCTTTTTCTAGAAGTCCGAGGACAGCGCCAGGGTGCCCCAGAATGGGAGAGCGTGAGCATGGGCAGGTGCAGGAGGAGACGTGTAGTGACACCTGCCCTTCTCTGTCCCTGTCTCTGAGGTGGCTCTTGGGTGCTGTCACAGCTCCGAGGATAAGGCCTTGGATCCTAGGCCCTTTGATCCTAGGCTCCCTGCTGGTCCCCAGTCAACCACCAGGGGCAGCTCAGGTGCCGGGAGGGGAAGCCACCGGGAAGAGAGAGAGACAATGATGAAGGTGGTGTGTGCCACTTCTGCCACAGGAGATGCTGAGAACACTCCTCGCCCCCGACGTAATCATGAGAAAAATCGAGGGAAAGAAAACCAACCAGATGAATTCGTGGCTGGTCTGTTGTGGGGGTAGTGATTGAAGTCATAGTACCCTCCCATGTGCAGTTGGACACAACTCCTGCTGATCTGACCCACATGATCTCTGCGACACCAGGCTCAGCTGTGTCCTGGCCTCAGGGAGAGGAACAGTACGGTGCCCCTGCACCATCGGCCGTGGCCACACACGTGCAGCTGGGGAAGATGAAGGGGATGTACGATGCTGGCTCATCTGCTTCTCTGAGTCTTTATGAGCCTTCTGGCCTTGACCTTAACGAACTTAGGAACTTTTTCAAATAAAAGGCTGGAATCCAAAATTAAAAATCGGTCAAGGGGCTGGCCCTGTGGCCTAGTAGGTACAGTCGCCACCTGCAGTGCCAGCAGCCCATATGTGCGCCGGTTCGAGTCCTGGGTGCTCCACTTCCTATCCAGCTCTCTGCTATGGCCTGGGAAAGCAGTAGATGATTGCCCAAGTGCTTGGGGTCCTGCACCCGCATGGGAGACCCAGAAGAACCCAGCCCAACTCTGGCCATTGCAGCCACTGGGGGAGTGAACCAGCAGATGGAAGAGTCTCTCTCTCTCTCTCTCTCTCTCTGCCTCTCTGCCTCTCTGTGACTCTGCATTTCAAATAAGTAAAAATAAGTAAATATTTTTTTAAAAAGAGTCAGTGGATGGGTGAGGTGGTATCTGAAGGAAACAAAAGAACATTTAACAAAGAACAATCTGCATCAACATCTTAGCTAGAGTCACTCACACTCAGCCCAGCTCCATTGTCAGCCATGATGCTGGGCCATCACAAGGCGGAAGGTGGACGTTTTGAATAGCCCTGACCTTATCCCGGAGGGAACAGAGCCCTAAGGAATTGTCATAGGTCCTCTCCTCTTCCCGCTTGTTTTGGAAGCGTGAGTTTAGGCTTGGTTTTGTGGAAACAAGGTGGCGTGAGCTCCTGCGCTTGCGGGGTCTGGTGGTGGAGCGTGGGGCATGGAGCGTGATGCACTGTGGTTGCTTCTTCCCAGCTCAAGGAGGGCAGCGAGGAGAGCGTTGAGGCGCCCCAGGAGGATCTGCAGCTCGGTGGACAGCACTCCCATCGGCAGGGGCAGAACGGCTCTTCGGAGGCCCCCGGGGAAAGGCCTTATTCCCTGAAGATCCAAAACACTAGCAGCTGCAGCTCGGGGACCTACAGGTGCACGCTGCAGGAGCTGCAAGGGCTGAGGAACCTCAGCGGCACCGTGATTCTGCAAGTGACAGGTGAGGGGTCCGCTGTTTCCTTCCTGCAAAAATGCACGGCGCCCTTTCTGCAGGGCCGCTCATCAAGGCCCGCGTTTGGGGCCACGCCCAGCGGCTTTGGAGCCCCTCTGGGCTAAACGCTGAATTCTGCCGCAAGAATGGCGTCACCGTTTTCTTTGTGTGGCTTGAACTCTGCCTTGCATTTGACTTTCACCCGACGCTCGTTAGGGGCTGAAGATGGAAGGGACCCACCTGTCATCCTCAGGCCCCCGATTTTGTGCAGTGGCCACTTTCTCCCTCTGCCACATGTCTACAGGTGGTGGTCTTAGACCTACAGGCCCCCAGCTGCTGTTTAAGGGGACAGTGCTGTGTTGCGCTTGTTGTATATGTGAGGGTCGGCCTTCTGTGCCTGCAGATCCCTCATCTACAGAGCCAACCATGAGGAGATTGAAGAGGTCTAAGAAAGAATTGGGTCTGAACTGAAAACATGCATTTTTCTTACCATTTGCCCCTAAGAGATAACAACTGTTTACATCCTGTGCACATTGTGTCCTGGGTTATAAGCATAATACATAAGGTGTACAGGGTGGGGAGCAGGTCTTTAATGCCATGGTTCAGATGCTGCTCGGGACACCTGTTTCCCGTATTGGAGTGCCGGGTTGGAGCCTTCACTCTGCTCTCCATCCCAGCTTCCTGCTAGTGCCCTGGAAGTCAGCAGGTGTTAGCTCAAGGGCTTGGGCCCCTGCACCCACGTGGGAGATCAGATTGAGTTCCTGTCTCCTGGCTGCGGCCTGGCCCACCTGCAGCTGTTGTGGACATTTGAGGAATAAACCAACAGATGAAAGAGCTGTCTGTCTCTGTCTCTCTGCCTTTCAAACAAGTAAAGATCAATCACTTGATTTTTAAAAGTATACAGGAGAACGTGCACCAGTCATAGGCTAATGCTGCAGCACTTATTTGAGACTCGGGCATCCATAGATTCTGGAACCTGTGGGAGGGTCCAGGAACCCATCCCCTGTGACCCAGGGCTTTTCTCATGGTGTAGGCGTGAGGGCAGGGAGGGGGACGCCTGTGGGACCGGAGCAGAGTGGGCACTAGGATTGCCAGCGTCTGATCACGGTGGCTTCATGTGTTCCTTGTTTATCTTCAGGATGCCCCACAGGACGCAAAGAAGCGAATTTCCAGAAGAACAGAGCTGAGATCGTGCTGCTGTTGGCCCTGGTCGTTTTCTACCTGACACTCATCATTTTCACTTGTGTAAGTGTCTTCTGCAGCGTCTGTCGCTGTTCAAGATCCCCTTGGGGCACCCACCCGCATGCTTGGTAGCGAGCGTGAATCGTTGAGTAACGGTGAGGAGGGGATCCTCTAACCCCTGGCTGCATGGAGGGCCCTGGGCTGGGAGCCTCGGGACAGGACTCCCCCTGCAGTATTTGCAGCTCGCTTTTCATCCAGAAAGTCTGAGAAATGCCCAAGTCTGAGGCCAGAGGCCCTCATGGCTGGGAAGGTCGTGTCCCAGCACCGACCAAGAAGATGCAGGTGTCTCGAGTGGGACTTAAACACAGCTCAGACGCCAGCCCCCAACGTCACCCAAAACATCACGGCTGCATGGGGTGCTCGTCTCTCATAATTAGACCGCGGTGGGAAATTCTACGTTCACAATGCCCATGATTTGGCATGCTGTCAGTTTTTGAAGGAATGATGTGTGTTGATTATCTCTAAAGGATTTTTTGAAGTAAAAAGCTCTTAAACAAAAAACAAATGCATGCCAACAAAAGGAAACCAAAGTGAGCACCTGTTAGGTACAGGGCACGGTACTGGGTGGCAAAGATGGAAGATGCTGTTCCTGCCCGCCTGAGGCTTGCAGTCTGACTTTAGCGCTGTTTGCACATGAAAAGAGAATTAGCGTTACTGTGCGATACATTTTGAAACAATTGACTGCAGTTTCCTCTTGGAAAACTCCTGCTTCTGTGGGCATTGATCTTCCATAAAGATCTCCAGTGGAGGGGTGTGAAGTGGCAGTGGTGTGTAAACGCGTGGCCCGAGTGTGCAGGTATTAGTGAGAGGGTGCACGCTCCATGTAGAGCAAGTGGGGGGGCACGTGCACCGGGCCCTGCAGAATCAGTTGTCCACGAGCTCTGGGGGAGGTCATTCAAAGGCAGGTGACGGGGGCTGGCGCTGTGCCCCCTGCTACTGCACCTGGGAAGGCAGTAGATGATGGCCCAAGTGCTGCCCCATGTAGGAGACTGGGAAAGAGTTCTGGGCGTCGGGCTGCCTTTTGGCCCAGCCCCAGACATTGCGGCCATTGGAGGAGAGATGCAGGGGATGGAAGATATCCCTCCCTCTTCTCCTCCTTCTCCCCCTCCCGCCCTCCTTGCCCCCTCTCCATGTCTCCATGTCTCCATGTCTCTATGTCAGTCTCCCTCTCAATGTCATTCCGCCTTTCCAAAAAACACAAATAAATGAAGGTGAAAAGTGCTGCATTTTTCCAATTATTTCTCAACTTCTCTCCTCTGTTCTGTTTGTTTTCAGAAGTTTGCACGGCTACAGAGTATCTTTCCAGATTTTTCCAAGCCTGGCATGGAACAGGCTTTCCTGCCGGTCACCTCCCCGGGGAAGCATCTAGGCCCAGTGACTCTGCAGAAGACAGAGGTGGTGTGAGCGAGATGTCTGTGCGTTATTTTCTCTGCCGTCGAGGGCTCTGGGAGATGCCCATCTGGCCACGCTGGACAAGAGGGGGAGGAGCCCACGCCCGGGCTGCCACGCTTCCTGTGCAGTGACAACATCTGCACGTGTGGCTGCACTTCCTACCAGCGGAACCACGACACATCCCGTGACCACGCAGCATGGGGCCATCGCGACTTCTCCGTGGCAACTGCCGTGGCATTTCATTCCACCTCTTGGGAAATGTTTTCTGTCCTACAAAAGCTACGGTGAGAGGCCTGCCGGGGGCTCTCGGGAAATCCAGATGCCCAGAGCTGTCCCTGGGAAGCCCTCCCGAGGACGGCTGTCCCCTCCCACATCTGGCAGACGTCTCCTTGGATTCGCTGGGCTTTGTTGCAGCAGGTCAGATGTCTTCCATCTGGGAAAGAGGAACCGGCCAAGGGGCGCGAGAGTAAGAAAGACAGCAAATGGTTTACTGCGTGAAGACTCTGCCATTGGCGGGGAGTAGCACGTGTGCCTAGGAACAAAAGGTCGCTGAGTGCTTCTTCCACCGGGCCTTTTCCTCCGGGAGCGACATCCACCAGGAAGTGATGAAGAAGGCGGCCCTGGTGATTTCTACACATGCTTGTTGGGGAGGGATTTGTGCCCCCCCCTTTTGAAATCTGCATTGTCTCATAGCATCGCTCATTGAGGAGCACCTGTTAGTGGAGAAGGAGAAGCAGTGAGAAAGGGTGACAGTGGGATGGAGCAGCCGAGTGACTGCTGGAGACGCTGCCATCCGTGCCGCTGGGTGCTGGCTCCCGTTGTCCCACGCCCTGGATGAGTTCCTCCTGACTCCTGCCGTCTCAGCTGTCAGCCTGAAGGGTGTTGGACGCAGTGGTGAAAATAACGTGAACATGAAGCACTATTCAAAGTCAGAACTCTGCTGGGCCATGTTACTGGCCATGTTACCGCCCAACCATGTTACCGCTGGGCCATGTTACTGCCTCTTAACTGGCAGCCTTCCCATTTGTTTTCTGTCATTCCAAAGGTGATGCAGATGACTTTTCGTAGTCAGCTGTGTGGATTCCTTTTGGGAGGGTGAGAGAGCAGGTCCCTGGTCTGTTCTTGAAATCCTAGCCAAAGTACCGCAAGGTATGGACCCGCGGGAGCCCTGGGCTGTGGGCGGAAGAGAGTTGGCAAAGCACTGCCCTGATGCTTGGCGGCTGTTGGGTTTCTCTTAGGAAAGTGGCCCCTTCCTTACTTGTTTTCCAAAGAGAATTTACCCCTCAGTAGTGTGTGTCATTACACTAATGTTAGAGTAGAAAGAGGGTACCGAGTGGAGTTGGTGTTTTTTGCCTCTTTGTTGTTGCTTTTGTGTTATTAAAAGTTAGCATGTGAATGGGGAGTGTTTTTCTTCTTTATATTTAAAATGACTTTGAGGCTTTGGGATGAGGGCCGGGATGTCTATGAACTAGTTTTAGAATGAGAATCTGAAGATGCGATGGGCCAAGTCCTTCCCCTGGGAGAAAGGCTGTCCGTGGCAGGGAGGCCTCTGGGAAACACCTCCTCCCTCCCCAGAGATGCTCCTGGGTTCTGACCACAACTGCATTATCCCTGGGTCCGTGCACTGTCAAGTTCATGTGAATGACTACAGGTGGCAGGCATGGTAAGAGGGAGGGTTCCTGAGCTCTCTAAGCCCTGAGTGGTGGGCTTTCAAGATGAGAATGAGTAAGAATACTAACAATGGTTATAATCCTCACAGGTCCAGTGTGAGGATTAATGAGATGACTTACTGAAGGGCAGAGCCTGGTGTCTAGCAAATGGTGCTCGATGGATGTAAAAGCAAGAGAAGCGAAGGGGGCGGAGCACGCGTCCCTGACCACGAATCTTGCACAAAGTGATTTTATTAAAAGGAACGGAAGCGCCGGTGGAGGCATCATTTTGCTTTAGTGCGGGGTGGTGAACGGACTGCTTGGTGGCCGTCAGAATTACAGTACCAGGGAGGAGGGTCGCCCAGCCGTCAACTAGAACGTGGTGGAAAGTTGAGAGCAGGTAGACCCAGCATTTCACACCTAGTCTTTGGTGCAAGAAAAGGTGTGTGTGTGTGTGTGTGTGTGAGAGAGAGAGAGAGAGAGAGAGAGAGAGAGAGAGAGAGAGAGAGAGAGAGAAGGGGTGGGAAGACAGCGCGAGAAAGGGGTGGGAGTCAGGGGTGGAGGCAGAATTTATCAAGGTGACTTAGCTGGTTTTCCATGGCCTCAGGGGGAGGAAAGCCCTGATCCCAGGACTCTGCTTTGTGCATGGAGTTGGCTCCACAGCTGCAATCATTTCACCTTGGCGTGTCCCAGGACGCCAGGGCAGAGCTGACTGTCACTCCACATCTTTCCAAAGGGCAGCCTGTGGTTTTGTGTTCAGAATCATACTTGGCGGGTTTCCTCATGGCAAAGCCTGAGCCACACTCAGGAACCCAGCGGAGCCTGACTATTTGCTGGGGTTGCAGGAGAACAGATACCACAGCAGCAGGTGGGCACAGAGAGCAATGTGAGGCTGTGCCTTCGACCCCACAGCCTGGGGACAATCAGCAGTGTCAGAATAATTCAGTCTGGACCCGTGGCTCCTTCCTCATTGGCAACCTTTGGCTGCATCCACTGAATAACTGTGTAAAACTTCATCTTTCTCATGTAAAACCATAAAGGTCTTCGTTTAGGATCTGTTTGCTTAATTCACCAGCAGTTGTCCCTCAGAGTTTGGTAAGTGACAATTTGCAAAGCCAGGTTTGATCTGATTGGTTGGTAACTCAATCAGCTTGTTGTTCAGAATCTTCCATCACTACTTACTATCTTCTTCAGACCACATGTGCTTACTTTCCGACTTCCACCTTCAAATTGCATGAGAAATGAAAATTCTACCACCTGCCCTTTTATAGAGTGTGTGTGTGTTGGAGGGATGGAATTAAACCCGAGTGTTTTGGCTGAGCCAATACACTGGACAAAACACTGTGCAATTCTAAACACAGTATACAAGAAGCTCATTTCAAGGAGCTTAGAGTCTAGCGGAAGGAGAAATGAAAGCTACATGCAAGAATAATGAGAACACAGGATGGTGGCCGTGTCCAGATTCACCTGGAAGTTCTGTAGAAGGCTTTGCAGAACTGCTTCCATGGGAACTTGGACTTGAAATGTAAGCAGGATGTTGAATGGCAGTGATGGAGAAGGATGGCAGGAGCAGTAAGGGCATGGTTGAGAAGAGATTTGCCTGAGTTGCATGAGGGTTTACGGAGGCACAGGGCAGAGCAGTGAGGAGGCAGCAATGGAAGGTCGACATGCTGCTGGCAGACAGAGCTGGCACGGTCGGGCAGAAGGAGTCTGGGTTGGGAAGCCACATCAACAGGTGGCATTTTAGGATAGCAGCCAGGAAAACAAAGAGATGAGAGAGGAGGAGGGGATCGGAGGGTCCAAGGAGAAGCGTGATGGACAGCTGCCCCACACTGCCTCTCAGCCCTCAGTCCTGGGCTTCCACCTGCAGCTGCTGGCCATGTTTTGTTGATGTTGCATAGGACTTGTGCCCTCTTTTATTGTGTTTACTTGAAAGACTGAATTGCACACATATGTGCACACACACACACGTGCACACACACACGCACGCACGCATGGAAGGTGAGGGGGCGGGCAGGGGATCTTCTATCTGCTGGCTTACTTCCCAAATGCCCACAATGGCCAGGGCTGGGTCAGGCAGAAGCCAGGAGCCTGGAACTCCATCTGGGTCTCCCACATGGATGGCAGGGGGCCAAGTCCAGGGTCAGCTGCCACTGCATTCCCAGGCACATTAGCAGAGCAACTGGGGCTCAAACTGGGGTTGCAATGGGTGGCTTCACTGCTGCACCCCAGCACCAGCCCTTCCTTTCCTCTTAGAAGACCCTGCCCCGTCCATCTGCTCTCTCCACATCAGGCAGGACTCAATCACCTGGGGCCCCAGGAAGGGTCCGTGTTTCCCAGCCTCGCTCCAGCTAGTAAGGCTGTTGCTTTTGCAGACACAGACTCCGTGTGCTTCAGGCTGCCTGGATCCGTCTTCATTCCCACGTCCACCTCCATGGTCCTGTCCCGGAAGAATGTTCCAGGCTTTCCCTGCATGCAATTTTGATACTGTATTTCATCAGCAATTGATCGACAGAGGAAGTGCAGTGTGCATTATCCGAGCTCTTTTGCTTAATTTTTTTATTGTGTTTATGACCGTGGAACTAACCTGTTATGCTCTCTCATTGGCTCTGTGCCTTTGTACTCTTGCCACAAAATTGCTTCTTAACAAATTTTAAAAGCAAAATCCTCCAGCAGCTGGCCCAGCAGCAAACCCTTGTAACGGAAGTGTGATGATCAACCGGAAGATACCAGGTGATGTGTTGGGATGAGCGTGGCTGACATGGAACAGGCATGGCACCGTAGAACATTGTAGATTGCGCCAGCGCTCGGTGAACGACTCGCCACCCCATCTGTCCAGAGACTTGGCATTTCACACAGAGACAAATGTTTGTCTTCTTTTTCCTCATCTTTATTTATTCTCCCCATGGGATCCCAGGCAGCACATAGCGAGGTAACCGAGGACTCCCAGGAACGCATCATCTAGGCTTGGCGTGTTTGTTTCCATGCCTCCGAGAAGATGGGGTGAAGGAGGGAGGCGAAACTTGGGCACAGAAAGCAAATCTCTTCCTTCCTCCTCTCAATGCATAGACACGCGCAGTCTCCCTCCGGGCAGTGGGGACAGCCCTCACTTACTGGTTCATTGAGATTCTGCAGGAGAAGGAGATACCGCTTTATTCTTCATTATCAAAGGGGCTATCTCTCCAAATCGACCATTTTCCTTCCCCGTTCTTTGCCAAAGTAGCCTGTTTACAGTCTACTCTTGTAGATTACGGTGCTCAGTAGAGAGAAATACAGACAGTGACAAGCTTTATGAGATCTCACAGAATTGGAATGCTTTTTTGCAAAGGAGAAAAAAAAATCTGCAAATGCATATGCATTCACCTGTGTCCCCAAAAGAGCCAGCTGGACATCCCATACACAACTCCCACTCAGGAGCAACAAAAGCCCGTGTCAGAAGTCAAGGGACAGGAGCTGAGAACTCATGATAATTTTGCACTTACCCAGCGGTTTTCATCTGAAGACTGCAGAGTGCTTTCTAAACATTAATTAAATCCCCCGACAGCCCTGGGAGGTGGCTGTGTATCACTATTTCCAGTTGGCAGGGGGTGCAGGAGAAGTGTCTTCATGGGGTGATGCTGGCCTCAGGCCATGCCACTGTGCGTGTGGACTCAGAAGGAGCAGTGAGAGTTTTTTCCTTGTAAGTCCAAAGCTAGGGTCAGGTGCACGTGCTACCTGCAAGCCTGGGGGATGGTCTAGTGACTCCCCCACGGGTTCCATGTGCACCAGGGCTTGAAGATTGTTGGCGCATCTTCCCCACGAGCTCAGCTCCATGCCGGGTTGCCATCATTACGGACCCAATCCTTCAGCGATGGCCAGTGGGTTTCCCATCAGGTGTGAGCCCTGATTGTGTGGAGGGTCAGCCAGGGCAGGACCATCTGCTCAGTGGAATGTGCCACAAGCCACTGCTGCCTGAGCTGTGCGTGGGAGAAGGTGACTATTGTGGGGGGTGGAATTGTGTCCCCCCCCCAGCAGAAGATAGACTGAGCCCTGCCCCCTCAACCTTGCGTGGAAGTAGGCCTTTGGAAACATAGTCCAGATGAGGTCCTATGGACTAAGCTGTTGTCCTGGTGGTAGAGAATAGGGACACAGGCACACAGGGCAGAGGAGACCTCGGGGAAGACAAGGCAGAGTCGGGGGTGATGCATCTACAAACCAAGGAGCCTCTACGATTGCAGGCGACTACGAGAAGTCGGAGAGCGGCCTGGAGCAGATCTTCCCCCAGCGTCTCCAGGGCGAGCAGGGCCCTGCGGAGTCTGTGATTTGGACTTCCAGCTTCTGGAACTAAGAATGCATTTCCTCTGTTCTAGCCTCGGCAGTTTGAGATACTGGAAACTGATCCAGCGGTCCTGCCTCTGTGGTCGCGGCAGAAATTGGGCTGCAATGGTGGAGATGAGGGAGGGTAGGTGGGGGGCACTGCAATGGCGGAAATTGGGGGGGGAGGTCTCAGCCATCCTCCCACGTGGCAAGTGTGGACGGGTCTGACACTTAGCTGCTTTGGTGAGTCGCTGCTGTTTTAACATGTCGAACTGCAGTTGCGCAAACGCGTTTAACATGTTCCATTTCTTAATCGTTACAGGGAGGTAGGAAATCGGCATGCAGAAGCCGTTGGTGCTAGATCAAGTGGAGTAAAAGGAAAAAATAATTGCACAGGACAGATTTTCATTACTGTAATGCAATGCCCAAGGCAGGCTCCTTTACAAACGAAAGTGGTTGCTTTTGGTTACAGGCGGTGGGGATTCCAAGTCCTGGATGGGGCAGGAGCCATTGGATCTGTTTCTGGTTGCTGGTGGAGTCCTGAGGCGGTGCAGGGCAGCACACAGTAAGAGACGAGAAGTGAGGTGTCTGTCTAAACCTCTGTGTCTCTCCTAAAGCCAGAAGGATTGAATCATGGGGCTCCCCCTGAGGACCTAACCCAACGGAATCGTTTCCCAAGGCCCCACTTTCAAGCACCACCCATGGTTATGGCTCCACCCTCTTGGAACCACAAACGTAAGACTTGGCAGACTAAACTCCTACGTGACTCTGGTAGGGGGACGAATATTCTTTTTTTTTTTTTTTTTTGACAGGCAGAGTGGACAGTGAGAGAGAGAGACAGAGAGAAAGGTCTTCCTTTGCCGTTGGTTCACCCTCCAATAGCTGCCGCGGATGGCGCGCTGCGGCCGGCGCACCGCACTCATCCGAAGGCAGGAGCCAGGTGCCAGGTGCTTATCCTGGTCTCCCATGGGGTGCAGGGCCCAAGCACTTGGGCCATCCTCCACTGCACTCCTGGGCCACAGCAGAGGGCTGGCCTGGAAGAGGGGCAACAGGGACAGAATCCGGCGCCCCGACCGGGACTAGAACCCGGTGCGCCGGCGCCGCAAGGCGGAGGATTAGCCTGTTGAGCCACGGCGCTGGCCAGGGGGACGGATATTCAATCACAGTAATAATCTGTCGGAATTAAGACCCAGAGGCTGGCTCCGTGGGTTAGGCTGTGGCTTGCAGCCCCGGCATCCCATAGGGGTACTGTTTTGAGTCCTGGCTGTTCCACTTCCAATCCAGCTCCCTGCTAATGGCCTGGGAAAGCCGCAGAAAATGGCCCAAGTCACCCATATTGGAGACCCAGATGACGCTCCAGGTTCCTGGCCTCTGCCTTGCCCAGCTCTGGCTCTTGCAGCTATAGGAGGAGTGAACCAGCAGATGGAAGAGAAAGCTCGCTCGCTCTCTCTCTCTCTCTCTGCCTTTCAAATAAATACATAAATCTTAACAACAACAAAATCACACTGCCCCAGCTCTGTGCTGATACTCCCGGAAAGCAGCAGAGGATGGCCCGAGTACCGGGGTCCTTGCTTTGCACATGGGAGAACTGGGTGGAGTTCAAGCCTCTGCTGCCTTTCTCCTGGCCCAGCCCTGGGCATCGTGGCCCCTTAGGGGAGTGGACCAGTAGATGGGAGACCTCTTGCTCCCTGCCTCAGTCTCTCCCTCTCTCTCTGTCACTTTTCTAATTATGTAAAATAAGTATTTTTTAAAAAGAAAATACAAATAGTCCTTTGGCAGATAACAGAAAAGCAATGGAGTCATGGCAGGCCACCTGCTGCTCTGGGGATAAAAGGAGTTGTTAGAGGCAGGGGAGGTGAACTGGCTCGGTCACTCACTGGTTCACCAGGTGTGCAGCAGGTCACATGACCTCCTGGTGCCTCGGTTTGCTCGTCTGCTAAATGGGTGCTGTATGCAATAATGTTCTCCTGCACTTGCTGTGAGAACTGAGCCTGGTCTGTAGTTGGTACTAAATGATCAACAGCATTTGCTTTCCTCAGAGAGCAGAAGCCGATGAGGTGGGACGGGTGTGGCTGGGGGAGGGGCAGGCGAAAGGTGCATTAAAATTAAATAAAAAAGATAGAGTCTCTAAGACCAACAACCCGAGTAACAGCCTTGATTCAAAAAACAAAACCTTTGCTGTTTTCTCATGAAACAAGAAGGATATTCTAAAACAAGCAGATTTCTTTCTTCATTAAAAAAACGTTTATTTATTTGCATTTATTTGAAAGGCAGAGAGAGAGAGAGAGAGAGAGAGAGAGAGAGAGAGAGAGAGGGATTTTCTATCCACTCCACAAATGCCCTCAACAGCCAGGGCTGGGCCTGGCTGAAGCCAGGAGCTGGCAGGTCAATCTGGGTCTCCCGAGTGAGTGGCAAGGACCGACCCCTGGAGCCATCACCTGCCGTCTCCCAGTGTGCACAGTAGCCGGAAGCTGGGACAGGAAACAGAGCGAGGACACAAGCCCAGGCACTCCCGTACGGGCTGCAGGCGTCCCGAGCAGCGCTTAAGGGCTGCGCCAAATACCAGCCCAGTATCTTGGGGGTGCTAAGTGGCTCTGCACTGCCCAGGGCCACCTTCCTCATTTTCTCCTTGGGATGACCAGTGCTGCGCTCTTCTCTGCCACCTGGTGGACAGATTGTGCAAATGCATCCTCACCGGCTGTACTCTCCGTTACCCCAAAACGGTAGCCAGGCAACCCATGCCAGTTGCTACAGGACGGTTCCCGACTCACATGGGCTCCCAGCAGGCGTGGACTTTCTGGCTCACCACTGAGGCTCTGTTTGTCCTTAGGTTAAGAAAATTATTTCGTTGAGAGCCAGAGAGCCCGAGAGACGCCTGCACCAGCCAGGGCTGAGCGCGGCTCTCAGCTGGGAGCTGAGCCCGCGTCTCCCACGTGGGTGGCAGGAATCCACGTATCTGAGCCACCGCTGCTGCCTCATGGGGTCTGCATTAGCAGGAAGGTGGGGTCAGGAGTCAGTCGGGTCTTGAGCCTGGGATCCGGGCTTCGAAACAGCGTCTTGAACATTGGGTCGGACACCTGCCCCATCGTCTTGAAAACTTTTTTTTATTATTTTTATTTATTTATTTATTTTTGACAGGCAGAGTGGACAGTAAGAGAGAGAGACAGAGAGAAAGATTTTCCTTTGCCGTTGGTTCACCCTCCAATGGCCGCCGCGGTCATCCGTTGGCAGGAGCCAGGTGCCAGGTGCTTTTCCTGGTCTCCCATGGGGTGCAGGGCCCAAGCACTTGGGCCATCCTCCACTGCACTCCTGGGCCACAGCAGAGGGCTGGCCTGGAAGAGGGGCAACCGGGACAGAATCCGGCACCCCAACCGGGACTAAAACCCGGTGTGCCGGCACCGCAAAGCGGAGGATTAGCCTGTTGAGCCATGGTGCCGGCTGTCTTGGAAACTCTTAAGAGAGGGAGGGAGGGAGGGAGGGAGGCAGGGAGGATGGACCATCACCATAGGAGGATACATCAAAAAGTTAGTAGAAAATGGAATTAAAGCATATGTTTATTTTGCTGCAAAAAAAATAATTTTTGAAGTCACGTGCAATCGTTTTTCCTACAGCGCGTCCCCCAGAAACTCTGGGAAGAGGCCTCGTGTTTCTGGCTCAGGTCCACTAGGGTTGCGATGACCTCAGCTGGGTTCCCCCGCCTCCCCCGCAGTCTCTGCCGCTCCTTCCCCACCCTCCCTGTGCTGCAGCCCAGAGCAGCCCCTGGCTGACGGCCAGCCCGCGGTTCTTGTCTCCCAGGTCCCCCAGAACGAGCTGGAGGCACAGGAGAAGAGGCAGAGACGAGCTTTGGTCCATGGGACGTGGCACTGGCTGGGACGCGGGGCTCTTGTCTCATCTTCCCCAGTGCCGGACTCTTGGTAAAGACAAAGCCAGGGTAAATCTCAAAGGGGAAAAATAGGAAGCAAACATCACCTGGAGGTTCTGGACACACACACACACACACACACACACACACACACACGATCCCTCAAGGGCAGGTGCAGTGAGGCTCCCAGGGCAGGTCCTCACTTGGCAGGGGAGATGCAGTCCACAAGGGAGCGGGGAGCGCCTGCTTCACCCAGGCACCCTGGAGCCCTTAGCGTTTTCCCACTTTCCCCCAACACCCTATTGATGGGAGTAAGCAGACCTCGGAGAGGCTGAAGAAGGTCCCCAGGCCCCACGGTTCCTGTGTGCGGAGCCGGGATCTGGGCTTGGCTCTGCAGATTCGCTTGCCTTGTGTGTTCTGGCCGTGTCTGCCACAGCCCATTCCTGCCGCTGGGAGCAGGCAGGCAGGGCAGCCCTGTCTCCTACGCAGTAGCCCGGTTCCCGCAGTCTACCACCCCTCCGTGCCTCTGCCTCGTGCCCCACCCCACCCCACGCAGCTCTCCCAGCTGATGGAAATGGTACAGTCTGCTAATGTCTGGAATGGCCCAGCTGGCCTGAGAGGTTGTGCTGAGAGAGGGTGTGAGTGATGTCTCTTTGGTAAGGGAGGGGGCACAGCAAGCCCTTGGGGAGGTCTGACAAGCGACCTGGAGAGAATTACAGCAGGAGCGTTTGCAGTTGGTTGAGCCTCCGCGATTCCTCTGGAGTGTAAGGTGCAAACACAAGTCTGTGGCTGCTCGTGGCACGTGCCTGTGTCCGCCGCGTGCCCTCCGCTGGCCTCAGTGTTCATCCCCGGCTTGTACGAGCATGGTGGTGCCCTTCCCCTCTGCAGCCTCCCCGTCCGTGTGCAGGAAGAACAGTGAAGTGATGCACATGGACAGCGGTCTTGTTCCGAGCCCACCGAGCCAGTGTTGCACTTAGCGACCTTCTGCCTCAGTGCCCCGGTGCTTCAGGGATTGAAATTGATTTGGCTGCTTTCTGTGTGCGAGCCCAGCTCGGGCGCACAGCTGTGTCACCACTGCCCAGGTCGGGAGTGTATTTAAGGATGAGCTGTGCACTCTGGGAAAGATAAACGAGAAAAGGTGCTCTGCCATCGCCCTCTGAAACCATCACAGATGGACAGGATGTGTGCTTACGTTTCCAAAGAGCAGCTTTTAATTTCCCGTGTGTGTGTGTGTGTGTGTGTGTGTGTGTTACGGTGGGGTGTCTGAGCTACAAGGGAACAAGTGGCAATCTGTCCGAATTTCTCCCCAGGCCGCTGGGACAAGAATGATGCCAAGTGTGGCCCTTGTCTCTGGTATAAGAAGTTCAAAAAGTCCCTACTCAAGATAAAATTATTTTAATGGCATATCTTCTAAAAAATATTTATTTGGGAGCCAACATTGTGGAGTGGCAAGTAAAGCCACTGCCTCTGATGCCAGCATCCCATTTGGGCACGGTTTCTTGCCCTGGCTGCGCCACTTCCCATCCGGCTCCCTGCTAATGTGCCTGGGAAGGCAGAGGAGGATGGCCCAAGTGTCTGGACCCCTGCACCCACATGGGAGAGCTGGGTGAATCTCCTGGCTCCTGGCTTCAACCTGGCCCAGGCCTGGAGGTTGTGGCCATCTGGGGAGTGAACCAGAGGATGGAAGAGCTCTCTCTCTCTCGCTCTCTCTCTCTCTCTCTCTCTCTCTCTCTCTCTCTCTCTCTTTCCTTTTCTTCTGTCACTCTGTGACAGAGAGAGAAGGAGAGACAGACATCTTGTATTGGCAGGTTCATGTGGCTTAACCTGCTGCACTACAACACCAGCCCCAGTGCTAAGTCTTTTAAAAATCAAAATGAAAGCGAAACACAAATCCACAATGAATCAAATGTCAGAATTCACAGTACTGATTTCTCCCTCTTGCCTCACGCTCCAGGGTGATTTTGCAAGGCACTTGCTTCTTCGTGTACAATGTGTGTGCTCCGTGCGTCATGGATGATGCTGCATTCTTTTGATTCTGATGGCGTTGCATGAAGATATTGCTTGTCTCAGTGGGTGAGTTCCTGGTGCCTCCTTTGGCTTTGCCCACAAATGAATTCCCTCCTCCCAGTCCCAGACCCCTTTAGGCACTGTTCCCATCAGAGGCAGAGACATTGTTGAGATTGGCTAAACACACCAGCCGGCATTTGTTTCCAGTCTCCAAACTACAAAGGAGTTGTTTAATGATTCCTCTGGCTTGTAGCTGTTAAAGTCCGGCGCAGCACCCCTGTTCTGTCGCCTGCTTTGTTCAAGCTGAGGTCATCGGGGCTGCCTGTCCCTTCTCCGTTGCTGTCGGGAGACTCCTGAGAATTTCTAAAGACAAGGGGTTTATTTGGCCACAGCTCTGGAGATCCCAGAGCAGGGTGCTGGCGCCGGCTTCTGGTGGGAGCCCCATGGCAGAAGGTACCACACTGGGGAGCACAGGTGTTGGAGGTGTCAGCTGGTGAGAAAGGGTGCAAGAGAGACAGCCAAGCAATCTAAACGCACTCCATAAAAACACACCCTGGGGGTCACTCATGCAGTCTCACGAGGTCTGAGTCACCCCCTCCTAAAGACAGGCATCGATCACTTCGAGGGTGGCACTTCCAGTGACCACTGTCTCCCAGCACAGGAACCTCTGGGGCACAGATCACACCCAAGCCATGGCAAGTGCCATGCAGACGGAGTAAAGGAGAGCACCTTGGGAATGGCGCCGATCCCGTATATACAATGGATGGTCCGAGAGCTGCCCCGGATGTGGGGGCCGTGATGAGGCTTGTGGTCGGTGCCCGAGTTCCATCTGGGCAGCCAGTGCCTACTGACCATGCCGCAGCTCACTGCACCTGCTCAGCTGGGCGTCCCCAGCGTGCTAGACTGGCAGGCTGCACAGGTGCAATGCTAGCAGCCGCCCTTTATGGCCCGATGACGTCTGGTGCTCCTGAGAACCATGAGCTCTGTCACGGCTGGAAGACTGACCTCTGCCCCCCAGCTCCCCTGCGCACAAGGGCGCTTCCTGGCAAAGCCATCTGCCCTCTTGCAAGATGCAATTATCTCCTGCACCCAGCCCAACACTCCCGGGCCCCCTCCTGTGTCGCTACAGTGATTGCGTCATTGTCCGATTCCAGGAGCCAGCACAGCCCCTCTTGTCCTAGAAGGCGACCAAGGTGTAAGGCACCCGGGAGGGCTCTGTCCCCACTTCCGGTGCTCAGTGCTCACTGGTCTCCTGCTGGTCTGTTTGTGGCACTCTCTCCACCCCTCCTGCCTGAGGGTCACTGCTTGGCTGCCAGCCTGCCCGTTGGTGGGGGTCTCAGGGTGTTGCCTGGCTGGACGGGCTGGAGCTAAAGGCTGTCCCGCCCTCCATGGTGTCTGTCAATCTTGCATCAGTCTCCTCCCTGCCACCCTCAGTGACCTTGGCGACCTGGGACTCCTGACTCTGTCTAGGGCTCTAGAAAGTGGAGGAACTGACTCATCATCGCCATGCCTTTTAGCCTGCACCAGATACACCTTCCTCAGGTGTGCGCACAGCCTGGGGCTGACTTCATTTTGCTCAGCTGTAAAATGATACAAAGTTCCCATTATTTTTCATTTCCGTTAAAGGAGTAGAAAAAGCTGATAACCTCTGAGGTGACTTGCTAAGCCCAGGACTTTAGTTTGGGAGAAAAATAGAGCTCTCCTTTGCTGGTTCACTCCCCAGTGGGCTGCAGAGGCTGGGCCAGGACAAATCCAATCACTTTAGCCATCACTTTCCGGGGAGCGCTGTGATGCGGGACACAGGGATCTTAACCGCTCTGATTGGATGCCAGCATCCTAATTGCTAGGCTACCTAATTGCCTGCTACTGATTCTATTTTTTTTTTAGTATTATTAACGATTCTCTGTGTTACCAGACATTTTGATTAACTAATGACAATGTGAGTGTATCAGACAGGAATGTTTATATAAGGAAAAACCAAGGACTTGCGCTGGGGAGAGCTGAAGGACCTGTCTAGAGAGGCGTGAGTAATGTCACCCTCTGGCCAAGGCATTACCTGTGTCCCTTCTGTGACTCGGTGGCTAATGGTGTAAGGATCAGGGACAGATGTTATTGGACCAATTAAATAGTTCAGAGCGCTTTAAAAAGACCAAGTTTTCATTATGCTTTCCAAGAGTGGGCTGTAATTTTTATTTAAGTACACACAAACCGCAGAAGTCTGCATTGCATTACTGCCCGACGCACGTAACTGTTCTTTGGCAAATGGGAGATGGCCCGGGATTGCTACTTGGGGAGTCGTGTGCCGCCACCGCTGGCAGGCGCCCGCAGCATCTTGGAGCTGCGCTGGTTTTTGGAAAGAGAAGTGAGCAGATGGGCCCCCGGCGGACGCCACGGCCTGCCCTGGTACTCGGCTGCACGTTCTGCGCGCGGGGGTGCCCATACGCCGAGGATCGCACTAGCTATTGGCTCCTTGTTATTGCTGTGTGCAGAAGGAGAAGTCTGGGTCACTGAACCTGCCAAGCCTCTCCCTTGGCCCTAAGATGGAAAAATCTTTCCAACAGAAAATGAAGTTTGGTTTGGCACCCGCGTGAGTCCTTCGCCTGGAAATGTGCACTTGGCCCTGCTGCTCTGCTTGAGCTAAGGGACCAGGGCTCTGCAGAGAGTGTATACTCTGCCCACAGGGCCAGCTGCCTGTCCATGAGCCCCGTGGAACCCAGGGCTGGCCAGATATCTGCTTGGGGCAGGTGCTCCAGCGCCAGCTGCTGCCGTCAGGGGAAGGGACCGTGTGTCCCTGTGAGCATTTGAGTGTTTGGTTCTCACACTTGGTGTTTCCCACTTGAGCTGCTGCCGTGGCTCTGCAGCTCCACCTACCTGCCTCCCACGGCCCCCTGCGCGCCCAGGGTTTCCTTCTGCCTCTTGCTGTCCCTACGCAATCATCGGCAGCAAATTAAATATGGACCTGTCTGTGGATTCCTCTTTGCCCCGAATCTCTTCGGAACAAGCCATGACCCCCCAGGGGGATTTTTGTCTGATCAGTTGCATGGCTCCCAGGTATGCACTTAACCCAATTTCCAACGTGGCTGAATTTCACCTCCGGTGGAAAGGGAGTTAATACCGACCTTGGGAGAGCCACAGCTGGGTTTGGGGGCGCACTGACAATGCTGGTGGTGTTTCGTGGCTGGCACACTCAGGGAGACACACCATCAAGGCCACAGACCCTGTACTCTCCAAACTGTGACCCGAACCATCTGCGTCTCAGCGTGCTGTCAGCGGAGGTCAAGGCTCAAATGAGGGCTGGTGCCAAAATGAAAACAAAGCTGTCAGTTACCTAACTCCATGTGGGGATGGGAGGGGAGGGGAGACAGGGATGGGGGCGTGGGAGAGGGTGGGGATTGCTGGGGCCTTGAGGGGGAGTGGAGAGGGCGGAGGGATGGAAAGGGAGGATTCCAAGGAGACCCAAAAAAGCTATTCAAAGATAGATTTTTGCAACGCCCTAGCCTCTCGAGCAATCGGAATAAAAGGACCCAGGCTGGATACACCTTTAGGTTCAAATACATGGACCGTGAGCCCCGCCTGTGCTGGGCATGGCTCTGTGCCTCAGTTTCTCCTGTTGTTGACAGTGCCAACACTCCATGGCAAGTTATCATGATTGCTCACCGGCACCCTTAGGGGCCTGATCCCAAGTGTGGAGGGGACATCGTGGCCAGGATCCCACAGATGATGGTCTGGGTCCTAGGTAACGGGAGGTGGCACCGTAGCCTCGCACCAGGCACTAGACGAGGGTGTTGTTTGTCTCTGGGGGAGAATGAGTAGCGCGTGGGTGAGCAGTTTCAGAGAAGACACCTGAGGGAGAGCACCAATCGTACTATTCTGAGAAGCAGTCACAGTGTTGACGGTGTGGACCCAGTAAGTGGGCGTTAAATGCCCATACCATCTGATCAGTGAGCAATGGGCCAGCACACGGGGATCTGAGCAGTTAAGCCTTTATTACACCACTGAGGTGTAGTGGGTAAGACTGCACCTGCAGTGCCAGCATCCCATATGGGCGCTGGTTTGAGTCCCGGCTGCTCCACTTTTGACCCAGTTCTCTGCTATGGCCTGGGAAAGCAGTAGTAGATGACTCAAGTCCTTGGGCTCCTGAACCTGTATGGGAGACCTGGAATAAGCTCCTGGCTCCTGGCTTTGGATTGGCGCAGTTCCAGCTGTTGTGGTCATTTGGGGAGTGAACCAGTGGATGGAAGACCTCTCTCTCTCTCTCTCGGCCTCTCCTCTCTCTCTGTAACTCTTTATTTCAAATAAATAAATCTTTTTTTATTTTTTATTTTTTTAATTTATTTTTTTGACAGGCAGAGTGGACAGTGAGAGAGAGAGAGACAGAGAGAAAAGTCTTCCTTTTGCTGTTGGTTCACCCTCCAATGGCCGCCGTGGCTGGCGTGCTGCAGCTGGCGCACTGCAATGATCCGAAGGCAGGAGCCAGGTGCTTCTCCTGGTCTCCCATGGGGTGCAGGGCCCAAGCACCTGGGCCATCCTCCACTGCACTCCCGGGCCATAGCAGAGAGCTGGCCTGGAAGAGGGGCAACTGGGACAGAATCTGGTGCCCTGACTGGGACTAGAACCCGGTGTGCCGGCGCCGCAAGGTGGAGGATTAGCCTAGTGAACCGCGGCACCAGCCATGTAACTTAATTTTAATAATCCTAAATAAAATATTTACATATATTCAGTCCTATCAGGTTTAATCTTGTTTGTTCTGGCCTGCTCTGCAAACTTGCCGAGATCGTTCTGAGACGGAGGCCTGTCTTCCAGTATGTCCCATGTTATCTTCAGCTCTCTGATAACTGCACATTTGATATTCATGTCTGATATGCTTTTATGGACAGGAAATATTGGAAAGATAAGCTTGAGGAAGACGACACCTCTGGAATCCTATTAGAGATCTCCTCCTGCTTCCCACCCATACATTGGGGCGCTCTCTGGGTCATTTCAACCAGCAAACCAGCCAGCCAGCCAGCATCTCAGCCAGAATCCTGGCTCTGGGGGCCACGCCCCGTTCACAGCTTATGCACATGATGCCTACCACAAGCCTTCCCTCCCACCTGTCTATACCACATTCCTGTGGTAATCTGCGCAGGTAGCTCATCTATATACCTGTTGTAATGCCCCCTTGCTAGCTCACCTGTTTAAGAGTGGTAATCTGGTTAGTTTTGGCCTAACGTGAGAAAGCTGGTGCATGATATTCTCTAATTTAAATTTTAGATTAGGCAAATGAAAAGAACTTTGTATAGTTGCAATTGTTTTGAAAGATTTATTTATTTATTTGAAAGGCAGAGTTACAGAGAGGCAGAAGGAGGGAGAGAGAGAGAGAGAGAGAGAGAGAGAGAGAGAGGTCTTCCATCCATTAGTTCACTCTGCAGCCGCCAGAGCTGTGCTAAATCCAAAGCCAGGAGCTTCCTCTGGGTCTCCCACGTGGGTGCAGGGGCCCAAGCACTTGAGCCATCCTCTACTGCCTTCCCAGGCCATTGCAGACAGCTGGATTGGAAGTGGAGCAGCTAGGACTCAAACCGGTGCCCGTATGGGATGCCAGCACTGCAGGCAGCAACTTTACCGGCTCCGCCACAGCACTGGCCCCGGCCCCTGTCCATTGCAATTGACCTAGAAGTGAAACCATAACATGGCGTTGAGTTAGGGCTGAGACAACCCAGAGAGCTTCCCTCTCTCTGAGGAGAAGATGGGGAGGAGGTTCTAAGAGTCTTCCGTCTCAGATCGCTCTGAGAATCTTACAAAAGCCCCGGTCCCTCTCCACAGAGAAAAGCACAAAATGAACATTGTGCTTACAGTTCACCAACCTTTCAAGTCTTGCAGTAATCAACCCTAAAGGAAAGGGAATCAAACTGGCTGGTGCTGAGACAATGAAGCATTCACAGAAAGCAATAGGCTTGGGAAGAGACAGAGACTCCAAGTCTGGTTCCAGAATCTTCCCCCAAACACTCCACTTCTCTCGAGATAAACTGAGTGAGTCCCTATTCTTGCAACTGAAGATGCTTGGCTTAGACAACCGAGTCAAACTCTACCTGGTCATCCCTGCCCTAAGCCCCAGAGTCGGCTTCTGAGAGCCTCCCACATAAGCAGAAGAGCTTGCCTGAGATTCGGCTCCTGGCTTTGGTCTGACTCAGCCTCAGCTGTTGCGGGTATTTGGGGAGTGAACTAGTGAGTGAGAGATCACTCTCTGTCCATCTCTCCTGGTCTCTATGCCTTTCAAAAAAATTACATAATAAATAAAATTAAGGGGAAAAAAGCATCCAAACACTTCAGCCACCCATAGAATTTGTCCACTTGATTGCCAAAAAAAAAAAAAAACACTGCAAATGCAACATGTTCAAATCTGAACTTATGAGTTTGTAGCCCCTCAAAAAGACACAAAGCAAAAAATACCAACTGTGCTCTCCTGTAAATACGCTCTTCCTTGTTGTTGTCAACAGTGTCCATTCCAGGAGCCCTAAGCAATGTCCCTGACGCCCACCTGCCAGCTGACTCCAGCCCACCACTGCACGGCTCACTCTGTCCTTGGAGGGTTCCCACACCTCTGTGGCCTTCCTCCTCCTCTCCCTCCATGGTCCTGATGCTGCCATCCCCATCCGTCCCCTGAATGAGGTTTGTAAAATGAAGCCCTGATCCATCTCCCTGTTTCCAGCTGGGAGCCTGCCCATCTCACCTCCATGCAGCTGCAGGCTCAGGCGAAGACAGGGCTCCCACAACTGGTGGGCAGTTCCAGGTGGTCCCGGAGACAAAGCCCAGGAGTCCCTGAGGACACAGGGCCTCCACCCTCAGCCCCACCTCCTGCCCCTCCCCGCCAGCCAACTGCACTCCTCACACTGGCGCTCAGATGGTCCCATTTCCTGTCCCTAGACGGTCAGAGTTGCTTTGCTAGCTAGACGTTCTCGTGGACTGCTCTTCAGTGAGAGTCCTTTGGGAAGGAGGGGCTTGAAAAATTCATACATACAGGGGACGAAAGTTCCTGGAAAATGGAGTTAAAAATAAGTTTATTTTGTTGCCCAAAAAGAAATCCAACTCCGTGCATAGCATTTTCATCATACGCATTCCCACGAGCTTTTTGCCTCGTGAAGGAAGACCTCTCGCGGCCCAGCGTTCCTCCTCGGGTGGCGGCTGCATGGCCTCCCTGTCCCAGAGACAGGAGCATGCAGCCCCGGAAGCCTTGCTCTCTCCCCCTGCACCTCCTGCATTTCTCTGCTCACCCCAGTGTCTTTTTTAAATGATGGAGATTAGTAAAAAATAGGTTTTTTTTTTTGATATGGGGCATTTTTCAAGTAGCATCCTTCAGCTCTGTTAGCAAAAATAACATTTTTTTCTCCCCTAAGAATTCACCTTGACTGGAAGGGAAAGTACTTCTGAAATATGATATGAATTTTAACTTGTAGGTGAATTTTAAGGAACATGTAACTATTCAAATAATAGTTTTTCTGGTTACAAAAGTCATTTCTGCTCAATGAGGTAATATTACAAATTACAAAGGAATATAATGACCTCAATAACTACAGCTCTGTTAATTACCACAGGCCCAACACGCGCACCTCCTCTCTCTCTCTCTCTCTCTCTCTCTCTCTCTCTCTCTCTCATCCTCTCTCTCACTTGGCTACAATTCCTACCAGGCATCAGAGAGAATCTCTCCCATAACCTCTCAGAGGGTTGAAATCAAGTCCAACTTGCGAAACATCCTGAAGAATGTCAAACATTTTCTTTAGAAATGAAAGCAAACGCCTCAGCCTGGAAGCCCATAGGTATTCACTCCCCCTTTTGAACAATTGACCTATTTAATATTTGAATAGGTTACACATTCACCTGATTTGGAATTCTAGAAGTATAAAAGTGAAAACTTAGGATGATGTCAAATATGTCTGCAAATTCTTTGACATTTCCCTCCCTTTAAATACGGCCTGGCCTACTGATCTGTGTTCTTGAGTACCCGTTCTGAGATTTTTATGCACTTGAAAAAGATATAAAATATATTCCTTCCTCTCCTTGTAACGTGTTGTTTAATACCGGATTTTTTTTTTCTTCATTTGCCAGTAAATATTAGAGACTGTTCATTCTTTTGTACACCTGAATAATATTTCATTGTTTGGGTCCTTTTTTAATGGACATTTAAGTAGTTTCCAATCTTTCACTGTTCCAACATTGCAACAAATAATACACATCACTTTGCATATGTGTGGCTGTACGATAGGATAGAGGCTATGATATGGGACTGCTGGGTCACAGGGCGGCTGCATTTGTGATTTTAATAGATAATGCTATATTGACCTTTCTTGTCCTCCAATTTATTTCCAATCCAATGACAAATGAATTCCTTTTACTCCCAGCCTCACCAACTGACTATGTTATCTGACTTTTGGATTTTTGCCAATCAGATGAGGAAAAAAAATAGTATTTTAGTGCCATTATAACTTGCATTTTTGATGAGTAATGTTGAACATTTTTCATATTTAAAAGAGCCTTTCTTAAAAAAATATTTTTTTGTTTATTTGAAAGTCAGAGTTACACAGAGATAGGAGAGGTGGGGGGGGAGGGGAGGTCTTCCATCTGCTGGTTCACTCCCCAGATGGCTGCAACGGCCAGAGCTGTGCCGATCCGAAGCCAGGAGCCAGGAGTTCCTTCCCAGTCTCCCCCGTGGGTGCAGGGGCCCAAGGACCTGGGCCATTCTCCACTGCTTTCCCAGGCCATAGCAGAGAGCTGGACAGGAAGTGGAGCAACAGGGTCTCGAACCAGCGCCCATATGGGATGCTGGCGCTTCAGGCCAGGGTGTTAACCCACTGCACTACAGCGCCGGCCCCTAAAAAGAGCCTTTTAAATATATATTTCTCTATGAACTGTTTATGTCCTTTGTCCATCTTAGAAACAGATTGATGGTCTTTTAGGAATTAATTTGCAGGAGAACATACATATTGGGGAAATTAGCATTTGTTTGTGTGGCAGAAATACATTTCCTGTTTTGTCATTTGGCTTTTTGGCCTTACTTGTAAAATTTATTGCAAAATCGATTTTCTTTCATGATATGATAGAATCTTATCAGTCCATTCTTCCATGGCACCTGAATCCTGCATCACTGTTGGGAATGTCTTTTCCGTTATCAAGGATCTATAATTCTCTTATACTTCTACTACCTTGGGGTTTTAGTGTTTCACTTGTGGTGTAAGGTGTGAGGTATGGATCTAACTTCATTTTTTTCCAAGATGGCTGCTGCGTTGACCAAATAGCCAAAATCAAATAATCCACTTTCTCACACTCACGTGAGATGCCATGTAGTCCACACACTCTATTCCCAAATATGTTTCAGTTGATATCTAGACTCTCTCTTTTGTCCCACTGATTTTTGGTTGTAGATTTTTTTGAATAGGTTTTACTACATGGTATCCATATCCCCTATTCATTGTTCTATTCATACGTCTGCAGATGAATCCTGTTCATTGGTTCATATGAAATCTCCAATCAATGTGCCTGCATTTTTAGAAGTGAGTATCTGTCTACCTGTATCCTTTAAACCCTGGGCGGTCTGGCCAGTTTCTTTCAAGGCTCTTAGGTTTTTCATATTCAATCCTAATTGATTCTTACCTCTTGGTCAGAAGCAACTTTAAACACAGAACTTTTACTGCCTCCTGAAGGTGAAGTTATCATCAAGACAGGTCAAAGGAGCCACGTCTTTTGTACACCATGTTACACACGTGAATAGAGTGTAAATACAACACTACCCGTGGGCGAGTGTTGGGAGAGCCTCATCGTATCCCCCACTGGTGGGGCAGTCTGCAGGTGGGTGCCTGGTCTTCATGGAACTTTCTAGCAACGTAGAACAGACTAAGACACTGGCCAGGCAAGGCCACGACGCCTGTGACAGTTGTCTCTGCTTCGTACTTGAACATTGCTCAGTTATCTTGAGCACATCATCGAGTCTCGCTGAGCACGTGAGTCCAATCTTTGCAAGATGAGCTCTATCCTTTCCCAAGAGTCACCACCTTAGTACAGCAAGCTATAGTCCTGGGGCTGGCAGTGGGGTACTGTGCGTTAAAACACCATGTGGGACGCTGGCGTCCCATATCAGAGCGTTGGTTCGAGTCTCGACTGTTCCACTTCCAATCTAGCTCCCTGCTAGTGTGCCTGAAAAGGCATCAGACGATGATCCGAGTCCCTGGGTGCTTGCCACACACATGGAAGACTCCGAAGGAGTTCTAGCCTGGGCCATTGTAGCCATTTGGGGAGTGAACCAGTAGAAATCCCCCGGAAGTCACTTCTTGCAGGTGGAGGGGCTGCGGGTGGGAAGCAGCCTCAGCTGTGAGAGTCTGGCTCCGGGACCGCGGGCTTCCCTGCAAGGGACCAGGAGCCCCAGCATTCTCTCTGCAGCCAGAACTCTGCTTTATCTCAGAGCAGAGGCCAAGTTTATGAACCAAACGATGGACAGACAGAAGAAACTCTAGTCTCTGCCAGAGCCTTTTAACCACCACATCTTCCCTCACAAGGGCTGTGCGCTTGGAACCGAGCTGAGTTTTTTTCTTTCCTTAGGGCTTCTTTTCTTGGTAATTAAATAGAATAGACAGCGGTTAGTCAGTTTCACATTTTCGTACCATGAGGCCCCTTGCTGCTGAAGTCCAGTCCCTGTGGCCCCCAGTGCTGGAACACATTTTCCCCATATGGGCAGAATCCCCAGAGTTCCACTGCAGAACCGAATGAGCTCTGCCATCCCTCAAAGCCAACAACCCAGGGCTGGCACTGTGGCTCAGTAGGTAGAGCTGCCGCCTGCAGAGCCGGCATCCCACATGGGCACCAGTTCGAGTCCCGGCTGCTCCACTTCCTATCCAGCTCTCTGCTATGGCCTGGGAAAGCAGTAGAAGATGGCCCAAGTCCTTGGACCCCTGCACCCACGTGGGAGACCCAAAAGAAGCTCATGGATCCTGGCTTCGGATAGGCACAGCTCTGGCTGTTGTGGTCATCTTGGGAGTGAACCAGCGGATGGAAGACCCCCCCCCCACCTCTCCTCTCTCTGTGAAACTCTTTCAAATAAATAAATAAATAAATAAATAAATCTTAAGAAACAAAAAGCCAACAACCCAACTCCCCCTCAGATGTTCACTTTTCTGAATAACATAAAATGCAAACATGCTGAAGAAAAATCTAGACTTGATAGAGACCAGAGACAAATGACTGGGTAAATCGAAGTTTCTCCCAATGATGATCGTTATGCTATTTCCATAAGGAATTTCAAAAATGAATTCTGGCAATTAAAGGAATTTGGCCATCTTGGAATCAGAAATCCTCTCTCTCTCTCTCTCTCTCTCTCTCTCTGCCTCTCCTCTCTCTGTGTAACTCTTTTAAATAAAATTAAAAAAAAGAATCTCAGAAGAAGAAAGAGAACTGTAGGAAGCTGGGGCAAACCAAGAAAATGAGGAGACAAGAAAACAAAACAAAAACCACAAAAAACAAAAACAAAGTAACATGACACAGAGCGGTCAAAAGGACTAGAAACTTCCTTTTCTACCATTCCCCAAAGTGTGGGTCTTTACAATGAGGAACTGTAGCTGGCAGACAGAGCTCAACTCTCGTGGGCCTCCTGTTTATCTTTTTATGTATTGCTCACTTACATGAACTTGGCCATCTGAATTTTTAAAATTCTCTTCCCGACCTGAGCCTTAGTGACTAACCTCTTTCCGGAAATAACAAAGCAAGGTCTGATTCACTTTGGCGGCCTTGAGAGCTCCTGACGCAAGGTCTTAAACATGCCGTGCACCTATTCATTAGCCACACCTGAAATAACGAACAAAGAAGTGATGGCAATGACATTTCTAATGCTAAAAATGAAGACACCCTCACAGTAACAGCTTGGCCTAATGCTCTTTGTTGGTGGTTCTCGAGCAAAATCTTAGAGTCATTCTTGAACTTGAAGATAATTGAATTTGCACCTTTACACAAGCTGGAACATGATTTTACTGGTCTCTGTTGAGTGTAGGTCCTCGATAATCCTGCTGGGCCCTTGCCTGAGTAGTAGGGAGTCCGCCTTTGCAAGCTCAATGATGAAGGTCAAGTTCCTGCTGCTTGAAGACAAGGCATCTTTGCTGATCTTACGGATGGGGGTTCCTCCCCTCAACATGCATAGGTTGCAGCTTCGACCCCCTGCACGATTGCTCATATTTCCTATTTATTTTTGGGAATCTTTCTGATCGCCCCAGGCGGCCCAGCTGACTGCCCCTACCACAAAGGCACAGCCTGCATCCCTCAGCTCTCAGAGCTCCTGGGTGCCAACTGGCAGCCTCCTCTATCCCAGCAGATGTGCCAGCTGCATGCAGAAGCCAAGTCTCTGTGCGCTCTGCAAACCCTGGCTGCAGCCGAACTCAGAAGTCCTGAGCCGCACGTTGTATCCCTCAAGGTTGGCACCTGGTACCCTCTGCATTTGATCGCTTCTCTGCAGAAACTTCCCACACCCTTGACATGGCCTCTCAGTGGCTGAAGACAATGCCTTGGCCTTGCAGAATACTTTATGACTCCTGTGACTAAGTGTGGATAACAAGGTCCTAGTCCAGCCTCATGAAGACTAGGATGGATGAAAGAACATCATCTCCCAAGACATGGATTTGTCAGAAAGGAAAGCCTGGTAACACAAGAAACATGGTCTCAAAATGGAGAAACCAGAGCAATCGGAAAAGGTATTCTAGAACTACAGGAACTGCTGCAGTGTCTTAACATTTAAAATAATAACTTGGAAGACAAATAAAAATTGCCACATTAGAAGGAAATGTTAGGTACACAGCAGTTTTAAAATATGCATGCATTTCTTCGCACACACGAGTCCCAAACCTCCTGGGTTCATCTTCCTACGACTGCTTTCTATTTCACTCTCACTCAACAGCTGCAAATGGCTTTGGTGCATCACGCTAGTACATTTCCATTAACATTAGCGAAATTTGTGTCAACTACACTGACAACGACTGTCAGCCCCAGAGACCCTCATCTTCCCTTGCAGAGAGAACACGCACAGGTGTGTCACACCCACGGTTTCTGGTACAGCATGGCGCCATGTGTCTCTCCCGGTTCCATGTTGCTCTCCTCAGGACTCAGAAGGCCGGTTGCTCATCCATCAGCGTTAGTGTACATGGGCTGCGTTCTGCCTCTGTCCAGGCGGCTGCTAGCATTCCCTCCTCTGGCACAGCTGGCTTTTTTAGACCAGCGAATAAGGCTTTGCTTACAGAGCAGCTACCTTTTTGTGCTGCTAGGATTGGTGACGGATGGGTTTGAAGCTGCACCGTTCTGCATAACCCCAGGGTAATGTCCACTGCTCCACAAACAGACTCTTCTTTCTGCGGCAACAAGTTCAAGTTCTCAGGAATCCCACCCGTCAGGACCTGGGAGCCCAGGTTCACAGATTTTCTGGGTGTCAGGTGCACAGACAGCCCTCAAGCTCAGTCAGTTTGTGGACGCTGAGCCACCTGGCTATGGGGCCCAGCTGAGAACTGACCTGTGTTTCTCCCAACTATTGGTGGTGAAGAACCAAACCAGGGATTTCAATTTCCACTATGTCATGGACTGATACCTTGATGAAATACAAAATAAGGTGCTGTGTCTTGTGGCAATGGCAGTCAGCACACAAAAGCTCCTAGAAGCTTGTTTCCAGATTTCTGTTTGTTCCAGTGGGTGACACCAGCAGATCTTGGGCCAGCCCAGATCTGTGGGCTGCACTGCGAGTAGCATTTGGACTTGACCTACTGCTCACATGACTTAAAACTCACGCTTGCCAAAGCAACACAGGGTAAGATATGTCACCCCTATCACACAGACCAGGAGCAGGTTTTTTTTTTTTTTTTCTGCAAGGAAGGAAACAATTTAAACTTGTTTTTGAAAGAACAGATGCTAAAAGCATCTGTCTTTGTTGCAACCCTTAGTCACTAGGATCAAAGCACGGTGATGTATTACATTCAGGTGGGAAAGAGAAAACAAACCAACCCACAAGGGAGCAAACAAGTCCATTAAATGCCTACTCAGAACTGGAAGAGGGGATCAGAACCAAAACTATGAATGTGTTCGGAGAAGTGGAAAAAAAACCATTTTAAAAGATACTTTGGATATTTCCACGGGACTGATATGGGAGCTGCACACAGCAATAAATGAAGCAGACCGCTTCTCTCAGCTCACAGGGAAAGCAAGAAGATGGTGCACTTGATGCTGGGGGGAAATGGGGCTTGAGGGGGTGAAAGGCTGCACCTTTTCCCAGAAAAGACTCCTATAGGGCAACCTGGAAGAACAGAGGAACACACCCCGTGAAGAGACGAAAATGCTGTTTGATAAAGAGATTGAGAAAGTGCGTAGAACTGTTGATTACAAATACTAATGTGGAAAAAAGAATTTCAGAGGACCCAGAGTAAGTTTCAAAAAGAACCAAAGGGACGGCTGAATACCACTTGCAATGACGGCTTGAGGGGCTGGCACTGGCCTGGGAAAGCGGTAGAAGGTGGCCCAGTGCTTGGACCCTTGCACCGGTGTGGGAGGCCCAGAGGAGGCTCCTGGCTTTGGATTGTCCCAGCTCTGGCTGTTATGGCCATTGGGGGAGTGAACCAGTGAATTCTCTCTCTCTCTCTCTCTCTCTCTCTCTCTCTCTCTCTCTCTCTAACTCTTTCTCTCTAGCACATAAATAAATCGTTACAAAAAAAAAAAGAGAGAAAGATGTTTAGAAGATAAAATTGGATGGGGCTGGTGGCTGGGGCTGGGTGGGTGCACAGGTGGTGTCAGTGTCGGAGCTGGGAAGCCGCGGTAGAAGACTGAAGAAGGTCGCCTTAGCAGAATCTCCTTTCTTTGCTCTCTGCAGCAGGACGTGAAAACTGCTCTCCTACACAGAAACTGCTTTTGATGTGGCGTTCACGATGCTGGAAGGGTACCTCTCTCACGTGGATGGTAGCCATCCCAGGTCTGGGAGCCATTTGGAGACATTCCAGGACTTGTCATTCGTTGGTCTAAACGTGCAAACTCTCCGTGGACTGATTCGATTTTGCAAGATGCAGGAAACATCTGGAATTTTTTTAAAACAAGAAAAAGAAAAACAGAAGCCGCGATTCACCCAGCTCCTCCTTGCACTTTTTGGCAGATAATACGGCGAACACTGGAGCATCGACCACAAATTGCTTTCAACAGCTGTGCGGTGTATCCCTCCACTGGAAACAGGTAGGAAGTGATACGTGGGAAGTGGCATGAACTTAAAGGACGAGAGCAAGGAGACATGAGCGTCTCTTTGAAGTTCTCTGGAAGGATTTTACAGCTGAAGCGAACGCAGTGAGGTGATAGACATTTGATGGCGACCTCAGAAGCATCTTTTATTTTTTAAGATTGATTTATTTATTGAAAATCAGAGTTACACAGAGAGAGGACATGCAGAAAGAGAGAGTGGTCCTCCATCAGATGGCCCACCCCCAACAGCCAGAGCTGCTGGGCTCCCACGCGGGTGCAGGGGCCCAAGGACTTGGGCCATCCTTCACTGCCATCCCAGGCCACAGCAGAGAGCTGGACTGGAAGAGGAGCATCCGGGACTAGAACCGGCGCCCATAGGGGATACCGGCACCTCAGGCCAGGGCATTAACTGGCTGAGCCACAGCACCGCCCCCCCCCCCCCGGAAACATCTTACAAATCTTTTAGCTGATGCTTTACAAAGCCTTTGTTGCTGCAATTACCTCTGATGGTGCGGCACGCTGCGCCCACTGGAGAGAAGCTATGGCTTTTGCAAGCAGCTTCCATGAAACACGGGGCAGCGGCCGATTTCGGCTTTGTTGTGTCCTAAGCTAGAACCTGACCCACCACATCGTAACCGAACAGCCAGGGAGAGCAGCCCTTGTGTGCCCGAGAAAAGCCCGTGGCGTCATTTTGACAATTTCCTTTTCCTGACACATCGGCAGAAGTGTGTGTTTTCAGAAAATGAACTCCACGCTAAGAATCTTTTATCTTAAATGTCTTCTTGACACTTATTCATCAGGGAGGGGGTGGAGGGGATCAACCAGAGCTGTAAAATCTCTCTGTGTTGAGATCTAACCACCTCATTTGTTCCTTTTAACTCCGGCGCCTGGGGTAACGGTCCGACCAAAAACAATTAGGCAGAATGTAGGTCACTTTGCCAGGTGATGCAGCTACCCGTTCCTTGGGATCCTCTGAAGCTACTGAGCCGAACAGGACGGCAGGTGCTATTCTGAGCACAGATCAAAGAAAGGGCTCTTCAAAGACTGCCAGGGCACAAGGCAGGCCGTCCAGAGAGCCCGTGATGGATGCGATGGACAGGCCCGTGGCCCGGGATTCTGAGCTTCAGGAGAAACCCACAGTCCTGATGCAGCCCGGGAGGCTCCCCTGGCGACGTGCAGGGTGCAGGGAGGAGACGCATGGAAAGGGTGTGACTGTGGCACGGAGCGCACTCGGCTGGGGGTCCAGCACCGGGTTTGGGCTGTGACATCTCTGAGTGTTCATGGGGAGCCGTTTGCCTCTCTGGCCTCAGTCCCCTCATCTCTAAATGAGGACACTTGTGGGTCTTCCAGGTGCACTTCATAGGCGTCTTGGTTAGTTTTCTGTTGCTAGAAGAGAATGCCCAATACTGGGTCATCCATCGAGGGTGGAATTGTAGGGCTGGCGCTGGGGTGTAGTAGGCTAAGCCTCTGTCTGCAGTGCTGACATCCCATATGGGTGCCAGTTTGAGTCAAGGCTGCTCCTCTTCCGATCCAGCTCTCTGCTAATGTGCCTGGGAAAGCAGCAGAAGATGGTCCAAGTCCTTGGACCCCTGCACTCATGTGGGAGACCCAGATGGAGATCAGAACTCCTGGTTTCCCCTTGGCCCAGCCCCAACTGTTGTGGCCTTTTGGGGAGTGAACCAGTAGGTGGAAGATCTCTGTCTCTCTCTGTCTCTCTCTCTCTCTCTCTCTCTGCCTTTCAGGAGAATAAAACAAATCTTACCCCAAAATTTCTAGCACATAAAATTTGCGGGACACCTTCAAGCCACAGCAGTAGCTGTCAGTGGTTATCTCGATGGTCTAAGAATCTGCTGAGGATCATGCAACCCCTTTCTATTGGGTGTTCATTTTTGTCAGGCTGGTGATCTAGTCTCCTTATGGAGTATGAGAGGCAGAGCCGTGCCCTCATAGAAGCGTGCATAGCCTCATCCCTGCAAGCTGCTAGTAGGTTTCCTTCCGTGACAAAAGGACCTTAGGGTGTAATTAAATCAAGGACTTGGAGACAGGCGGACTGGCCTGGACTCTCCTGGTGGGTCTGATGTGCTCACACAGCTCCTTCTAGGGGGAGGCCTGAGTGTCGGGGTTGGGAAGGAGAGATTTCAAGACTATGCTGCTGGCTTTGAGGGCAGAGGAAGGGGCCGCGAGCCAAGGAATGCAGGGGCCTCCAGCTGGGAAGGACGAGGAGACGGGCTCAGATGGGCTCACCCCCAGAGCCTGCACACCGCAACTCTGCCACTGCCTCAGAGACTTCTGCCTGCTAGGATGGAAGATGACACATCACACTCACACACACACACACACACACACACATTTCATTTTATTTAAAAGGAGGAGTTAGGGGAGAGAGCTTCCAATGCCCACAACAGCCAGGGCAGGGCCAGGTTGAGACCAGGAGCCAGGAGCCTAATTCTGATGTCCCATGTGGGATGCAGAGACTCAAATACTTGAGCCATCACCTGCTGCCTTCCCTAGATCTGCATGTGCTGCAGGCTGGATTGGAAGCAGAGGAGCTGGGGCTCGAACCAGGCACTCTGGGATGGGATGCAGGCATCCCAAGCCGTGCCGTAACTGCTGCAGGAGCACCAGCCCCAGAAGTCTGTGTGTGTGTGTGTGAGTGTGAGTGAGTCTGTGTGAGTGTATATGAGTATGTGTGAGAGTGTGTGAGTGGGTGTGAGAGTGTGTGTGTGTCAGTGCGTGAGTGTGTGTGAGGGAGTGTGTGTAAGCGCACGTGTGAGTTTGTTGCAGCAGCGACAGAGAACAGCAGAGCCTCCCACTTCTGGATCCTTCCTTCTTGTAACGTGGCTGGGTGGTAGCATGGCAGCCCAGCTGGTTAGCATGCATCCATTGTTAAGGAAAAGACTTTTGATTACCGGGGAGGGAGAGAGAGAGAGAGAGAGAGAGAGAGAGAGAGAGAGAGAGAAAGAGAGAGAGAGAGAGGAAAGAGCTAGAGGGTTAGCATCAGGCAATAGGGAGAATGAACCTGCCACCAAAGAAGTCTTCCTATTCACTCACAGCAGGGCAGTCTTAACATTCCCTTCTCTGCAATGGGCAGCAGTGGCTTTCTGCCTTCCGTCCTAACCTTGGGCTAGAGTGCACGGGATCCGCTGGAACAAGGAGAGCAGGTGCGCCAGAGCCACAGTGAACATGCAGTGTGGCCGTGGCAGGAAACAGTCACAGCCAGGGGTGATTTCAGAACTTGCAGACAGACAGACTCAGGCTGTCAGACAAACAGATGGACAGGAGCGATGAGCGTGTCAGCTCTGCCGTCAGGAAGGGCCTGCCGTGGCCAGCACCAAGCGGAGGGGTGGCACAAAGCAAGAGACAGTGCGCGAGGCAGGAGACAGAGAGAATGTCCTGCCATGACCGTAGGAGTGTTTTTCTGAACAGGGACCTACGGCTGACACAGAGGAATTTTAGTTTTATCGCTGTAGTTGGTATTTTATTATCTTTAGACACATTATCTTTAGAGCGCTTAAGTTAATCTGCAGTGCAGTGAGTGCATTTAGGAGTGCCTGTGTCTGATCTTTTTAAGTGGCTCAATCTTTGGTATTTAGAAGACTTTAAATTTATTCCAACCCTTGTTTAGCAGTGTTCTCTTAAGTGCATAGACCCAAATAGAAAGAATTGTTTCCATGAAGATCTAAGGGAGCAGAAGAGGGGGGAATGGTGCCCACGCAAGGAGTCATCCCTGTGTTCTCTGTCAGGGTAAAACATTGGGACGAGGTTATCACCAAGGCCTGAGCAAGACTCTGAGGGTGTGTTTGGAAGGGGAGCCGATTCAGAGCCGTGGTTGGCAGGTCACGGGGGGTGACGTGGCAGGACAGCAGGAACTGAAGCAGAATTGCAAGTGAGCACAAGGTTCTAGCCAGGAAAGAGCAGCGGTACTGGACAGTGTCCAGGCAGGCGGGATGCAGAAGGCCAGGGTGCCCGGAGACACGGGACAGAAGGGAAGCAAATGAGGAGGTTCCGCAGTGCGTGCTGGCCAGTGGACAGTGCGCCGTGGGCTAAGGTGTGACGGCTGCGGTGCCTGGCATTTGGTTCTCCTGTCGTGGTGGTAGGCAGGTTGTGGGCACCCAGGGGGCTCTGTAGACAGGACAAACGATCTTCTGAAAACATTGATTTCATTTATCTGAAAGGTAGAGTGACAGAGAGGGAGGGAGGGACAGAGAGAGAAAGAGATCTTCCATTCTGTGGTTGCGCCAGGAGCCCGGAACTCCGCTGGGGTCGCCCGCATAGCTGGGCTGGCAGAAGGCACCGTCTACTGCTGCCCCAGGCACGTTAGCAGGAAGCTGGATCATTAGCAGGATGCTGAGTCAATGGTTGAAAGTACTTAGCAGAAGGACTTAAGTAAACATTTGATGTGTTGGTGAAAGACAATTCGAAGACATTCCACAGGCAGCATCACGAGGCACCGGGTTACTGCTGCTTTGGACGCCCCTGTCCCACATCCGACCTGCCTCCGCTTCCATCCAACCTCCAGCCAGTGTGCGCGCTAGGAGGCAGCAGGTGATACCTCAAGTGCTTGGGTCCCTGCTACCTGTGTGGGAGATCTGGATAGAGCTCCTGGCTCCTGGCTTCAGCCTGGCCCAGCCCCAGCTGTTGTGGGATTTTGGGGAATGAACCAGTGGATGAAAGATCTCCCTCTCTCTCTCTCTCTATGTATCTATCTATCTCTCCTTGTCTCTCTCCCTCTTTCAAATAAATAAAAATAAAGCATCTGCTCTAAGCTGCTTAGCTTGTGTTGTACGTGTGCACCCATGGTCAATGCCATCGCTCCTACCACGTTCCTCTTGGCTAATTGAGTGCTCTTGTTGGCTCACACAGCGCTGGGTCAAGTGCTCTCCCTGGGCTGTGGGTGCTGCTGACTCTGAGAGTCCGGATCTCATCCCCCAGGTGCAGACACGCTGTGTGCAGCCTGTGCCGTGCTGAGGAGGCACGGAAGCTCCAGACCACAAAGCTGGAGGAGTTTCATGCAACGCCCGAGAGCGACTTCCTTTCTCCAGGCAGCCATTCCACATTCTTACAATGAGGGTCAACGTAGTACCTACTCCTAGGATGCTTGTGACAAAAGCCACAGTCGGTGCATACAGAATGCTAAGCTGAGTAAGTGCCAGCTCAGTAGAGGCCCTTAACGTAGCCCTCCTCCTTCTAGCATCAGTACTGATCCCAGTATCCGCCCGATAGTGTGTACATGTCCTAACCGGGTCACCATACGATACGAGATCATGGACTCAAAACCATGCTCAAGGACAATAGCTCTGTGGAAGAGCTGAGTGTGACAATGAAACCGTGTCTACCAAATGTGCCATCCACCTGAGCCCCTGTTCCTCTCCAGACACAGCCTGGTTGTTTCCCTCAAATTGTCTTGAAAAGCTGTCTCATCTTACAGTAGGGGATTAACCACCTGCCCCACCCAGCACAGGGCCAGAGCACACTCCAGAGCCTTCAGGTTGATTAAATATGGAAAACCCAGGGAGGGAAAGAAAATCTTTCTCGCCATGGAAAAGGCACACTGGGCGCCTTCCCAAATGCAACAGGAAGCTGAGGGCCTTTCCCCCTCGCTAACAAGAAGTCCTGAGCAGTGTCTGCCTCCCAAGGCAAATGCCGCTGCTGCCCATGGCCAAGGAGCCTGCAGGGGGTCAGGAGAGGACCCGCCACGGTCAAGTGCACTAGGATCAAGTGCTCCCTGGTGGGCAGAATGCTCAGCTTCCTCCCTGCCACCCTGATTGTGTATCCGGGAGAACTCTTCCTGGGCTTTCAGAGGTGGACACTCATTTCCTCTTCGCTAGCCCTCCAGGAAGGCCTGGTTGGTCCAGCGTGCACCAGGGCCCGCAGGAGGGAGCGTACACGAGAGGGAGCTTTTCACTTTCTGTCTCTGCAGGGTCACAGGCTGGATGGGGAAGTAGCAAGTGTGGTGGCACCAGGCTGCTCCCTGCACCTGTACCCTGATTCTCCCCTCTGTTGCCATCAAAACCACCCCTTGTTGGGCACTGCCAGAGGACGTGGGTTCAAATTCCAATTCTGCCCTGGATTCTAGCTTCCTGTTAATGCATACCACGCAGGCAGCAGATGATGGGCCAAATAGTTTGAGTTTCTGCTGCTTGGATTGAGTTTCAGGCTCCTGGCTTTAGCTTGGCCTAGCCTTGGCTGTTGTGAGTGAGCATTTGGGGAACCAGTAAAGATTTCTGTATGGCTATCTCTGTCTCTCTCTCTCTGTCTGCCTTCCCAATAAATAAATAAATAAATTTTAAAATCCCACCCTTTGCATTTCAATAGCTTGTTAGAATTCACCAGGCAGATTCAATATCCTGGCCTCACTTAGTCCACAAGACAACCGTGTGGACAGAAGAAACCAGCAGTTCCCGGTTACCTACAGCAACTAAAACAAGAACAGGCACTTGCAGTATGCCAGGCACTGTTTAAGTGCTTCGCAGAGACTATTTTTCACTTTTGCCTCACAATAGGGCCACGAGGAAGCGTAAGTGTCATTAGCCCCTTCTTGGTAGATGGCAAACCAAGGTCCTGAGAGGCTGGATCACTCCCGGAAGACTCAGGGACAGGTGCCCAAGGCTGATTCTACCCGGCCGGCTGAGGGCGAGGGAGGGCTCTCCGGCGCCATGGTGATGCAGCCTCGCGGGGGTTCACGGGACTCTCCCGAGCTGCTGGAGTCGCTGCTCACGCTCACGGATGGAGCTCAAGTCCACGTCATCCCAGTCTTGGCTCCTGGCTCCTCGCCATTGTTATTCCAAGTACGTCCACCTGGATTCAGTCACATCTTCGTTTGTACTTAAGTACCTGTGACCTCCCACCCGAGGTAAAACCAGGAACTTGACCATGACTTTCCTTGGGCCCATTTCTCTTCCCCCACCCAGTGACAGGAGGTCTGTATTCCTGGGCTCCTAGTCATGTTCTTTAATGTTTATAGGAGTGTCTAAAAACACACCTAGGGGAAGCTCAAGAGAATCTGGTTGCATGGCTATATGTTTATAGACCCATTTCCTTTTAGAAATTGTTTTCTAAATATTTCGGGACCCCGCTGTGGGAGACTTTTCAATTAGTGGAAAAGAAAGGAGATTGTGTCTCAGAGACAATTTTATTAATTGAGATTTACTGCTGTGACTTCGGAAGTGCTTCTGTGAGATTTAGAGTAGAGGAAAACTTTGACACAGTCACATAAAGTCTCCAATAGGAGGTTAAAAAAGAGCTTGAAAAGTCATGTTAAAAATAATGCGAGAGAGAGAGAGAGAGAGAGAGAGAGAGGTAATTACCAGCTATGGAGACTTTTTGTATGGCCAGGGGGATAAAGTAGGCTGGTTATTAGCCTGGCAGGTAGAGAGAAAGCCCACTGATGGTAATTGGGGGAATTAGCGTTCAGGATGTAATTCTTACTCTTTCACCATTCTTTGGGGGGAAAATACATGCCTTATTGAAGCAGTTCCCAGAGAATCTTTGCAATTTCTTGGACGAGCTGATGGTTCAAGAGGCTTTCATGACTACAATGCAGCTATTTAAATCATTTCCTGAAGAAAGAAGTTTGGAAGAAGATTTTAAAAAAAAGAATCCATGCCACTTTAGCTATCAGCGAGGACAACGGTGAGGGAGGAGGAGGGGTTTCCCGCTCCCTGCACTGTCTGCGGCTCTGCAGGCAGCACCACACGGCAGCAAAGGGAGCCGCCACAGCGTACTAACAGCAGTGCTGCAGATTAGGTAAGACTGGGCATCAGGGTTGACGGTAGGAGAGCAAAGCAAAGCAAAACGAGAGAAGTAGAGCTGAGGGAGCGGTTTTACTTCCTAAGGATTTTTTCTGGAAGAGACAAAGACTTGTTACTACTCCTGGCTTGCCGGCCACTGCTTAAGCCTAACAACTTTGTTCTTTGGTGTCCATAGTGACTAGTGACGTAGGGAAGACTCCAGAGATAGCGAGAAACACAGAGTTATTCCTGTCTAGGACGGGCTAACTCTCCCTGAGAAAGGATGACACACACTGGGCGGGCGGGCGGGGGGGTGCTCAGCTGGATCGTGTGACTTCTCTGCTGTGTGACATCAGCAACGGCCTCTCACAAGAGCAATGGATAAAGTGAGGTTTTGTTTTGGATACAGAATATGCATGATCATGGACTTTTTGAAAATACTATCTAAACTATGGACACTTGTCATTTTTCTTAGCTTTTAAAAAGCCCATTTACAATTTATTAAATGCATATCGCCAGGCTCTTTTGTATTAAGTACTAGAGTGTAGATGCTTTTCTTTCTACATAAACCTTCCATTGAGTAATTCAGTGGCATGATAGTCTCGTGTGTGTGTGTGTGTGTGTGTGTGTGTGTGTGTGTCTGTGTGTGAGTGTGTGCGTGTGTGTGACATCATGCCTTCTTGCCGAGTGATAAATTGAGTGTCACTTTGGAGCCGTCACGATGTATCACACTAGGAGTTTGCATTCAGCTGCCAGTTAATTAAATAACCTCTGTCTTTTACTGTGAAAAAACTTGAGCTTTATTAAGTTAGAAAATTTACAACCGATAGCATAATCAATAAAACATTAACAAACATGTCGCCTCCTACAAACCTTTCCCATTGATTTTCACATTCTTACAAAGCCTGCCTGGAGCCTGAAATTTTTTTAAAAAAAGATGCCCCAGCACAATGGGTGTAACAGCATTAGCGCAATACGCCGTTCTACAAGGCAGCGTGAACCTGCCAAGCTGCTGCTGCTTCTCACTAGTGGAAGTCTCTAAGCACACACGGTCTGGAAACAGCGTCACATCGGAGGGGAGGCTGGCGGAGTTCTCCAGGGAAAGAGCACGCGGCAGGGGCTGGCGTCGCTGTGCAGCGGGTTAAGCAGCCACTTGCAAAGCTGGCACCCCCTATCAGAGCACCAGCTTGAGCCCAGGCTGCCCCACTTCCTACCAGCTCTTCCCTACCTGGGAAGGCAGGGGATGATGGCCCAAGGACCTGAGCCCTTGCCACCCAGGTGGGAGACCTGGATGGAATTCCTGGCTCTTGGGTTCAGCCCGGTCCAGTCTTCCTTGTTGTGAGCATTTGAGGAACGAACTAGTGGGTGGAAGACCTCCCTCTCTCTGCGTGTGTGTGTAGGGGTAGGAGGGTAAGTATGACTGTCTGTTTGCCTGTCTGTCTCTCTGTCACTCTGACTTATTGAATAAATAAGTAAATCTTAAAAAGAGGAAAAGAAAGAATGAACGAATGAACGAACAAACAGCAGGGATATCCCTCTTAAGTCTATGTTTGGGTGCCTGAAGCAATTTTCTTTAATCTAAATAATGACTCCAGTTTGGACCTTAGTTGTTTGAATTATTCAGGACGCAGTCATAACTTGCAGTCTGAAATATCTAAATCACAGCTCTGTGCCCCCACGTGTGCACATGCAGGCATCACTGCACGGGCTAAGTATTAGGAACGTGGGTTCCAGGAGATCCTAGCAACCAGAGCCTGATCAGCTGGTCTCACTTCATGGCCCAGACCATCCCGCATCTCCTGCCAGCCAGTGAGAGCTACAAGAGGAGCCTGTACCGCTGTGAGAAGGGAATCTGGGGCTGGGCTTGTGATTCGGAGACTGGAGGCTTCCTAGAGTGTGCTGTTGTTCAGCTAGACCGAGCCACGGTGATTTGAGTCTCCCGGAAGGTGGAGCAGCCTTGAGGCGGGGTCGGGGATTAGGGAGTGGTGACTAGGCGTCTGCATGGGACACACAGGATGCTGTGTTGGTCCTGACGACACCCGTGTATCAGCGAGCAGTTGACTGTCTGGCAAAGAGCAGAAACAATGCACCATAAGAGGAGTTTGGTTTCCCATCTAGAAAATTCCTCTATTTGTAGGGTAGGTGGATTTATATATGGGAACATTTCCAAAACTTCATGGAAAGATGGAATTAAAAAATGTTTCCTTTGGTACAAAAATTTTTGAAACCCTCACATAAAATAGTCTTTAAAAAGTTCCAAAAATTACAGATGGATTTAAGAATTTCTGGCACCAAAATAAACGAATCTTTTAACCTCATTTCCCATGAACTTTTGGGAGTGCCCGCCTACTTGAAGACTGTGTGTAACTTGTCTAGGAAAGTGTTACTCCTTGGGGCTGGTGTTGTGTGAAGCAGGTTAAGCCGTGACCTGTGATGCTGGCATCCCGCGTGAGCACGGCCTGGAGCTCTGGCTGCTTCACTTCTGATCCAGCTCCCTGCTGAGCCTGGGAAAGCAGGAAAAGATGGCCCAAGTACTTGGTCCCCCGCCACCCACGTGAGAGACCGTGATGGAGTTCCAGGCTCCTGGCTTGCTTCAGCCTGTCTGAGCCCCAGCTGTTGTGGCCATTTGGAGGAGTGGTCGAATGGAGGGAAGATAGCTGTCTCCCCTGATCCTCTGTAAACTGTCTGCCTTTCGGATAAATAAATAAACCTTTAAACAATACCAAAGGAAAGTGTTACTCCTTGAATTCTAAACTTTGACTTCCTGTGGAGTGGCCTTTTAGCCTCGTGGTAGAGATCCCCTTGCCGCACACTGGAGTGCTCGGGTTACATTTTTGTCTTTGGCTCTAGGCTCCAGCTCCCCGATAACATAGCCTCTGGGAGATCGCAATGGTGCCTCCAATGCTCAGGTTCCCGCCACCCACACGGGAGACCAGGACTGAGTTCCTGGCTCTTGGCTCTGGCCCTGATCTAATTCTGGCCATTGTGGGATTGGGGAGAGTGAATCAATAAATGGGCACAATCTCCCTCTCTCTCTCTCTCTCTCTCTCTCTGTCTTAAAAGAAGTGACTTTCCCGAAGTCACAAATTCATTCATTCAACTCAACATGGCCTTAGTTCCCACCACAGGCCAAGCAAGCACTGCCCTTATATCTTGGGGCACAACTTTGTGTAAGTCCACACCGGTATGATGATCCAAAGAGACTAGCAAAGAAATACTGGGATTTCAGCTTTCAAAGTCAAAGCAGGGCATTGATTGGCGGTTGTGGTGATGTGATGTCCTTGGTTGGGTTCCCAGAAAGTCACCCATTAGGTCTGGCTGGACACTCAGAGGGACGTGGTCACCTCCCTTTATGAGTCACCTTTGGGGTGCACCCTGGTAGTCTCATTCTTACCAATGACTGTCTTGCAAGAGAAGCCATTGTACATAGAAGGTCCACAGTCTCTCTGGTGGTCTTCGGGGGATAATTGTTTGCTAGATGAATGTGAGATGATGGCTGGAGGGAGGGAATGGAATTCTGCAGGTGGAAAAGACTTTTCCTTCCTCTTTGATGGAGTGAAGACTCCTGTGCGTGGCTGCTTCTCTCTTCCTCTTTGCCCTGTCTCAGTGGAGAGGGAGATGTTTTGTGACACTGATGATATGAAATTGGAAAGTGAGAGACTTCTATCCAAAAAAGAGCCTTTCAAGAAACTTGAACACAAACTAGCCCGAGACTGGAACAAAATCCACCCTTGTTCTGTGTCGTGTGTTGTTTTAAGTTGAGTGATATATGCTATAGTGGGTTGAATTGTGGCCCCAAAAATATACACCCATCTCTAAACTTCTAGTAGCCGTGAATGTGACCTTACTTGGGAAAAAGGGTCTTTGCCAATTTTACTGAGCTAAGGATATCAAGGTGCCATCAGCCCGGTTACCCAGGGATCCCCTGGATTCAATTGCAGGTGTCCTTACAAGACAGAGGACAACACAGGAGAGATGTGAAGCTCTTGGTAAATCAGAGGCAATGATCGGATGATGCAGCCACAAGGCACGGGACACCCGGAGCCACCAGAAGCTGAGTAGGTGAGGGCGAATTCTCCCCTACACCGTTCAGAGTGAACATGGCCCTGATGACACCTTGGCTTGGAGCCTCTGGCCCCCAGAAGAATAAAGGCATAAATCTACATTGTTTTTATCCACCTACCTGTGATCATGTGTTGCAGTTAGCCCTGGTAAAACAAAACCTACACCAACTCACCTACACCTTGGAACAACCAGACGTTAGGTATGATGAGTTTGTGAGCTGTTTGTGAATAAGGAATCAGGGTACAAGGATGTTAACTGGCCTGGCCAAGATGTCCCAGCTTGTCAGGAGGTGGTGCTGGGATTAATATTGGGAATCCCCAAAGAGACACAAGTCCCCAAATTCTTGAGACCAAAGTCTGTCTTTTTTATTATTTATTTATTTTAGATTTTATTTATTTGAGAGGCAGAGTTACAGACAGAGATAGGGAAAGGCAGAGACAGAGAGAGAGGTCTTCCATCTGTCTGTGTTCTCCCTAACTGGCCGCAAGGGCCGGAGCTGAGCTGATCCAAAGCCAGGAGCCAGGAGCTTCTTCTGGATCTCCCATGTGGGTGCAGGGGCCCAAGCACTTGGGTCATCTTCCACTGCTTTCCCAGGCTACAGCAGAGAGCTGGATCAAAATAGGAGCAGTCGGGACTCGAACTGGAGCCCAAATGTGAGGGCGGTGCCCTAGATGGAAGCTTAGCCACAGCACCGGCCCCAAAGCCTCTCTTTTGTAGGCTCTCCCAGCCTCCTCTGCAGCCTATTTATTTTTTAATACCAAATCCAGTAGCGTAGAAAACTCACAAAAGAAGAAAAGAAAAAGTTGACATTGTCCCCAGTCCCACCTCCCCGACGATGGGACCTTGATTTACCTATAAATTACACCTTCCCAAACCATACACACCCCCTCCCCACATTTCACTTGAAAACGGTGTGTTTTAGCACTTATTCCAGATTTCTTAGTAACATTTCAAAACAACACACAGGATTTCCAGCCATACCAACTGTTTATTTTGCCAGCCAAGGCCACCGAAACGGCAGGAAAACAACAAATAAAACTCACTGTCCAACAAAAACAAAAACACACCATTGTATAAAAGGAAGTTTAACTCCATAAAAGCAAGATTATAATCTCAGAAGCAAGGACAGTGCTGTAACTTAAATATATTTAACTTTGTGAACAATCCAGGACATTGCCCTTAGTATTCTCCCTATGCCAAGGGTTGCTAAGAATTTGGGCTTTCTACTGAGATGCAGATGAGACAATAGGTCCCGTGAGGCTTGAAATTTGACTTCTGCCAAGCTCCCAGGAGGTCCTGGGCTGCTGATACATGGATCACTCTCCCCGCAGAGATTGACAGGTCATAGGCAGAGTTCCATCGCTTTGCTCTCTGATTTTTTTCTCCCCACGAACCTATTGTGAACATTTTCACATAGCAGGACACATTGTCTACCAGATGGCTTTATTTAAAAAAAATTATTTATTTGAAAGGCAGAGTTACAGAGAAAAGGGGAGAGAGAGAGAGAGAGAGAGAGAGAGAGAGAGAGAGAGAGAGAGAGAGATACATTCTACCTGCTGGTTCACTCCCCAAATGGCCTTGATGGCCAGGGCTGGGCCAGGCAGGTTTCCCACGTGAGTGGCTGGGGCCCAAGCACCCGGGGCGCCTTTCGCTGGTTTCCCAGGTGCGTTATCAGGGAACTGGATCAGAAATGGAGCAGCAGGGACTCGACCCCATGCTCATATGTGATGCTGGCTCTTGGGTGGTGGCTTAACCGCAGCTCTACAACGCCAGCCCCCATGTGATGACTTGCAAAGGCGGTCTTTCTACTCATTCACATGCACGTGTCTTGACTTACTAGGCCAGTCTCCTGTTGTTAGCCTGTGTTTATTCTTTTTCTTCTCTCTCTTTCTCCCCATCTCTCCTATTACAAATATGGCTATGATGAATGTTCTTGTCCTTATCTATGGGTGCACCTGTCTGGTTCTCTAGGAAATGTTCTAGAAACAGAAAAAGGAAAAGCACATTTTTAAGGCATATGCATCTTTTCCTTTCATCCTAACCAAGTCTGGGGGTCTCGGTCTAGAGGCTGCTCCCTCTCGGCAGCCGGGTCAGGGTGAAGTACCTTCCTCTGACTGCCTGGTTCCTTGGACCTCCCCGCCCCAGCACCTCCGACATGGTCTTGTGGATGCCTTGCACTGAGCTCGCCAAGGCTGGCACCTGAGTCTGTTTGTTCACCGATAAAGGGATATTAAGTGAATTCCTAATACACTTCATAGCTAAATGGCTGTTGCCTGGCAATATAGCATCATCCTAAATACAAAGCATGAAAACAAGCCCCCCCTCCCCCAACAAAGCAAAATAAGAGATCTAATAATGTATGATCCCATTTGCACTGATCATGTTTCAGTAGGCTTAGGAAAAAGCAGAGGGCCTGATCGTGTCTGTAATAGATTATGGGCCAGGCGAGCAGACCCATTAGGTCCTTAGGTTTAGTTTATCTCTTGCCTTCCCCAAAGTAGACACTTCACTCCTCAGGCTAATCTACAGAAGACTTGGGAGCAAAATGGAATGTCCTAATGTGCATGTTCTTAACTCTCATTTCCCAGCTGCCACCTCTTAGGGAACCTCTCTCAAATAGCACAGAGATAAGACGGCAGAGGAGGCTGCTGGGAGCCTGCAGGCTGCCCACCGGGCTCTGTCCTCGTCCCTTTTCTGTTGTTATAACCGAATACTACAGATTGGGTGACTTTTATGGGGGGATGATTTATTTATTTCAAAGGCAGAATGACAGAGAGAGAGAGAGAGAGAGACAGACAGAGAGAGTAAGATCTTCCATCTGCTCGTACACTTTCCAAATGGATGCAACAGCAGGGGCTGGGTCAGGCCAAAGCCACGAGCCTGGAACTCCATCCGGGTCTCCCATGTGGGTGACCATGGCCCAAGCACTTGGGCCGTCTTCCGCTGCTCTCCCAGGTGCATTAGCAGGAAGCTGGATCGGAAGCCGAGCAGCTGGGAATTGAACCAGCCCTTTGATACGAGATGCCGGCATCGCAGACTGCTGTGCCACAAGGCTGGACCTCACAGAGGGATTTGTGAAAACTAGAAGCTTATTTAGATCATGTTCCTGGAGACCGAGGAGGCCAAGAGCACAGAGCTGGCACCAGCGAGTACTTGCTTCCTGGGTTAGAACGTGGCAGAGGGCATCCCGTGGTGAGATGGAGCGAGTGCGCTAGCTCAGGTCTCTCTCCCTCTTCCTACAGAAGCCATGAAAGTCATCCCCAGGGCTCCACCCTCAATGATCTGTAATCGCCTCCCAAAGGCCCCTCCTACAAATTCCATTAACGTGGGAACTTGAGCATTAAGCTTCCAACATATAAGCGTCTGGGGAACATCCTAGCAAATCAAATCCTAGCCAGCTCCCCAGCTCAAATTCTGGCAGGGAGAAACACACCCACTCCCTCTGGGAGCTGACTCCACAAAAGGCTGTAAGATGACCCCAAAGACTGTGTGAGGTCTCTCTCTCTCCCCTAGGCTGCCAACAGTCGGCTCTGCAAGAAGCACTAAAGGATGGCCTAGTGCACAGAACGGGCAAGGTGGACTTTAGAGGGCAGAGAATTTCAATACGCCCTGGGCGCTGAGAAAAATGACAGCAAAGCATTCGGCAAGACCTAAATGACTCTGTTTCCACTGCACTGAATGATGCTTTTACCTAGTGCCTGCCCAGTGCCCATTACAAACACTTTGGGACACAACACAAGGTGGTCCCGATGAACCAAGTATGGTAAGACATACTCCCAGGAGGTACCACCTCCCATGCATTATACTCCATGGGAATGCATTTTGGGAGCCATTAAAGACAGTAACCGTGCCACTGAGTAGGAGACATAGTGAGTCTAAAATAAAATCTGTTGAATGAACCCAGCTATGACCTCTGAATCCTGCTCAAGATAGCACTTTAAACAGCCACTGCAAATTGATTGGATTTGGCATGCAAAATGGGCCTATTTGCTATTCCTGCTTTAAGGAAACACAGTAAGAAGCTGCCAGCACAGAACATATTTAATCATCTTTGCACAAGTGTGTGTCGGGTACATGCATAATGTGTATGCAAATACAGTTTGCTTAGAACATGTAATTCTCTCTCCTCCCTCCCTCCTACTCCATCCCTAAATATACAATTTCATGAAAACCACACCTGTGACTGCTTATTGGAATGGGAAGAGGTCCAAGTACGTTCTCAAATTTATAACACTTGCCTGTGAATTTCTAAACCGTGGTTCCTGTAATAAACCACAGTGCCTGGCAGAAAGGTGCAAAATATTTATATCTGGGCCTAACCAAGTTGTCATTGGCTTCCACAACCTGAGTTCATTACACCCATGTTTGTGGACATTGCTCTTCCTCCCTCCCATCTGGCTTCTTACCTGGCCCTCCCATCCCATTCAACTGAGAAGAATACGACGCGATCGGTGCTAAAGCAGACACTGGAAAATTCTGTGACTCGTGAACATTTCTGTGAACATCGGTTTTAGAGGTAGCATGGACAAAAAGGGCACACTTCGCACATTTTCCGGGGTTCTTCAACGCTTTGCAGTTTCCAGACAGAATGGGACATGCACTTTTTGGCCTGCTGTGGAAATTTGGAACTGGTGTCCAAACCCTAGTATAAAGACAATTTCGGGGGCCAGTGCAACACATCCATCTGAGTCCCGGCTGCTCTGCTTCCAATCCAGTTCCCTGCTAATGTGCTTGGGAACAGAGCAGAAAATGGCCCAGCACTTCTGTTCCTGCGCCCATGTGGGAGACCCAGATGGGGTTCCAGGCTCCTGGCTTCAGCCAGGCCCAGCCCCGGCTATTGTGGCCATTTAGCAAATAAACCAGTGGATGGAAGATCTCTGTCTCTCCCTCTCTCTCTCTCTCTGTCATTCTGCCTTTCAAATAAATAAAATGAATCTTTTTTAAAAAGGGATACCTTCCAAAATAGATACCCTCTCGATCTCATTCCTCATTCGGCGTTCATTTAGAAAGGCACAGTTCCTTATCAAGTGCATGGAAGACCACCTGCCTTCCCATGTGTCCCTCCCTGTCTGCACCCCTGGGACCCAGTGGGCTCGGTGGGAAAGGTCACCAGCTCATTCCCTGTTTGCAGGAGCTTGTGCTGACTTGGCAGTTTTTTTCAGTGTACATTGTTTGTCCCAGAATCCATGGCCTCTTTTGATAAAGAGTAGAAGGTAAACTCCCTGTCTTGGCCCCAGAGTAAACACCAGGAGGCAACAGCTGAGTGGAAGAGAAATATGTGGGATAAACCATGGTTTCCTTCCGTTAGGACGATGGCATTGCGTTTTTTTTTTTTTTTTTGAAGTCTCAACTGGATCAAATTTGGCTCTCAATCCTGTGATGAGGTCAAGACTACCCTGTGGGAAATGCAACATTCTCTTTGTATAGTGTAGGCTTGGAAAATGTTACAGGAAACACATTTCGGGTCCATTAAACACGACTGGGAGTTGACAGGATTCCTTCTGGTAGAAGACTGGGTAGAAGCTGGCGCTAGAAGTTTCCCATCAGTACACGCGGTCCCAGGTAGTGGTTGCTAGCCCTTGCAAAATTAGTCAAAGTGGGGGAAAGATAATGGCCCCTCGGGGAACAACACGGACTCCTTAATGAGAGAAACGGAGTGAAGCGTGGTGATAGAATGTGGGCTGATGTGCCCTTTGGAAATTATAAATTTGCAAAATTCTCCTTATGCAGTTATTAGTTGGAGTCCCATTATTGCCAAATCTGCCCCTGGAGAGGTGATGGGAAGAGCCACAGCCTTGCACAGCCCCCCAAAGCCAGGCAGCGCCCACTGCCCAGGAGCAGCGCGAGCGGTGGGGGCAGGACAGCGCGTCTCTGTCATCTTGAGGTTGGTTTTCTCACAGTTTTTGTCGATCCTCGCTGATGTGTTGGCTTCCTTTCTCTACAGCTTTCAGACATTGAGCCCATGGGAGCAGTAATCCTTTGGCCAGGCTTTCTGAGAAGGTTCACATCCAAGTAAAACATGAATTTTCTGGGCCAATTTGATAGACAATTGGTTTGGGTAGAGCTGTTATATTACCAGCAGATGGGAATAAAGCTGGGAGCAGTACAGTACCCAGAGCAGGGACAGGATTAATGCCGTGACATGGAGACCAAGAGGCCGGCGACTTCACATGAGCAGGAAATTCTGGGTGAATGCAGCTCCTGCCTCCCCAGGGAAGACCCAGGGGCTGTTACTTAATTTTGCAAAAATTCAATTACTTTCTGCTATAAAATAGAATTATGACACCTACCTCATAATGCTGTTTTAAAAAAAAAAAATTGAGAAGGAGAGAGAGAGGAGGGAGGAGAGACAGAGCGAGGAGAGAGAGCGCTCCCATATGCTGGTTCACGCCACAAATGCTTGCAGTGGCCAGGGCTAGGCTAGGCTGAAGCCAAGAACCAGGATCTCAATCCAGATCTCCTGTGTGGATGACAGGAACTCAATTCCTTGAACTCTCACTGCTGTCTCCCAGGGCCTGCCTTGGCAGGAGCCAAGTGGAATCAGAGACCAGGCCTTGAATCTGGGTACTGTCCTATGGCCATGCGCTGGTCTTCACTGATAGGCTAAATACCTGCTCTGCTAGGGATGTTGTCAGGATTAAAAAACACAAAGTAGGTAAAATGCTTATCTCACGCTCAGTAAATGATCACTATTTACATGGTTATAAATTAAGTGAATGGTTGAGAATAACAGAATTATAGCTCAGTCAGTGCTGGGAGGAGCCGGCCATTTCTGTCATTTAACGGGTGGAAGTGGACGCTCAGAGACCTGTGGCTGAGAGAAGGCGTGTGCTCTTGTGCCGCCACTGGACATGAGGCCACAGAGTGGCCACAGGTCTTTGGGCCTTCTTTCTGATGGGCTCCACGGCCCCTTCTCAGACCTCGGGACCGGGCAGTGTGAGAGCCCAGTGCTAACCAAGAATTTATGGAAGATTGTCTTGCTCTTTCCAGCTGAGCACTTTTCTTCAATCATTTATGGAAAACATAAAAGCCAGTGGGACTCAAACAGGACACACAAGGTCAGAGCCGCTCTTCCGGAGGCTGGGCACATCCGGGCTTTGCCCAGGCAAGGGGGGAGCAGGAGAGGAGGGTGCGCATCGGCTCTCCCGGTCAGAAACAGCATCTTGGTCTCTCCTTCATAACTCACCTGTCTCAAGTCTAGTGAGGTTGAATTTCAAATCCCAAATCTTTTCATCTCCTTCCTCCTCCTTGTGCTCCTTCTCTTCTCTCGTGGGAATTGTACACCCCCCCCCAAATCAATAACGAGTCTAGTCTGTAAAGGAGGGGGGGCAATCCATCTGGGGGAGTGGATGTGGCACTTCCAGAAACAAAATGGACCATGCCAGGGCTTCCTTGCAGACTGAAATGCAGGTGGGCAGCTGCCTCTCCTTTCCTGACTGCATTTTGCACACAGTGAAGCCTCCGTCCCGGGAACAAAGAACGAAGTGGGAACAGTCCTGGTTTTAATATTCGTAACCCGGGTGCAGGCTGTACATGTTTGAAATAAGCTAATGGCCATCCCGTGAACTTATAAAACCCTTTTCACCCAAGGGGTTTTGGAGAGATTGGGGAAGAACCTGCCAGCCAGATGGCCCTTCCCACTGCTTGACTTGGGGACGCAGCATGGACAGGGCATCTGGCTACCTCACCCGGGCTGTCCCTGGAAGTCCAGGAGACTCTGCCCCCTGCTGTAAGCCATGGGAACTTTCTTCTGCTGTCTGCAACTCATGTGTGCCTGCAGAGGGACCACTCTTGGCTGTTCACCCCACCCTGGCAGGGTCTCAAGTTCAGGGTTCTCAGATGCTGGTCCTAACGCAATCCATCATTCCTCGTGTGGGGACATGCGTTGGAATGGCCCAGAGAGAGGCTGCTGCATGCTGTGGCTGTGCTGTGTGCTGGGGGGAGGTAGGAGGGTGGGAGGGGGACAAGCACAGGCATTGTGTGTCTGATAGGGAGCCCTGTGGCCTTGCCTGGGTCCCTGCCACCTGAGAGCAGGTGTGCACTTGGAGGGTCACCACGCCTGGGGCTCTGGAAGACAGCCCGGGAGATGGGGGCAAGTCTTTGCTTTAAAGTGGGGGAGGAGATGGAGCCAGCATTGTGGGGGAGGGGGTTAAGCTGCCACGTGTGACACAGGTGTCCCATGCCTTCATCCCATAAGGGTGCCGGTTCCAGTCCTGGCTGCTCCTTTCCGATCCAGCTCCCTGCATATGCATCTGAGAAGGCAGTGGAAGGTGGTCCAAATGCTTGATCCGCTGCACCCACCAACGCTACCACCCGTGTGGGAGACCCCGATGGAGTTTCTGTTTCTTGGTTGTGGCCTGGCCCAACCCTGGCTGTTGTGGCCATTCTAGGAGTGAGTCAGTGAATGGAAGATTCTCTCTCACTTTCTCTCTCCCTTTCAAAACAATAATCTTTAAAATGGAAGAGAAGGAAAGGATAAGATTTAAAAAATGTCCTTGACTCTGTTTATGGGAAGGAGTTCAGGGAGTGGCCCCGAGGAAGGCTTTTAGGGGGCACCAAAGACTCTCAGAGTCTTCCTGCTGTTTCCGGGAATGGTGATGAGCCATGGGAAAGGAGATGGCTGGGAAGGCAACTCGAGGGAAGTCCGAGACAGCCGGGCAGCCTCGCAAGGGCGGAGGGCTCTTCGGGCTCTCCACACTCAGCCCACACTAGAGTCAGGGCAGACCGGAGGTGCCGGCGCGGGCGTTCTCCCAGGACCTACTGGAGCTCCCAGGCAACATTTCCGGGGCAGGCTTGGGGGATCTGCATCTCAAAACCCAACCAATGGGGTCGTGCAGAGAGTTTTCTGCAGCCCACGTCTTGGGGATCCTTCAGTAGATGGAAGGGCTGGGAATCAGGAGACCCAAGGCAATGCCTAGAGGGCGGCCAGCAGGAACCGGTTGGGAGGGAGACGTCAGAAGAGGGGCCGGGGAGGCGGCAGGTCCGCGGAGCGCAAGGCCAGGTCGCAGCGCTGAAGGCGAACAGGGTGCCCGGGGGACCGGGCGGAATGCCTGGGAGGCTGCGGTGTGGAATGCGTGAGAAAGTTGCTCCGGGGCGCCTTCCTCCCCCAGGGTGCAGATCCTTCAATGATCTGCAAATGATTTAACATCCCCCAGGCCCGGGTTCCCAGGGTGAAGTGCCTGCATTCCCAGCACAGAGGAGCAGCGCTGTCCAACTGCTAACAGGCTGGGAGCCATGGCTCTGGGGTGCTCTGGCCAGAACAAGGCTGGAAGTGGCACCGTGGCAATTACTGCTTAAGAGCTAACTGTAATTGTTAATTATGATCCCAACAACAATTGAGGCCATGCATAACGCTCTGTGTGGGTTGTCATTGCCTGCAGATCTCATTTCTCAAACCTCTCATTTGTCTTTTATTCTACATATTTTTCTTCTGAAGTCAGTTATACATTAAAAAAAATGACTACCGTGATAAATATATTTATTTTTAGCCAAGAGGTGGCAATACTCATGTTTTCCTTCTTGGTCCAAGGCTCATTTTCTTTTCTTTAAGTGTTCAGATCTATTATGCTATTGAATTGAATTGAGATTTGCTTTATTCTGGTATAAGTAGCTTAAAAAGTCCACATTTGGAAACTCATAACAGCATACATGAGTTCAAGTTGAGTTTCTGGATTTTTACCATGGCTAAAGTTCGGGAATACTATCAGTGTTAAAGAAAAAAAAGCCCACTAGTTTACTCCCGGGAGGATATACAATCCTTTGATGCAATAGGTGATGCGTATGGTTTTATTTAAGAGTTTAATCTTTACTCATAAAGACAAAACCACCCGAGTGGAAGCTGGTCCCTTAAAAGCAGGAGTGGCGAGTGTTCTAATAAATGCCCTGAGAACATCCCTGCTCTCCCACGGCACGCTTTTCTGATGTCTCATTTAGTCTGCGCCAGCCTGGAGCAGGGGGGCCCTAAGCCACACGGCAGCTCCTCACCGCTGAGCTTAAATTGCTTCTGGAAGCACCGAGCCCTCTGTTGCGGCTGCGGATTTAGCTCTGGGCTGGGGAGAATGTGGGGAGAAGTCATTTGCATCAAAAAACACTAGCTGTCTATTCCCATTAGAAAAAACACTGGGTGTTTTAGTGCAAATTATTTTAAAAGGGCAGATAACTTATGGATGCAGAAAGGGTAATCCACAAAGATGTATGCGATTTTGTTCCGTTGGATGTCCTCAGGGCAAAAACATCCAGGATAACAAGTATACTAAATACAAACAGACACAAGCATAAAGTATGACACCCATGATTAAAATACGCTTCGCAAGGGCCTGCACATGGAGGAGGAGAGCTGTCTCAGCATGGAGACTCACCACTTGCTCCCGCTCGGAGGCAGGTTAAACAAGATCCCTCCTTCCTCGCCTGTCTTCTTGGAAGGCTGTGAAAGTCTGCGGCTTTCAGCAGTCACTTCGGGGATCGCAGTGCTGGGTCAGAGAGGATTTTTAGCCTTGAATGCTGGGAGCTCAGGCTCTGGGGCTGGACAGATGGGGCTTATGAATCCCAGCTGTGACACTCCTGTAGCGTGCTCTCCGCGGTCTCCGGGTAGGAGCCTCTATCTACAGACACCAAATTTTGGTTGTTGAGAGGATTTAACACAGCCAAACGGAACCAAAGCCCCTTCCCAAAAGTGCTTAGTGTAGCAGCTGGCAGACAAAAAAAAAAAAAGTGTGTGTGTGTATTTCCCTTCTTGGTGCCTGAGTCCAAATAAGATCGGATAATAGAAAACACGACTCAGATATACGAAGAGAAGAGATTGTTACGATTTAAGAAAAATTGCACCAAGATACTGAGATTTGAGGTAGTGGGAGGAGAATGGGGTCTCCTAACCGTTTTCCATTTGCAAATGATAGAACGACTGGTTGTGAGTTTTCTTCGTTGATTTGAGAATAACACTTATGAAATGAAAAGTATCCTTGTTCTGTGGGTCAGAAAACACAGGCCTGGCGGAGTTAAGTCAATGTCCATGGCCCTACAGCTAGTAAAGAGTGGAACCAGAGTGCACCCTCTTAGCAACTGTGCTGGGTGCTTTGTTCGTCTGTCTTTCTATCTCTCACACTGCCACACGCAGTTCCATGACTGTTTAAAGAATGCAGGCATTTGCTTTGGAAGTGAGGGGGAAGGGAAGGGTTAATTTGTTCCTGTTGGGTTTTAGAAAATAAAATGCAGGAGGTAGCTGGCACCCTCCCTAAGAACGGTGGGACAGCATCATTTATGGAGCCCTGTGGCCACTGCACGGGGGATTGCTTAGTAGGTTGACTCCTTCAGCTCAGAACCAGAATGCACGCTGGAACAGTCTCCTCTCACAGAAAGACCTAGAAGATCAACAGTGATGTCATTACTGCAGCCTCATGGTCCATGGAAATACCATGGAGTTTGGGTCTGATTGGACTTACAGCAGGTGACCAACTCCACCTTGAACACACTCTGTGACCTTGGATCTGTTCCTTAGCATCTGTGCTTTAGTTTGCCCAACCTGCAAGGGGTTGGGAGTTGTAACAGAAATAATTTGTGCTCTCACGGGAGATAAAGTAAATGCCGTGCTTATGTTAATAAAATACTGGAGAAATATGCGTTCTTAAGGTAACACTGTTACTGTGACAGAAATTTCCTGCGTATCTGTATCTTTGTTGTACGTCTTGAGAAAACAGACATTTTCTCCCTCAAAATGAATCCTCCTAACTGGCAAGCAGCTCCATATCCATGTGGTAGTTGAGAGAACAAAGCTCCTTCCATTGGTGGCTCCTCCATCTCCACAGGTTTGCTGTGGAGGACGAAGGACTATGGGACAGCTCCTGTGGCAGGATTCTCCAGAACAGGAAGTGGCGCAGTCCTACGGCCACACCCGGGTGCAGGCGGTGCTGGGAAATGTAGTCCAGCCACACTTCCAGGGACAAATGGTTTTGTTGACTGGCTAGCGATTCCAACTCCCAGCTCTCCACAGGGCTTGCTGTGAGATTGAGTGAGTGCAGGCATGGGAAGGGGCTTTGTTCATCATAAAACACAACAGAAATGTTACTGTAGCTGGTTGCTTATACAGATATCTACACACAGGGAAAGTCCAAACAGTGTGGGTGCCAAGCTCTGGCCCGAGAGCTGTTTTCTCAGGTACATAGCGTGTGGTGATGGCTCCACCAGGTGAGCAGCCTCGTGGTGACTGAGTGTGGGCAGGAACGGTGTGTGGTAAGGGTAGATGAAAAAATGACTCCGTTAGAAGCCATTTAAGTCCTGTGGAAAGCCCACAGATTCCACAGAACAGTGACCATCAGCTACTCTGCAACATACTTATCAGATACAGAAATTCAGAAAGAAAAAACTAGCCAGGGCCAGGCAGTGACGCAAATAGACCTCCTGGCATCTCTGAACGCTGTAACAACAAATTCGGAGGATGAGTGGCTGCGCCGTTCCTCCCTGTGTAATAGGAAGTTTCTCATCACAGAAAACTTTCACCTATTTTTCATCACAACGTGATTCTCCTTTTTTATTGTTTGAGTCTTTTTTTTAAATGGGTGTACACTGACTAGTCCAACTTTCCAGGAAGGAATTGATCGGTAATATATATTCATTTGGTTGCCATCACTAAGTATTTTGGGTTTATTTTTTATTTTTATTTTTTGACAGGCAGAGTGGACAGTGAGAGAGAGAGACAGAGAGAAAGGTCTTCCTTTTGCCATTGGTTCACCCTCCAATGGCTGCCGCGGTCGGCGCGCTGCGGCCGGCGCACCGCGCTCATTCGATGGCAGGAGCCAGGTGCTAGGTGCTTTTCCTGGTCTCCCATGGGGTGCAGGGCCCAAGCACCTGGGCCATCCTCCACTGCACTCCGGGGCCACAGCAGAGAGCTGGCCTGGAAGAGGGGCAACCGGGACAGAATCCGGCGCCCCGACCGGGACTAGAACCCGGTGTGCCGGCACCGCAAGGCAGAGGATTAGCCTATTGAGCCACGGCGCCGGCCTTTGGGTTTATTTTTAATATATTATTTTTGTTTTCAGGTATTCTCAGATGCATGCAGTGGATGGAGGATGCTGACAGATTTTTAGTACATTCCTTGGTGGTTCCCAGTGATAAATGTATATTGTAAAAAAGTTTCCTAAAGTTTCTCTCTCTTCATTCCTGTACTTCTTTATGTCTCATATTATGTGCCGTTCCTTACCTGGGATGGCATCTTTTCCAGTGATGCTCTTTGGAGTCAATAGATCTACATCCTGGAAGTAGTGTCAACAAAGGCTGGGGGCTCAGACAGGTTTTGTGTCCTTGATCTCCTGGGCACGCCAGCTGCCTTACTTTCCTTCATAGCCTAGTGTATCTATTCAAGTGCTTATTGTCAGTCTCTACATACTAGAACGCAAGCTCTGCCCAGGCAGGAATCGTGGATGACTTGGTTCCCGGCTGCGTGCCCACTCCCTAGATTGGTGCCTGATACCTAGTGAGTGTTCAGAAAGGGAGGCTAAACACGCACGCACGGGAAAACCAGATCTTGTACATTCTGCATCGGTGATCTACGGTATCATTTCCCCTCCTAACTCAGGAGTTTGTCCCTTTAACAGCACTGCCTGAGAAAACCAACTTGTCCCTGCCCGGTGGCCTCCATTCCTGTTCCTCACAATGAAGCTTGTGGTGTCTCCTCTACCCTGCATGGAAAGGAAGCCACTCTCTGGTGTCTGTCCCCACTCGCTCTGTTTAAGAGCCATGCTGTCCTGGTGCGTAGCTTGGATATAATGAGGCCTGGGAGTCATGGGAGGCTTGGGAGAGCCACAGTGACAAGGAAACTCACTGGCTTCCGAGGAGTGAATCATTCTCACAGGAAACAGGCACTGTGATCTTTGGTGGGGATGTTGGGAGAGGAATTTAAGGAATGGTCAATGCTTTGCAGTTATTTAAAATCTCTCTTTTTTTTTATTATCAAGGGAATATACATACATATAAAAGTAATAAAACAGGACAAGAAAAACTTTCCATTTCTTAAAAAACATATTAATAATCCTGCCTGGAGAAAATTGTCTTTGGGAGTGCCTGCTTGGGGCAGGTGAGACCTTGCAGAGGTGTACGGAAGGCAAGGGTTAAGAAAGAGTCTGCAGCCTCCTTGTCCCTGGGTCTTGTCTGCACATTGGCTGCTTTGTCAGTCCTTGGTCCCCTCTGCCACTCCTGCCAGTAGCTGCAGTATTCTCAGAAGGAAGGAATCCCTGTGTTTCGTCGATGGAATTACTGAAGGCAGTTTGGGAGCTGAAGTTGTCTTCGAAAGCTATCGAAGTTTGCTCCCTCACAGAATCGGAAAGGTGAATCAATTTGTCTGTAGGTTCACATCTGCTTAGAGCAGAGCCAGAATCAATCGCGGCTCTCCTAGGGTCCAGGTCAGACTTCTTTCCCTGGGGATTCTCACAGCTTCCTCAGGAGAGATTCCTCAAATGGTAATTAGCACCCTGGGGGGCTGACAGCAGGGTCCCTAGAAGATATAGTGGTCAGCACACCCCGGACTACAGAATGCAGAAAGGAAGTGTATCTGTATCTGCCAAATTCAATTCATCAGAGCAGGTGTCATTTCCACCCACAATACAGAGTCAAGATCGATCCAATCTACACAAGCAATGGAGACTTAACTCTCCCACTGGTATCCTTGAGACTATACACAGCCACTTTCTCCTTCTTGACAATGAAGAACAGCAGCTTTATTGCTTCTGGTTCCAGTATTTTCAAGACAAAATGTGGGCCGGCGCCGCGGCTCAATAGGCTAATCCTCCGCCTTGCAGCACTGGCACACCGGGTTCTAGTCCCGGTCAGGGCACCGGATTCTGTCCCGGTTGCCCCTCTTCCAGTCCAGCTCTCTGCTGTGGCCAGGGAGTGCAGTGGAGGATGGCCCAAGTGCTTGGGCCCTGCACCCACATGGGAGACCAGGAGAAGAACCTGGCTCCTGCCATCGGATCGGCACAGTGCACCGGGCCATGCAGCGCGCCGGCTGCGGCAGCCATTGGAGGGTGAACCAACGGCAAAGGAAAACATTTCTCTCTGTCTCTCTCCCTCACTGTCCACTCTGCCTGTCAAAAACAAAAACAAACAAACAAAAACCAAAAAGACAAAATGTGATATCTCTTGATATTGACCGCCTTGAGCTGATGATTTCCTATTCAACCCATTAGATATGTATTAATAATGTTTGTGTGTAGGTGTTTTATGATGACATGGATCTTTTTTTGCTGATAGTAGGATAACTGGACTATCCCAAGTGGTCCTAAGGGGAGCCCTGGGGCACCCCAGGAGACAGTCTTTCCTAGAGCAAGGGCTCCAACTAGTCCATCTTTGGGTCATCGCTGTTCTTCCAGGATAAATTGCTGGTTTTTGTTTCCAGCACTGCAGAAACCAAAACATTCCCCAAGGCCTACAGAGATGCTATCTTTAGATCCTATTTGCATGGATGGGATCATTTCATTGCCAAGACTCTTTGGTCACATGGTGTGTGAGTCCCAAGTAGCATCTCATGGCAGGGAACATGTGGACGCTTTGCAAGTGTCCATGTAGAGCAGTGACCTCTGATGTGTGTGTGTGTGTGTGTGTGTGTGTGTGTGTGTCTGGGGGTGGGCAGCAGCCAAGTCCGGCTGCCCCCTCCCCTGTCCCAGACTCCCCAGCTCCCTCAGAAGGAGGGCTCAGATGCTATTTCTTAGCTCTGCTCAGCCTCATCCCTGGCACTCTGTTGACTGAATAGCAGTGAGGAGATTTAGAAGCCTGGATTGGTGCAGGAGGTTCATGAGAGCAAGTGACAGGGACACTTTGTGCAGGTATCACTGGGACTCCTTTGTCCCTCCTCTCTGTCTTGTCTTGGCTGCTGTTCGCTCTTGAGTCTTGAAGACTGGGACACAGTCACTCCCCAGAGGTACAGACTGCTACTCAGTCCTCAGAAGGGCAGGCATACTGAAGTTACCTCCTCTCTCTCTCTCCCCAGCTAGGCTTTTCATCTTCTGCTTCAGTAACCACCTAGGGGAGTATCTATAAGAATGGGTACCAACCAATGTAGGGGTGATCTCCACTAGCAGCTCTGGGGGAGTTGAGAAAAATCTGGAAGAGGTTGAGCATCCCTAATCTGAAAACCCCAAATCCAAAATGCTCTAAAACCCAGAACTTTCTGAAAGCCGCCACAATGCCCGAGTGGAAATTCTGCACCTGACCTCATGTGCCAGGCCACCGTCAAAATGCAGGTGCATTAAAAATATTGTGTAAAATCACCTTCAGGCTATTTGTGTAGGGTGAATAGGAAACGTAAGTGAATTTCGAGTTTAGAGTTGGGTCTCATCCCTAAGATATTTCATTATGTATATGCAAATATTCAGAAAGCATCCCACATCGAAAACACCATGGTCCCAAGCATTTTGGATAAGGGATGCTCAAACTGTACAAATAAAAAATTAGATTGCTCTCTTTTCTGGATTAACTCTGTGGCAGTTCAGTACCGTGAAGCGGCTGAATGTGACTTGGGTGCTGAGAGAAGACTGGTTTCCAATGTGTGACCTTGGATGAGTTTCAAAACTTCTGGAAACTCAGTCCCTTTATCTGAAAAACTGGGGGAACTCGAAATGCATACATCACAGGATTGCTATGCAGAATAACTGGAAAAGAATGCAAAGTGCTGGTCTCCATAAACATCGGTCATCCTTGGAGTCAAGCTCTGTGATACGGATGTGACGCAGTTCAACCTCCCTTGGTTTTCAAGTGAACACACGGGACCCTGTACATGTGATGTGATGTTTAATTGCCAGGCAGCTAGAGATAATTATGGGTAAGATCAGCTTTCTGGCCTCCTGAAACTCACTTCAATTCTTTTCTACATCATACTTTGAATGGAACTTGCAATGCATCCCCCCATCAAGCTTGAAAACTATTAAGTAGGGGAAAAAGGATGAGTGTTTCTTGGAACATTTTTGGCACAATCTCATGTTACGTTAGTTGCCCACCACTTTGGATGGCGTGTCTGTGACATGAGACGATACTCAAGTGTGCGCTGAATAAATTATCAGCTAACGGAAGGCTGCTGAAGTCAGAGATGATGGTTGCTTAGGATCAATATAATGTACGATGTATTGTTTGCACCAACATGGACCGAGTGAAAGAAAATCTCAATAGCTGATGTTTTCATTTATCTTCTACCTTAAATGTTCTGCTCTTCTAAGAACAAGGAGATCCAAAAATTAAAACAATAGCAACAACAAGCAAGTGAGAACAATGAAAGTTAAATTCCAGTTACGACCTGGAAGACGTGCCTGCAGGCTAGCCTTGGAGATTCACCGTCACCAGGAAGGCAGGTCCTGCATCAGGGGGACACCATACTGTTCACTGCTTGTAATAAAACCCCCTCTGCTCCCGCTCTCAAACACAGCTTCCTACCAATTACTCAAGTCCAAAGGTTACTTCCGACTCCAGCCTTAACAGACAAGTGCTGAGCCTATCAAGTTTTACTGCAAGTCAATACAGCTCCCTTCCAGAAGCAACTGGTCAGGGCCATTTCCAACTCAAAGCTGCACGGTCACCCTTTTGGCTTTTTATAGTCTGTTTCCAGACGCTGGGGGACCCATAAAGTTAACTTATAACCAAGTCACAGCCATGCCCAGAGCTGTTGTTCTTGTATCCACCCTAAAGTTGCCTTTTCCCAGGACACGCCTGAGGGGAGGCAATGAATCATACTGTTTGTCTCCTTTTGGTTCAATCCTAAATCCTGGGTCCTTAACCCAGGCTGCTTCTTTTCAACATTCTCCAAACTTTGGGGTTTCCTTGGATGCTGTCCTCCTCATGAATGTGCACGCTGCATTTACTCTCCAGCACACCCTCTGCTACATGGTGTTGTAGCTCTTGCTTGTTGAGTTGAGGTCAAGGCACACTGTGGACTTGAGCCACCTGTGCAAACACAGTGATGATCCTGTTGCTATTTCTACTTTAGTGCTCTGGTGGTGTCATTTACGACCTAATTTGTCTTCCCCGTCTTCTCTCCCCTCTCTAAATACAATGATCAGTATATATACAGAGTCGAAAAGTTTGTGGAAGTTGAATTAAAAGGTAAATTTCTTTTGATGCAAAAATCTTGAAAGCCATCTGCAGTTTTCATCATGCTAAGCATTTTCCATGAACTTGTTGAGGACCCCTGGATGCATGGCTTTCAAAAATCCTTTTACACCAAAAGAAACTTATCTTTAATTCCACTCTCTACAAACTTCGTGAAGAAGGCTCACATGGATGAGGGTGATGGAGTAGGAAGGGTGGAGTTTGGCATTTTTGAAGGGAGCCCAGGAGTGGTCACATGCCCGCCTGGAACTGTGAAGTGACATACCTCCTCATTCGCAAGATGCTGGTAGGCTGGTAAGGTTCCTTGCTTACAGCTAGTTAAAGCAGGGCCATGGTTAGAACTCCTGGTTTCTCATCTCCGTGAGGTGTTTTTCTCACTACTGCATGCTAGTTTAATCAAAATCTAATTTTGTCCTGTGCCTCCGATGGCCTTCACAAATAAGGGGGAGATGGGGATGGTGTCATGGCACAGTGAGTCGCCACTTGTCACGCCAGCATCTCACATCAGAGCCCTTGGCTGCTCCACTTCCAATCCAGGACTCTGCTAATGCCCCTGGGAATACAACAACCTCGGCCCAAGTATGTGGGTCCCTGCCACCCACGTGGGAGACCCGGATGGAGCGCCTGACTCCTGGCTCTCCCTCTCTGTCATTCTGCCTTTCAAATAGATAAATAAAATCTTTTTTTTTTTTTTTTTTTAAAAATAAGGAGGCAGTGAGGAAGCTTCTGGTTAAGCTGGTGACTAGCCCTGGGTGAGGCTGGTGCTTGGTCTGCTGGGAGACCTGTGTTCTGTACCGGAAGGCTCCTGAGCACCTCTGTGGATCCTGGGGTCCCCAGAAGCGTCTGCCATTCCTTGTACAAGGAGGTTATTTCCTGCCACCTGTGTGGGAAATCCGGGTTGCGGTCCCAGCTCCCGGCTTTGGCCAGGCTGCTGAGGACATCTGGGGAGTACACCAGTTCTCTCTCTCTCTCTCTCTCAAAGAAGGGGGGGTAAATCTCTTCATAGAAACATTCAATGTTACAATGCTTGATTTGTAGACTTGTAGAATTGGAAAATCCTTTAATCATCTCATCTACTGAATTTCAAACTATTCAGTGAGACCCAAGATGCCACTTGGATGCTTCTAGAACCTTCTGAGGATTCAGATGGAGAGTGCATGGGACTCAGAGCCTTCTCCCTCAGGGCCATGAAAGCAGCAGCCAGCCTGTCTTGTATCCATTTTATATGTTGGAAGTTTATGTCCGATTTTGTTTTAAAGGGAAATCCACTTTCAAAGAAAATCTATAAACTATATCTCTGGTTCGAACTCTTCAATTTACAGATGAGAAAACAGAGATTTTCTGGAATCTGTACAATTTCAAGTAGGACCCTTTATTTCATTCCAGTGATGAGAAAACCAAGACTCAGGTCTTACGGAGTTACAGAACATTGGATATGAATTTCATCACGTGGCGGGGCAGAGTGTGCAGCCGGGTGTAAGCTTCTACTCCTAGCTGCGACTTTTCCCGTCACATCACGTCGCTTATTAATATTAAACGTGGGGCAGATCTTCTGGCTCCCTGATCAAAGACGATACAGAAAGAATGAGGACCTAGCGGGGAAGGTGGGAAGGAGCAGACGAGGAGACCCCCACATCAGCTGGTGTGGGGGAGGTGCCGTGCGCAGTACACTTAAGAATCAGGTACCCTATCCCATTTGCGGAAACGTAACCATTCCGGACAGCAGATTTATTTCAACACGCGGTGCGTGCGCAAGGCCTAGTCTATACACTTCAATGCGTCAGTTGGCAGGCTCCTCAGAGCGCCCGGGCAGAGTCTCAGGGTGCCTGCGCCCCAGCTGCCCAGGGATCCCTGGCCCCAGCGAGAGGCAGGTGCGCACCGTGCCCGGAACGGGCTCACACAGAAGCCAATAAAAGCCGAGATCAGAGCGCGCGAACCAGGTCGCCGCTCAGCTGGCCGGCATTTGCAGCAGGTGATCTGGGGAACTGGCCCAGGTGGCTGCGTGCGTCCCCCCCGCAGGTTTCCAGCCTCTGCTCCCTAAGACAGCGTCTCGCCAACAGCCCCGCAGCCCAAAGTCTTTCCAAGCGCCCGAGGCCGGCCCACGGCTCACAAGGAGCTCGGGGAGGGGGGGAAGAGGAGACCCCCGCCCGCACGACGGGCGCCATGCTGGCCCGCCCGGGCCGTGTCTGCGTGCGCCCGTGTCCACACGGTGGGCTCGCCAAAGTCTCATCTGTACTGCTGGGCGCTTTCCCATTCAAGAGAAAACTAACCCAGTCTCCCCCACCCCCTTCCCCGAGCTCGCGCTGCAGGAGACCCTGGCCAGGGCGCGGGTCTCCCCCTCCCAGCCCCAGGCAGCGCCAGGGCGGGGGGCGCACAGGGACCCCGCCCCAGCCAGAGGCTTGGCTGCTCTTTCCGTCTGAACCCCCTACCCGTGCACTCTAGGGGCAGCCTGCAGCTCAGGGCTTTGGCGAAGCAACAGGTGGCACGTCGGGGTGGGGGCGGGTGGAGGGGATGATGCGGGCTCCCGGCCCCGGGGGTCGCGCCCGCCCGCCCCGCCCCGGGGATGCCGCAGCGGCGCGTGCGCGTGCAAAGCCCTAGTTCGAAGCTCTGGCTCCCCCTCTCTGCAGCCGGGGCTTCCCACCGACGGGAACCACCCACTCGGGGCTCCCCTCCCGGGGCCCCCACCGAGCCCCAGGCTGCGAGACGCCGCCACTGAGCGGCCCCCAGCTCCTCGCGCTGGCGGGCGGCGGCCGCACGCTCCACCTGACTCGCGCTCTCATTGGCTGCTGCCTGTTGCTAACCCACGTGACCGCCGCCGCCGCCGCCGCGCGCTCCAGCCGGCGCCGGGCTCGGAGCTCGGCCGCGCGTCTGCGGGGCGTCCCGAGCGGCTGGCGGCGCTGCTGCCGGCGCCCGCTAGGTGGCGGTGCCGGGCTGCGCGGCCCCTGGTCGGTCGGCGTGGGGGCGCGCGGGCGGCGGCGGCCGGGCAGCCCTGCCCTGTCCAAGTTTTCACGCCACGAACGCGCCGAGCCTCGTGCGCGGGGCCCAGCGGGCCGGGGTCTGCCCGCCCGGCTGGTGTCAGGCTTCCTGGGGTGGGGTAGGGGGGCGATCCATGCTTTGCTTAGGGGCGGGGGACGCACGGGGAACCTCTCGCCCCGCAGCTGGCCCCGGGATGCCCTTAATTCCCGGGACACGAGCGAGCGATAAGCTGGCCTGACCTCATTTGACCCTGCTGCAGGCGCCGGGCGTCCTGGGTTAGCCTTCGCGCCGCGCCCTGCTCCCCGGAGGTTTGCATCCCTTCGCGCTCCCCGTGGCCGGCCTGGCCTTGGCTGCACGTGGGTCCCCGTGCTGCGGCCTGGACCCCGCCCCCTGCACACGTGCTGGCCTCTTTCTCGCAGTACAGACTCGTGCAATGCTTTGGGAGCTCTGCGGGCACGCCTGACTCGGGGCAGAGCCTGGAATGGCGAAGCCGCGTGCAGCGACTGGGGCTGCGTGGGCTGCGTGGGGAGGAGGCTCCGCCGTCCCTGGTGAGCAAGCTTCCGACACCAGCTCCCCTGAACTGCATGCAGTCTGCCAGTTTCCCACAGTGTCTGTTCCAGCCCGACCTCCAGCCACGCCTAACGGGATGCTGCCGAGGGGACCCTGTGGCCATGGTGCTGAGACGTCTCCTGAGCCGCACCCACGGCCTGAGCTGGCCCAGGGCTCCCAAGTGAGGTGTCCTCCACCCTGGGTCCTTCTAGGGGTCCACGCCCATGTGAGGACGCCCCAGCAAGGCACCCTTGGCAGGCTGGTGCCGTCACCATGGCCTCTGTAGCCTCCACCTGTGATGGTAACTAGTGTGAGGTCTCGTTGCAGTAGTCCATCAGACAAGTCCTGAGCCTGCGGCAGGGAGAAGAAACCAGCCCCAAACCAGCCTCCGGGGGATGGGGGATGGAGGGTGGGGATTTGGGGTCCACTTTGTGAGAGCTGAAAATGGAAATAATCCTTGGGTTGCTGGTGCAGGTCCGTGAGATTTCATTCTACCGTGGGGCATCTTCCCACGGATGCCAGCAAACACGGAGCGTGGGGTGAGTGTCTTACATGCATTCACGTTTAGTCCTCACACCTGCCTTGAGAGGCCAGAGGTCTCGGGACACATCTAGGCAAGGAGGCAAAGGCCAAGGGCAGGTTGAGAGGTTTTGAAACTCGCCCAGTGTCCGTCCGCAGTGAGCGGGGTTTGAACCCAGGCTTCAGAGCCAGGCTGGGGACGGAAGTGCCCCCTGAGGTCAGGGCTTGACCCCAGCCCTCCTCAGATCAGGGCTGCTCCTGGTCTGTCGTGCTGGGCTGGCTTTGGTGGGCTGCGGAATCCCTTCAGTGCCGCCGACTCTTTAAAAATGTTGATTTTCATCGACTTGATATACTTGAAAGACAGCGTGGGAGAGCGAGCGAGAGCGGGAGGTCTCCCATCGGCCGGCTCCCCCTCCAGATGCTCACAACAGCCAGAACTGGGCCAGGACGAAGCTTGTAGTCATCCAGACATCATTTGGAATCCAGGGGAGATGCCCAAGATCAGCCAAGATCCATTTTTTTTGGAAAACAAAATAGGGTACACAGTAGCTCGATCAGGTGGACTTCCTAATGTGGTTTACAAACTGAATCCAAGAGTGGTTCCCAAAGAGGAAATTTCCCAGGGGGTGTTGTGGTGGCCGTGCAGAAAGCATGCATTCCAGGGCACCTGTGCTGGGTAAAACTCACTGGAAAGTGTGCACTCCCCACCCCGCCTCGTTTTTAGATTTGTTTTCCTAACCACGCTCCTTGTTTTATGCTCAGCCTTCTCTTATGTTGTCTTAGGACCAGCAGGTAGAAAGCTTGGGAGGAAGAAGGTTGTTAACTGCCACTTCTCCATGTTCCCTTTGATGCCTCCAGTGTAACTTGGCCACTTGTATGCAACAAGTGTAAAATAAGTATGTTTCCATCGGGCAGACGATAAACGGAGTGCATGCAGGAACCCTTGTGAGCAGAGCTGCAGGGGGGATTCCGGCCATGCCAGGAGCTGAGGTTCAAGTTCATGGTGAAACACCGAGAAAGCCTTGGCTTACTTGAATACAGCCTCTCTTGGGGGCAGAGCTTGTTTAGTGGAATCCTGGGGGATTTAATTAGAAAAACTATTTGCAAGGAAGGCTAGAAATGTATCAATGGGTTCAATTTTCTTTTTTATCATTAGGATTTTCCTCTGCCCCCCCCCCCCCCCGCAAATCCCCAAACCCTGTGCAGAAGCAAAATATGTGAAACCTGGGGCTGACTGCCCTGGGGTGGCTCCTCAAGCCCATGTGCTAGCTTGGTAGCTGGGAGGAGTCTGGACAATTGAAATCAGCAGTGCACACACTGGGACACCCACAGATGGCGTGTTCCTGCTACAGGTCTACATAAACAGTGTTTTGGGGTGAGTGGGTCGCAGTCAGTGAACCGTGGGAGTAACCAGCAGGCAGGAAAGAAGGGCAGGCAAGTGACAATGGCATCATGTGAGCAAAGCACGTCAGGTCCCGAGAAACGCGAGTGCGCCAGGCGAGGTTGGATGAGAGTGCAGGTGACACAGAGAGGGCCGGGCTGCCCCTGGCCCGGGGTTCCATGGAGGACCTGGTGACCTTGTGGTGAGCTATGGCCAGAGGGCAATTTCAAGGCCATTGTCCTGGGGCAAGGTGTCTGGAAAGCGTGGGAGAGAGGCTGCTGGTGTTGCGGGCGTGCACCTGCGCTGAGCACTGTGCGGAAACGAACGTTTCTCAAACCTCTGCCCTGGATGAACAGGCACCTGCAGACCCAGAGCGCGGGCTGGAGGTGACTTTCCTCGGCCACCTGTCAGAGCCTAAGTGTATGGTGTGGAACGGAGGAGACGAACCAAGTCCAGTCCACTTGGAGAACTTATGGGAAAATGTAGGAAATCCAGAGTGCCAAAGCCCAGACTTAATTGGGAGGACTCTTTTTAAAGAGAGTAGAGGAGAGCAAGAAAAGTGACCCAGGTGCTTGCTACACAGTGTCTGGATGTTTGGCGCCAGGCAGGCCGGAGGAGGGGCTGGGTTTGTCTCTGTTCCTCTGGGTGCACCATAGATGGCAGGAACAGGAGCAGGTACCTTCGCAGCATGCCGTGGCGGCCCGTCACTCTGGGCTGGCCTTCCCAGAGACCCCTGGGCATTCAGCTGCATTTTTCTTTTCTTTTTTTAGCTTGGATGCAGCAGATTCTTAACGATCGCCTCCCTTAGCCCCCGTGTGACCTTGCCAGCCTTCTGTAAGGCACCTGACGATCGGCTCCAGGTCGACAAAGCCCTGAATACATTCAGATGGACGAGGCTCCCCTGGACGCCTCGTCTGGTTTCGTCCTAAAGGAGCTAACCTATCATTAAAGTATGCTTGTGGGTGTCTCCCAAGTGACAGCTGCCCTTCAGCGTGACTGACAGATGTCCACACGGCTGCTGGCTTTGTTTGTCAGCTCTGTGTGTGTGTTCCCCCTGGGAAAAAGCTGGCACAGTCAGCAAGCTCCGATATGCTGGAATACAGAACCAAGGCCTGCTGAGTTGAGCGTTTGTTGGAAACCCGCACTAATCTCCCCAGATCCTGTGGGGCAAATCCTCTCAATCCCGTAGCTGATAAATAAATCTGGCAAGGGAATAAGCACTCTGGTCTCTCACTGATGTGTAATTCACCTGTTCTGGGAGTTCTGGGGCCGGGGAGCTGTGTCGACCCAGTGGGCCCTGCAGGCTGACCTGGAACAAAGCCAGCCAAGGGAGAGAAGTACTGACCATACCCTTGTGCACCAGACGGCACCTGATGCCCCCTCTCTGAGTCACCAAGGAGGTGTTGTGGGCCAGTGCAGACAGCCTGGATTTGGCGGTGGGCATTTGGTGCTTTGGTTCAACGTGAACTTGATGTCGTATAAACTGTGGATCAGAAGCAGCGTGGTCTTTTTACTTTGGTTTTCCACACAGGCTAAGAGTAGAAACCCTGAACCTGCTACAAAAGTCCTTTCTGAATGTCAGACTCAGGGCTCAGGGCAAACCAGCGAGAGCCGCGGCGGCTCCCTCGAGGCACTGGCCGCGTGAGGACCTTGCAGGGGTAATAGTGGGGCTTCCGGAAGGCAGGAATTATGGCTTTTCATCTTCCTCAAGACGAGGGCTCAGCACATCCATTATTAATGAACTATTTATTAGCAATAATTAATGCAGAATGGATGAACTTGCGTTCTTGCTAAATTCGAGGATGTGTGTGAGTTAGATTGCTAGAGAATGACAGGCCCTGAGAGATTAGAGATTTATTTAAAAATGAATTAAGGGGGCTGGTGCTGTGACACAGCAGGTAAAGCCACTGCCTGCAGTGCTGGTATCCCTATGGGCACTGGTTCAAGTCCCAGCTGTTCCACTTCCGATCCAGCTCTCTGCTATGGCCTGGGAAAGCAGTAGAAAATGGTCCAACTCCTTGGGCCCCTGCACCCGGGTGGGAGACCTGGAGGAGGCTCCTGGCTCCCTGGCTTCGGATTGGCCCACTCTGGCCATTGCGGCCATTTGGGGAGTGAACCAGTGGATGGAAGACCTCCCCCCAATATCTTCTCTCTCTCTCTCTCTCTCTCTCTCTCTCTGTATTTCCTTTCTGTCCCTCTGCAATTTGAAGAAATTAAATATTTTTAAAAAACTGAATTAGGAAAAATTCTCTTAAATCTCTGAAAGACCCCTCAAAGGTAGTGTGAGGACCGGTGGCCACACAGGAGCAGGAGTAGCCGGGCACAGCCCACGGGCACCGTGAACACCTGAAAGGGGCTGTCCTGTCCCAGACGACCTGCATGGTGTACCCCCAGCGGTCTGAGTGCACACATGCCCTTGCTGGAAATACTGTCACAGGAGCTACGTTGTGGCATGGCAGCTAAAACTGGCCCACGATGCTGGTCTCCCATATGGGCACCGGTTTGTGTCCCAGCTGCTCCACTTCCTACCCAGCTCCCTGCTTATGGCCTGGGAAAATCAGTGGAAGATGGCACAACTGCTTGGGGCCTTGCCACCCATGTGGGAGACCTGGACGAAGCTCCTGGCATTGGCCTGGCTCAGCCTTGGCTATTGTGGCCATCCGGGGGAGTGAACCGGTGGATGGAAGACTTCTCTCTCTCTCTTCTCTTCTCTCTCTCTCCCTCTCTCCCACTCTGCCTTTCAAATGAATAAATATTAAAAAAAAATAATTAGAAGACTCTTACTCTTAAAAAAAAAAAAAGAAAATGCCATCACAAACCCTCAGGCATTCAGGATTATTGACTGATGTATAGAATCAGGCACACCAGCGTGATGCTGAAGGAAGTTTTTAGATGATGTTGGTAAAAGAACCAGACTATTAGCTTTCTATTTCTGCATAACAAATTACCCCCAAAACTTAGTGATTTAAATCACCAAAGTGGGGACTAGTGGTGTGGCACAGCAGGAGAAGCCACCACCTGTGACCCTGGCATCCCATATGGATGCCAGGTGAGTCCTGGCTGCTCTGCTTCTGATTCAGCTCCCTGGGAAGGTGGAGGAAGATGGACCACATACTGGGGCCTCCGTCACCCAGGAGGGAGACCAAGATGGAGCTCTAGGTTCCTAGCTTTGGCCTGGCTCAGCCCCCCTCACTGTGCCCATTTGGGAAGTGAACCAGAAGATGGAATTTTCTCTCTCTCTCCTCTCTCCCTCCTTCCATCTCTGTAACTCTGCCTCAATATTTTTTTATTTGAAAGGCAGAGTTAGAGAGCTCTTCCATCCGCTGGTTTACTCTCCAAATGGCCACAATGGTCAGGTAGGACCAGGCTGAAAACAGGCCTCCCAGGTAGGTGCAGGGGCCAAAGCACTTGGGCCACCCTCTGTGGCTTTTCCCAGGCACATGAGCAGAGAACTGGATCTCAAGTGGAACAGCCGGGACAGAAACCTGGTGCCCATATGTGATGCTGGTGTTACAGGGGGTGGCTTAACTCTGTATACCACCATGCTGGCCCCAATAAATATATCTTAATAAAAAAAACTAGCAAACTTTTATTTTCTTACAATGTCTGTGGGTCAGGAATCTGGAGGGGCTTGGCCGAGTGGTTCTACCAGGGGATCTCTCACGAGTTTGCCATTTGATATCAGTAGGGGCTGCATCCTTTGAAGGTTGGAGGGGGCCAGATCTGGTTTCAAGATGGCGCACTCCAGGGCTGCCGCAGGAGGCCGTGGACTCTCACAGCACGGGCCTTCCCATAGGCTTCTGGCGCATGCCTACAACGCAACCATTCATCTCCCCGGGGCAACTGAACCAAGAAAAGGAGCACAATGCCTGTTATAATGTGGTCTCCGCAGCAGCACCAGTCACTTTTGCTATGTTCCCTTCATTACAAGCCAGTCCCTAAACTCAGCCAGTGCCCAGGCGAAGGGAATCGGCTGCATCTCCTAAAGAGAGGACTTTGTGGGCGGGTTTTAAATCTGGCGCAGAGCTGTTGCTGCCGTGCAGTGGGACAGGGATTCTTGCAGATGTGCCTGTTAAATACGTAAATTCTGCGTGTGGTGGGCTCCGTGGGGGCCCCACACAGAGTCACCCAGTCTGAGAAAGCAGGATCTGTGGTTCTGAGTGTTTGACCTTTGGAAGCATTTTTGTTTTCCCTGCCTGCAGCGTGGAGAGGGCTCTCAGTGCAGTCCACTTGCCAGCTCTCCACAGAACGGTGACAGTGGCACTCACGGGCAGCAGTGCTAAGTGCTCCATGAATACCAGCTCATTAAATGCTCACAGCCACCCTGTGAGTAACCGGCTTGCTTGAGTCATCAGCCCTGTTGCATAGAGGGGGGCATTGAGGGCTGCGCGCTTCCCAATCTTCCCTACCTAGGAACCCAGGCTACTGGGCTCTTCCGTTGCCTACATTCCGTCTGATGCAGAGCCTCTCCCATCAAGTGGGCTAATGCTCTCCACCCAGAGAGATGCTGATGTTACGTAGCTTCTCCTTTGGGTCAGACTGTCTCAGAAAGATGCACAAAGCAGGAAGAGACTGAGGTCTGGTATTTGTGAGCTCAGAGTGGGACACCCTTTCTGAGCCTCTCTCTCTGGATCTTAGAAACCATTCCCTTTCCTGCCCCTACAGGGCTGGGGATGGTCACAGCCCCCAGAGGTGTTTGTTGTAATCCCTGGGACTCGTGAGCTTGCACCCTCGCATGGCAGGAGGGACTTTGCTCAGTTAAGTCGAGGATCTGGAGATGGAGAGATGAGCCAGACTTGCCCAGGTAGAAGCGGCTGACTGACACTCTGCATTCTCCCCAGGAAGACACAGCTCAGAACCCTAGCCTCTTTTCCTTCTGCTCATCTTGAGTGCACTGGCTGGGAGCCTAGTAACAAAAGACACAGTAACAAGAGGAGGGCCTGCAGCTGTAGATAGCGTGAGCTGTATGTACCCTGGACAAAGAAATGAGGGCCCGTAGAAACAGTTAAACCTGACTCCCTCTGTAGTAGATTTGATGAAGAAGGCATAGAGTAATCCAATCGGATAGAAACAGTCTGAGCTAAGGAAGATAGGCAGGCACAACAGCGAGGCCTGTTTGCTGAGTTCCTCCTCTTGGATGCAAGGATGCTCCTTTCTTCGGGGTCCAGGGAGGGCGCCTCTCACTGAGAGTCTTAGGAGTTGCTCTGTGGGAGGATAGCTGGGGGCGGGGGGAGGGTCGTCACCAAGACTTCCTGCTTATACCATTTTTCCAGTGCCTTCCGCTTAAGGGGGTCCTATTTTGGAAACGTGCGTCTTGAACCTCATCATGGATTGCGCTTGAAAATACGCACAAGGGGCGTCTGAGGTGTGTGAGGGCTGCGGGAGAGTCAGAGAGGACGGAGGCTGGGCGATGCTCCATGGCTGGCCTGCAGGATGGAGCAGAGGTCGAGAGCTCATGGGGAGTGGGCGGATTTTAGCAGCTGGTGAAGACGAGGCAGCAGGTCCCACTGGCGGGGCTCAGAGCAGTGCCCGCCGGCTGACTGACACTCTGCATTCTCCCCAGGAAGACACAGCTCAGAACCCTAGCCGCCAGCCCTGTAAGATCGCAGATTTGTGTTGCTTTATGACAAAAAAAAGCCAAAAACCAAAAACCAAAAACAAAACAAAACAAAACTCTGCAGAGAGGATGCCAGTTCACCATGCCGTTTTCACAGGATGCAGTAACAGAGAGAACACACGACTGTGTCTTACGAGAGATCGTAGAATTATAAAAATGTGGTGCACACCTAAGTTGCAGTCTGTGGGACACAAGCCCTACCTTCTAGGAACTTAGCAACTCATTTGGAAGCAAAGGGATTCACCAGCAAGCAAAGATAGAGGAGGCTTATTGCAGAGCAAATGTGTGTGCGAGGAGGAGGTCTGTAGGGTGTGGAAGCAGGTGAGACCCAGGCAGATTGGGCTGCTGTGTCCTCTGAATGCCACTGAGACCCTCTGCACTGGGGAGAGAGGACACAGTCTTGCCGGGGAGTCCCGGACACACCCAGGTCCAGCAGGCAGTCACTTCTCTGCTGTTTCCAGTGGGTCCCGCGTTCACTGAGGCAGAGCAGCCGGCAGTAAGTCTACCCTGGCCCCACGTTCCTCCTGTCGGCCCCCGCCCTCTCCTGGGCTCTCTCCTGACGGAGCAGGGACGCTCGTTGGCCTCCCATGGGGTCCTCTTGCTTGGGACTGGCGTGGGCCAGTTTTTAAGGACATTACAAAATAACAAAGCTTTTGCTTTCTTTCTTCCTTTTTGGACAGGGAGAGTGGACAGTGAGAGAGAGAGACAGAGAGAAAGGTCTTCCTTTTCCATTGGTTCACCCCCCAGTGGCCTCTGCGGCGGGCACACCATGCTGATCTGAAGCCAAGAGCCAGGTGCCTCCTCCTGGTCTCCCATGGGGTGCAGGGCCCAAGCACTTGGGCCATCCTCCACTGTACTCCCGGGCCACAGCAGAGAGCTGGCCTGGAAGAGGGGCAACCAGGACAGAATCCAGACCCCCGACTGGGACTAGAACCCGGTGTGCCGGCGCCGCAGGCGGAGGATTAGCCTGTTGAGCCATGTGCCGGCCAGCTTTTGCTTTCTAATTGCAGTCATTTCTCAGTCAATATCCACAGGCAATGGTTCTGGGACCCCTTGCTGATACCCAAGTCCACAGATGCTCCAGTCCCTTATAGGAAATAGCATAGTATTTGCATATCACCCACACAACCTCTCTTCCTACTTGAAACCATCTCCAGATTACTTCTTATACCTGGCGCAGTGTGGCTGCTGTGTGAACACTTGTTATACTGACTTGTTTAGGAATAGGGATGAGAAAAAGAATGTTCGTGTTCAGTTCTGTTGCAACTTTAAACAATTTCTTTTTTTGAGATTTATTTTAATTTATTTGAAAGGCACAGTTGCAGATAAAGGGAGAGAGCTTCTATCCACTGGTTCACCTCCCAGATGGCCGTTAACAGCCAGAGCTGGGCCAGACTGAAGCCGGAAGCCAGGAGCTTCATCTGGGTCTCCCACGAGGGTACAGGGGCCCAAGCAATTGGGCCATCCTCTGCTGCTTTCTCAGGCACATTTGCAGGAGCCAAATTGGAAGTGGAGCTGGTGTAGGCCATGTGGGATGCCAGCATGCGGGTGGCAGTGTCACCCGCTATGCACCTACCCCCCAATATTTTCAACGGTAGATTGAATCACCCAATGCGGGGCCTGTGGGCACACAGGGCCAGCTGTCCGGTAGCCTCCCCAGCCTGATCTCTACCCTCTGCGGGTGAAGAGGGGCAAACGGCACAAGGACGGCCAGCCAACCCACTCATCCGCGCTGTGCTAGGCTGACTTCAGGGGTGGAGGGGACCCGGAGACGGGCTCGTGTGCGAGGAGTCTGTAGAAGGGGTGGGAAGCATCTCCTGGCCAGGCGGTCAGGGCGGCCATGCAGAGTGGGAGGAACGGAAAAGACACGCTTGCATGGTGAGGAGGTTCATAAGGAGGTCCCAGTGCCGGCGGTGCCATGGTGACAAGGACAAGACGGGGGAGGGGTTCTCCAAGGCACCATCTGGATCCCTCCACCTCCCAGGCCAGCTTTGGATATCAAGTGTGGCTACAGCAATGGAAAGTGGTTGCTGGAGAGAGCCCCAGAACCACACGCGGGAGCACTTCCAGTGTACCCGTGCCTCTTCCCCCAGTGCGCAGAGCACTGCCTGGGAAATCCTGCCACGGAGCCTCTAAGAGTTATTGCCAGGCCTTGGCCATAATTAATAGACTTGCTATGAGAATCACGTCCCACTTCGCACAGGTGTGTCCCAGGGTGGGCAGCTCGACTATTTGTCACATTTTCCAGGAGGCTGCCTGGAGCCCCACGCCTGCTGTGAGTTTTCCAGCTGATGGCAGGAGTGTCTGAACACGTTAGCGTCGTCCTGTGCCTGGCTGCCACGTTGCACTCCCCCAAAGAAGCGTTTGTCTTTAAAAAAAAATTATTTAGAGATGCATGCTATACTCCCTGCTATACGGACACCGATATAAATTATTTCAATCCCGCTCTTTCGTTCTAGAGAGACGACGCGCTGAAGACTTTGTCTAAGCAAGTGTCCCGTGAGGTCTTTCTGGAAGGGCTGTTTCTCACTGTGCTCCTCTCCTGTGTAGCACTGACATTTCTTTGGTCCCTCACAGTCCTCATATGGAGAAGATCATCTCTCTAGGAGGCAAATTCCCATCCAGAGCGTCTCTCATTTTTGTACGTGGCAAAAGGGGGGGTACTTACAGCCAACTCTCGGAAGAAGCCCGTCTTCCATTTTCGGGGTGCACATGTACAAAGGTGCGGCTGTTGTGTGTGTGCACCTGCACATTGCCTCCTGTGCACAGCATGGCAGGAGGAGGGAGGAACATCCTGGCTGTCAGTTCGATGACCGTCCTGGAAAACAGAGAGAGCCCTCTACTATTGCAAATGGACCACGCCCCATTTTTTGAAGGTTCTTTTTTTTTTTCCCCTTGACGCTCTAAAGCCAAGTGAATGACACTGAGGCCAATCATCTTTCTTTCTTTTTTTAAGATTTATTTTATTTGTTTGAAAGACAGTTACAGAGAGAGGTAGGGCCAGAGAGAAAGAGAGACGTTCTCCATTCTGTTGATTCACTCTCAGATGACATGACAACCAGAGCTAGGCTGATCCGAAGCCAGGAGCCAGGAGCTTCTTCTGGGTCTCCCACGCGGGTGCAGGTGCCCAAGGACTTGGGCCATCTTCTACTGCTTTCCCAGGCCACAGCAGAGAGCTGGATTGGAAGAGGAGCAGCTGGGACTTGAACCATCACCCATATGGGATGACGGTGCTGCAGGCTGTGGCTTTAACCCACTGCTCCACAGCGCCAGCCAATCATCTTTCAACAATCTCATTTTCCTGTATCCATTTGTGTGCTTTAAGTGTGGTCCATGGGGAGTCTGAAAAATTAAACAAGAAAAATAAAACAATTCATCACTGGTTTCCTCTTGGCATGAGGATCCGCATTAATAAAGGGAACCAAGATACTAACAATAGGATCCACGTAGGCTGTTTTAGGGAACAAAGTGACAGCCCTGTTCTGTCTTCAAACAGCTACACTCCACGGTAGAACCAGTACACAAGGGGAATTACGCTGGTGATAGTCTTAGCTGCTTATAGGAAGCTGTCTGCCGCCGACACATCCAGATATCCAGATGTGCTTTTTTTTTTTTTTATTTTTGACAGGCAGAGTGGACAGTGAGAGAGAGAGACAGAGAGAAAGGTCTCCCTTTGCCGTGGGTTCACCCTCCAATGGCCGCCACAATAAGCGCGCTGTGGCCGGCGCACCGCGCTGATCCGAAGCCAGGAGCCAGGTGCTTCTCCTGGTCTCCCATGGGGTGCAGGGCCCAAAGACTTGGGTCATCCTCCACTGCACTCCCTGGCCATAGCAGAGAGCTGGACTGGAAGAGGGGCAACCGGGACAGAATCCAGCGCCCTGACCGGGACTAGAACCCAGTGTGCCGGCGCCGCAGGCGGAGGATTGGCCTATTGAGCCGCGGCGCTGGCCCAGATGCACTTCGGATGGCACCTGCTGGGTTGAATTGGGAAGGGACGCCCGAGTCGGGGCACAGAGAGGTGTGCTGATTCACAAGAATGAATTAATGGCTTTAGTTGAGCCTCTTCCAAAAGTGGGCATAGCAATAACCCGAAGGCAAGGTTGTGGGGAACTGGAGCAAGGTGGAGAGTGACTCCCCAGTCACCTTTGCCGGCTTCCCTGCCCGACAGCAGGTAGGTAAGCACCTGGCTGGTTGGCGCATGATTCTCCCAGCACGCTTGCTCAGAGCAGCCCTGTTCCGGCAGGGTCTTTGTGCTTTGGAAAATAAAACAGGCAAAGAGTCAGGAATGTTCCTGGAGAAAGAAGCAATAATGACAGAAGATGGCGACGTCTTCAGGAGGCTGAGAGAGACCAGCACCCAGGGAGGAGAGGGAGCCCTGTCTCTCCCCACAGCCACCTGCTGGCGGGCATAGCGTTCACCCGTCTTTCTTCAAAACTGATCTCGCCATCATCCAAGCCTGCATCCCAGGCCCCAAGTTGCAAGGTTGAATGAAATTGCACCTTGCACATGTTCTGGATCAGCAAATCCCAGAAGTGTAAACTGGAGAGAACAGAGACCATTTGAGACGGGAAAAGTCTTCCGACACCGCTGAGGCCTGCTCCAGGTGCTTCCGTGTTAGTCTGAACCTGGCTGCAATTATTTATAAGGAAACGACAAAGCCAGAATGAGCAAACGACAGGTAGCTCCCTGCCTTTCTCTGTGGATTCCGAGGTTTCTGCTTCCTGCGGTTGGCAGTGCTCTGACAATGCAGTATTCCTGTAGCACAAAGAGAGAGAGACCACATTCACACAGCTGCTATCACTACAGGCTGTTACCCTTGTTCAGCTTTATTCCTAGTTATTATTCCTCTCTTAGTGTGCCTCATTCATAGATTAAACTCCATAGGAGGTGGCACCCACTGGTGGTCTTGGAACGGACCCCCACGGATGAGGGGGGTTGGTGCCTGAACACCCTTATTAGTTGGCTCAGGTTTGGTTACGTGGCAATGACAGCTCCCAATTTTCAGCATTTTAACAGAAACAAGGTCAGTTTCCACCCTCAGGCACAGTTTTTGCAGGCCACCTGAGCTCTGCTCTGACCGCAGGAGTAGCCTTTGTCTGGGCCTCTGTCAGCCTCGCACAGAAGGCAAGGGCGGCGGCCGGCCCATGCACCGCTCACAGCAGCACAGGCTGTGCAAACCAAGCGGTCAAGGGCGGCGGCCGGCCCATGCACCGCTCACAGCAGCACAGGCTGTGCAAACCAAGCGGTCAAGGGCGGCGGCCGGCCCATGCACCGCTCACAGCAGCACAGCTGTGCAAACCAAGCGGTCAAGGCTGAGGCTGGCGGGACGGGAGGCCCTGGGTTCTGCAGGACCTGCTCTGCGGGGAGAGGCACCGAATAGGACAAGTGAACGATCCCATGTGTGGGGACTTCAAAGGTTCCAGGAAAATGGGGTGAAAGATGAATTGATTTTGGTGCAAAAACTCTGAAAGCCCTGCATAGTTTTGCTGTAGTATGCATTTCCCGTGGACTTTTTGAAGTATCTGCCTACCAGACCGTGTTTTCTCGCTTTTTTGGCTTTTTAAGATAAAAATTGAGTACTGATCTTATATTAATAGGGGTGAAAACTTTCAGACACTGTAATTCAAAATATGACTCAATCCCTGAAAATTAGCATCCCAAAAATTCCTTCTTCTTTTTAACAAAGATTTACTTATTTATTTGAAAGGGGGGGGGGTGAGAGAGGGAAGGAGGGAGGTAGAGGGAGGGAGGGAGGGAGAGAGAGAATTGATTCTATCCACTGTTTCACTTCCCAAATGGCTGCAACAGCCAGGGCTGGGCCAGGCCAAAGCCCGGAGCCTGGAACTCATCCCGATGTCTCCCATGAGTGGCAGGGGCCCAAGAACTTGGGCCATCTTCTGCCACTTCCCAGGAGATTAGCAGGGTGTAGCATGAGAAGTGAGGGTAGCTGGGACTTGAGCTGGTGCTTTGGAAAGGGATGTGGGTGTCCCAAGTGGTGGCTGAACCCGCTGCACCACAGCACCCACCCACAAGCGTTCCTTGTTAAGGATAACTTCTCAGAGTCTGATACGAGCAGTTTGGAGGCGACTGAACACAACTGGAGTAGAAGGAAAGAGAGCTGAATAAAGCAGAGTTCTCAATTCCTAATCTGATGCAGCATCCGTCGCACAAACATTTGAGACCAGTGAGAGGATTTTTATGCAATAAAGCAAATCTTGTATTTTCTTTCCTCTTCAAATTAGACTGAATGGGATGAAAAGAATATATTGATAACATTATTTCTGTCAGCATCGTGTTCTGTAAGAAAGCCTGCGTTGTGTGCTTAGCCATGGAATATGAAAATTTATTTCCACCAAGGATGAAAAAAACAAAGCAAAGCACAGCACACAGCACAGTGTGTGTGGACCCAGGACACAACATGCCAGCCATCAAATGTGCGTCACGTGGAGGTGGAGCTCCTTCAGCCCCTCTGCTTCTGCCCTGGGACACTGAGTACTGTTCTCCACACAGCAGCCCCGAGGACCTTCTAGAACCTTCTAGAACCTTCTAGAATCGCTGGTTGCTCAGAAGCTGCTGAGAACCCCCCAAGGAGACTTGCAGCCCACTGTGAAGGGTCCTGGTGCTCAGCCTTCTCTCCCGGACCTGTGAGAGCCTCCATGGCCCATGCTCAGGTCACCTTCCCACCACCTTCACCATACTCTAGGGACCCTGGTCTTTCTCTTCCTGACCTGCCAAGCCTCTTCTGTCTCGGGACCATTCAAGACAGCACCTGCAGCCTCTCTGGTCTCTTCCCCCCACCACCACCACATTATTTGTCTTCTTAGCACCGATCACCACCCGACTCACCAGGCACACGCTCCTCCTCTGGATTGTAATTGCCGAGAGAATCAGGACTTCATTCAGCATCTACCCCTGGTGCCAAGAACAACGACTGACGTTCAGTCTACGCATAATGAACTGTGTCGGCTGAATTAGCAGAACTGTTGCTGCTCCTCCTGATTTCTGCAGATCAATGGAAATATGGAATGTGCCACAGCAAAGCAATGAATAAGAAAGGGCTCCGCAGGCGTGAGCTTTCGGCACAGTGGTGAACACACTCGTTGGGGACTCCCACATCCCATATCTGAGTGTCTGGGTTTGAATCCTGGCCCTGCCCTTGATTTTGGCTTCTTCCTAATGTGCATCCTGGGAAGCTGCTAGTGACAGCTCAGCTAGATGGGGCCCTGCCACCGGGTGAGACCAGACTGAGTTTCCAGCTGCAGGCTATAGGTACCTGGGGAGTGAACCAGCGAGTTGAAAATCAGTCTCCCTGCCTGTCTGTCTTTCCCTCTGTGTATCCATGCCTTTCAAATAAGTTGTTTTAAAAAAGGTACTTCCTGGGGCTGGTGCTGTGGTGCGAGCATCCCATACGGGCATGGGTTCAAGTCCCAGCTGCTCCACTTCCTACCTAGCTCCCTGCTAATGTGCCTGGGAAGGCAGTGGAGGATGGCCCAAGTCCTTGGTCCCCTGTACCTACATGGGAGACCCAGAGGAAGCTCCTGGCTCCTAGCTGCAGCCTGGCCCAGCCCTGGCCATTGCGGCAATTTGGGGAGTGAACCAGTGGATGGAAGATCTCTCTCTCTCTCCTCTCTGTATTTCTTACTTTCAAATGAATAAATAAATCTTTCTTTAAAAATGTGCTTCCTGGACTAAAAGATTAATTATGTGAAGATATGATTTTAAAAAATGCTACATATTGAATGTTTTGAAAACAAAGCTAAACAGCACAATCCCTCACTTCTCTCTGCTTTTTGTCAATTTCTCTTGCAGAATCTCAGCCAGAAGCCTCACGGGGACCAGAGAGGCCGGAGTAATGGGCTGGCTGGAGCGCGGGGAGGCTGCTGGGCACATTTGCAGGGGAATGACGAGCTGCTGTCTGAGTGGGATGGATTCTGTTACGTCAGTAATTGTGAGAGAAAAGGTAGCAAATGCAGGGGGAATGAGAAAGCGGCTGCAGCTGCGCTGCTCGACGACCACAGGGACGGAGCAGATTTAGAGACCACCGGGCGCCGGCTCCATGGAAGCCCTGAACTGTCCGGCTCCGCGTCCTGGTGCTGGCTCAGCAATGAGCTGCGGATCGGGGCTTTAGCGACCTCAAGAAACCCTGGTGCGCATTCCCATTTTCGCGAAGACATCTGCATCCACTTTCCCGGAGCTTGACGTCCCCCTCTGGTGACCCACCAGGGCTCGGCACGCACCATCGCCCTGGGTGCAGCTGTGCACCCGGACAGCTGGCTACTCGCAGCCAGGGCACTCCAAGTCCATTTTCTTGCCCTGTGTCTGACCCCCTCTTCTATCCGTGTGCCTCCAACCCCACCGTGATGCCACACGGCGCATCTGCACTAGAAACTCGGTGGAAGAATGACACAGTGGGAAGACCGGGCTGGACTGGCTCTGGAAGCCTCATTAACCCTCTGCAGGCTTGCTAGTGATGAACGTGTTCTGCTTTATTGAGATTAGAGATGGCTGGCCCAAGCTCAGTGCAGTCCTGAACAAACAGGGGTCACTGGAGAACTCACAAGGGCAATTTCAAAGTTCCTTGAGAGAATTAAAAATGGAAACACAACACGCCGAAGCCTACAGCAAAAGCAGCGCTTAGAGGGAAGTTTGCAGCAAAAAGCACATACATTAAAAAACACAGATCTCCAATAAACAATAATGATGCATCTCAAGAACCCAGAAAAGGGAGAACAAACCAAACTCCCCATTAGTAGAAGCAAGGAACAAAGATCAGAAACGAGAAAAATAAAACAGAGCCTAAGAAAAATAACACAAAGCAACTCCTCCCAGCCTGAAGGGAGGCACCTGGCCTGACAGAGTGAGTGCATGGGTTCTCACTGCTGGCCATGGCTGCTGCTCGCTAAGCTGGAAGACACCACGCATGTGTACTCGTTTTCAACCTTGGCAGTAGGACTCGGGGATTGCGTCACGCCCATGTGCTTCTGCAGCTGTGGGATAATAGAAAGATGTTCACGTTCCATCCACGCTGGGCACTCGGGGAGGCTGCCCCCTAGCCCTGGGCTCCGTGACAAAGTCCGATGACACGGCGTGTCTTGTTTGTTGCAAAAGGCCCAGAGAGGGAATTCGTGCATGCATGATGCGACACGCGCACCAGGGTGCTCAGGAGAGGTCATCGCACCCGACTGTTGTCACAATCCTGCCAAGCAAGTGCCCTCCGCCTGTTTCCAGGTGACGAAGAGAAGAGAGTGCTCAAAATGAAGCCACTGTCCCTCTCAGTCGTGTCCTGCAAGGAAGCAAAGGCCCACTGCAAGAGAGTCCCACGGGGAGTGGGACAGGGATGCCAAGGGGCCTGGGGCGCTAACCCTTGGCCTGTGATGGTGGGGCCTGGGAAGGTGACGCCAGAGCCATGGAGGGCTGTGGCATTCTGATGCTGAGCAGTGGATCTGCACGAGAAAGCTAGTGAGGCTGCCTGGGGGTTCAGCCTGGCTAATGGCAGCGGGGGCGGTGGGTTCGGGGTGGGCTGGTGGTTCTGGGTGCAGGGGAGGGCGTGTCAGTGGCACCTCCGCCCGTCAGGCATGCATGCCCTTGGAGATCCTCAAGCAAGAAGGCAGCCCCAGAGCCCAGTCTTCCTGCTCTAGAGCCGGCTCCCTTTGAGGCTGGCCTGCGGGATGGGGCTCCTTTCAGCCCGCCAAACCCCAAGCCTTGGCTGGCGCGTTCATTCATCTGGTTTTTTTTTTTTTTTTTTTAATACATTTTCCACTTTGCCTGGAAAGGACTTCCATCTGTGTGCTGATCTCGCACCTAGGAGTTTTCTTGGGAAACTGGGATGCCCCGGACAAAGCCCTTGCAGGCAGGCAGCTACCCCTGTTGTGGCCGAATTGGGGGGCTCGAACTGCGCCCCTGCGGCTCCGCCTCCTCGTGCAGGGAGCTGCTCCCCACATGCCTTGCTCTGCGCCCTATTTACAAAATGGACATGATGGCCCCTTTGCTTTGAGCTGGAGATCCGGAGGCTTTTGCGGTGAGCCCTGGCTCGCAGCAAGCGCGGGGTGTTCCTTTCTGCGCATTCCCAGGGCGCGCTCACTTGAGCCCGCTGGCTCGGCACACTTGCCCTCTTCCCGGCTATTATTGCAAAGCCCGGAGGTTGTCTTCTTCCTTCCCAGCCCTCCCCTGCTGGCTCCTAACCCTGGGCTCCAGCTCTCATGGGCTTTGAAGATGAAATCAAGAGCATACGCATTTGCTGCAAGGGGTCTTGGGGCAGGCTGGTGTAGGAAGCGTGCCGAGGACAGTCCCGGGAGAGGACAGGGCTGCTGGCTTGCAGACTGTCCCCTCCCCCGTCTGCCCAACAAAGGCACTTGGCCTTGGGACTTGCCTGCTCTTCCTCTTGCTGCATGCGTGCCCCTTGCCTTGCTGCTGCTGCGGCCAGCAGACAGCAGGACCCCTGGGGCTGGTGAGAGCGTGCCCTGTCCAAGTGCTGCACCGGGAGATGGCACCAAGGCTGGAGGCTGGGAACGCGAGACTTCCAGGTGCATCGGGGCAATGCAGCAGTGACTCTCGGGTCAGAGCGACCTTGGCAGGCAGCCTAGGGACACAGAACAGGCACCTGTCAGAGAACCAGAAAATACAGGTGCTTTCATTTGGGTTTTTCTCTTGGACTATTTTTGTGACTTTGGCAAAATTACTAAATGTCTCCAGACCTGTGTCCTCAGTTATACTTTTTTTGTGTGTGTGATGATTCATTTGTTCATTCAGCAAATAGGAGCACATTTCAACATGTTTGTGCAAAAATGAAATTACAGGGAAGTTTATTTTGGTGTAAAAAGTTTGGGGTGAGGGGAGGGTGTGGTGGTGCAGTGGGTTGAGCTGCTGCTTGTTAGGTCAGCATCCCAGATGATCGCCGGTTTGAGTCCCGGCTGCTCCACTTCTGACCCCGCTCCCTACTAACGCTCCTGGGAAAGCAGCTCAAGATAGCCCAAGTGCTTGGGCCCCCGCGCCCATGTGGGAGACCCAGATGGGGTTCCAGGCTCCTGGCTTCAGCCTGGCCCAGCCCTGGCCATTGTGGCCATTTAGGGAGTAAAGTTGCAGATAGAAGATTCCTCTCTCTGTCTCTGTCTCTCTGGCTCTCCCCCCCAACCCCATCACTCTGTCCTTCAAATAAATAAAATAAGTATTTAAAAAATTTGTAACCTGGCTGGCACTGAAGCTCACTAGGCTAATCCTCCTCCTGTGGCACCGGCACCCTGGGTTCTGGTCCCTGTTGGGGTGCTGGATTCTATCCCGGTTGCCCCTCTTCCAGGCCAGCTCTCTGCTGTGGCCCAGGAGTGTAGTGGAGGATGGCCCAAGTGCTTGGGCCCTGCACCCCATGGGAGACCAGGAGAAGCACCTGGCTCCTGGCTTCAGATCAGCGCAGCGCGCCGGCCATAGCAGCCATTGGGGTGGGGGGGTGAACCAATGGAAGGAAGACCTTTCTCTCTGTCTCTCTCTCTAACTCTGCCTGTCAAAAGAAAAATTGTAACTTGGGCATAGTTTTTCCATAATACTCATTTTCCACACACTTTTTTTTAAAAAAAAAGATTATTTATTTGAAAGGCAGAGTTAAAGAGATACAGAGGCAGAGAGAGAGAGAGAGAGAGAGAGAGAGGGTGAGGGAGAGGGAGAGGGAGAGGGAGAGGGAGAGGGAGAGGTAGAGGGAGAGGGAGAGGGAGAGAGAAATGGAGAGGGAGAGAGGTCTTCCATCTGCTGGTTCACTCCCCAGAGAGAGAGAGAGAGGTCTTTCATCCGCTGGTTCATTCCCCAGATAGCTGCAATGGCTGGAGCTGCGCTGATCCGAAGCCAGGAGCCAGGAGCTTTTTCCGGTTTTCCAGGTGGATGCAGAGGTCCAAGGATGTGGACCATCTTCTACTGCTTTCTCAGGCCATAGCAGAGAGCTGGATCGGAAGTGGAGCAGCTGGGACTCGAATTGGCACCCAGATGGGATGCTGGCACTGTGAGCAGTGGCTTTACCCGCTACACCACAGCGCTGGTTCCTCCACAAACTTTTTAAAGACCTATCATACACATGGAATTCACTGTTTTTGCACTCAGATAACCTTATCTTTTAATGCTATTTTCTTTTGATGTTCCCTCCTACGTGTGAGTGCCTGTGTGCAGATGCTGGAGCCGGCACATCAGCTATGACGCACTCCTGACTCTCAGTCCGTCTTTTGTCTGTGGGAGAAATGGACAGGCACAAATAGCAGCAGCATTTGATGAGTGAGTACAGTGAGTGCTATCCTAGGGGTGAGGAAAAAAAGGACTGAGTCACGGGAGGGACCCTTAACCCCATCCTGGGTGGTCAGGGAAGGCTGCCTGGGGGAGGCCACACTAAAGGGAGACCTGACCAAGGGGAGAGGTTGGCCAGAGATGGGAGAGGACCCTGCCCATCAGTTCACATGGCTGTAGTGCAGAGAGGAATAGTGGTCAGGCGTGCAGGAGAGGGAGGGACGATGGGATGTCAGCCCGAAGACATAGGCAGCTGCACCATGCAGAATGATGTCGGCAGATCCCAACACCATCCTGGGGTGATGTGGAGCTGCTGAATACTGGAAGTGAAGGGATGAGAAAGTTAGATTTGTGCTGTAGAAAAGTCACCCAAGCTGCAGTGTGGAAATTGACTTAGAACATTCCAGGCTCCATGCCGAGGCCCCACAGCCTGATATGGTTTGGGCTGCATCAACAAGTTACTCTGGTCTCTGGTTTCCATATGTGAACCTCACGCATCACAGAGTGCATGAAACCCGCAAGTGCTGCTTGATAGGTTGGCTGGATACACAGCTTTTAATGAGTTTTCCGTGTCTCGATTCTGCCACATATTAATTTTCTTAAAAGACACTGAGCGTATTTGAAGATGATTTGAAGTCGGAGAGTGACCTTAGAGGCAACTGAAACCAGCACTTCGCTCACACAGAATTCTTCTCTTGAAGCTTTGGAAACTGTCCTGCCCTGGCTTCCCTCTAAAAGCCTGGCACCTGGGGCTCACTACTCTCTTTATTATTATTACTATTATTATTACTGTTACTATTATTATTATTACTATTATTTGAAGGTGGGGGAGAGACACGACGTTCCATCCACTGGTCACTCCTCCAAATGCTTCCAACAACCAGGGCTGAAACAGGCTGAAGCCAGAAACTCAGAACTCAATCCAGATCTCCCACCTGGGTTGCAGGGGCCCAAGCACTTGGGCCATCATCTTCTGCTGCTCTCCCAGGCCCATGTGCAGGGAGCTGGATTGTACTGTTAGTAATACAAATTTCCTTCAAAATGTATTCATTAGAGAGCTGGCTTTGTGGCATCGCAGATTAAATTGTGCCTGGTGAAAACTGGAGCCATCAGGACTTGAGCTTGTACTCTGATACGGGATGCTGATGTCACAGGACATCACTGTGCCCACTGTGCCACAACACTGGCCTCTGAAAAACACTTCTTTTTTTATTTGACAGGTAGAGTTATAGACAGTGAGAGAGAGAGAGACAGAGAGAAAGATCTTCCTTTCATTGGGTCACTCCCCAAATGGCCGCTATGGCCGGCGCTGCACTGATCCAAAGCCAGGAGCCAGGTGCTTCTTCCTGGTTTCCCATGCAGGTGTAGGGCCCAAGCACTTGGGCCATCCTCCACTGCCTTCCTGGGCCACAGCAGAGAGCTGGACTGGAAGAGGAGCAACCGAGACTAGAACCCGGTGCCCATATGGGATGCTGGCGCCACAAACAGAGGATTGACCATGGCTCCGGCCCCTGAAAAACACTTCTAAAATGGGTACTGACATGACTTCTAAAGGAGCAAAGTGACTTTTCTAGGACTGTTTTTTTTCTTATATCCTAACAGGCGCTTCTTCCAAGAAAATGCAGAATTAAGTCTGCAAGAGGAAAGAGAAATAGCCTTATTTTATTTTTTCTATCTTATTACAGATTAGAGATGACTGTTGACTAGAATAAAATATAAACATAGCCTATGTTTTTAATTCAATGAGACTTACCCCAGATGTGTGAGTAACAGAAGATTTCCACTGCTCCTATAAAAGGCCTCCAGGCCAGCTTTGTCACCGAGGGAAAGCATTAATTGGCTCTTCCCAGTATTATGGCCTGGCTCCAATCTCCAATTCCAGCTTCTCCATATAATTATTTTAAACTGGTTTTATCTGCATTGGAAATATTATGCAAAAGCACCATAGATAAAGTCAACAGAAAACAAAAAAGAAAAAATAAAAGAAAAAAACTGAACAAAAATACCTACAGCAAAGGCTATGGGTAACATGTTAGCGTTATTAAGCTAGTAAGACAGACAAGACGTCCAGCCCAGAAATGGGCAACGAACTGGAACAGGAGAAACACAAATGCTCAATGCACATTTTAAAGCTGCTCTATTTTATTAGTAATCAAGAAAATGACAACGTAAAAGTTAATGAGATATGTTTCACCTATTTGGTTGGCATGATTAAAAAGAATGAAAATAATAGGTGTGAGTGTGGACTTAGGAAACAGAACTCTCAAATAATTCAAAGGAATATAGGTGAGTAGAAGCCTCACAGAGCATTTTAACAATGTTTACCAAGAGCTTTGGAATGTGTGTATTGTTAATGAAACAATTTTCTTTAGAATGTATCCATAAGGGGACTGGCTTTGTGGTGTAGCAGATTAAATCATGGCTGGTGGAGCTGGAAGCCCATATTGGAGCACCAGTTCAAGTCCTAGTTGTTTTACTTCTGATCCAGCAGCAGTAGATAATGGCCTGAGTATTTGGGACCCTGCCATCAACATGGGAGACCCAGAGGTTGGCAGATGGCAGGGAGGACAATGCATAGGCAATGATATTCTCCAACACTTTGTGTTTCACAGGTTTCAGGAGACACTTGGCCTGCCCTTCATTCGCAGGCACATGTGTCAATCAGGAGCAGTGCCTGGGCACTCACACAAGTATATCAGAATCTGGTGCCAGGAGTCTCCATGACCTCACACCTGCCTAATGTCAGTCAATCTTCTCCTCCAACAACCACCAGCTATCCATCTCTAACTAACCCTGGGCATCCCCCCATGATCCCAGGTATAACATGGCAAAAGCCCATTGGCTTCCTGTTTGAACAAACCACCCTTTCCCTCCTAGCTCTCTCCTTCTGTCCTAATCCCTGTGGGGTGCACTGACCATTTTGGGGTTCACCAGCAGTAAGTGTCTACTGAGCACTGGCAGGTGGCTGCTCCACACTGAGATGTGCTGTAAGCAGAAAACACACCCAGATATCAAAAAGTTAATATGCAAAGAGAGAAAGAGAAAAAGAGAGATCTTCCATCCACTGGTTCATTCCCCAAATGGCCGCAATGGCTGCAGCCAGGCTGATTTGAAGTCAGGAGCCTGGAATTTAATTTAATTTCATAACTGTGCCCTCTTGACTATGTGGGTGCAGAGGCCTAAGCACTTGGGGCATCTTTTACTGCTTTCCCAGGCACATCAGCAGGGAGCTAGATCGGAAGTGAAGCAGCCTGGACTTGAACCGGTGCCCATATGGGATACTCCCACTGCAGGCAATGGCTTTACCCTCTGAGCCACAGTGGAGGCCCCAAGAAATTACTCTTAAATGATGATATTTTGGGCATGTTGGGTTAAATGAAATATAGTTTACTATACATTATATATGCTGATTGCATTGTATTTCCATGGTACAAAGACTACTCCACACTCCACAGCCAAGGGCTATGCTTTGTTTGCTGGCTCTTTGGGCTCCATATCAAACCTATCAAAGCCCTGACACCATCTGGGGCCCTTCTTCCCTCCTTTCATTTCCTGGTCTCTGCTTGTAACAGCGCCTCCCGCATCAGGCTGCTTCCGTTTACTCTCCGCTCCAGGTCCAACTCAGCTTGCCAGCAAACTCAATAACCTGGAAAATTGAGAGTTAACCTCATTAAAATCCCCCCGAGATGAAAAAGCAAACAAATAGCCAAATAAACTCTCTGAATAACTGTACTGTGTGAGAAGAACTCTTACACACTAGAAAGTAAAGAACCAGCCACTCAATTTTATTGGCTGCCCTTAAAATAAACAAATGCCACTCACCCAGGTCTGAATGGCTCCTTGGGAGGAGTGGGAAGCCCCTTACAAGCACAGGGGGAAGGAAATGGAGCTGCCGATCTTCTAACCCACAAACAGACAACAAATACCCTTTGCAGTTTGCTTTCAGTTCAATCTTTAGCCTCCTCTTAGGAAGGCTTATGTACAGCACAGGTACATTTCTTGTCTGAAACTCTGAACTTTAGAGATGACGATATGCCAAAAAAAAAAAAAAAAAAATCCAGCATCCACCTTCTTCTGGAAAATGAATGGCAAGATGGGAAAAATGGTAATGACCATTCAGTTGATTAGGTCTTGGGGGGGGGGGGGGGGATGAGCAGGAATGAATGAAAGGGAAAGCCTAGCCAGTTCTCATTCTATTCATCCTCTTCTGCTTGTCCCGTGACAGTGGCCAGCATCAAGCAGAAACAAGCAGGTGCAGGTGGAGACTGGAGACCCTGGGAGACAGAGCACCCTCCCTCCCTCTCTCTCTCTCTCTCTCTCTCTCTCTCTCTCTCTCTCTGGCCAGCGGTGCTTCATTGCTTCTGCAGGGTTGGCCAGTGCTTCTGAGCCCTGCCCTGCAGGAGGCGGAAGGCTCTTACAGTCCGTGCAAGGAATGTGTGGTCTTCAAATTCACCCAGATCCTACAGATCCTGGCGAAAACCATGATCTATGGCCACTGCAGAAAGACAAGTCTCCTAACATTGCTACCAGAACTTGTTCTCCAGCAGTGACTATGGAGTAAGAAGATTGTTCCAACAGCACCAGATAAAGCCAGATGGACTTCATTTTCATGTCCAAGCACTAACCTCATAACTGCGCCCTCTTGACTGGGTGGGCCTTGACTGAGATGAGGGCCTTGGCCATGGCTGCAGAGCTTCTTTCCAACAATAAATGCCAAGTGCAGTAGGGGCTCAGCAGAACTCTAGGAAAGAATGTCAATGGATCCACCTTGGTGCACATCCAACCCAAACTTCTGTACACACACACTGGCAGGAACATTCCAGATTTCCAGTCGTGAAGTGAGGCTACCGTGGAGGCACAGGTCCCCGGAAGGTGGGTGTGGAAGGATGTGGAAGGGTGTCCAATGTCTGCCTTGGTGGTGGTAGCAGATCTGCAGATTTCTTCTTCCTAGCTCCTTTGCTTAACCGCCTGCTCACAGAGCTAACTCTGTCCTCCCAAGGGCTGGCACGTGAGTCACTCCCCGTCTGCCCATAGTGAGATAGAGAAGAGACGGGCATCACACAGAGCCCTGGTGCTTGTCCTGATCTGCTGTGAGGAGGGTTTGAGGCCTGCGGCTGCCTATGAGGGTGCCAGGCAGGCTCTGGCCCTGTGCCACATTGTTCCTTCTGCCTCCCCTTTCAAAGGACAACTTGTCTTCTGCCTACAATAGGTTCCTCTTGAGACTGACTTGAACTCAGGGTGACGCAAACATATTCCAGATGACATTGTATGTGCACTCACGTGTCCTACTGATTAACGTGTCTGGTGGGCTTAGACGGCACTAGAATAACCCAGACCTAGAAATCATAACTGCTTGGGAATAAAGAAACCAAGATTCTTCATCTCTACTATGGAAGATACTTAGTTGCCCTTGTGTGCTCACAACAGCCTTCACAGAGCAGTGGATCCCCACCTTCCAGATGAGGCATCCAAGGCACAGAGACGGTGTTAATCAGAATAAACTGAATTATGTCGTCTTAACAATCCATGCCTCTCAGTGGCTCTGGACAGCAAATGAGACTTCTCCCCACCTGCAGGTCTGTGTGGCGCTTGGGACAGCTGTCCTCTGCCTGGTGACTCAGAGACCCACGCTGCTCTGAGTCTGACTCTGTCACCCCCAGAGGGGGCTCACAAACTTGCCCCAGCAGGGGAAGTGAGAGACCGGAGACTCTCACAGGGGACGCTCACTGCCTCAGGCCAGGAAGGGACAGGAGTTACCTGGAGTTGGATGACCCTGCTTAAACGCTAGAGACTGGGAGAGACAACCTTCTCGGAAGCAGACATGGGTGAACAGTATTATGTACCCCAGACAAAGGCTCAAAGCATCCACTGCTCTCGTCCCATCTCTTAATCTGCCCCCTCCTGTCTCTCCCTTAAAGACTGAGCCCCTTGGATTTTTGGGGACTACATGCTGGAAACAAGGATGCCAATGGAACTAAATGTTTTAGATCTAGTCCTTGAAGCATCTGATCTCTCTCTCTTACAAATCACCCAGGGTTGTCTTGGCACCACACTCACCATTTTTGTATACTTAGGCAGTTTGGGACACCTGTTCTTTCTAGAGGCACTCACTGTGCCTGGGTGAGAGGGAAAGAAGGCAACACTACAAGGGGACTTCAAAAACTTCATTTGAAATGGAATTGTAAGGAAAGCTTATTTTGGTGCAAAAAAAAAAAAAATTCCTGGAACCCATGCTATGCACAGAAGATGGCAGTTCCTGCTGTAACCTTGTAGGTGGGAGTAGGTAAGGGGTTGACCCTCCAGGTAGAAGGTCATTGCCATTATCAGTGGCAGAGTGAGGAGTTGAACCCAAGTCCGTCTATCTCCATAGCTTTTTACACTTACCATACACAGAGTCTCCTTGACATTTTCCAATGGGTGGAAAACTCTGTATCTTCAGGTAAGTCTAACTATATAGCATATACAGGTTAAAACCAAGGGACTATCACTGGGTTTAGCAGGTTTTCTAATACCCAAAATGTGGTGTAGCCATCCCAAGCTACATGATACACAGTTTTTCTTTTTATCTTGATAGTCTGGCATCCAGGCCTCCTCTTCAATACAGGAGCCCCAGTTCCCTGCTAATGTGCATCCTGGTTGGCGGCAAGTGAGGGCTCAAGTACTCGGGGCCCTGCCATCCACGTGGGAGACCCGCATGGAGTTCCCTGCTCCTGCTGCAGCCTGACCCATCCCTGGCTGTTGGGGGGCATTTGGGGAGTGAACGAGTGGGTGGAAAATCTCCCTCTCTTCCCCTCTCTGCCTCTCAGATAAAATGAAAAAAAATTAAAACAAATTGAAGAATAACAAGTTAAATAATACATTCATGAACTTTTAATATGCTAATGTGTTCTCTGAATTTCCAGGATTTATAATATGCCACCTTTCCTAGACTTATTGGACTCCAGATCACTTTTGTTTTGCAGGGTTTCCTACTAGACAGAGAATAAAGGCCTAAAGAGTACTAAGGCTGGCTTTTCTGAGTGACTTGGCCCTACAGGCAAGTTTCAAAGAATATTTTGAAAACTGTATCATTGTAGTAAAACTGTTTACAAGTTGATCACAGAGCATAAACCTAGTTTGAGCCTATGTTCTGTTGTAGCCATCAACAAAAGTTGCTTTCTAGATACTTGGTATGTTTGTCTGAACAGGAAAGTTGTGAGTAAAGAAATATAGGAGGTCATGTCTAAAGATATGATGGGCAGAGACTGGAGCTGTGGCACAGTGGGTTAAGCTGCCATCTATGGTGCCAGCATCTCATATGGGCACCAGTTCTAGTCCTGGCTGCTCCACTTCCCATTCAGCTCCCTGCTAATGTGCCTGGGAAAGCAGCAGAAGACGGCCTACATCCTTGGGCCCCTGCACCCATGTGGAAAACCCAGAAGAAGCTCTTGACTTTTGGATTTGGACTGGCCCAATCCTGGCTGTTGTAGCCATTTGGGGCGTGAACAGGCGAATGGACAATCTCTCTCTCTCTCTCTCTTTCTCTCTCTCTCTTTCTCTTTCTCTTTCTTTCCCTTTCTGTAATTCTTTTGAATCAATCAATCAATCAATCTTTTTTTTTAAAAAAGATATGACAGGTAGTTCCTTTTGAGATTGAGTCACCGTTGCTGAGAGAATTGTACAAGAGCATCCTAGCAATCCTTGGACAGGTGGCAGCCATTATTACTAGCCACCTCTGGGCTGGAAAGGACGTAATTTCTTTCCAAACTGCTCACCACAGGCATGTGGTTTGGCTAGGGTAACCCACAGATAACATGGTGCTTGGCTAACCCATGGCATATCATAGAGATTCAAGTCCTTTCCAGTATTTGACTGGGTAGCTTTGGATCCAGCAACATGGCCCATAGTACTTCTGCAGTTGTTTGTTCAGGCTGTGAATTGGGTCTGACCAACCAAGCCAACTTCTAAGACTTTTGGCCTCAAGAACTGTGGTAGGAGACGAGGACAGCATTGTGGTACAGTGGGGTCAAGTTGCTCCTTGCAACATCAGCATCCCCTCTCGAAGCTGCTCCACTTCTGACCTGGCTTCCTGCTAATGCACCTGGGAAGGCAGCAGAAGTTGGCCAAAGTGTGGGTTCTTGATTTTGACCGGGACCAGCCCCAGGTGTTGAGATCATGTGTAGAGTGAACCAGTAGATGGAAGATCTCTCTCACTGTCTCTCCCTCTCCCTGTCTTTCAGATAAAGAAATATTTTAAAGGAAAGAAAGAAATGTGGTAGGTGAAAAGAACTCCCAAGAAACTATTTCTGATAATTAGATATGCGATTCTGTGAAGATTTGGCTAAAAACTGAGAACACTCCCATAATGTACGTATTTCAGTGAAAACAGAAGCTGGCTTCCAGAAGTACAGCTGTCAGGAAACACCAGATTGCATGCATCCAGCTCTCTGCTGCGGTGGAATCAGCAAAATTGCTTAGCAGATCATGCATATTTGGGCCCACCAAATGGCTGGAAGAGATATCTGGAACCTTGACATAAACACAAATGAAAATGGTTCACAAGATTAAGAAAAGCATATGACAACACTCAACAACCATTTAAAGATATAAACTCTTAGAAACACAGCAGTACAATTTCCCACAAAGCAAAAGATCCCACAGCTAACACTGCCATGGAGGTCTCTAGAACACATTCTGTGCAAGACAAGAAACAAGACCAAACACAAACTCCCATCAACATTATGCTGGAGGTCCTGGTGCCTGTCACATGGCAAAAAGAAGAAACAAGGGCACCAAGATTTCAAAGGAAAACATAAAACCACTTTCAGAGGCGTGACTGCGCACCTGGAAAATCCTACGGACTCCACACACCAACAAAAGAATTCATCAAATTTGCAGGATGTAGGCCAATAAACAAAAACCAATATTATTTTATTTACTAATAGGAAACAAAATTAAAATGAAATAAAACAGTGGCATCAACACAAAATACTTTTGAATAAACTTAACAGAATTTTGAAACAATGCTCAGAGTTTTAAGAAGACTTACATGAAGGCAGAGATAATCATATCTATGGGCTTTCTTATTTAACTCGAGACTCAGTGTTGGTAAGCTGTCAGTTCTCCGCAAATAGACTCGTATCTTCTTAACCAAAATCCTGAGAGATATTTATCTTTTGGTAGAAGTGGCATGGAATAGCCAAAACAACTTTTATAAAGGACAAAATTGGAAAAATTATACCATCTGACTTTACGGTTATTGTAAAGGTACTGTAATTAAGATTTTGGGGACTGGTGTTGTGGTACAGTGGGCACAGCAGCTGCCTGTCATGCCATTATCCCATATGGGCACCAGTTCGTGTCCTGGCCACTCCACTTCCAACTGGGCTCCCTGCTAATGGCCAGGAAAAGCAGCAGAAGACAGCCCAAGTGTTTAGGCCCCTGCCACCCACAGAGACCAGGATGAAGCTTCTGGCACCTGACCCAGCCTTGGCCATTGAGGCCATCTGTGGAGTGAAGCAGTGGATGAAATCTCTCAATCTCTCTCTCTCTCTCTCTCTCTCTCCCCCTCTCTCTGTAACTCTGACTTTCAAGTATGTAAATAAACCTTTAAAAAAAGATTTTGGCATTCTATAGACAAATAAATCCATGGAACAGAATGGAGAACCCAGAAATAGAACCACATGTAAATGCTCAACTGATGTTTTAAAAGACTACCAAGCAAATCCAATGGAAAAGGAAGAGCTTTTTAAAACAAGTTTCTATAGCAATTGGATATTCATATGAAAAAATAGAGAAACATTGAGAGAGTGAAAAGGCAATACGTATACTTAAAGAAAACACTTACAAATTACTGATAAAAGGCTTTTATGTAGAGCACATAAAGACTTTTATGCTGAACATACAAAGAACTCTCGAAATGCAGTAAAACAAAAACAAACACTCCAATTGAATAAATTAAAAAAAAAAAGGATTTGAACAGACCTTTCACCCATGGAGATACAGAAATAGCAAAAAAAATTTAAATAAATAAAAGATGTTCAACAGCATTAGGCATTAGGAAAATGCAAAGTAAAGCCACAATGAGACACTGTTTGACCAGAAGGGCTGAAATTAAACTGATAACATCAAACATGGATAAGGAGTTGGAGCAACTGGATTTCTCATTATTGTCAAATCACCTTGGAAACCTCTTTGGCAGAGTTTAACTACCTAAGGTAAACGTATCCCTTTCTAGTGACTCAGCATTCCACTGCTAGATGCTGACTCAAGAAACACTAAGGCGTGCAGTCATAACAAATCTGCACAAGCATGTCATGTCCATTTAATTCATAACAGCCCAAAGTGGAATTCCACCCAAATGTCCATCAGCAGGAGAACACATGACCAACCACATCTGGTGTAGTCACACATTGCAGTGCCACTCAGTAATAATAAGACCGGGAGTGCAGTGGAGGATGGCCCAAGTGCTTGGGCCCTGCACCTGCTTGGGAGACCAGGAGGAAGCGCCTGGCTCCTGGCTTCAGATTGGTGCAGCACACCGGCCGTAGTGGCCATTTGGGGGGTGAACCAATGGAAAAGGAAGACCTTTCTCTCTCTCTCTCACTGTCTGACTTTGTCAAAAAAAAAAAAGAATGAATAAAGAGACTAGAAACAATGTAGGTGAACCTCAAAAGCACACTGAGCTTAAGAAGCAGAGTACACAAAGATACTTACTGTTCCATTCACACCGGGGTTGTGCACTGCTCAGCCACAGGAATACATCCCGAGAAAGGCATCAGTTGGCAACTGTATCATTGTGGGAACATCACGGAGTGTACTTAACACAAACTGGGCCAGCTGTGATGTCACCGGGCGATACAGTCCTATGAGATCACCATCACGTGTGCAGCCGTCATCAACTGAAGTGCCATTTTGTGTATTTGCATTTGAAGTTCTATAATAGGCAGACTAATTTATGGGGATAGAATGGAGGTAGGTTACGGCAATATTTTTTATCTTGTCTGGGTGGTGGTTACACAGATGTATAGTTTAGTTTGAAGAAAACTCATTGAATCAATACATTTATGATCTGTAACTTTTACTTATAAATAAGATGTAGCTGAAAAACAAAAAGAACAGCTGTAGATTCTAAATGCTGCTTTCTAAGTCTTTCGTATCGGGGCAGATGTTCAGTCCAGTGGTTGTGATGCTGATGAAGATGCCCATGTCCCATATCAGAGTTCCCGGGTTTGATCCTACCCGCTGGCTCCTGTCCCCACCTTCTACTAATGCACGCTCTGGGAGGCAGCAGTGAGGGTTCAGCTAACTGTGTCCTTGTCATCCACAAGGTAGACCTGGACTCATTTCTCAGCTCCTAACTTTGGTGTTTCTGGTGCTGGTCATTTAGCTTGAAAAAGAAACTCTTAGGAACCAACACTGGGGCGGGCGCTTGGTGCAGCAGTGAAGCACAGCTTGGGGTGCCCGCACCTGCTTCCACCAGCTTGCTGTTAATGTGAGCCTCGGAGGCAGCAGGCGATGGCTGGAGTGTGTGGGTCCCTGACACCCGGGTGGGAGACCCAGTTTGAGTTCCAGCCCCGTGGCGTCAGCCTGGCTCAGCCCAGGATATTTTGTGCATCTGGGGAGTGAACCTGGTGGATGGAAGCTTTCTCCCATCTCTATGTCTGCTTTTGAAATAAAAAAGATGAAAATAAGTAAATAGAAAATTAAAAGTCAAAATATATTTTTAAAAAGAACAAACTTTAAGGTGTATATATAAAATTGTGTGTCCTGCTACACAGAGGAGTCATTTGTTAGATATATAATACTTCAGAGGGTCTGGGAATTTTACTTAGAAATTTGCCTGATTCTGTGTTTCTAGAAACATGCTCTTAGATACCCCCTCCTCCAATGGATAAGTTTGTCTGTGGAAAAAAAAAAAAAGAATGTGGCCGTGGACTCGCATCTCTCACCCGCCCACAGGTTATTTTCACCTCTCTCTCCTGTGTTATCTGCTGGTCTCACCTCCACCTTACCTCCCTGATTGAGATGGAAGTGACTTCAAGGGTGTTTAAGGCCTCAATTGGAAAAGCAGAGAACTTTTGCACTGGCTCCCAGGGCAGGGAAACGCATCCATCTCAAGCAGGTGTTGGGTGTCAGGCTCTGTGCCCGTCTGATACTCCAGGGACACGATGCTGTGTGTCACACAGTCTCCTCGAGGGGAGGAGTCTCCTCCAATGTCTGGGGCGCTCCGAGGGCAGGCTGGGCTGTGGGACGGCCTCTCACTTCATCCCCACCTTTCACAGACATTGTGAAGGTCATTGTCAAAGAGATCTGGGAGCAGACCCCAAGCTGCCCTGCGTCGTAGAGACCAGACCCCAGCTCCCAGCGTTCTCTCTGCCCTTGGCCCCAGCTGGGCCAGCTTTTGGGTGCTCCTGGTATAAAGCAGGTGCCACTGCCCCCTGCAACTAAGTGTCGCTTCTTCTCTGAACAACCGCAGAACCTGCTCTCAGCTCCTCTCCAGGACGTGGATACAGCACAGGAGGGGGTGGGTGTGTGCCAGTTCAAGTCCTGTGGCGCTGCCTACATGACACCGGGTTGGCTCATGCCTCTTAGTCTCCAGTTCTGTCAACTGGTCTGATGAACAGTGCTTGTGTGTTTCCCTAAGGATTTAGGAGATCAATCCTGATCTTAGCACCTGTCAGCATTGTTTCTATTATATTTACCAGTTACAGTAATCTAAAAAATACTCTGCAATTGTTGCCTCCAGGTGAAATCTTGAGTTCCAAATTAGATTGTCATTTCTGTGAGAGTGAAGACAGTGTGTCTACTCTTTTTACATAACTCCCACTGTAGCTAGGGTGGCGCTGGGCTTGGGGCAGTACCAGCAGCAGCAAGATAAGTCACGATGGGAGAGTTGTCACAGGATCTGCTGTGCTTCTTCATATACCATATACACACCTAGACTCACGCACATGCATACAAAGTTTGTGAAAACAATGAATTCAGACATAAGGTTACTGGGGACCGGTGCTGTGGCATAGTAGGCTAAGCCTCCGCCTGAGCGTCCTATTTGGGTGTCAGTTCATGTGCCAGCTGCTCCTCTTCCAATGTAGCTCCCTGCCAATGGCCTAGGAAAGCAGTAGAAGATGGCCAAAGTGCTTGGGCCCTTGCACCCTGTGGGAGACCTGGAAGAAGCTCCTGGCTTTGGATTGACACAGCTCTGGCTGTTGCAGCCATTTGGGTAGTGAACCAGTGAATGGAAGACTGTTCTCTGTCTCTCCCTCTCTCTATATAACTCTACCTCTCAAATAAATAAATAAAATCTTCTAAAAAAGATAACGTTACTTAAATAAAAAACAATTTTGAAATCCATGCATAGTTTTTTCATAGTGCATATTTTCATAAACTTTTTGAAGATCTCTCATACACACACATGCACACACATACATATATGAACAGTGACAGGTGCTCCAACCTAAGGACTTTTGCATTACAATGCTCTTCCCCCGAATCGTGCATTGGAGACAGATTTTCCCCATGCAGATAAATGTTTCTATGCTTGACTGGTTCCTGTTACACTTGAATTTTCCTTGGGAACCTCGTGTGTCTTTGCAGCAAGCCCAGCTCTTCAGCGAAAGTCAGTGGCTCAAGCACTTCCTTTTTGAAAGAGGACAGAGGAGCGGGTGTAGCTGCAGGTTACGAAGATACTTTGGATCCTCCTAACAGCTTGGTTGCAGGGTATTTGTTCCTGAGGCAAAGACGCCTTCTCCCGAAGGGGACTCCAAATGGTGACAAGAAGATAGGGGCCAGCTGGTTGGCTGCACGGTGTGTCCCCAGGTGACCCCAGCTTTTGTGTGGGAGAACAGGACTGTCCTGACTGCTAAGAATAACAGAAGGTGACACCATCCTTGCTGGCTTGTGCGATGACTTCAGCAGGTGCTCCAGGATGGCCCCCTGCCTTGCTGCTCTGTCTGGGGCTTCCCTCACATGGCTTGCTCAGGGCTTCCAGGATGATCGAGGGTAGAGGACAGATGGAGAGCCCCATGGCAGCCCCAACACTTCCCTCTCTGACCTCTTCAGCACCACAGGCCTCCAGGCCATGCAACAGAGCAGGACCGAGAACCTCCCAATTCAAACCCAATACCCCAAAACTCCTCATACCCACTCTCTTCTTTTTTTTTTTTTTTAAGTTATCTGAGAGATGGAGTGAGAGAAAGAGCGAGAGCGAGAGCGAGAGCGAGAGAGAGACAGAGAGACAGAGAGCGCTCCCATTCACTGGCTCACTCCCCGAATTACTTGCAAGGAAACTGGGAGTCAGGAACACCACCTGGGTCTCGCACAGTTGGAGGGGGAGGGCAGGGGCTCTAGAACTTGTGGGATCACCTGCTGCCTCTCAGGCTGTGCATCAGCAGGAAGCCAGATCAGAAGTGGAGCTGAACTCAAACCCCCGCACTCTGACTTGGAACGCTGGTGTCTTCGCCCGCTTCTCAAGTGCTCAGGAAAACATCTGCCTGATTTTCTGCCACCCAGCTGCAACGCTGTCTCCAGGTCCCAACAATTGGGACAACTCTATCGATCCACAGGCCCCTGGATTTTACCTGTAGCTTTCATTTAAACCAAAACTCGAGGTATACATAAAGTCCGATTTTCAAATTCCTGTTTTTGTTTTTGGTAACCAGTTAATTCCTCCTCTGACCTCCCATTCAACCAGGCTGTGAAAGCTCCTTCTGAGCCCAGTCAGGATCCTCCTGTCCTCCGGATGACATCTGCCCCCCCACCAACCCCCCCAGGGAAGTAGCCAGCACCGAAAGGCAGAGGCTGGGGGAGGAGGAGGCATCACATCCAATCCATCTCGCCCCTGATCCTCACCAGAAACCTCTCCAGCCTCCGACTCTCCCCACTGCTGTCTCTTCTCTCTCCTCGTGTCTCTTGCTCTCTCTCTCTCTCTTTCCTTCCCCACCCCATTCCTGCGTGGCAGCACAGAGTGCCACTGGTCTGGTGCACACTGAGTGGCGGCCTCCATCCCACCCACCCAGACACCCCCTCTGCCCACACCCATTTCTTTGGCTCGTCAGTTTGTCTGGCAGAGCAAAATTGGGTGGAGGTCCAGGTGGGAGTTTTACTCTCACGGCTTTTCCTAAGCCCAGGGGATCTTCTGGGCCCTCATGGTTTATGTCAGCCCTTCTCTTTCCTACTTGGTTGGACAGAACTCAGGACCCCATAGTTACGTGGTCTCCCTTCCCTCCACTCTGCTCATGACGCACCGCAGGGAATCTTCACCCGGCCCAGGCGGGGAAAACGTACGTTGATATCAACAGATGTTTATTTTGCCCGGGGTCCTTGATGTCGCATTGCTATTTATTCCCCTTTGTGGTCTGGTACGGCACTGTCCTTAGAACTCATTAGAAAGGGCCCCTGTCCCAACCCAGGGCACTCTGCACTGGGAATGCCTCTTTAAATCAATTCAAGACCTCCCGTGGGACCTGGCTAAGTCCTTGCCTGGACTCCTTCTGGAAAACTTGCTGATCTTTTATGCCATGTGGGGGTCTACCAGATACCGGAGGGGCCCAGAGCTGGCGTCTATAGGGTCATCCAAGGCCCCAGGCTGAGCTGTAGTTCTAGAAGGGTGGTTTGTGAGATCACTGCCACCAGATGGAACATTCTCTTTTTTCCCCTCAGAATTATACCATGCTGGGACTACTGCTGAACTGATTTTAGGTGATTTAAATTGTTTACATAGCCTATTCTTCATGCCTTGCAGAAGTATGGCACCCTGCAGATCCCAGGGGTGACTGCCTCTTGTATCACCTTGCTTCCCTTGGGCAATAAACATAAACATATCAGGCCACTTCCGGAATAAAGGAAAGGGACATAAAATAGCAAGAAACACAATAAAAACCCACATCTATCAAAATATTATGCTGACAGTATGGTATAGTCTGGGTTGAGAGTTAGAAGAGTTGAGTTCTAGTCCTGACTCTGCTGTAACTACTTGTGTGATCTTGGGCAAGGCACTTCACCTCCCTGGGTCTGTTTTTCCATCTTTAAAATTAAATGGATGGATGAATGGATGGATGTGTGATTGAGTGAGTGGGTGGATGGATGGAAGGATGGATGGATGGATGGATGGACAGATGAATGGATGGAGGGATGAGTGGATGAGTGGGTGGGTGGATGGATGGATGATGGATGGAGGGATGAGTGGGTAGATGGATGGATAGATAATGGATGTACAGGAGGATGAATAGACGGATGGATGGATGGGTGGATGGATGGACGGATGGATGGATGAATAGGTGGGTAGATGGGGAAATTTGCCAGAGTGGAGAGAAAAATGTGAGGGAGCTTGTGCTGAGCTCTCTAAACCTCTCTGATTGCTTCAAATTTGTCATCTCCTTGGTCATCTTCTGTATCTCACCTCACTGACTGCTTTGTTTCTGAGAGCAATTTGAGGAAGCTGCCAAAAAAGAAGACTTCATGAGTCAGAAAAGCCTACATTTCTCTTCTACAATGTGAGTAGTGACCCGTGGAGAATTCAGAAGCTCTCCAAGCGTCGCCCTCTTTATCAGCACAAAGAGGTGACGATACCTGTCTGGTGGGGACATGGAATGGAGACACTCTGCAGCCATGTGCCCAGGTGCAAGGTCAGGTTGACAGTTACTGCTGGGACTGCTCGCTCCTTCTTCCCCTCTGTGGCTGCCCGTGGGAGTCCCGTCTGGTTTACTCAAAACATGGTTCCAAGTGATTTCACAGCTCCCGAATGGAACAGAGCAACAGAGGTCACTAGATAAGGTGAGGGGACCACGTGGTGCTCATCACATGTCAGGAACCAAGAGGCAGAGTGAGTGAGAGAGAGAGAGAGAGAGATCCTCCATCTGCTGGGATCACTGACATAATTCTTTCTTTTTTTTTTTTTTGGACAGGCAGAGTGGACAGTGAGAGAGAGAGACAGAGAGAAAGGTCTTCCTTTTCCATTGGTTCACCCCCTAACGGCCTCTGTGGCTGGCGCACCGCGCCGATCTGAAGCCAAGAGCCAGGTGCTTCTCCTGGTCTCCCATGCGGGTGCATGGCAAGGCCCAAGGACCTGGGCCATCCTCCACTGCACTCCCGGGCCACAGCAGAGAGCTGGCCTGGAAGAGGGGCAACCGGGACAGAATCCGGCGCCCTGACCAGGACTAGAACCTGGGGTGCCAGCGCCGCAGGCGGAGGATTAGCCTAGTGAGCCACGGCGCCGGCCTGACATAATTCTTATTTCGTGGCTCTATACAATCTGAGACTGGGAGGAAGGCTTTCAGTGATCTAAGCTCACTCCCCCCTTCCTTCACTGCTTCTCAAAAACACATTCGCAGAAGGTGTGGGGAACCACAGGCCGGCCACCTGTGGGGACCTCCTCATTGCACTGCCTCATCCTGCTGATCATAACAAAGTCAAGGAAGTACTGACCGCAAGACATGCAAGAGATACACCTTCAACCTGAGGATATGCATGCCCTTTGATCTGATCAATGGACTACTCGCCCTAGCCCTGGGGGACTGGGAATGGATAAAAGACCATGTTAGGGGCGGGAACACGGAGCAGCCTCTTCAGTCTTTTTCTTTCTTTCTCTCGGCTGCTTCCCTCTCTTTCTCTCCTTTCCTTCTTCTATCACTATAAATAAAAGTTCTTTGAGAACCGATCGAACAGCGGTCGTGTCGTGCGTGAATCCGTGGGTCCGACCCTTGCTGGCGAGGGTTCCCGATAGAAGGGCCAGCACTATGGCGCCGCACGTTAAACCTGTGCCTGGGATGCCAGCCTCCCACATCAGAGCACTGGTTTAATTCCACCTGCTCCATTTCGGAACCAGCTTTCTGCTCATGCACCTGAGAAAGCAGAGGAAGACAGCCCAAGTACTTGGGCTGCTGTCAACCACGTGGGAGACCAGCATGGTGTTCCTGGCTCCTGGCTTCAGCCTAGGCCAGGCCTGGCTATTGCAGCCATTTGGGAATGAATCAACAGATGGAAGATCTCTCTCTCTCTCTCTCTTTCTCTCTCTCTCTCAGCCTTTCAAATAAACAAAATAAATCTTAAAAAGAAATAAGTTCACTGTATCAGTGACCACGTCTGAAATGCAGGTTTTCAGACTCCGCTTACCCTAACGGGTCAGCAGCTGTGGGGGTGGGGCCCAGGCATCCGTGAAAGGCTGTTCAGGTGATTCTAAGAGACCCGAAGTTGAGAATTGCAGTCCTAATTTGTGACTTTCCTAAGCAGTACTGGGTCAGAGAACAATGCCCCCTTGCGCCAAATCCCAGGGTTCCCTTTTGGCGTGCTGAGCAACTTGCTCTAAAGCAGGCTCAGAATCAGAAGGTCCCTCTGACCGTCCCTTGTGTCTCCCTTTCTCTGCTCAGGGTCCGGGGAGCTCACCGCCAGGTCCCTTATCTACCCGAGTGGATCCAGCCTACAAGGAACACCACAGCCCTCGGGCTTCCTGCTGAAATCCCATTAACCAGAGAAGACCGAGTCATATCACAGGAAGAGATGGAAGCCTGCCAGCCCCCAAGGACAGGCTTCCGTCCATGCCACTGTCTCCTGCTTCAGTCCCCTAGAGAATCCCGTACAACCCTCTGTCCACTCTGTGGGACAAACAGACTCAGTGCCAGGCCCCTGCATGCTCTCCCAGCCCACTGATCTCCGCTCAGAACCATTTACTCGTCCCCTAAAAACTGGCTACTTCCCCTCTCCTCACCTCCCCTTCTGAGTCAAGCTTCTGAGTCACGTTGGGCTATCAAGTAATCCCCTCTGCGATCGCCTCTGTATGTATTACATCTGTGCCTTTTCTGCAATTAATCGGTTTTTATCAGTTTATTCTAGCAAAGCTTTGGAGCTTGAAGGGGTCATTCCCTTCGCCCCCACATTAGCATACCTGATGCCCCACATTAGCATACCTGACGGATAATCTTCTTGGCCACTACTTGAGTATTTCCAGCGACAGGGAACTCACCCCATGAGGCAGCTGGTCAGAAGCCCTCACAATTGCACATTTTCTCATTTTAATGAGATAAATCTGACTTCTTGTCGCTTCCACCTGCTGGCCTTGGCGCCATCCTCAGAACGCAATTCAGAGTTATAGCTGATTCGAGATCACGCAGCCAAAGCGAACACGGAGCATAAACTGGGAGGGAGGCCAGTACCTTGCCTGTCCTTTCAACCAAATAAAACAGCAAGATTAAGGGCTGTCCCCGGCAGTTGTGAGATTATGATAAATATCAGTATTAATAACAATAGTGACAGTAATAATTACCCACGGCTCGATTTGGATGCAGGTCAAGAAACCATCCGAATCAAATTACACGTAAGAAAAATACCGGCGCTCGGTGCCGAGAACCTTTGCGGAGAAAAATGCTCTGTGTGACAAGTGCTTCCCTTCTAACCGGTAGAGCGGCTCCTTTCCAGGCTAAGGAGACTCAGGCAGCCCCTGGGGCTCTCTGCGCCTTTTCCTCCTCACCCCTCAGCCACCGAGGCTAGGAGTCGAGTGCACCTGTTTCTCAGTGGGGGGTCCTTTCTCTGTTTCTGGTGTGCCATGGCTAGGAGGGGCAAGGAGAAAGCCAGATGGCCTCACACTAGATAGGGAGGCAGGCCGGGGCCAGGGGCTGTGGCCTCCGGTTCCCCCTGTCTCACCGCCATGGCCCCTGCCCTGGCACTTGTAGCAAAGATTTTTTTTTCCCTCCCCCAAATTTGAACCTGGAGAGTGTTTACTTCCTGTCAACCCCCAGGGACCCGCTGATTCCCCCATTACCGCAAATTGCTTCTCAAGGATGCTTTGCATTTGTTATTAAGATGCAATCAGACCTGATGAACAGCCTCACCCCGCGGGCCCCCAGCCCCCGCAGCTGCCTCTGGGAGAGGCAAAGGAAAGCAGAGGCCCCGCCCTGGCTGCAGGGAGCAGACGGCTTGGGTGGGAGCGCCGGGAGGGGGCGGAGACGCGCAGGTTCCCGGGGATCGTGGTGGGTGTCAGGCCGTGTGACAGGCCTGTGGGATAATGACGGCCATGGCTGCCCGATGAGGCAGAGGACGGGCTGAGCCGGGCCTTCCGGACGAATGAGCACAGAGCGTGTCTTCAGGTTGAGTGGCAGGATGATGGGCCTGCGGGTGACGGCCGGCCCGCGTCTCCCGTCAATCAGCGGGCTCCCAAGCCTCCCCCGCTCTGCCACCTCCGCCTCCCACCTCGGGACCCCTCCTGCTTCGCCCACCTCTGTCAAATCTTCCAGCGCCGTCTTGGGTTCTGTCCACAAAATCCAGGCAACACAATGCACACAGACGCGCACCAGCCCAACTCCCAGCCCAACCAAGTTCCTCTTCTCGAAGACATCTCCCAGCCTTTCTCCGCTCTCCTTTCGCTGGGCGTTTTGTTTGTTTTCTAAGTGTCACCGTTTCCACTAAACCAATGCACGCAGCTTCATCGCTGCATGAGAGAAGGAGCAGCCTGGGAAGACCCTGCACACAGAAATGAGTCAGTGACAAGGGCAAGGGTGAGAAAGACCTAAAACGGGGCTGACACAAGTTCAAGTGCACAGCCTGGTTGATGGAGGAGCCAGCTCAGCTGTCCTGCACCCTCCATGCTGTTAAAACCCAAAGCAGGGGCTGGTGTGTGGTGCAGCCAATGCCTGCGCTGTCGGCGTCCCATATGAACCCGTTTGGGATCCTGGGTACTCCGCTTCCAATCCAGCTCCCTGCTAATGCACCTGGGAAAGCAGCAGAGGATGGCCCAGGTGCTTGGGCCCCTGCACCCACGTGGGAGACCCAGATGGAGCTCCAGGCTCCTGGTTTCTGTCGGTGTGGCTATTTAGAGAGTGAATCAACAGATGGAAGATCTCTCTTTCTAACTCTGCCTTTCAAATACATAAATAAATCTTAAAAAAAAAATCATCTTGATGTGGGGCAGCTTGCAGCAGTACAGGTCCTGCGTTGCTGGGTTCTCGTTAAATCTGCTGAGTGCATTTATGGAAGAAAAAAGAGCAGGGAGGAGAGAGAGAAGGATGGGGAGGGGAGGATTTTTGCAGCATTTAAGGTGAGAAGAGACATTGTTACGGCCGTGCCGGAGGAAAGAATACACCAAGAGACAGTCTCTTATGCAAAACGCAAGTAGAGTATTTAATTGACCAGCATGCTGGGGTCGCAGCGTCACGAATGTGAGCGAGCGACCCTGAGTACAAATCACATCAGCTTTTTATAGTCACACAAAGGCTTTGAAGAATCTGTAGAACATATTTCACATGGGAACCCAGGGAACAGAAGAATCTCGTAGATAACATCAGCTATTAGCAAGATTTACAACAGGTAAGGGTCACTTTCACCATACACTTCCTAAGGTTAGATAAAACCCTAAGTTCATCAGCTGGGTGCCGGTCAAGGTGAACAGGTTTGTATGGGTTTCGGACAAAGCCACATTCCGGTGTTATCTCTTCCTGCCCCAGCATTACTATGTCTATTCAGCAAAGACAGGTCTCAACCCCTCCCTGAGTCAGGAATCCAGAAAGTAGGTCAAAAGTCAATCTGGCAAGGGTCAGAAGGGGGGGGGGGAATCTGCTTAACTTTAATATTTCTTCAACATCTATCCATTGTCCAAAACCCGCCTGTTCTGTTGCCCGCCTCTGTTCTCTGAGCCTGTCTACCCCATTCTAAGTGGAGAGAGTAAAAGCATCTCAAAGGGTTGTGGCCAGGAGAGTGTGCAAAGCTACATTAGCACCTGTGTTGTACTTTTTCTCTCACTGGGGGAAGGAGGTGGTTGAGGCTACTGGTGTTTAGAAACTAAAGTAACTTTTGGCATTATGTATAGGCCCAGATGTAGCCATGGGGGGACCAGGAAGGCTACAGTGTCCTCTCCCGGAAAGGAACACCCTTACTCGGTTCCATCCAGAGGGGCAGCATTGAGGCTGGACCCAGTACCCTCCTCGTGTGCGCAGGGGGCCCCTGGGGCCAACGTTTAAAGATGCATTCTAGGCCCAGAAAGACGAGAGAGAGAGAGAGAGAGAGAGAGAGAGATTCTTGTACAAAGAAGTGCTGTAGAACGCGCTTCAGAGGAAGGGTGAGAATCGCATGAAACACAAAGCAGTGTGTACCTGGCCAAATGGGCTGCAGGTGCTGCCAGGTGTCCATCTAGGGGGGCCGCAGCAGCCCCCGGCCCCTCCCAGCTATAGACCGAGGGCCAGGAGAAAAAGTCTACCGTCTGGGATTGGAATCCTGGATTACACTTACAGTTCCAAAAGGACAGGGGAGAGAATGGGGCATCAGTAAAATCAGAAAAGAATTTGATGGAATTTCCCCAAACAGAGAAACATTATCCGGCCACAGATTCCAGAAGCTTGGTAAACTCCAACGAAGGAAGCGTGAGACCAGTTCATTGGCGTGTCTCACGAGCTGAATATCCCTGCTGAAAAATCAAGACAGAAAGAAACTTTCGCCATAGCCAGATTACTTAAAATAATAGGAAAAAAAATAAACAATCTTTTCAAGGGAGCAACACTAAGGTCTGGCTTCTCAAAAGAAGCGATGGAGTCAGAAAATTATGACAGGTCTTTAAAATCCCACAAGCTCACTGGGAGAAGTTGACCAGTGGAGGTCAATGCTAAACAAGCAATGGAAGGCCAGTGTACGGCTGTGAGACACAGGTCCGACAACCTGAGCTCCTAACGTGCCGAAACACTCCCTCACCAAGCGCAGACCTCGCGTTCTTTCCAAGCCTGACCTTGTGCTGGGCTGTGGACGTCTCAGCAGATGGCAGAGGACTGTAATGGCAGTCTTTGGCGATAGGGGAATTAAGCTAGAAATTAATAACGAAAATGAATGAAATGATAATAACATGTGCTCTATTAAAATGTGTGCATAAGGTACAGGCCTTAAGTGCATATATTAGAAAAGAAAAAAGACAGCGGGCGCCGTGGCTCACTAGGCTAATCCTCTGCCTGTGGCGCCAGCACCCTGCGTTCTGGTCCCAGTTGGGGTGCTGGATTCTGTCCCAGTTGCTCCTCTTCCAGGCCAGCTCTCTGCTGTGGCCCGGGAAGGCAGTGGAGGATGGCCCAAGTGCTTTGGCCCTGCACCTGCATGGGAGACCAGGTGGAAGCACCTGGCTCCTGGCTTCAGATCGGCACAGCACTCTGGCTGTGGTAGCCATTTGGGGAGTGAGCCAACGGAAGGAAGACCTTTCTCTCTGTCTCTCTCTCTCACTGTCTAACTCTGCCTTTCAAAAAAAAAAAAAAAAAGAAAAGAAAAGAAAAAAGACTAAAAATAATAACAGTGGTATTCATATGAAGAAGCTAGGAAATAAAACTCAAACTCTAAATAGAGATGAAGATTTAAAGAAAGTGATGACCAACACATAATAAGGAAAATCAATGAAGTCGAAAATTATATTAAAAAGACTAATAAAATTAGTCCTTGGTGACTATGTATTTGTATGTGGGGAGGTGTGGGGGGTGTACAGGGAACACAAGTTATTGCATCAGGAATGAAAAAGAACATCACTACAAGTTCTCCTTACAGTAAAAATGAGATGATGTTATCAATGAATTTATGCTAACACGTTGGTAATTCATAAAAGAGATCTTGTGCAAGTTCATACAGAGGTAAATAGGAATTCTGAATAGTCGGCTATGTATTAAAATTGGATCTTTTATTGAAAACATTTTCTGAAAGGCAACTCCAGGCACAGGTGGTTTTACCATTAAGTTCTTCCAAATTTTGATAAATAAATTAACACTAATTATATGCAATTCCTTTGAGAAGACAGGAAAACAAAAACCATTTTAAAACTTATTTGGAGTAAAGACATTGCAAGACAGAAAAGCTGCAGGTAGATCTTTTTCATGAATACAAATTTAAAATTCTTATCAAAATAGCTAATCAAATCTAGTGGTGTATAAAAAGTGCAAATCACAATCAATTTGGATAAACCCCAGAGATACTAGATTGATTTAATAACTTAAAGACAGCAATTATAAATTAACATATTAATAAAATGAAGTGGGGCTGGCCCTGTGGCATAGCCAGTAAAGCCACTGCTTGCAGTGCCAGCATCCCATATGGGCACCAGTTCGAGTCCTGGGTGCTCCACTTCTGATCTGACTTTCTGCTATGGCCTGGGAAAGCAGTAGAAGATGGCCCAAGTCCTTGGGCCCCTGCACCTGTGTGGGAGACCCGGAAGAAGCTCCTGGCTCCTGGCTTTGGATTGGCACAGCTCCGGCTATTGTAGCCATTTGAGGAGTGAACTACCAGATGGAAGACCTCTCTTTCTCTCTCTCTCTCCCCCTCTGTCTCTCTGTAACTCTTCCTTTCAAATAAATAAATGCATCTTTTAAAATAAATTAAAAATAAAATAAAGGACATAAAAACGTATGACCATCTCAAAAGATGTCGAAAAAAATTTGATAAAAATCAATGTGCATTTCCAATAAAAGCTCTACTTATCAAAAATAAAAATCAAAAGCAGCTACTTAATCTTATAAAAGATGTCTACAGAAAAATCTACAGTAATCATCGTCCTTAAAGATGAAGTGAAGAAGCCATTCCATGGGACGAGGCATGAGAAAAGATCCCCGAATAACTTTTCTGTAAGAGGGAACTAGAGATTCTAGCAAGAAAAAAAAAAAAAAGAGCAGTTATGAGATTTCAAAAGGAAAATAGAATCCTATTGCTATTTATGAATGACACGATTGCACATTTAGAAAAAGACAAAAGAATTCTGTAAAAACTGTTAGAATAACTAAGTGAATTCAGCAAGGCCACAGATATGTCATGCACAAATTAGTTGCATCTTTGTATACCAGCAACAGTTACAAAGGAAGTGAAATGCATACAGCCTAGAATACTGTCCCCAAACAGCAAATACCTAGAATAAATCTAATGAAAGAAATTCAAGACGTGTGAAGAGAGGAGGAATGGATGACATTGGTGTATTAGAGACTCAATATTATAAGGAAGCTGTCAGATCTAAGTAGGATTCAGGATATTTAGGATGTTTTATTTGTTTTTACTCCTTTTTGGGAAAGTAAGAGACTACTTATAAAATTTATATGGAAATGCAAAGGGTAACAGTCAAGTCTAACTGGAATAAGAAAGGTTAAACTAGAGGGCTGATATTGTCAAGAGTTTATAAAGCTTCAGCAATTAGAGAACATGGCATGATGTACAATAAAAATACTAAGCAAAGTATCAGACAAAAATGTTAAAAACTTGGGGTCAGTGCTGTGGCGTAGGTGTTAAGCTACCATCTGCAGCACCGCATCCCCTGTGGGCACTGGTTTGAGTCCCAGCTGCTCCACTTCTGGTCTAGCTCCCTATTAATGGCCTGAGAAGGCAGCGGAAGATGGCCTAAGTCCTTGGACCCCTGCACCCATTGGGAGACCCGGAAGAAGCTCTTGCTGTGACACCCAGCTGCGGGCTCTTACTCTTGCTGAAGTAGTGTCGGTTTGTAATGCTTTGGCTGCACATACCAGAAACCCCAACCCACAGTCCCTTAAGTCTTTAGGCATTTGCTTGTCTAGGTAAGAAATCTAGAAGCAGACAGAGGCTGAGCTATTAGGGAGGGGACAGTTGAATCACCAGGGACCGGGTGTCTACTGTCCATTGGTTCTGACATCCTCACTTAATTGCCATTTCGTATTTGCAAAAACGGCCATTGCAACTCAAAGCCTCACAACCACGTATGGAGCAGAGAGAGTATAGCTCCCCCGTGTCCTCACCTGAGTCGTTTTTATCAGAATGGAAAGCCTTCTTAGTTCCCAACTCTCACCCTTAGCAAAGTTCCTGGTTTCCCCTTGGCCCAAACCAAGTCACACTGACCCCTGTAGATACTGGAGGCACTGGTGAGTTTGTGTTCAGTAGCTCCACATGGCTTTTGTAGAGCCCGCCCATAGTACCATGTGACGGTCATTCAGAGTCACGAACAGAAGCAAAGAGGTTGTACTACCCAGCAAGAGTGCATGTACCTGTCTAGCTTGTCTTTCTTCAGGGGGAAGATGTGTACTGGAATAATTTTTCCCATGCAGCTTTTGCGATTATTTACTTTGTTTTTATTTTTTCTGTGTTTGCAGGCAAAATGAGGTCTTTCCTTTGGTGAATATAACGATTTCCTAATAAAAGTGCCAAGTCATTTCATCGCCTGGCGGCTTCAGACTCTCCTCCCTGCTACTCACTGTAACATCAGAGTCAATTCCCCTGTCACTTTAGACAGTTTGGATGGGATAAAAACACGAGAAGCCTCCGCTCAATCAAGCATCTGATTAATACAGGTGCAGTATGCAAATTGCTGACTTTTTAAACATTGGAATCAGATAAAATACGCTTACAACTGCTCTTACAGTGTCTGTTCTCTCTTTCTAAACCTCTGAACGGCTGCATCTACCCAAAGCCTACCTGTTACAGGAGGTGGCATGCTATTGTTCTGAACCCGTCATGTTTTCCCTCCTCTCTTCCCCCAGATCTCTGCACCTTTCTGCCATCTTTGCTGACCCTCTTAGGACGACGAGGCACAAACCCAGCAGAGTTGTTTGCAGGAGCAGTAAATCTAATCACTGGGAGTGGGTGTTCGTCCCGGTAGTTAAGATGCCCAAATCTCACATCGGAGAACCTAGGCTTGATCCCCGGCCCTGGCTCCTGACTCCAGCTTCCTGCTAATGTGGATCAAGTACCTGCGTCCCCGCCACCCACATGGGAGACCTGGACTGAGTTCCTGATTCCTGGGTTTCGCCATTGCTGGCATTTAAGGAGTGGAACCAGTGGACGGGAGCCTTCTATCTGTCTCAAACCTGTCCCTCAAATAAATTCTGTAAAAAATCTAACTGCGAAGCACACCCTGATGGAGACCCGCTGCCTCCCCATGAGCAATAACGCTCATTTACGTGGCCAGTGTTCCTCTGACCGAGTTCTTCTCTTGTTGATGGTGGGTGTTTCCAGTCCCGTTTTCCAATGCCTTTGCAGCACGTGCAGTGTGTCGAGATTCTAGATCAGCCTGCCAGTGTGGGGCTGGCGGACAAATTGACAAGTTGTTTCTATTTTTGTGTCTCCTGTATTCCATGTGTACACATACACAGGGTGTATTGAAAATTGTTGCTACTTAATGATTCCTTCAGTCAAAACATTCCATGACCCTGCTCACAGCTTTCAACACGTCCAAGGTGTGATATGGAGAAAAGCCGGTGGCTTAAGGGAAAACCCGGGAGAGAAGAGACAGTTTGGAAGATGCAGGCTGTGCTAATTAAGAGACGAAAGGCAAAGCAAGAGCCTGCACGTGGGCTTTTCGGGCACAGGGAAGAGAGACAATGGGATTTTTAAGGTCAAAGGCTTGAGCTGGGCCATCTGGTTGATGAATCAGAGAACTAACACCAAGGCGTCCACCAAGAGCTGGGCTCCCAGAAGCAGCAAGTGAAAGAGGTGTAGCCTGGGAGAGAGCCTGGGCTAACATACATGGTGTCTTTTCTTTTTAAAGATTTATTTATTTTTAGTTGAAAGCAGAGAGCAGAGGAGAGAGAGAGCGAGAGAGGGAAAGAAAGAGCGACAGAGAGAACTCTTCCATCCGCTGGTTCACTCCCCAAATGGCTGCAATGGCCAGAGCTGTGCCAATCTAAAGCCAGGAGCCAGGAGCCAGGAGCCTAGTCCAGGTCTCCCACATGGGTGCAGGTGCCCAAGGACTTGGGCCATCTTCCACTGCTTTCCCAGGCCATAGCAGAGAGCTGGATCAGAAGTGGAGCAGCCGGGATTCAAACTGGCGTCCAAGTAGGATGCCAGCACTGCAGGTGGTGGTCTCACCCACTATACCACAGTGCCAACCTCCAATGGGTTTTGGTACATTATATGATTAATTAAACCATTGATTTTATATATACATATATATAATATATTATATAAATATATATAAAAACATAAAACACCATTTTAACCAATTTTTTTTTTTTGGATAGGCAGAGTTAGCCAGTGAGAAAGAGAGACAGAAAGAAATATCTTCCTTCCATTGGTTCACCCCCCAAATGGCTGCTATGGCCAGCGCTGTGCAGATCTGAAGCCAGGAGCCAGGTGCTTCCTCCTGGTCTCCCATGCGGTGCAGGGCCCAAGCACTTGGGCCATCCTCCACTGCCTTCCCGGGCCACAGAAGAGAGCTGGCCTGGAAGAGGAGTAACCGGGACAGAATCCGGAGTGCTGGCACCGCAGGCGGAGGATTAGCCTAGTGAGCCACGGCGCCAGCCAAACAATTTTGAACGTACCATTCAGTGGCATTACTTACTCTCACAGTGTTGGTCAACCAGCAGTGACATTTGTTTCCAAAAGCCTTTCATTACCTTCACAATAGCTTCTTACAACTCAAAAATATGTCCTTTTGAGTGATCAAATTGAGAAACGGTGTCATCCCTTGGCTTCGGGCTGCCATTTCCCAGGGCAAGTGTACTCGTCCATGGGCTGAGTGGGGCTGGAGTTCGTCATGTTCCCCGGAGGGCACCTGGCGCAGCACGCACCACCCAGTCTTCTACAGAGCCCTGTTTAATGCTGCCACCTAAGAGCTGGATGCCACATGGAGCAAACTCTTGCCAAGCCAGAGGAGAGGTGAGTGAGGGCGGGGAGGGAGTCCTGATTCCTAGCCACACCCCTCCTGCAAAGGGTGGCTTCACACTTTCACCCCACGGCTCCACATGCCTCAGAGCCTGTGGAGACTTGGGGAGCTAGGGAGCTGCACGGAGAAGGTGGGATTGAAGAAAGAGGAGCTCACAACCAGAGGACCCAGCTGGGCCAAGCTGTCAGATGGGCGAATCTGTTCTTAAACCTTGTATTGGTTTCCGGGGCTTTCATAACAAGTTGTCATGAACTTGGGGCCTTGCAACAACAGAAGTGTATTGTCTCATGGGGCAAGAGGCCAGAGAACAAGGTGCCAGCAGGGCTGGGCTCTCTAGAAGGCTCTAGGGGTGGGGGGATCCTTCCTCGCCTCTCTCAGCTTCTAGCTCCAGGAGCTCCTTGGATTGTGCCTGTATCACTCAGTCTCTGCCTCTGTCTTCACACAACCATCTCCTCTCTTGCACGTGACCTTTCTCTTCTAAGGACACCTGTCTCTGGGTCTAGAGCCCACCCAGAAAATTGAAAATGATCTCATCTCAAGAGACTTAACTTCACTGCACCTGCAAAGACCCTTTCCCTAAATAATGCCACATTCACAGGTCCTGGGGTTTAGGACAGGAACATACCTTACATCCATTGCACCCTACTTTGTCCTTGGCTGACAGTGATACAGAATAAACCCTTTGATGCCCCAAAGGTGAGGCTGGGTCGTCCGTCACCACTGTGTGTGGTAACAATGGTGGCAGAAGCAAAGCCTGAGGCTGGTGCCAACTCTGCCATTTTTGAGTGATGCCATCACTCCCTTTAGGTCTGGCACAAGCTCATGTTTGGGAGTAGACCTGTTGTTGGCAATATTCCCGGGCCAGGACCAGGCACCTGCGGAGAGAGAGAGACACTTGATTGCCTCGCTGGCCGAGGGGCCATGATGGTGGCAGACGTTGTGACTTTGTGCTGCTGCTCCCCACGCACTGAGAGCTGCATGGCTGGTGAGGAAACGCTGCCTCCTTTCCCGCAGAGCTTCTGGGCGGTGCCTGGGGTGGATAAACCTGGGTCTGCCATCCCTGGCCTCTCAGCAGCCTTTCTTGCCCACTCGCACCCTCCTGGTTTGTGTGGGTGTGAAGAAAACTCACTTTGCAGCTCAAACTTGCAGAGTTACAAGGCTGGAAGAGGGATGAGGAGAAGCTCATATAGCTTCTACCTATAGCTCCATGTATTTTGGAACAAGAATTTGACCCACATCTTGCTCGTTTGACTCCTAGATCCCCAGAGTTCACATAGAAGGCAATCACTGTCATTAACAGGTTTACCAGATGTCCAGAGATGCTGCAGCCGATGTCTGTCTTAAGTTTGCAAAGATTAAAGGGTAAGAAACAAAACGAAGGGGTCATGGTCTCCGCTCCCCACCACATCTACAAGAATGAGACACAATTTCAAGACCTCATGTAGGATAGTGTCCCCATGGAAAAGACCCCAGACGCTAGGTCTTGGGTGTCCACTGAGGGAGAAGAATTAGAGTGACCAGGAGGAGGCAGGTGCTCCCTGTGGGTGATGAGGCCATCTGCACAAAGGGCTCCTTGTGGAGGGGAGAATCAGGAGATGAGCCTCAGACGAAGGGGAGAGTGGCAGGTAAAGAGTCACAGGGCTCCGTGGGGGTCTGACGGGAGGGTCTAGTGGAGGGAGGTGCAGAATTCAGGCTGAGTTGAGTGTCAGGTGCCCTCGAGGCTCAGTCCGCATTGCAGGGAGGAGTGCTGGTAAAAGCAGCAGAGCAGGAAGGTGCTGGAGAGGAGGGGCATGTTCGTCTGGCAAGGCTTCTAAATGCATGGGAGCATTTGGACTTGTACACTGAATCTAAGCATGGAGTCTCTCGGTCAGGGAGCCTGCTTGCACAAGTGTGTGTGTGTAGAGTGCAGGGCGTGGCAAGAAAGCCAACATCCACAGAGCACCTCCTATGCGGTAGGCGCTGTGCTAGGCTGTGTGTGGGCCCCTGTATTGTGTCCCTTAACCCCCACAGCGATTCTCTGCGGCAGTTGTTATTATTACACCCGAGGGAACAGGCTCAGCGATGTTCAGACTTCATCCCACGCCACCCAATCAGAGATCGTGGGTCAGCTTCACACGCCACCTGTTCACGGGACACTCACTCACGGAGAGTCGGGCTGCGCCCTCTTGCCTGCAGAATAGACAGGCACCCTGCCCTGCCCTCCCACATGGTCTCTTCCCTTCAGATACACCTTGGCTGGGTGTGGCTGAGCTGACACAGTGCCTGGTTTTTCATGGACCGCACACTTGGGCGGGTTTCCCCCTGGCTTGTGATGATGCCACTGTGTTGACAGCTGTTACGACTTGTGGCTCCTTCCCCTCCTGTAGTTGGTGAGTTGGGTTTGATTCCTAAGCAGCTGTCATGTGGGGACGAGCCCCAGGCAGGGTGGTGTGTGTGTGTGCTGCTTTCCCACGGGAGCCAGATCAAGTTCAGGGTCTCCCGGTACCCTCTGGCCCAGATCCACCTGGCTCGTGGCAGCTACCTGGAGACTCCACTGCCACCATCCTCCACGTCGTCCCTGGCCAGAAGACACAGTCCTAAAAGAAAGGCAATCCTCTCTGCAGCCGGGCTTCCCACTCTTCTCCTTGCCTGGCAAATGTGGAACAAGGTCCTGTGGGGACAGACTATTTCTAGCATTCCTGCAGTGAGAGTGGGACACGAGGTCACAACGTGACCAAACAGACCCAGTAATTAGAGCTAGGCTCAACAATGGCAGGGCCAAGTGACCAACATCTTTGCACCTTCTAGAACATGTCGATCTGACATGTGCTGACCTGGTTTAAGAGTCTACTCCATTCTGTCGGCATCGTAGGATGCTTCAGAGACAGTCATACTGTTTCTTTTCTTTTCTTTTTTTGTTTACAGGCAGAGTGGACAGTGAGAGAGACAGACAGAGAGAAAGGTCTTCCTTTGCCGTTGGTTCACCCTCCAATGGTCTCTGCGGCTGGTGTGCTGTGACCGGTGCACCACGCTGATCCGATGACAGGAGCCAGGTGCTTCTCCTGGTCTCCCATGGGGTGCAGGGCCCAAGCACTTGGGCCATCTTCCACTGCCTTCCCAGGCCACAGCAGAGAGCTGGCCTGGAAGAGGGGCAACCGGGACAGAATCCAGCACCCCGACTGGGACTAGAACCCGGTGTGCCGGTGCCGCAGGTGGAGGATTAACCTATTGAGCCATGGGGCCGGCTATAGTCATACTGTTTCAAGTGGGCTTCATCACAATGGTAAGACCTATTATCCAGTTAGTTTATGCAACCCTAATCTTGAACTTAAAAGGAATCTAGAGATTGGCATTATGCTGGATTTCAGGTGCATAAAATTGCTTTCCTGCTTAATAGGTTACAAGGATCATTCAAAATCTTGGATAGAATTGTCCAGAACAGGTGCACAAATGCTGGGTTAAGCTGGTGGGCAGTGAGACAGGAGGTGGATCAGCAGACTAGAGAATATCGCTATTGATGGTTAGGTGATGAGGGTGTCTCTACGGTCCTGTACACGAGCTTGCTCTTCTCAACATGGCAGTGACATCCCAGGTGTGGCGTGACCCACAACCACAGCCCCCTCGAGACCTGGGAGCCCCCTTACTCTTTTTTAAAGATTTATTTATTTAGTCAGAGTTTCACAGAGAGAAGGAGAGGCAGAGAGAGAGAGAGAAGAGAGAGAGTTCTTCCACCCACTGGTTCACTGCCCAGTTGGTCACAATGGCTAGAGCTGCACTGATTTGAAGCCAGGAGCCAGGAGCTTCCTCCTGGTCTCCCACATGGGTGCAGGGGCCCAAGGACTTGGGCCATCTTCTACTGCTTTCCCAGGCTGTAGCAGAGATCTGGATGGGAAATGGAGTAGCCGGGACTCAAACCAGCACCCATATGGGATGCCAGCTCTACAGGTGGCGGCTTTACCCACTACACCACAGCGCTGGCCCCAGCTCCATTCCTCTTCGTTGTATCCTCAGTGCCAGGCAGGATAGGAGTTTGCTAAGACATGTCCAGTGGATGATTCTGGCTTTACCATCCTCCCCTCATCCCTGTCTGCCACAGTCTGGTCCCTACACCCACAGACTCAAGCCTGAGGTGTGTTAGATTCTTCCATTTTATTCTAATCTCCAGTGGTTGTGGGAATCACCTTGTTCCTAAAGAGCAATCTACTTTTCCATGAAGTCACACCCCTGGGGTCAAAAAGTCAGAAACAGAAATGAGAACACTGAACAACTCAAAGGGTGGGGGGAGAGAGCGAAAGAGGGGAGAGAGTGAGAGGGAGAGAGAGGGAAAGAGAGGGAGAGAGAGAGAGAGAGACTGCAGAGCCAGCCTGAGACCCACCCTGAGGGGGGTCAGAGCAAGTGTGTGCAGCTCCATTTCACACCCTGCCCAATGCCTCACGCTGTGCCTCTGAATGGAAGATGGGACAGGACAATGAGCACCTTTGCAAAGGGCATCTCCTGGCCCACACGGAGGACAACAACCCCTCGCCGTGGGACCTCCCACCCCGCCCCTGTGGGCCCTGATCACTCCTGTAAAAACATGCGTGTTTCCAAAGGTCGTACATGTTTCTAGAAGGAAGGTGAAAACAAGGGAGCCATTTGATGAATTATGTATCAGTAGGGGCCACGTGGGAGGGCCGGGTTTAGCAGAAATGGGTCTACAGCCTTCAATCAATTGTTCAGAGAGAAGAAAGGAAACTTCTGATTTGGCATTATTCAGGAGCCAAGGCACAGCGTGCTGTGAGTTTTGTGCTTGAGAGCAAGGTGCACTTTTATTTACCCTCTGATGTTCTTGACGCTGGTGTCGTCCCCCAGTCCCGAGCCAAAGAACTCTGGCCTCTCTCCCACCCCTCATGTCCAGTGGGCCACTCCGTGCCATCTGATTGCCTCCCATTCGCGTCCCATCTTGGCTCCGTCACCACCGCTTTCCTCGCCTTATGACCGAACTTAATCTTTCCTCCGTCTAGAGTTTCCCGAGTTCCGTTTGTTTCAGGAAAAAAATCATCCAGCACTTGTACAAGACGGTAGAACTGAGTTTATTCAAAACAGCTGAGGCCGTGGGTGCAGGGAGGAGAGAGACTGGGCTCAACTCATCTCCACTCGGGACATCAGGAATTCACAATGGAGGGAGGAGCGGGGTGGGCGAACCCGGATGGAAAGTTACTAAGAGGAAATGCCAAGGGCGAAAGTGACCCGGTTACGCCCACTGCCAGCACAGGCCAGGGGCTGCTCTGTGCCCACCCTTTCTCGCTGGTCTCCTCTCCTCCTCGGCCCTGTACTCACTCACATCTCTCTTGCTGGCCTGGTCCCTTGCTGAGTGTCACCTGCCACACGGCCAGCACACAGCCGTGCCTGCTGCACTGGTGATGCCCAAAGGCACTTGTTGAATGAATCCACGGAAGATCTTCTGGTGGTGCAGCCGGAAAGAGAAACTTTTGCTGGGCTTCCCATAAACCAGAGCTCATGGGCTGGGAAACACAGATGTAGTGTATTGAACCGGCACAGGTTTTTCTCAAAGACTTGAATTCGTTGTCAAAAATGAAGCAATTGGTGACTTCACGTAACATTGAGAAAACTGGCATCGCTTGGTAAATATGGAAAGGTGAAGAGTGTCCCCCTCCCCATGAGAATAATGGATGGTGCTAAGTGGGGGCCCTGTGCTGAGCCACTTGGGTGGGCACCCAGCCCCTCGTGGGCAGTTGGGTTGGGGGAGGCCGGAGGTGAGGGAGGGGGGAGGGGGGCAGCCCCAGCACTGCTCCAGGTGCTGCTTAGCCAGGGACATGACTGTGTCCCTTGCATTGAGCTGGGCGCATGCCCACTGGCTGCTGCTCTCGCAGCTTTCTGGCCCCCTCTGATCTCTGAACCATGGAGCTGATTCTTGCATTCCGGCTCCCTAGCAACCACAGTCTTAAGCCTGGGGCTCAGTACCTGTTGGTAAACTGTCTATACTTCCCAAGAAGCGCACTAGAAGTGAATGGTGCTATAAAGCCTCTGTTTTGACCAAATCAGGCAGTCCTGCAGAGCTGGGGAGCAGGTGCTTCTGGGTACATCATAAAGTGTCAACCAGGGTGCTCGCTGCATAGAACTGACGAAGCGGTCAAGGAGAACACGTTTCTACTTCCGGCATCTAAGGAGGTGTGGTGGTTAACAAGCAACAAGAAAAAATGCCCTTACAGACCGTAATGATGCTTCCTCTGGAGATTTGGGACTTCGTGGTGCAGAAGTGACACGCATGCAGCTTCTCCTGGAGCCCACACGTGGGCTGTTGAACTGAGGAAGTTCCTAGGCTGTATTGTGTGCAGTGCGATCCTCTGTGTGATGCTGGGCAGTGGTGGCGAGCGCAGCTCCCAGGCAGCCTTGTGGGCACCAGAGGAAACCCGCTCACTCTGCAGTGCCCTGTGCTGCTGAGCCGGGACACACAGGAGGTCAGGTGCATTTCCCACTTGGGACCGTTTCATAATGTCAGCACAGCCCCATCCTCGCCCTGTCTTTGTCATTTTCTTTTATTCTGTGTGACCCCGGCCACACCCCACTTCCAAGTACACAGCTTCGCCTTCGGAAGATCGTGGAGAGAAGCACAGCCGCACGTCTCCGTGAGTAGCTTTAGAAATCACAGGAGACAGGCAGAGTGGACAGTGAGAGAGAGAGACAGAGAGAAAGGTCTTCCTTTGCCGTTGTTCACCCTCCAATGGCCGCCACGGCCGGCGCACCACACTGATCTGAAGCCAGGAGCCAGGTGCTTCTCCTGGTCTCCCATGGGGTGCAGGGCCCAAGCACTTGGGCCATCCTCCACTGCACTCCCGGGCCACAGCAGAGAGCTGGCCTGGAAGAGGGGCAACTGGGACAGAATCCGGCGCCCCGACCGGGACTAGAACCCGGTGTGCCGGTGCCGCAGGCGGAGGATTAGCCTAGTGAGCCACAGCTGCGGCCCAGTTACTTGCATTTTATAAAATATGCCTTTTGTCTTGATTCTTGCAGCATTAAAAAGATATACAAGAAATTCGGCCGGCGCCGTGGCTCAACAGGCTAATCCTCCACCTTGCGGCGCCGGCACACCGGGTTCTAGTCCCAGTCGGGGCACCAGATTCTGTCCCGGTTGCCCCTCTTCCAGGCCAGCCCTCTGCTGTGGCCCAGGAGTGCAGTGGAGGATGGCCCAGGTGCTTGGGCCCTGCACCCCATGGGGAGACCAGGAAAAGCACCTGGCTCCTGGCTCCTGCCATCGGACGAGCGCGGTGCGCCGGCCGTGGCGGCCATTGGAGGGTGAACCAACGGCAACGGAAGACCTTTCTCTCTGTCTCTCTCTCTCACTGTCCACTCTGCCTGTAAAAAAAAAAAAAAAAAAAAAAAGATATACAAGAAACCTATTAACCAAACTCAAAGAGTATTTTAAAAATGCAGGGAAAATGCAGATGATGAGAAATTTGATGCACAGATTTCAAAATGTTTTTGCAGTCAAATAAACTGGATTTCACTTTGTCATGAACTTTTTGAAGTCCCCTTGTACAAGCCTCTGTATCCCATACTTCATGGTAAGTAAGCATTTCTGCTCTAAGACTGAACTTTGACATAAACTTCCAGTTATAGAAATTATGAATTATGGGTTACATGATTGCTTTTTTCTCTAGGATTATTTGGCATGTGTACTGGAACTATGATTCGTTAGACTTAGGTGTATAACAACACATACACATTTGAGCAAAAAGAATACTGGGTTACCAGCCTGGGCCTTTGGTTGGGTTCTGTAGAGCAGTTACTCTTTCCCACTGCTCTGTGTATTTTACCTTGCACATAGAAGAGCAGAAATGGATTTGCTGACTAATGGCTGGGCCACCGTCGCGTTGCAAGGTGGAGAGACCTCAGCCAGTGAGCCAGCGAGTTTGCTAAGCATCTGGTCTCTAATCATCACTGCGCTAGGCTATCTTAGTAGTTCAAGTGTAAGCTTCACAGGCAGCCCCAATGTCATGTGTTGGTTGTTAGTCACCATAGCCCTCAGATGCTGGAAGCTTAAGTGTGTCTTCTCTTCTCTTTTTAGTTCTATTCAATGTGCACCCTTATCAGCACACGTAGGATATTCTCATGGGTGCTTAATCAATGGTGTTGTAGGACCGGGTGATTAAGCTTCCAACACATGGTGAGAATTCTGCATCCATGAGCCCCGACTGGGTGGCTGGAGCCACAAACATTTACTTTGTCATTGTTCTGGAGTTTGGAACACCGGAAATCAGAGTGCCAGCATGGTTGGCTCCGGTGAGGGCCCTCTTCCGCCTGTGTCCTCCCATGGCCGGTCTGTGGTCAGCGCAGGCAGAGGGAAAGAGAGACCTGGTGTCTTATCTCTTTCTCTGTGAGGGCACCAGTTCCATCATGGGGGTCCTCTTCTAGCCCCCTGAGGGCCCCAGCTCCATAGAGCTTCACACTGAGGGCTGGGGCCTCCACGTTAGAATGTGTGTATCTGGGGGCGGAGGGGTGGCACAGACCACAGGGAGGAGGGGACATGAGCAAGTGTGGGCTTCACAAACAGCAACACAGCAAACACAGTGAGCTGAAGACTCCTGGGGAGGATGACGCGCTTCAGCAGAGACTTGGGGCTGGACACACATGTCACCGCAGGAAATACTCCTGGCTGACTGTGACAGTGGTAGCCGCTGCGGCTTTGGTCCTCTTTGCTGACCCTGTTGGACAATTGCTGCTCCCCCTGTGGCTGCCGTGCCTGGCCTCGCTGAGCCGTCCTCCAGCGAACACAGCCTCTGTAAGCTACACATTTCCCCTTCTTTAAGGAGCCAAAATAAGTTCCCCTGAGGCAAAGGGCGAGGGTGCACTGAAGTCCCTGAGCTGGCGCGACGTGTATGCCCCTTCCTCCCGGCTGGTGTCCAAGGAGGGCGCTCCCTCCCACAGCCTACAGCATGCCGGGCAGTCCCTGGGTATGCCTGGCGCAGGACTGCTGGGGTGAAGGGGACATCCTGGAGACAGGGAGCCTGCAGGGGTGGGAGGTTGAGGATGGAGGAGGTACTCCCACCTCCCATCCCTGGGGATTTGGCTTCAGCTGCAGCCCAGCTGTAGGCAGGACCGAGGATCCAGCCTAAAGAGAGAAGTGAGGCGTGGACTTGAGAGCGTAGGGGCAGGGACGCGCCAGTTTAAGTCTCAAATGGCAGTGGCGCCTCTATGTGTACCGGTGTGGGGGGCGAGGATAACAGTATCTGCTTCCGTCTAAGAGCTGAGCTCACTGAAAACTGGGAGGAGATGGGGTGATCATGCACGATCTGTTTTCCTTAGAGGGTGCGAGGTCCCCACCGTCCACCCCTCCCCCTTTTCTTTAGGTAACCCAGGATCCTTTTGCAAACAGAGTTCTCTGGGCTTGAATGCAAACTGGGTCCTTACCACCATTCTGTCTTCATTGTGGGACCTTTTGTTGCTGCATTTTTCGGTTACACCAGAACCTAAATGCTAAGGACTCTCACCATTCTAATAACCCAATGATTGTCTTGCTTCCAGAAGTTTTCTGCCTCTCTCTCTCTCTCCCTCTCCCTCTAAAGATTTATTTATTTGTAAGAAAAATTAGAGAGAGAGAGAGAAAGAGAATCTTTCACTCACTGGATCACTCCCCAAATAGCTTCAACAGCTGGAGCTGGGCCAGGCCAATGTCTCCACATGGGTGGCAGGTGCCAAAGTCCTGAGGCCATCTTCCCCAGCTTTCCCAGGAGCATTAGCAGGGAGCTGGATCGGAAGCAGAGCAGCCAGGACTGGACTTGGAGCTCTGATACGGGATGTTGGCATCTCAGGCAGCGGCGTAACCCGCTGTGCCACACCAGCCTCTGCCACTATCTCTTAAAGGCGCCTTTGCCTTTAACTACACCCCTCTGAGTCCACCGCTGAATCCCTGTTTGCACGTCTCCACCAGGCGGGGCTAGAAGTAGCTCAGTCCTAAGAGCCCACAGGAGAGAGAAGAACACCAGTGTCTACTCAGACTCCCTACACCCTTCGGATCCCGTGGAAAGTAAATTGAAAGCAAACGGGCAGGAGAGTCGGCACGTATTGAATTTCTCATTAGCACTGCTGCCTGGTTCTCATTAGCGAGCCTTCTGGGTTATGGGCACAAGGGCCAGGACCTATTTTCATGGCTGAATAGCACGTGTGAGATGTAGGTGATTTCTAATCCATATTATATGAGCTCCACACGTTGCTATCTTAGAAAGTAATAGGCAGTGCAGAAGGAAACCCCACCAGAATGACGGCTAATCCTTGAGGGGAAAATATTGCCATTCTGCCTAAGCTCCTGCTCTCTGCTTAATTAATCCCTAAAACTTTCAGGCCTTAATGAGAATAATTAGACTTGACAGTACCGGGCGTAATGTACAGCCACAGACAACAAACAGCGTGTTCTGTTTGTGGGCTTCCCAGAGCTCGCTGCAAGCCAGGCTACTGTTATTTCCAGGAGCTCCAGCCAGGGGCCAGACCCCTCAGCACCTGGAGAACCCTGAGGACAGGTGCTGTGGGGATCAGGGTGCAACAGCGCCCCCTACACACACACACTTTGTGCCCCGGGCTCCATAACAAACCGTGGTCCACTCAGGACCTGGCTGGAGAGACTGATTGCATTCATCATCGCCTTGAACCAAATCTCCGGAGCGCCAGCGAGTGCCTGCGGGCTTCTGGAAACACCCCGCTTTCCTGAAAAGCCTCCATTTGTCAACAGAGGGGCAGCGTGGAAGACCTCTAAGACACAGCAGGCAGCAGGCGGGGCTGGGAGAAGCGCCAGGCTGTGGCCCAGGAGAGCCGGCGAAGTCGCTGTGATGTGTTAGCCCCATGCCAGCTTCTGTCTTCTCCAAGAACAGCGTTAAATCTCCTGAAGCCGTGTGCCTCCTCTCCCACCCCCACCCCTGCCGGATGGAGAGTTCTGGAAGCAAGGGCCTGACTCTGGCCTAGCGTTTGGGGCGTGAACCAGCGGATGGCTCTCTCTGTGTTTCTGCCTGTCTGTCCCTCTGACTTTCAAATCAAAAGAAAAATAAGTTAACTTTTTTTTTTCCAAAAAAATCACTAAAACCAGCAGATAAGCAAAGTGACTGCCCAGTGCGTCTCAGTTTTAAAAGACTCCAGGACTTCGAAGTTCTTGCTGATGCAAAGACGTGCAAGCAAAGGGGTACAGCCTGTGACTCAGAAGCCAATGTGCACCCCTTTGGAAACGGAACGCCACACACACGGGTGCCCACGTGCACAGCCACGAAGGCCACGGTGTGAGGTCCCGCACTCAGACCCCGTAAATGGCACCAGAGCAGGGGCCTTTGTTTTGAATTTCCAATCAAGGATCTAAAAGAGACTTCAAAGGGCGCCTAAGCTGACAGTTTTATTTTCTCCTTGAGGAAGAGGGAAGATGAATAAGCGTAAAAGCAGATCATTCGCAAAATAATTGCAGCCCTGACATATCTAAATGAGTTTGTAAAAGAAAATACAGTGGCAATTGATCTTATTAATTAGAGATGTACCAGGATCATAATACCCACTTATCCACAGATGGCCTGCAGCTACAAATATAAAGTAAAATAAAATAAAATAATAAAATAAATGATTTTCTCCCGAGGAACAGTTTCTTTCCCTCCCTGCCATAAAGTCTGTTGAACCCCACCCCCATTGTTGTCTAACATGTTCAGTGGTGGTGGTGGTGGTGGGGTTCCCCGTGGCCTGTGGAGCTCAGGGTTCACCTGGGGTGTGCAGTGCCCTGCACAATGTGGGCCGGCTTGTCACAATGACCCACAAACAAGCAAACACAGGCTACAAGAAAATGGGGGAGACTTTTTTTTTTTTAAAAAAGGTATTTACTTATTTGAAAAAATTAAAGAGAGAGAGTTAGAGAGAGATCTTCCATCTACTGGTTCACTCCCCATAAGGCTGCAATGCCCTGGGCTGGGCCAGGCTGAAGCCGGGAGCCAGGAGCTTCCTCTGGGTTGCCCACATGGGTGGCAGGGGCCCAAGCACTCGGGCCATCATCTACTGCCTTTCCAGGCATTAGCAGAGAGCCGGACTGGAAGTGGAACAGCTGGGACTGGAACCAGTGCCCATGTGGGTTGCTGCACTGCAAGTGGCAGCTTTACCTACTACACCACGGCGCCGGCCCTGGGAGTTGTGTTATAAAAGACTGCCTGTGTCAGCCACCTGGGAAGAAGAATGGCAGCGAGAGCCCATGGCAGGCGGGCACAACTCCACCAATCGCTCGTTCTGCTGACACTCGCTTAGCGTAAGGAAGGGACATGAACAGTGCTCAGTGACAGCTGGGAGGGAGCTCCCCTTGAGTGTGGTCCAGCCGTGGATCTGTGGGAGGTAAGTCTCTGGTTGAACACCCATGGTTGATGGCTGGAGAGGAGAGAAAGAAGGAGAAGAGGGAGAAGGAATGGCAGAGGTGGAGGAAGTGTGTGTGTGTGTGTGTGTGTGTGTGTGTGTGTGTTTGGGGCAGATGTGGGCAGGGGAGTTAAAGTGGGTAGGCAGGCACAGCTGTGCCAACACAAGGTGAGAGGGGGCTAAAATCCAGCCCCAGAGATATTAGTGTCTGGCTCAGTACTTAAGATACAGTTTGGAGGCCGGCATCGTGGCTCAACAGGCTAATCCTCTGCCTTGCGGTGCCGGCACACTGGGTTCTAGTCCCGGTATGGGTGCCGGATTCTGTCCCGGTTGCCCCTCTTCCAGGCCAGCTCTCTGCTGTGGCCAGGGAGTGCAGTGGAGGATGGCCCAAGTCTTTGGACCCTGCACCCCATGGGAGACCAGGAGAAGCACCTGGCTCCTGGCTTCGGATCAGCGCGGTGCGCTGGCTGCAGCGCGCTGGCCGTGGCGGCCATTGGAGGGTGAACCAATGGCAAAGGAAGACCTTTCTCTCTGTCTCTCTCTCTCACTGTCCACTCTGCCTGTCAAAAAAACAAAACAGATACAGTTTGGGGTGCCCACATCCCACGTTGGAGTGTCCGGGTTCAAGTTCAGATTGCATTCCCCATTCCAGCTTCCCGTAAGTGAACACCCTGGAAACAGCAGTGACGGCTTAAGTGTTTGGGTGGCTGCCACCACATGGGAGACCTGCGTTGCATTCCTAGCTCTGGCTGGCGTTTGGGGTGGGAACTAGCAGTCTATCTGTCTTATCTGTCCACCTATCTTTTTCGCTCTCTCTGCCTCCCAAATAAAGAAAAATGAAAACAAATGAAAAGCAGCTGTGGGTTTTTCGCAAAGGTACACACTCCGGCAGGCACCTGTATCTGTCTCCCCAGGGGAGCGTTTTTCTAATTTGCACTAAGGCACAGCGAGGCCAGAGGGAGAACAGTGCAATCTGAAAACAAAGCATGTTGGGACTGCTGTTGCAATGTCTTGTGTTAAGCACCCGCCCACGGCCCCAGCATCCCAGAGGAATGCCCCATGGCCCCAGCATCCCATAGGAATGCCAGGTCCAGTTCTGGCTGCTTCACTTCCAATCCAGCTCCCTGCTAATATGCCTGGGAAGGTGGTGGAGGATGGTCCAGGTGCTTGGGCCCTGCCACCCACGTGGGAGACCCAGATGGAGTTCCTGACTCCTGGCTTCCTCCTGGCCCAGCCCCTTCTATTGTAGCCATCTGGGGAGCAAACCTGCAGATGGAAGATCTCTCTCTTCCACTCCTCCCCATGCCACCAACCCTCCCCACCCCGCCTGCAACTCTGCTTTTCAAATAAATAAATACATCTTTAGAAAAAGAAAACAAAGCATGTCCACAGATTTGCTGTTGCTTTTAAATGTCAAAAAAAAAAAAAAAAAAAAAAAAAAAAAGGTGATTCACATCACCCTGTATTTCCCCTCTTGTCCGGAGGGGAAGCACTTGCAACCCGCAGGCCGGATGCACGCATGGGACGTTCCCCACAAAGTGAAAAAAGAAAAAGACCAGATCCTTCAAAGGAAAGATGTGCTCACACAATCATGGCTGTGTCATCACACGATTACATGTCCACTGAAGTTCTGAATTAACGTGCAGGGCTGGGGAAAATCCCCCTTGCTGTACAAGGTCTTGGAGGTCATTTGGTCTGGCCCAGCCTAGGGAGGAATACATCTATAGTGGGTTCATTGTTAAGTTGATGATTCTGTATGGCCCGTGAATGATGTCATAAATATCCAAATGGCTATTGGCAAAAAAAAAAAAAAAAAAAAAAAAATTCCCCTCCTCTGCAAAGAAGACCCAGCAGTGTCACTCGAGGGTGGGGTTACCAGGGCCACCTCACCTCCCTCTCTCCCCGGGGAGGCAGGCTGTTCACCGAGATGGGAAGATGACACCTGGTGCAGGTGGAGGACTCCCCCGAGGCTGCCCTCCACAGGAGCGAGGGTGGATGCAGGTGCAGGCGATGCTAGCGTGGAGGCACGGAAAAGCACAGATGGGGGAGCCAGGTTCCAGTTCTGCCCCAAGTAGTGGAGTGGTGGCCAGGGCCCAGCCAGGGAGCCAAAAACAATGCTCCCCATAGATCACAGAGCGGAGTCTCTTAAAATGGAAATGAACGTTTTAAAAAAAGGCCTTTCTCCGGGGAGACACAGGCAGTAAGTCAGAACCTCTGAGCGACCACTGGGGCCTGTGCTGGTTTTTGAATAACTTGCCGTTTAATAAATGTTCTATTTTTGACCCTGTAGGGAAATATATAGCTCTATGTGAAACTTATGGGCCAAAATAATTTAACCTTTTTTTCCATGTTATTTTTATAAATTGTGTGTTGGAGACAAATGATCTGGAAGCTCTCTTTGTAAAGTTTTGAGCTGAGATTGTTTGCTGGAAGACGATGTGCTTCTCAGATGGCTCATTCCGGGGGTTTTTGGCTACTTGTACTCAGTATCCACAGTTGTGGGGCCTGCAGGAAGCCCACGCGTGGAGTTTTGGGGCACGAACGTTGTTTGTTAAGAGCCTCATGATAATAACGCAAAGCACAGCGCACTCACTGTATTCTCTTCGAAGAGATTCATATGAAATAAAACAAAATTTAAAGCTACTTTTAGTTTGCTGCAGAAAAATTTGAAATCCATGCACAGAGAGAGTTTTTTAGAAGTTCATGAAAATGTGTACTATGAAAACATTATGTCTGGCTTTCAAAAATTTTTAAGCTTATTTATTTGAAAATCAGAGTTACACACATACATACACACACACACACACACACATACAGAGAGAGAGAGAGAGAGAGAGAGAGAGAGGGAGATCTTCTATCCACTGGTTCACTCCCCAAATGCCTGCAACAGCCAGGGCTGGGTCAAGTCAAAGCCAGGAGCAACGAACTCCATCCGGGTCTCCCAGGTGGGTGGAAGGGGCCCAACGACTCATCGGCCACCATCTGCTTCTGCCCAGTGTGCAACAGCGGGAAGCTGAGGCACCCGCCCACGTGGTGCTGCCTGTGAGCATCCTGAAGCGGTAGCTTCACTCACTGCACCACGATGCTGCCCCCGCGTTTCCAAAGTGTTTCACACCAAAATGAGCTTGCCTTGTAGTTCCATTTTCCATAAACTTTTTGAGGTACCCTCATATTATCTCTTCCATGGCCAGGGGAGTGTGTGTGTGTGTGTGTGTGTGTGTGTGTACAAATGGCATTTGAAGCCAGAGAATCTGTTTCTGTGATGGAGAAAGGGAAGCACTCAACACAGGTTTGAATCCAGTTGTGCACCTCTCCTAACCTCTGTGATTCTGGGCACACAGTATGTTCTTGCTGGCTTTCGTCTCGTAAGATCTTACCTGTCTCTGAGTGTCTTTGGGCAGAGGCAGAGTGTACTGGGGGAAAACCAGGACCTTGCACGGTCAACCATGACACCGGGTCCCGTTACCTTTCATGAGTGGCCACGGTAAAATCCCGGGAACAGACATCTCTTCCTTATTCTCATCACCCGGCACCATCCCTTTCTGCCCTGTGGGGGGAGAGCAGCCGTATCTGCAGCACCCAGCTGGGGTTCCCACTAACTGAACTCAGATGCGAGGGCTGAGCGAATTCAGGATCTGAGGCATGATGCAAAGGCCACGTGGAGTTTGGTTTTGCATGTTTTCTTTGAGCGCAGGCCAGCGAAGACCGTGGCCCCCATCATTTTTCTGCCGGGTGTGGAATAGTGCCATTGAAAGATGATTCCTGAGAAGGAATTGTCAAGTTTCTGCCTGGAACTGAATGGAAAAAACTTGATTGAAAAAATCCCAGACATGCACACAGAAGACTCAGAGAACCAAGTTTATATCTTTAGCTTGGGGCGTCTACTGCATTATTTCTCTCACTTGACTTGAAAAGGGATAAAACTCTGACCACAAGGCTCTTGTTGGGTTACAAATAAGATTTCTGATTATGTATTCGAGTCTGGGCCATAATAGGAGCCAATATTTGCTTCTTGTTCACCAGACTATAAGGTGCTTTTTCTATGTGTTTGACTTGCGGGTTTCTCTTAGCCACAAACTTAGGTATTACTTTTGGCCAGCATTGACCGACGGGAAAATGAAATCCTATGAGCACAGCACGGCATCATCAATAAGAGTGGTTTAGCCCGAGTCCTCCGCGTCCCGGGATTGTTACGGCCACAGGGTAAGGTCCCCAGGTGGCCACATGCCGAGAGCAATTCTCTGACACCAATGTGGTGCCCTACCATTCAGTTTCAATCCTGCCACTTCCTGGATTCCACCGGTTAAAGGACAAGGACCAATAAGACTGTCCTTAGTTCAGATGCCAGGATCAAGCCCGGGTCTTGTGCTACCCAGAATTCTACCTGATTTGGCAACAATTTGGGGGGTTCTTGTGGTTCCTTCTGGTTGAAGAATTCACTACCAGGACTCAGGGAACTCAGGAAAGCACTCTACTTACTGCTACTGTTTTATTACACGGGATGCACGCGGATAGCCAGGTGAGGATTCTCACAGGGCTGGGGCGTTTCCATGGAGATCTCACAGAATCCAGCACCAACTCGGAACCTCTTGGGGCCTCCTTGCCTTAAAGGTTCATCAAGGTTTCCTTATGCAGGCATGATTGATTTAATATTGCACATTGTCCCCAGTGTCTGGGCCCTCCTCAGAGGTCAGGAGGCAGAGCTGAAAATCCAGCCCCCTAGTCACATGATGGGTTTTCCTGGGGACCATCCCCCAGAAGCTGACTAGGGCCTTGTGATGAGTCACATCCTTAGAATAAACTTCAGTGTTGTAGAACATCTTGTTATTCACCACTCAGAGATCCCAAGGGTTTTGGAAGGTCTGCGCCAGGAACTGGGATGCAAACCTGTTGTACTCTTAATGATATCACAGCGACTTATAGCAGGTAGGTTCCCATGAGGACCAACAACAACCATGCCCCCCCTCTGCAGGTGCAAGCTGTGCCCTACCCCATCCCGTACAGGTGGATCCATTCCCCCTCCCTGGAATGGGACTGTTTCCAAAAGCTTGTGCCCGGAGCTTGAAAGACCTGGTGGCGTCTATGTTTTCTCCCTTGGCGCGCTCTGTGTTGGAGACCAGCTGCCACGCTCTTAGGAAACTTGATCAGATGTTTGGATGATGAGGGACTGGACTAAGAGAGAGCCTGGGGAGGAGAGGCCATCAGGGATGCTCTGGCCTCTGCCAAGCTCCCAGCTGAACGCAGCCATGTCAGCAGCCTCAGCTAGACCACAGGGGGCAGAAGATCCTCCCAGCTGTCCTGGGACAGCACTGCTGCTCAGTCACAACTTGTAGCTTTAAGACATTAAGTTTAGGGGCCGGCGCCGTGGCTCACTGGGTTAATCCTCTGCCTGTGGCGCCGCCATCCAATATGGGCACCAGGTTCTAGTCCCGGTTGCTCCTCTTCCAGTCCAGCTCTCTGCTATGGCCTGGGAAGGCAGTGGAGGATGGCCCAAGTGCTTGGGCCCCTGCACCTGCATAGGAGACCAGGAGGTAGCACCTGGCTCCTGGCTTCAGATCGGCGCAGCGCGCTGGCCATAGCGTCCATTTGGGGGTTGAAACAACAGAAGGAAGACCTTTCTCTCTGTCTCTCTCTCTCTCACTGTCTAACTCTGTCAAATCAAAAAAAAAAAAAAAAAAGACATTAAGTTTAGAATGACTTGTTACACAGAGGCGTATAACTAAAACATTGAGATCCTTCTGAGAGTTTAGACTTTGGCAAAAAGAAAGAAAAAGAAAAAGAAGTCCACAAAATGCCCTTCCTAGGAACACAGCAGTTACATGAAATTCTGCTGCAGACAGAATAGTGGGAGGGGGTGTGGTGGCACAGGGGCCAAGTGACCGCCTGTCACACTGGCATCCCATAGTGGAGTGCTTGTTAGAGTCTCCCAGTGGGTGCCCAAGCACTTGGGCCATCCTCTGCTGCTTTCCCAGGCGCATTAGTGGGGAGCTGGATGGGAAGTGGGACAATTAGGACACAAACTAGTGCCCGTGCGGGACGACTTTACCTGCTACACCACGGCGCTGGCCGCAATGTGCAGTTTTAAATGGAGGCCTGGGAATGACCCACGGCACTTCCTTGTTACTCTGGCGACTTAGTCGTGTGACCACACCTGGTGGCTGCCAGGTGCATAGACATGCGCCCAGTGGCCTTTTCACTCGGAGAGGACAAATGGACCCTGGTAGATAGTAGAAACATGTGCCGTGGATGTGTGGCAGTCTTTGAAAACAACTGGTATTTCTGAAGCACAGAGCCACGGTGCAGGGCTAAAAGCAGCACTGTGGGTACCAGGCCGGCTGTCAACAAGACTAATGCTTTAAAGGGACGACTCCCGTCTCTAGGTGTAAGGTCTGAAGTGTTTGTTCTAAAAGCTCATACGTTATCTTTAGTCACACCTAATATTCTACCCTTCTCATGACTTCCATGTTCTGCTAAGAGCCAGCTCTGCGAGTGGTAACAGCTCCGGATTCCAGGTCCTCAAGAGACGGGGCGTGCTTGGCTCTCAGTGGTGCCCCCACTGCCAGCTGCTTTCTTAGAATGATGCCCCCAATGGGTGTGCTGAGGCACAGCACCTGGGACGGCCAGCCTGCTCTTCTCACCAGCGTGGACTTGTGCCGGGAAACTTGCACCTCGTCTTCTTATTTTGTGTTACTTCCGCATCCCCACCTATCAGATGGGCATGTTTGACTCGGCTGCAGGCGCTGAAGTGCTTAAAATACGAGGAGTGTTCAAGGGATGCCATTTCACTCCGCAGCCAGTGCTAACATGGGCTTTTTACATACTCCCCATCTCTACAATGTAGCCAGTGCTTTATTTATCATCAAATTTGCATTTTGTGATGTATTCTTGAGCCAGCCAAAGTCATCTGAAAGCAAGCTCATTTCATGCAAAGTAGATTTAAATGTGACTGCTTTAAAATGGACCACCCTGTTTAAATGATTCTCCGGATGTAATTAGAAACTTGAGTTCCTTGGATAGGAAAAAAAAGGCAAGTTGAATGATGTCCCTCTCCCTGGGTAATTTTTGACCACGCACCAATAAAACTGCTTATCGTTAAATGATTTGTTCTTAATGCAACTTTCCCACAGTTTACCAGGAGGTAGTAGTTTAGGAATGATGTACTGTGTCTGAAAGTGTACAAACCGTGAAGTGTGCAGCTTCCAGGATCCCCTGCCTCATCAGACAACAAAGAAGAAAGAGGAGAGAGATAGAGATAGAGATAGAGATAGGAGAGAGAAAGGGGAGGAGAGGGGAGGGGAGGGGAGAGGAAGAAAGATGAAAGGAAAGAAAAAAAGGAAGGAAGGAAAGAAAAGAGAGGAAGGAAGGAAGGAAGGAAGGAATTAAAAGCCAGTGGTGTTGGGAGACAGTCCATGATCTCATTCTGACATACACTCTAAGCAATTTGATCTCCTAAATGAACTAAGAGTCTGTGGCCCGAACTGCTCTTCCTCCCAGCCACCATGAGTGATGGTGATGTTATTTGGGAGCCCTTCATCTAGAAGGTCACCATCCAAATGGGATCTGGTGGTATTTAGCATGCTTGTCAAATCTCTCATCCTCTCTACCACGGAGACATGCAGAGCAGAGCTGCCTCTTCCCAGGGCCTGATGGAGCCGAGCCTGGTGCCAGCCATTAAAAATGAAAGCCTGTTAAACTTTCAGGACATGCTTGCACGTTTTTGGGTGCCGCCAAGTTTTCAAGATTTGAGCCAGTTCAGTGGTAGCATCAGCAGACCAGCGTCTCCTAGGCAATGGAAGCAGTTGCCATGGAAACCCCAGAGCTGCACCCATCATCAGCTTTGCAATTTTGACAGTTCAGAAAGTGACTATTTAGGAATTTCAATTAAAGCAGAAATATACACATTTAGATGAGCAAAATGCTTAAAATTCTATAGGAAATGACTTAGATGTATACATATAATATATATACATATATATTTTAATCTGAATGCAGACTCCTAAATATACTCTGGGTGTGGAAATGAATTTCAGGAATAATGTGAAAAATGCTCAGTAAAGAAAAAAAAAAGATATTAAAGTTCTTTTATCCCCTTTCCTTCCTCGGAGAGGAAATAAGCACCAAGAATAAATAAGTTGTGAAAAATGATCAGCGGATTTTTTTTTTCCCCCAATGGGGTAGCCACAATATGCCACACTTGTTAAGTCAAAACTTGTGCATATTATTTAGAGAGATTTTAGAGTTCTATATTTGCCAGTTCCTCCTACTTGCACAGTTCTGGGCAGGACAGTCTTTCTCACACTGCCCTGGGAGTGTGAACTCTTCATCCCTTTCCCTGGGCAAGGATGGAAGAAGGGCTCCAGGTGGTGGAGCCCAGATCAGGGTCAGATTTCAATCCTGCGGAGCCCTGGTTACTCTTTAACTGTTGGACCACAACAGCTGCTCAAAAAGAAAACAGGAATATTCACAGACCTTTCAAATGGAAAGTCAGGCCCCATTAAAAAGTCTCATAAGGGGCCAGCGTTGTGGCTCTGGGGGTTAGCGACTTATGACACCAGCATGCCCATATCAGAACACTGGTCTGTGTTCTCTGCTCTGCTTCCCATCCAGCTCCCTGCTAATGCTCCCTGGAAGGCAGAGGAGTGCTTGGGCACCTGCCACCCACACAAGATAGAGCCCCTGGATCCCGGCTTCAGCCTGGCCCAGCCCTGGCTGTTGCAGCCATTTGAGGAGCAGATGGAAGATAAATAAGTAAATCTCTTTTAAAACCTCATAAGGCTGTTCAAGAACAAAACTGAGAGAAAAGAAGCAGGTCCTGCTACTAGAGACAGCCAATGTTAATACTATCAATATTGGTTAATACTAAATTATTAGTACCTCCAAACTCACTACTAAGAACTGCTGTGATGTGTATCTTGGGCTGTCTCTTCCATCAGATCTATGCTCTGTGTCCCGAGAGACTGACCCACACACTGGACTATATCACCTGGACCCACTAACTCTAAATTTCTGGCTGATCTTGGCCATGGAGATGTAGAGAAGAGATAAGAAAGATGGGTGTGCTCATCCCCAGGCCCTGCCTGGCCCCTTCCACCTCCAGCCTGGGGTTGGTGCTCCATTTTGGCCTTTTCACCATCCCTACTTATTCCTGAAACCTGGCTCCACCTCTGCCAATAGCACCGACCCTCAACAACTCTTCATTTAAACCATGCTTCGCTGCTGTGTCCCTCCCAGCCCTGACGGCCACTGTGGCGGGTATTTCTATGGTGAGTATTTCTATGTGGTCCCAAGCCCTGTTCTCCAATACATTTTTTCCAATGTAGATTCTAACCTTTACATTCTCAACTACAGTGAGAAGAAATTATAATTAATCTTAATTTTAAGCAACTTTGAGATTTTTGGACTTAAACAGTTATGACTTTTAGTTAGAAAAAAACATTAGGACATTTATTGCTTTGGGACAAGTTGCTTATATTATTTAAAAAATGTGCACTTTCTTCTACTGATCCTCTCTGTACCTTGACTCTCAAAGCACACTCACGTTGTAGTTCATGGCCATACCCCAGTGCTGTGATTAGCTCAGCAGAGGGGACAACACCATCACTGAGATATAGAGACAAGATCACAAGCTCCACCCGGCTCCTTTGTGGTTGGGGAGGGGTGACAGGACTTGAACTTGGACCAGTGTGAATCAAAAGTGTATGCTGTCTCATTGAAACTGCTGCGCTGAGGGTTTGGCTTTTTTGAGGCATATCTAATGGGCCCATTCAACCAGTGTTCCTTGTACACTCAGCAGAGAGCAAACCCTCCATTAAATCGGGGGATACAGATAGAGCTGAGCAGCCCACAGCCTACTCAGACCAACAATCCCTTAAAGAGAAAACATTAAGCTTGAATATTTGCTCTTTACCAATTCAGAACAGAAGTTCAGAGCCATATTGGAAAATCCGCAACACACACACACACACACACACACACACACGTACACAGTAGCCCAGTGTGGGGAGGTGAGGTCCAGTAAGCGCATATGAAACAGGAGGGAACTTGCCAGGGCCTTGTCTAAGTGACTTCATGGGGGTCTACACTATGATGTGGCAGAGACATTTCTCCAAGGAGGACCCTGACATTAGGAGCGAACTCCTTGGGAGGCTCCTCTGGTATTCCCAGTGCAGTTAATGGAAGAAGGAGGGGCTCCCAGCCTCCTCTCTCACTGGTGCCTTTGGGAACTCCCACCCTTCCTTCTACAGCCGGGTGACCGAGTGGGAACCCATACACCCACTGCCTCCACTCAGGCCGGGTCTCTCCCACTGTCAGCATCCCCCGCCCCCAGCGTGATGTGCTTGCTACAATCAACGACCCCCATCAACACGTCATCATCACTCAGAGTCCACGGTCTCCATGAGGGAGTTACACCTTCTGCTGGTTTGGACAAATCTATGTGACGTGTATCCATCAGTGCAGCATCACACAGAGTAAAGTCACTGCCCCGAGAGGCTTGGCGGCTCTGCCTATTAACCTCTGGCAGCCACTGAGAGTTTTACTGTCTTCACAGTTCTGCCTTTTCCTGGAGGTCCTGTGGTTGGAATCACGCAACAGGCAGCTTCTCAGATGGACTTCTTACACTTGGGAGCAGGTGTTCGGGTTTCCTCCGTGTCCTTGGCTTAATAGCTTGTTTCTTCTCAGTGCTGAGTAATATTCCAATGTCTGGATATGCCACAGTTGACTACTGTACTAACCTAATCCCGGTTGCTCCCACGTTTTGAAAATTATGAACGCACCTGTGCTTTGAGAATTCTTTGGATATTTTGTAAAATACTTTACCAGGTGTGCCTTTTGTGAATATTTTCACCCAGTTCATTGCTTTTCATTCTCTTGACAATGTCTTTTTGCAGAGCAGTTTTTTTTTTTTTTTTTGCACTTGAATGATGTCCAATTAATCAATGACTTCCTCCATCCCTCAGGGTCATTCTTTAAAAAGTCAGTACCAGGCCCCATATCACTGATTTTCTCCCGCACTATCTTCTAGGAGGTTTTTAGTGTTACATTTTACATTTAGGTCTGTGATTCATTTTTTACGTTTTATATTGGCAATTTCAAACTCTGCACCTAAGAGAACAGAATGTGCCCTCGTCCATCACCCAGTGTCAGCAAGCCTCAGTGCTGCGCCTGTCCTGTCTCACTCATCTCCCCTCCACTCTGCGGCGTTAGTTTGCGTGCTCAACCTGACATCATTTCAGTTCTAATGACTTGGGGGAGGTGAACTTCTCAGAGAGCAATGAGGGTCAGAGACCCGACTGCATGTTCTGGGTGGGTTGGTCCCTAGTCTGGGGCACTGTTTTAAAAAGGGAATTCCTACAGTGGCCTGGCTTGCTTAGTTAGATGACATCTGTAAGTCCGGGTTGATTTGCACAATTCCTTCTTGATAGAGTGGATCGTGCTAGCTTGGAGGAACTGGTTTTTGTACCTCTGCTTATGGACCCACCTGAGTAGTTTCATTTGCTTTGAGACGGGGGTCATTATCAGGACTAGATGGAAGCAAAGCAGGCAGATATACCTAATTCAAAGTCATCAAGTAACGAGCACAAGCGGAGAAACAGATAAATTTCCCAAACTCTAAGATAAACAGATACTATTCATTGTGCAACGCGTGTACAGTTGCCTGCAAGCCATTGTTAGTGTCCGTTCACAGATTTTTATTTATCTAACTTATTTTCATTTATTTGAAAGTCATAGACACAGAGAAACACACACACACAGAGAGAGAGAGAGAGAGAGAGAGAGAGAGAGAGATCTTCCATTGGTTGTTTCCCTTGCCCGAATGCCCACAATAGCCAGGGCTGTGCCAAGCTGGAGCCAGGAGCCTAGAACTCCATCCAGGTCTCCCATGTGGGTGGCAGGAACCCAGGTACATGAGGCCTCGCACGCTGCCTCCCAGGGTTCTCCTTAGCAGGAAGCTGCATCGAAGCAGAGGAGCCAGGATTCGAACGAGGCACTTGGATATGGAATGTGAGCATCCCAAGGGATGACTGAACCATGGCACTCGAAGCCCATCCCAGATCACAGAGTTTTGCTACAGAAATGGGCTGTAGAGACTGTTTGGTCTAAAAATCCTCATTTTACAGAAACAGAGACACTAAGTTATTTACTGAAGGCCACAAAGCTTGCTTTCTGAGGCTACAGCCTGAGAAGCTGCTCATTTGGCCACACAGCCCACAGCGCTGTGTCAGTGGTGGAAGCGTGACCACTTGAAACCTTGGCAAGGGGCAAGCCTAGGCCTAAGGGCCTTTAACAGCTGGAACTCATCTCGAGAAGGCACGTACTTATTTGGGACAAGTATACCCTGGGTTGGTACTAAATCCATACAAGTGATAATATGGAAAAGCAGGTGATGGAAGAAAATTAGGACCATTTTTAAGGAAAGGTCCGTCGCAGTAGCAGGGAAAGACCAGATGGCAGTGTGGGGCCAGGGTGAAGCTGGAAGGCTGGGAAGACGGCAGCCCCAGCGAGCCGCAAGTCCTTTGCTGATCGAGAAGTCACTCCAGGCCAGGTGCTTCAAAATGCCGCTTCATGGCACAGCTGGTAGAGCTGCCTCCTGCCGTGCCAGCATCCCATATGGACACTGGTTCGTATCCCGGCAGCTCCACTTCCAATCCAGCTCTCTGTTACTAACAGCAGAGGGTGGCCCAAGTGTTTGGTTCCCTGCACCTATGTAGGAGACTGGGATGAAGCTCCTGGCTCCTGGCTTCCCCCTGGCCCAGTACTGGCCATTTGTGGCCATCTGGGGAACGACCCAGCGGATGGATAACCTCTCTCTCTCTTTCCATTTCTTTCTATAACTCTAACTTTCAAAATAAATAAATCTTTTAAAAAATGTTTGTGGAAAAAAATGGAATTAAGCATAGGTTTACTTGGTTCAGAAAATTCTGAAATCAGCATAATTTTTTCATAGTATTCATTTTATGTCTACTTTTTGAAGACCCTCCTATGCAAGAATTTCAAAAATTTGTTTGCAAAATAAATTCACCCTTTAATTCCTTATTTCCAAATACTTTTTGAAATATTTCTGTAATTACATGATGTTAGGTGAGGTACAGCATCTATAAAGGAGAGAAAAATCTCCCTCTCATGGAATGTTCACAGGTGGGAATACACAAAAGCCCCCAGTGCTAAGAAACCGCCTCCACACATTCTGTGGCTGACTCAGTTCTCGCACTTTCGGGGGTGTCCAGGTAGAGGTGACCTTGAGAGTTAACTTTCAGATTTGGGTGTTTGACGTAACGGGGAAAACCCTGCGTGGGACATGGCCATCCCGTATCAGAGTGCTGGTTCCTAACCCAGCTCCACTCCTGATTTCAACTTCCTGTTAACACAGCAGGTGATGGCTCAAGTGCTGGGGTCTCTGCCACCCTTGTGGGAGACCCGGATGGAGTTCCTAGCTCCTGGCTGTGGCTCGGCCTAATCTCAGCTGTTGCAGGTGTTTGGGGAGTAAGCCAGTAAAGTCAAGGTCTCTCTTTCTCTCTGTGTGTCTCTGTCTCTCTGCCTTTAAAAAAAACTAAAGAATTAACTTTTAGGACTAGCACCGTGGCACAATGGGTAGGGCTGCCACCTGCAGTGCTGGCATCCTATATGGGTGCTGGTTCAAGTCTCTGCTGCTCCACTTCTGATCCAGCTCTCTACTATGACCTGGGGAAGCAGTAGAAGATGGCCCAAGTGTTTGGGCCCCTGCACCCACCTCCTGGGAGACCTGGCTTTGGTTCCTGGCTTTGGGTCAGCTCAGCTCTGGCCATTGCAGCTACACGGGGAGTGAACCAGCAGATGGAAGATCCCCCCCCCCCCTTTCTCTCTCTCTCTCCCTGTGTCTGCACCTGCCTCTGCCTCTCTGTAACTCTGCCTTTCAAATAAATAAATCTTAAACAAAAACTAACTTTTGGCACCCCATATGGGTGCCGGCTCTAGTCCTGTCTGCTCCACCTGGGAAAGCAGTGGAAGATGGCCCAAGTGTTTGGGCCCCCACACCCCTTTGAGAGACCCAGAAGAAGCTCCTGGCTCCTGCCTTGAGATTAGCTCAGCTCTGGCCATTTGGTGAGTGAACCAGCAGATGGGAAACCTCTCTGTCTCTCCCTCTCTCTGTCTATAATCTGCCTCTCAAATAAACAAGTCCAAAAAAAAAAGAAGGGGCCAGTGCTGTGTTGTAGTGGGTAAAGCCTCCGCCTGCAATGAGAGCATCCCATATGGTAGCCAGTTTGAGTCCTGGCTGCTCCACTTCTGATCCAGCTCTCTGCTATGGCCTGGGAAAGCAGTAGAAGATGGCCCAAGTCTTTGGGCCTCTGCACCTGTGTGGGAGACCCAGAGGAAGATCCTGGCTCCTGGCTTCAGATCAGTGCAGCTCCAGTGTTACGGCCAATTGAGGAGCGAACCAGCGGATGGAAGACTTCTCTGTCTCTCTCTGTTTCTGCCTCTGTCTCTCTCTCTGCCTCTCCTTTACTCTCTGGGTAACTCTGCCTTTCAAATAAATAAATCAATCTTTTAAAAAAAGAATGAACTTCCATTTATTCAAGAAGGTATGCCAGGGCCTACGTGGCTCCCACAACAAGTGTTAACCACAGAAGGCGAGCTGCCCTTGGTGAGCCTGGCGTGGGTGGGCATGGGAGTCACCGTGGGTGAAGAGAGAAAAATAGCTCCCTGTAATATGGGTTGTTGAGCTTTATGGGCTTCCTTGGAATGAGTTAAATTCTCTGCTGCGGCTGAACGTAATTCACCAGTGGGCCGCCTCCCCCAGATAGATAGTTTAGAAATTATTAGAAACGCCGAGCCTGGCCCACCCTAGAACCTGGAGTCCCACCCCACATTCACTCAGGTCCTAAAGGGACAAGTGCTGAATGCCACCCCGTCCAGGGACTCCTCTTTGTCCTGGAAGCTAAGCGTCAAGTCTTCCCAGCTTGCCATCTCTGGGGTAATTAAAGGGAGAGAGTAAATCACATATTGAAAAACAGCCCTGAGTATTAAGTGCACGTCTGTCCTCAAGACTGGAATCTACACAGAGTGGAGGGGACCTGGGGTTTGCATTACACACATCGCCCCGTGAGATCATTAGGAACACTTCAAGCACTTGGCTTTTGGGGTAGCCACAGCCCCTCCCTTGTGCCAAGTAAATGCAGTCGGATTCAGCCAGGAGCAAATTAGGGAGGCAAAATAAAGCATGCTCACGGAAAACCAGCAAGAAACTGCACTGTCTACTATTAGAAAAATTAGAGACCTTTTAACAACGCGAGGCCGTTTTGTGTTGGAAATAAAAGAGGCCCTGAATGGAGAATGCCAGGCCCGGAGCCTCGGGCTGGCGTCCAGGTGAGGTCAGATGTGGATGGAGGGGCTGGCCCTGGGCGATGCTGGGTTCTCGTCGGCCCTTGTTAGCTGGGGAGCGAACACTTCCCAGGGGTCCAGACGTGTGAAAATTGGCCAAGCACCAACTTTCCAAATCCGTGGCGTATTTTCTTGGTGGACTTCCTTGTGTAATTTCCCATGTAAGAGGAAAAATAGCACAGGCAGCATTTTCCAGAAGACTGGCGCTATGTCAGTTTCAGTCCTCGGAAACTCAGTTCTGAACTAACAGAGCTTCCATAACAAAGTCGAGTCCCAGCCTTTTTTTTTTTTTTTAATGTTTTTTTTTTCTTCTCTATTTCCTTTTAGACCTCATGGTCACAGCTCATATATTAAGATTCTAATTTGTTTAACATCTAGGTGCTGAGCAAAAAGGCACCACTAAACACTGATGGATAGGGTAGCTACTGGGTAGTGATAAGCGGAGGCGCGAGAGGCAGAGAGAGAGAAAAATACACAGACGAATTTCATTTCCTAATAGGCATTGTGCCTGGAAACCCGTATAAAGATCTGACATATGTATTGCTCTAAAGACTGTGAATGTTTAAAATGTCATCTTAAATTAGTGAGTGTCTTTAACTCTTCACTCTTTGGTCAAGTTTTAGAGATGTTTATTACACACCATAAATCTTACTCATATCCACATAAATCGAGCTCCTAACCACGAGGGAGACAAGTACGTGGACTTGCTGATCTGAGATTCTGAAGGAGTGGATGAAATCAAATATCAGGACTGGAGAGAAGACCCATGCAGAGGGAAGTGGACTGGGGAGACGGAATAACAACCTTCCCACCTCCACTGGTGAGAAGAACCTGTTGATCTCTGAAATTCTGTGTAGCAGTCTGAGGCGGTCCGGTTTCTGGTGCAGCATCATGATGAGTCACTTCCTAGATACCTGACTGCAGATTAATATCAGCTAGTTCAGTGATGGTGGATAAAATAAATGGAATGCACACCAAAGTTTAAGACAGAAGGGAAAAAAAGAGGCAATGCATACAGGTTCTGGGGTTACCTGCCACAGAATTCCAGGGAATGTGGGAACAAAGATGGCAAGAGTTGTGGGAAGAAAACCTGTGTTCAGAAAAACAGACCAGCAGCTCCCAGGTGACTGGGTCCCAGCACTGGTAACCAAGGGAAAGAGATACGGTTGATAGTCTTTTTTATTGTTCCAACTAAGAGGGTATTTAAAAGTTATTAGCTGTTATGTTGTATACTTCTATACAATGGTGATCCTTTTACTTGGAATTTTAAAAACTGGCCACAGTGGGTGAGGCTGTGGCTTGCGATGTCAGCATCCCATGTAGACACCGGTTCAAGACCCGGCTGCTCCACTTCTGATCCAGCTCCCTGCTGATGTACCTAGGAAAGCAGTGGAGGCTGGCCCAAGGACTTGTGCCCTTGTGGGAGACCCAGAAGAATCTCCAGGCTCCTGGGTTTGGAGTCCTGGCCTTTGCAGTCTTTTGGGAAGTGAATCAATGGAAGGAAGATCTCTCTCTCCCTCCCTCATGTTCTCTCTCTGTAACTCTGCCCTTCAAACAAATAAAAATAAACCTGAGCAACAATGCAAAATTGGGCTTGCTGTCATTTCCTCTCTTATCACAAGTCAGCTTTGGCGCAGACACCTGCTCTGGAACCGCCACAGGTTTTAGGGAGGTCGATTGTTAATCGAGGAAGAGTCACGGTATGTAGGACAACCCTGCTCACCCCTGCACCTTGGCTGTAGCAGCTCTGTCCCAGCGGCTCTGGTCTGCTGACTGCTCAGGTTCCTGCACAGACAGCTTGGGAGTTGGGTGCAGGTGTTCTGCTAGGGGTCCCCAGACGCGACCTGCGAGAGATACCGGCCGAGGAATTCTGCACCGTGCTAGATCTAAGGACCTCTCTCACTGCCTGGAGCCTCCTCCTTCAGCTTCAAAGTTTTAGAACAAGCCACACCTGCTCCTGCAAATCCACCCGCCGAGCCGCCTTGCCCCGGGGTGAAATAGAGTGGACTGCACGTTTGGCTGACCCGCAGGGCAATGGAGACAGCATTTTAAAAACGCAGGTGTGATTCTCCAGCTCTGGAAAGTCTTTTGTAGAGTTTCTCAGGTACGTCCTGGAAGCTGCACTAAAAAGGTGAGGCGAGGTGGGGCGGGGCGGGGCGGGGTGGGGTGGGGCAGGGAGAGATGAGGCCAGGTGAGGTGGGGCGGGGCGGGGCGGGGCAAGAAGAAACCTCTCTGATGACTCAGAAACCCAGGTTGCAGGTCCGGGTTTGTCCTGGGCTTTTGCTTTCCCAGGAGGGAGCTGGGGTCGCGTCCTCTGTGACACTTCTGCACACTTGCTAGTTTTCTCCCTCAGCAATTGCCCCTCCTGGCCCCAGGTCCACCCCAGGGTGTGCGTGCGCGCGCGCACACACACACACACACACACACCAATTTATGAAAACTTGAGGCAGGAAAATACATTCATTTCCACAAAATCTAGTATAAGCCTGGCACACACTAAAGAACAGATAAACAAATATTTATGCGACGTAACCATGAACAAATCCTTTCCAACACAAAAAGCCTGCATTTCTGTCTTTCTCACTGATGCGCAGTGAGATAAGTCACAGGAAGTTTACACTCACTGGGAGTGATAAGCTGAGAATTAGGCGGCCGGATGCTATGGGAAGGCTTAGGTTCACAGCATCCCTGGTTCAGTATATTCCGTGGTCACACAAACCTGTGATCGCTAAGATGCTTTTAGCTCTAAAATTCAATGATGAAAAAATGAAAATAACTTTCTTTCTCAAGTTACAAGCTGGCTTACATTTTTCAGGTTGAGCATCCCTAATCTATCTTAAATCCAAAATGCTCCAAACCCCAAACTTGGGGCTGGCGCTGTGGCATAGTGGGTAGGGCCGCTACCTGCAGTGCCGGTATCCCATATGGGTGCTGGTTTGAGACCTGGCTGCTCCACTTCTGATCCAGCTCTCCACTGTGGCCTGGGAAAGCAGTGGAGGATGGCCCAAGTCCTTGGGCCCCTGCACCCATATGGGAGACTCAGAAGAAGCTTCTGGCTCCTGGCTTTGGATATGCACAGCTCTGGCCATTTTCAGCCAATTGGGGAGTGAACCAGTGGAATGGAAGACTGCTCGCTCGCTCTCTCTCTCTCTGTAACTGTATTTCAAATAAATAAAATAATTCTTTTCTTTTTTACAAAAAGAGTACCTGAAAAAGTTCATGGAAAAATAAAGGTTAAAGGTAAGTTCATTTCTGTACAAAAAAGTTTTGCGACTCATGCATAGCTTTTTCATAATACATATTTCCATGAACTTTTAAAAATATTTTAATATATTTATTTTATTTATTTAACAGGCAAAGAGAAAGAGACAAACAGAGACAGAGAGTGCCCGTTGACTGGTTCATGCTCCAAGTGCTTGCATGGGCTGGAACAGGGCCTGGGCTGAATCCAGGAGCCAAGAACTCGACCCTGGTCTCCCACGTGGGTGGCAGGCACTCAGCCACTGGAGCCCTCACCTGCCTGCTTCCGTATGCATTACCACGGACCTGGGAGGAGGAGAGCAGGGACTCGAACCCCGGCACTCAGCTGGGATGCAGGTATCCCAACTGGCTTCTTAACTACCAGGCCAGACCCCCACCCTTGCCTGAACTTCTGGAAGACTGCCTCATGTGTTTGGATTTCAAAGTGTACTCGCACCAAAATAAACTTAGCTTTTAATTCTGTTTATCCATAAACTGTTGGAACTACCCTCTTACATGAAGCAGATACATTTTGTGTATATACTTGGATCCCTCCCTAAGATATCTCTTTGTGTATATGCAAATATTCCAAAGTCTGAAAAAAAACAAAACCTTCTGGTCCCACGAATTACACCATTTTAAGGGACGCACAATTGCAGCGTGAGGCACTGGCCCCTCCATTACTCTCTTTATGATTACTGTTGCAAAAAACAAAGGGTACTACTAGCAAAGTTCATTCTGCTTTGATGAAACAGTCAATAGAGAAACTCAATGAAAGACTTTATCTGAGCTCTTATCATAGATGTCTCTTTAAGGAGTATATTCTGTGACCAGTTTAAACAGCTACAAAAGCCTATAGAAACAAAAGATGTTAAAATGCCAGTCAAAAAATTAAAAGCTAGAATGCTCAATCCTTGAAAAATGAGGAGGGGGCCAGCGCTGTGGCATAAAAGGTTAAGCGTTCGCCTGCAGTCCTGGCTTCTCCTGTGGCACCAGTTCAAGTCCTGCTGCTCCACTTCTGATCCAGCTCCCTGCTAATGGCCTGGGAAGGCAGTGGAAGATGGCCCAAGTGCTTGGACCCTTGCACCCTTGTGGGAGACCCAGAAGAAGCTTCTGGCTCCTGGCTCCAGACTGGCTCAGCCCTGGCATTTGCAGCCATTTGTGGGGTGAACCCTGCATGGAAGATCTCTCTCTGTCTCTGTCTTTCTCTCTCCTTTTCTTTCTGTATCTCTGCCCTTCAAATAAATAAAAATAAATGTCTAAAGAAAATGGGGAGAAATTTGAAGAATACCTTAGCATTGAACAGACCCCCAAACCCCCATCAAAACATCAGCTTCACGTGGTGGAATATTCTCAGCCTAAACTGATGTTAATCTAGATTTGAACGTTGTGCCATCGTGAGAAATAGACCATTGCAAATAACCAACCTCCCAATGGTAGTCTACAAACATTGACGCACTTGGCCAGGATTCTAGATAAGTGCCAGAAAACACCACCCATACACCAACACCAGGGTTTGTACGTCTACACACCCAAGCTCATCTGCTGTTGCTAAATCTGCTTAACGCTAATGACTAGAATGCATTTTTAATAAATTAATTTGGAAGAGATGGTGCTCTGGAGGGAAGTTGGAACTTGCCTTCCTGATATTAATAGTTAACGTGGAAGCATCAATTCAGGGGCACAGCTGCAGCTGTTGAAATAGAGTCTAGCCAAAGCCACCCCCAGGGCACACGACCCTCATCTTGCTGTAGGTTTCATTGGGTTTGCATGGACAGGATCATGTTTGAAAACCACACATGAGGTTCTGAGTATATGTTTTAAGCTTTCTGTTCTACAGCCCGGACAAATGGAGTCTTGTCCACGCAGCACCTGCACGTGGTGTGTTCCATCTGTGGACCTGCAAGGTAGCTGGCTGGAGGCTAAGTTGTGTTCATCATAATATGATGGAGAATAACAGTTTAACTAGGACAAAGAGGATCAGGGCCACGTGCCAGCTTTATCCAGCTGACCTAAAAAAAACCTCCCAGTGTGCGTCAATGCCTGTAGGTTAATCCCTATGATTCCAACTGCTCAAACCCAGTGTTTGCACGGACGTCTGTACTTTTCTAGGTCACCACGGTCTAAAATTGGGTGAGCCAAGTGGGAGAAGTAGTCAGTCGGGTTAGCAACAATGGCTCCATTACGATTTTTCCTCTTACAAGACCTAATTGGATCTCCTGGGACCTAATTCCTTGTGGCCAAAAGAATGTTCACTTCCAGAGGACAAGGACACTTTCTGTTTTGTACTGAGCACACGGCGTCTGCAGGGGTCTGGCATTTGGGAGGCGCTCCACACATCGGTGTTGAAGAAACGAGGGAATGAGTGGCCTCTGTTCTCCGTCACGGGCACAGTAGCTTCACCTGGCCACTTCCCACGTTTCCTACACTTGTGCCGTCAGCCCTTCCTATCTGTGAGTGCAACTTCCAAGGATCCAGCCAGTCGCCAACTGAAAGTATTCAGGGAAAGAATTGTGTTTGTACGAAATATGTGCAGACTTTGTCATTATTCCCTAAACAATGCAGTATAACAACAATTTACATAGCATGTGCATTCGGATTAAGTATTACAAGGAATGCATAGATGATTTAAATTATGCAGGAGGATGGGGGTGTGTTCTATGTTTTATAGAAGGATTCAGCATCCTGGGATTTTAGTCTCTGCAGAGAGGCCTGGAACTAGTCCCCCCGGGGACACCAAGAGATGACCCTATTGCCTGTCCCTCCCTTTGCTGTGATCTGAGGTGATAATTACCATTTGTCTTACATCAATAAGACATAATTGTTTTCCCCACATTCACCAGACTCTTAAGGATATCCAAGGACCATTTTCTGCATAAACATGCAAGCCTCATAATATCACCATCAGCCTTGTATTGAAAATTAATGACTATTTCATAAAATATTGAGACCTAAGACTGGCACTTAAAACAAAATTATCCTTTTTTCCCCCTTAAAAATGCTCCTGATTAGATAACTGCCAGGCCTCAGTAATGTTGTGGAAAAAAAAAAAAAAACTTGCAAGCACTAAGAGATCAGAGTGACACTGTGCGCCTGGCCCTCACGCGAGCGAGCGGCTGGTGGCTGCTGGGTACAGCACCCATTAGCATGAGTTAATGAGTTAGCGTCCCCTTCCCTGTCACACTCCTTGGCTGTTATTAGCCCAAACCTGAACTGTAGCTTAATTGCAGAAGTCAGCCCGCCCACGGCACACAGAGGGCACGGTCCCCATTGTTGTGATTGCATTCAAAGCACTAATTGGGGGGACGGTGACAGACAACATGCCCTGGCACTACACAGAGCAGCAGGTGGGGTGCTGAGAACAGGGATCCGGAGAGGAAGAACTGCATCGTCAACACCACCAGGATTGGGGTTTTTCTCGCCCTACTCAGCTTTGCTCATCAAAGTACATTTCCCACGTCCATGAGGATTTAACAAATCTGGCTTCTCCCATTCTGCCTCAGTCCCTTCCAAGTTTCTTGAATGTGAAGTTGATCACTTCTTAGTCTCCATATAAGCTCTCCCCTCACACCTACTCCAGTTCCCTACCACCTTCTTGAAGCTTCTGTTCGTCTACCCAGAGATTTTTTTTCCCTTTGGCTCTGAACCAACTGGAGAATCAGAAATACTTGAAAAGGAAAAAAACACAAATTTTTGTACTCAGGACTTTGGTTTTGAATGTTTAAGTTTAGTTAGAACTCTTAGTATTTTTAGGACACTTCAGTTTTGGAATATTTGGGGTTTGCTCACTCTATTTAATTCACATGGTTCTAATTGGCTGTCATCTCTTTATACTCACATTTCTCCATCTTAGAGATGGATATAATCATTCCAAATGTCCACTTGCTGCCAGTATCAATTAAGATGATTTTAGTTGTGCATGATGGTAAAGAGCTCAACTGAGCTAAGTAAAAAAGGAATTCTTGAAAGATTTATTTGAAAGATAGAGTGAGAGAGAGAGAGAGGTGGGACAGAGAGAGAGTATATGTAGGTGTGAGAGAGAAGGGGAGAGAGAGAAAAAAATCTTCTATCCACTGATTCATTCTGCAAATGACCACAACACCCACAGCTGGGCCAAGCCAAAGCCAGGAGGAGCCTGGAACTCCTCCCAGGTCTTGCATGTGCTGGCTCCAGACACCTCTAGTAGGAAGCTGGGTAAGAAGCAGAGATGGGCCTCCATCCCACGCTCCCCCATACAGGTTGCAGTCATCCCACGCAGTGGAGTAACCTGCTGTGCCACAAAGACTCCCCATCAAAGGGACTCTTAAAACATAATTGAGGCCAGCAGCTCACTAGGCTAATCCTCCACCTGCGGTGCCGGCACCCCGGGTTCTAGTCCCAGTTGGGCGCTGGATTCTGTCCCAGTTGCCCCTCTTCCAGGCCAGCTCTCTGCTGTGGCCAGGGAGTGCAGTGGAGGATGGCCCAAGTGCTTGGGCCCTGCACCCCATGGGAGACCAGGAGAAGCACCTGGCTCCTGGCTTTGGATCAGTGCAGCACATTGCGCTGGCCGTAGCAGCCACTTGGGGGATGAACCAACTGAAGGAAGACCTTTCTCTCTCTCTCTCTCACTGTCTAACTCTGCCTGTCAAAAAAAATTTTTTAAAAAGGCATAATTGGAAGGTCAAGGAGCAGTGCTGGTTTCAGACGCGCTGTGTCACCAGGACTTGCCCGTTCTTGTCCCTTCCTGCTCTCAGTTTAGCTGCTCTCCTGGCTTTGAACTACTTGGCTACTTTGTGCATAGCCGAGAGTTCTATGGTGCTCAGGGGACTGGGGCTACAGTCTCACAGAGCCCTCTCTCCAGTTGCAAATTTATAGAGAAGAGAGATACTGGGCTTCCTGTTCTTGAATCTCATTGACCTTGATTGGCCAGATTGGGTCAACATGCCCACCTGTGAGCCAATCACAATGGGTGGGAACGTAATGGGTTGCACTGATTGGATTGCCTTAGAGCAGTGCTTCACTCCTGGAGCCCTGGAATAGAGTCTGCTGTGTGAGAATAACGTTGAGGGTGGAGCTCCTGCCACAACATGAGGGTACTACTGCCTCAAGACGGGAAAGTGGTAGCATAAATGACTAACATGCACCCACTGAACTGCCACAGGAGCAGCAAGAATTGAAATCAGGAAAGAGTTTTGAATCTCTTAAAAGGCAGAATGAATTTATAAGATGCAACAAAAAATATTTTTTTTTGTAATCCTGACATAGGGAGATAGAAGTAGCACGTAATACGAACTAAGAGCTATTTGGCATCTGTCAGAGGGAGAGTGCTGGGATGCGACCGAGGTAACGTGAACAAAATTACATTGAAAATTGAGAAAATGTTCTCGCCATGTCGAGGTCCTCTTTCGCAGCTTGCTGTTTTCCAGCGTGGGCTATTGTGAAAGATGAGGCTGCTGTCGTCCACGGATCGACGTGGTCTCATCTCCTGTGGTTCTTGCCTGCTACGGACTTTGAGAAGAAGTCAATTAGAGACGTTCTTCAGCCAGTATCATAATGAGTAATGGGAGCATTTCCATGACTGCTAATGGCTGGGTTTACAAGATGCCTCAAAGCATCAGTGGGGATGTTTGGCAGCAGCACATTAGGAGTGTGATTATCACCATAAATTACGTTTATGTTGATATAATTAGCAGTTAAAAGCTAAAGTAATATTTATACCGATACAAGTTCTATCGAAGCCACACGAGTGCAAACAGACTGTGAATGTTGATATGGTGGGAGTAATTTGATCTTGCAAGGTGGCAAAATGGGATATTTCTAGAAGTGAGTTAGTCTACTGGTCTACTACCGTCCTCCATTGCGGCCCCAGCGAGAAAGTGAAAACATCAGCAACACAACTTGCCACACCTAAGCCAGCTCCACTGAGGCTAAGTAAGATCCCTCTTGGGCGCTCTGGCCTGCAGTTACCCACGCTGAAAAGAGAGGGAGAGTGAGAAACAGAGGAGGAATGAAGAAAACTAGCTAGCTGGCTGTGGGTACAAGGGCAGCGAGGACAAGGACAGGGTCTTGCCGGTGTAGGTCACTGCCCACAAGGGCCATCAGTGGAAAAGCCTATCCCAGTTGACAATGATGAAGGGCTGTTCTGAAGCATGCTTGCTTTCTACTAGCTTTCTAATGCCCAGAGGACACAGCCCATGGGCTGAATGAAGTGGGGGATGGGGGTGGACAGATCTGGCTCCACATCCCAGAATCACCACTTCTTAAGAGTAGGCCTGAGCTTCATTTTCTCCACCTGAAAAATCGGGCACACGCTTCCAGTCCAGGTCCTCACAGAGCCATGTTCATGGTAGCATGGTTTGCAGATCCAAGTCTCCATGGATAGATGAAAGATAAGAGGAACATATATGGTCTATAGGTGCCATACAACATAACTTAGCACTGAAAAGGAAGGAAGCGGCCGGTGCTGTGGAATAGCGGGTAAAACCTCTGCCCTCAGTGACGGCATCCCATATGGGTGCCAGTTCGAGTCCCGGCTGCTCCACTTCCAATCCCGTTCTCTGCTGTGGCCTGGGATAGCAGTAGAAGATGGCCTAAGTCCTTGGACCCCTGCACCCTTGTGGGAGAACTGGAAGAAGCTCCTAGCTCCTGGCTCCTGGCTCCTGGCTCCCGGCTTCAGATCGTTGGCCATTGCAGCCAATTGGGGAGTGAACCAGCGGATGGAAGACCTCTTCCTCTCTCTCTCTCTCTCTAACTGCCTTTCCTTTCAAGTAAATAAATAAATACATCTTTAAAAAAAAGTAACAGTGACAGTCATGAAGCTAGGATAAATTAAAAACTGTCTCAATCTGCTCTTCGGAGAGAGAGCTCTCTTCCCCTCTTGCCTGCCCCACGCCGCATCTCTGGTTCACTTGATCCAGACAAGGAAGGCAGGAGTTAGCATCGGGGCTCCCGGGGGACAAACTGCTCAGCCTCGCTGGAATCCACAGCCTCTCCTCTCCCCAGCACGGAAAACCCAACCAAAGCAAGAAAACGGATTTTCTTCTGCCCTGAAAAATGTTGTCCCAAACTGGTCCTCCCTCAACATGGTCACTGAGAAAGCAAAATGCGTCTAAGGCTAACAGAGCCCCGATTCATTGCTTCCAAGCCCGTCGCATTTTACACTCTCTCTGCAAGCATAATCAAGGGAGTGATTCTAGCCTTGTTAATCAGAAAGGGCCCTTTAAAAATGTCATGCTGTCAATATAAAACTTTGCTAAATTGCATTATAAATGCCAGATTCAGTCAACTAACACATTTAACACCGTTTCTTAAGTACAGTTTAGATTTTATCCGTGCCAGGGAGAATGAGAAAAATACCTCAGGAGAGCCAAAGCCTGTGGATTCATTGTGCTACCTCAGTTCCCCCGGAGGAGGATTATAAATATTTTATTCCAAACCCAAGCAGCACTTCCAGCGCCATGGTCAAGGAGGTATCCCCCGAAGTGGCTGGCTTTGGAACTGGGTGACGGCCAGAGGGAAGCAGTGTCTTAGGCTTGTTTCCACTCAGCAAGCAATTCCTAAAGCTGTTGTTGTGTAGCAGAGAGGGAAGGTCTCCTCCGAGTTGCGGGCGAAGCATTGCTTACATCCTACCACAGGTGTGAGAACCTCCCCCTGTGTTTAAGCCTGCAAGGTCCACGCTGGCCCTGGAACACCGAACGACCTGGCTTCGGGGAGGATTCTCGGCTGAACTCACAGAAAACCAATTCCTTCTTGCTCCTGGCTTCCCACCAAGCAAAGCCGTTTGGGCGCTGGTTTGACGGGTTGGGGCAGCATCCTGTGTGGCTGCTCAGAGCCTTCACGCTTCAGTTGAACACACAGAGCTGGACGCTGGACCAAACAACAGCTAAACAAACGGTGACCAGACATTATGATTTCTGATTTTAAAAAATCTTACGGCAAGGTAACTAAATGAAGGGTCAGCACTGTGGTACGGTGAGCTAAGCTGCCACCTGCAGTCCTGTGTACCATGTTGGAGTGCCAGTCCCAGTGCCGGCGGCTCCATCCAGCTCCCTGCTAATGTACCTAGGAAGGCAGCAGATGATGGCTCGAGTGCTTGGGTCCCTGTCACTCATGTGGAGATCTGGATGGGTTTGTGGCTCCTGGCATGCGCTAGCCATGGTAGCCATTTAGGGAGCGAACCTGAAGATGGAAGATTTCCCTCCTCGCTCTCTCTATCACTCTTTCTTTCTTTTCTTTCTTTCTTTCTTTCTTTTTTTCTTTCTTTCTTTCTTTCTTTCTTTCTTTCTTTCTTTCTTTCTTTCTTTCTTTCTTTCTTTCTTTCTTTCTTTCTTTCTTTCTTTCTTTCTTTCTTTCTTTCTTTCTTTCTTTTTTACAGGCAGAGTTAGACAGTGAGAGAAAGAGACAGAGAGAAAAGTCTTCCTCTCCATTGGTTCACCCCTTAACGGCCGCTACAGCTGGCGCCAAAGCCAGGGGCCAGTTGCTTCCACCTGGTCTCCCATGCGGGTGCAGGGCCCAAGGACCTGGGCCATTCTTCACTGCCTTCCTGGGCCACAGCAGAGAGCTGGACTGGAAGAGGAGCAACCAGGACAGAACCGGCGCCCCACCCAGGACTGGAACCCCGGGGTGCCGGTGCCTTGGAGGATTACCCTAGTGAGCTGTGGCGCCGGCCATGAATGTTTAAAGCGCCCTCATCTGCGAGCGTAGCTCAGAGGTTTCCAGAAGGACTTGTTTCCGTTTGCTCTGTGCTGCAGGGACAACCCCAGCCTGTGGGTGCCCGTGGATGTCACTTCCTTTAGTCCCTTTGAACCTGTTCCCTATCCTGAGTGTCCCTTTCTTTACCTGTCCGGGTGACTGAACCCGATCTTGGACAGTTCGAGTCCCCTGATGTCCTGTGAAGATTCCAGGGGGATGATACCTTACCGAGTTGCAAGGCGAGGTACGGCCTCACGTCTCTGAATTCATGTCGGCTCCCCTACGATGCCCATGACCTGGCCTGGCCCTGACACGCCCGACACGCAGGCCTGCAGGGTCCCCTGCTGTGCTAGTGCTGTTTTTGCATTTCCAAAGTCTCACTCTCAGAAAAGTGCAAAGGCCTTAGATGTTTTGCAAAACAGCCAGCGTTCACTGAGGACGTCCACGGGCCAGACACTATTTGCAGCCATGTTTTATCTCTTGAAATTTTCTCCACACCGCAGCGGGACAGGCGCTGTTATCATCTGTATTTTACAGGTGAGAACATCGAGGTTCAGAGAAAATGCAGTGTTTTGCCCAGGATGGCACCTCGGGGGGCAGCAGCCCTCGCTCACCCTCTGCAAGGCCACCAGATGTCGCGTTCCTGACCCTGTACCTGCCTGCTCGTTAATGGGCAGAAAGTGCACTGAGGATGCATTTGCGTTTACACCTGTGAAAAGGAAGCGACTTTACTGAGTAGTTCATCTGTGGGATGGGCTCAAGCAAGTCCCCAGCTGACCACAGGGAGAGCTCTAAGCTGGAGTGGCCCCGGGGGCAGGGCATTTGGGGTTTAACACTCTGCATCAGGCAGTCACTGGCTGAGGGCTATCTAGAGAAGGGGCGTGGCTTTAGATGGGGATGGGGGACAGCCCTCTTCAGCTAAGGCAGTTCCCAGGGGAGCTCCCAGCTGAGTCCCGTCTGCCTGTGGCTGGGGATGAGTCTTGCAGACCCTGAGCTGGATCTGGACAGCACACTATAGTGTTCACAGCAGAGAGGGAAGAAGCCAAGGGGAGGTGTGACTCCTAGCTTCAGCCTGACCCCTCCAGGGAGCTCGGAGTACAAATTATTTCTCAAAGTTGGTGCCAACTCGAGATCGGAGAGCATTGCTTCCGTACTCTCCTGCCCATCAGTCTTTGGCTAAAGACCTCCCTGGGACCCGAGTGGCTTGGATACAAAAACTCCTAGACTCCCAGGGTGCGTCTCAGGACAGAGCCATGGGTGCAGGCCATTGGAAGCAAATGCACACAGAAACCAGGCTCTGGGCAAAAGGGGCGACAGTTGATGGAGTCCATGCGGTCATCTTTGGCTTCTACAAATCGGAAAGGAGTCCCCAGACTGGAGGAAAGCAGTGAATCAGAGGAGAGAGAGAGGTCACTCACCAAAGACCTGCACCTGCTGCGACACCACTGAGCCTCAGGTGGGCCTGTGGGACCTGACCCAAGCCTTACCTCAGGGACAGCCTGCAAGATAGGTGAACTCCAGAGGGACAGGGCTATGCAGCAATGCAGCTGGGGCCTTAGGCTGCTTCTCAGACACAGCTACAACCCAAGAATCTTGTGCCTGTGAGAGAAAGGAGTGGCTGGGGCGTCCAGGAGTTCTTGGTTTCCCCGGGGGAAAAGGACAATCCTGTGGTGGAGAATGACAGAGCCCAAGAGCAACAGGGTCTCTGTGTGCTCCCCTGTTGCTCTAGGGCTCTGTCGTTCACAGGTCTCTGTGTGGTGGACGTCAGGGCCGGGCCAGGTGATGGGCATCATAGGGGAGCCCTTGTGCGTACAGAGACGTGGGGCCGTATCTCGCCCGGCAACTTAGTAAGGCATCGTCACTGAACTAGAGCATGTTTGTCACCCACGCAGCCAGAGGGAGGCTCAGAATCAGGATGAGGTTCAAGGACGCTAAAGGCAGCTACCTGTCTCGTCCGAGGCACTGATGGCTCAGCCTGTGCCTGCCACACATGGTAAATACACACAAGGCCTCTTGGATATCGCTGAGCTACACTCACAGGTAAGGGCACTTCCAAAAGTTCACAGGGAAATGAAACTAAAAGCTAACTCTTCCGTGCATAGCGTTTCCAGAGTACACATTTTCCATGAACTTTTGAAAACTCCTCGTATTTGGGGTTTCAAAACGTTTTGGTGCTTCTAATTCCATTTTCCATGAACTTTCGGAAGTGCCCTCGTACATGGATGCTTGTGACAACAGGGCTCTGTAGTGCATGCTTCAACTCAGCATCAGTACTGTTTGTTGAAATTTTTCTTACATAAAGAAGGAGTTAAACTGCAATGCACCATGGGAAGACTAAACTGGAGCCTGGGTGACTGGTGATTACTTACAACATAGGTTCCTCCGCCAGAGAATGGACTTTGTTGGCCTCGCTTTGACTTACATCTGAGGTTTTGACATCACAACCCATGTGCTCACCGGTACATAGGGTGCACATGTGTACACACATACACACACTGGCGAAAATATATCAGTATGTTCTGATGTAACGTAACTGCCCAGACAGAATGGGATGACTCAAACTCGGTTTTCAACTCTGCTTAGCCTTGAAACAGTGGCTTTTCTGCCTTCCTTCTAACTTGCATACATCTATAGCCTTTGTCAACTCCTTCCAAGAAAGCCTTGCCCTTCCTGGCAATGGTGATGTCACCCATCAGCTGTGCACTGACTGTTCCTTCCTCACGCCTTTGCTTGTTCAGGAAGTGTAGTGACAAGGCAGGGCCACTCTGGCTTCCAGGAGCAGAGAGATAGAGACAGCCTTCCATCATTGCCTCACCCCTCCAGGAACACAAAAGAAGATGTACAAGACCATGTGTGAGCTCCTCCCAAATCAAATCACTATTTGAAAAATATCTTCAGTGGCATGTTACAGGCAATGATGCCAACATCCTTGTGAGGATGGTTCCTAGCAGAGCTGTGAGACAAGGGCCATTTGTCTTTTTGCTTTCTCCCTTTTCTGTGCCTTTAACCCTGTTGTGGGTCCCTCATAGCCTCAAACCCAGGGTCTGCTATTTTCTAGAATGTTCCATGGAGCAGAAGAATGATCACATCAACTCCCTTACACTAGTAAGTTAGTGTAGTTGAATTTAAAGCAAACCGATCCTGAAAAATATCTTTAATTGTTGGCAAGGATGGGGAGAAGAGGCATTCTCTCTATACTGCTTATAGAGAAGAATTCAGGCTATGAAAGTCTTAAAAACCTGCCACACCTGTGGGCTCAGTACTTTCCTTTTCAGGACTCTGTCTCTGACATAACTGGAGATTGTGCAAAAGTGTCTGCACTTGGATGTTTACTGTAGTATAACTAATAATGACCAAACACAAAAGATGATATGAAATTCAAACAGAGTTGAGTATACTATCTTCTGTAGAATAAAGAAACAGAAGTCAGCAGAAGTGAGCTTAAGGAACAAGGGTGGAATTGGGGATGTACGGAGAAGTATTGTCCTGGGACTGAGGTTAAGAACACTGGGCAGGTCTGCCTTCGACCTTTGCATCTTGAGGTCAGATGACAAATGAAGATGCACACTGAGATGGGAGATATTGAATACTGTGAACCAAGCTAGCAAACAATATTCTGACTCTCCACTTTGACAAATATACATTCAAACAACCTGAGGCACCAGACTTCGGAAAATGCCAGAAAACGCAATCCCAAGAGAAGCACACCCTGGTCATAGGCATCCTGGCCCCTTGACCAAGACCCACTCTCCTTCTCCCATTTTGAAAGGGTGAGCAGGTGAATCTACATATGTGTGGGTACCTGTCAATACCCAATTTCAAAATAAGGTCATGTGAATGTGGGAGGGCACCATTTAACCCAATATGAGACTGAAACAGGAAACGAGAAATCACAGGGAATTCAGAGTTTCTTTCTTTCCATCTCCTGTCCCTCCTGCTCTCTGTACATCTGCTTCACTCCTCTGGATCATAGTCAATGTTTGTTTCTCCTTTTTCTTCTCCATGGGAAGATACAGATGCTTCACAGCTCCCTATTCTTGTGTTAAATCCCTCAAGAAACAGGAACTCTGTAGACCTATTTACTTCCCAACATACTCTTCTTAACTTGAGCTTAAACCATGGGTCCAGTCCATGCCCACACAATTTTTTTTTTGACAAGCAGAGTTAGACAGTGAGAGAGAGAGACAGAGAGAAAGGTCTTCCTTTACCGTTGGTTCACCCCTCAACGGCCACCACAGCCAGCGTGCTGCGAAGATCCGAAGCCAGGAGCCAGGTGCTTCCTCCTGGTCTCCCATGGAGTGCAGGGCCCAAGCACTTGGGCCATCCTCCACTGCCTTCCCGGGCCACAGTAGAGAGCTGGACTGGAAGAGGAGCAACCGGGACAGAATCTGGCACCCCAACAGGGACTAGAACCTGGGGTGCTGGTGTCGCAGGTGGAGGATTAGCCAAGTGAGCTCCGGAACTGGCCAGGAATGAGGATTTTTAAAATATACACATGCATCTTGAAGACATGACGTTAAGGAAAAAAAAGATACACAGCTGTATGTACTATACTATCATATATTTAAAAAAGGGAGAAAATATGAGAGTACTTTAATACATATCTGACTATTCAGAATTCCTATTTACCTCTGTATGAACTTGCACAAGATCTCTTTTCTGAATTACCAACGTGTTGGCATAAATTCATTGATAACATCATCTCATTTTTACTGTAAGGAGAACTTGTAGTGATGTTCTTTTTTCATTCCTGATGCAATAACTTGTGTTCCCTGTACACCCCCCACACCTCCCCACATACAAATACATAGTCACCACGGACTAATTTTATTAGTCTTTTTTTTTTTTTCTTTTTTCTTTTTTTTTTTTTTGACAGGCAGAGTGGACAGTGAGAGAGAGAGACAGAGAGAAAGGTCTTCCTTTTGCCGTTGGTTCACCCTCCAATGGCCGCCGCGGATGGCGCGCTGCGGCCGGCGCACCACGTTCGTCCGATGGCAGGAGCCAGGTGCCAGGTGCTTTTCCTGGTCTCCCCATGGGGTGCAGGGCCCAAGCACCTGGGCCATCCTCCACTGCACTCCCGGGCCACAGCAGAGGGCTGGCCTGGAAGAGGGGCAACCGGGACAGAATCCGGCGCCCCGACCGGGACTAGAACCCGGTGTGCCGGCGCCGCAAGGCGGAGGATTAGCCTGTTGAGCCACGGCGCCGGCCTTTATTAGTCTTTTTAATATAATTTTCGACTTCATTGATTTTCCTTATTATGTGTTGGTCATCACTTTCTTTAAATCTTCATCTCTATTTAGAGTTTGAGTTTTATTTCCTAGCTTCTTCATATGAATACCATTGTCATTTTTCTTATTCTTTTTTCTTTTCTCTCTCTCTCTCTCTTTTTTTTTTTTTTGACAGGCAGAGTGGACAGTGAGAGAGACAGACAGAGAGAAAGGTCTTCCTTTCCGTTGCTTCACTCCCCAAATGGCTGCAATGGCTGGCGCTGTGCTGATCCAAGGCCAGGAGCTATGTGCCTCCTCCTGGTCTCCCATGCAGGTGCAGGGCCCAAGCACTTGGGCCATCCTCCACTGCCTTCCTGGGCCACAGTAGAGAGATGGACTGGAAGAGGAGCAACCGGGACAGAATCTGGCGCCCCAATCGGGACTAGAACCTGGGGTACCGGTGCCGCAGGCGGATTAGCCTCGTGAGCTGTGGTGCCAGCCCCATTCCCACACATTTTGACTGGAGGGACAGAGCCATAGCAAGATCAGTTTTGGAGCAAGGTCAGTTAATGCTCTGGGTTGACTTGTGGGCTACACGGACACTCCCAGGTGTGAATGGAAGATTTCTCAACATCTCACAAGTTCCAATATCTCAGTTCTCTCTAAGGAACCAACATCCCAGGACTATTAAAAGGTCATGCAGTACTTCTGTGTGGCTTTCGATTCCAGGGTTTGTCCCTTCTGATCAATACCACGATCCACAGATTATGATCTGTTGAATAAAACAAGAGTCCATACATCCGCACTGACACACATAAAATAAATGAAGAAGTAGGGGAGATAGGAGAATGGGAAGCCAACTCCTCAGCGTAGGATGATTGCTGGAACTAGGGAATTATCATTTGACAAACATGCTTACAATGCATTCAGACAAGAATCGTCCATGGATGCTGAAACCAGTAGGTGAACATTTGATGGCAAACAGGAGATTTACCTAATTGTAAAGTATCTCGTCACAAAGTTGTCATTAATGGCCAAGCAGAAAATCGTCCCTTTATAGTGGAGAAACCTAACAAGCTGAACTTGAGCCAGGTGATCACAGTGGACCTCAGCATTTCTCTGAGAAATTGGCATCCTGAGTGCCTGAAGTCATATCCTGCCCCAGGTGCACAAGTGGGATCAACCATGGCGAAACAGCAGGCACATCCACACGGAGGGGCAGCCCACAGAAGTTCAAGTTCACGAAAGGTAAAGATCAAGAACTATTCGAGTTCAGAGGAAATTAAAGAGACGAGACAACTGAAGGTACTGAATCCTGAGCCAAGAAAGAAATATTTGATGTGGCTATAAAGGATCTGGTTAGGAAAGTTAAAGAACTGTGGACAAGGTCTATAAGATTGATCATATTATCTGAGGATTTAGAAGAAGGACATAATGCCTGCATCTTAATCTCAATAGTTCACAAAAGAAAATTATACATCCCATTAGATACAGTATTAAAGTGATATATGTGTATTCTCTCTGTCTCTGTCTCCCCCCACACACACACACAAACACACATGAGGAAACTTCAAAACCTTCATGGAAAATTGAATTAAAAGATAAATTTATTTGATCATGAAAATTATCAATTCCTACATGAGTCTTGAAGCAGTTCATGGGAAATGCATATTATGGAAAAACCTACACATGATTTCAAAATTATGACTCAAAAGAAGATTATCTTTTAATTCCACTTTCCACAAATGTTTTTTAAAAAAAGATTTACTTGTTTATTTGAAAGGCAGAGTTACAGACAGAGAGAGAGAGATCTTCCATCCACTGATTCACTCCTCAAATGGTTGCAACAGCCAGAGCTGAACCCATCTGAAGCCGGGAGCTTCTTCTGTGTCTCCACGTGGGTGGGTGCAGGGGCGCAGGCACTTGGTCCATCTTCCACTGCTTTCCCAGGACATTAGCAGGGAGCTGGATTAGGAGAAGGGGAGCTGGGACTCGAACCGGCGCCCATATGGGATCCCAGCATCTCAGGCAGAGGTTTAACCTACTGTGCCATAGCAGCAGCCCCTTCCAGAAACGTTTTAAAATGCCTTTTTGTCTGTGTTGGGGAGAGATTATGACAAGGCAACAAAGCAAATATGGTAGAGGCAAAATACTAACATTTGGGACTCTGTGGGAAGATATCAGATTTTTCTGTTCTGTTACAGCTTTTATCTCGGCCTGGAACTATTTCAAAATAAAAAACAAGTAATAAACATCCCTCTCTCCCTTAGGAGCATACACCAGTAGCAGTCACAGTTTGTCCAACACTTGCCGAAGCATCATTGTGTCCCAGCAGAGAGTCTGCCCCGGCTTCCTCATAAAGATGACTCAGCTCAGGCCCAAGTTGCTCTTGTTCCTGGCCAGCTGCCCCCGCATTGGTCAGCACCAGCCCGTCCCAGGCTGTGAGTGGCCCCTGGAGGCCTCCCTGTCGTGCCTGTGTGGGCAGTCATGCAGGATGCCGCCACGGATGGTTTGTATGGACCTGGGAGTCTGCCATCTCTGGGTTAGAAAGCCTGGTTGTCTGAGACTCCTGGTGACGAGGGGGCTGTCCTGGGCTGGAGGCTACAAGAGCCACTCTGCTTCCTTCCAGGAAGGAGCTGAAAATCCCACTGCGGGATGGCGGTGGGATGGACAGGAAGGACATCTCCTCTGTGACCCCGCTTTCCAGACCAGCCTCGGGGCAACCAGAAGTGTTATTAGATTCGTCTTCACTGGGCTCCCTAGCACCTTCCTTCTCCATGCTGCACAATACATTCTTCCTCTTTACACGCATAAATACACACACGAATAAGTGTGCACACACTCTCACGTGTGCGCACACACACACACACACACACATGCTCATTCTTGCTGGGACCATCGCCCTAACACAAGACTGCCCTCAGGGCACAGCTAGGTTTTCCATGACCCAGTGCGCAGACACAGAACATCAATTGTTGCATGTGACGTCTGGGTACAGTCGTCCATCAGGAGCACTTAGCCGGGCCCCAGGTGCGAGCAGGGCCAGGCTGGCTCTCCAGGAAAATCTACCTGTGCCCGTATCTGTCAGACACATCATAAAACCGCCGCGCTTATTTGCGGTGGGAAACGCCCTCACCAGGAAGCTGTCTCTCCTCTGGGGCTTCAATGGGGGCATTCATCGAGAGTCGGAAAAGTACATGCTGATGTCCCCGAAGGGACAGGAACGACAAGCTTCAGTCGGCGCAGCCGGCACACCGATCCAGAGCAGCCATGCGGACCGTCGGGCGCCCAGCGAGCCGAGCCAAGCCGAGCCGAGCAGGGACCTCAACGGGTCGGAGTCTCCGTTTGGGATGAGGTTTGGCTGCAGGTAGAACTGGCAGGCGCTGGGGCTGGGTGGGGGGAGACTGGTGTGTCTGGGAGCCGGCAGAGCAGCGAGGTGACTGATGGGGACGTGGGGCTCACAGACACATATGAGAAAGGGGGCCCAGATCCGTCACAGACAAGCTGTGAGGATGCTTATCTCAAAGGACCTTCACATAATACGCCTCTCCTTCCAACGCAGGGTCCACCCAGAGCCCTGAGCGAGCGATTAGTCAGCAAGGTCCCTGCCCGGAAGGTGCAGATGAGCACCCAGGACACCAGCGCAGGGGACTTGGCTGTGTTTGGCAGCCGAGAAAGGGTTTGGGCTGGTTCTCTTCATTTGGGCTTCGCTGGATTTCCATCCCAGCCATTCATCACCTAGACTCTCTCAAAGCTAGACTCAGCATAACTGGGGGTGTGCCCCAAGCCCCTGGGCATCCTGACACCCCATGAATGTGCCAGGGGAGGACCACACTCTGGATGGGGTTTGGGGATAGTGGAAACAGTGCTCTCACAACAGCGCTGGAAGCGGCTACAACAGGATGTAGGTGCCTGCTAAGCTGGATTTTGTTTGCCCGAGTTTGGGTCCCGAGGTCTCCCCAGTGAGTAGTTCCGTTATTCTTGAAGAGACATCAAGTCTTTACTCCAACTGCAGATCTACCCAGATCTCAACCATGCAAAGTGAGTGCTTTGACTTAGGAATAACGTTTCACAATGTTGAAATAATGTGTCGGAAGTATTCTCACTTCACACTCACAATAAACTTTATTTATTTAAATTTATTTGACAGATAGAGTTAGACAGTGAGAGAGACAGAGAGAAAGGTCTTCCTTCCGTTGGTTCACCCTCCAAATGGCCGCTGTGGCCGGCGCACAGTGCCGATCCGAAGCCAGGAGCCAGGTGCTTCCTCCTGGTCTCCCATGCGGGTGCAGGGCCCAAGCACTTGGGCCATCCTCCACTGCACTCCCGGGCCACAGCAGAGAGTTAGACTGGAAGAGGAGCAACTGGGACTAGAACCCGGTGCCCATATGGGATAAACTTTACCAAATTCTTCAGTCTTTCAACACCTATTTCTGACTTCCTGAATAAAGGATTTACTTGGGGCAATGGATGGGACCAGACAGGTGTGGTCTCTGCCCTCACAGTTAGCCTGTCCCAGCTAATACTCATAAATGCTAACGAATTCCGAAGGGAAGCAACAATTTCTTTCCTTTGTTTTCTGAAGGAGAAAACTAAGGCTTTCTGATAAGGCTCAGTGATAATTCCCCAAACCTGAAGCAAAAAGCTACAGCCTTTCCTATTCTGTCGCCCTATTTCTTAGGGCAGATAGTTTTGATTATGTTATTAGGTAACAGTTCTTTGTCACAAAAATATGTGTTCAGGTGAGAAACTTACTGTGTAGCGATGACTAATACCATAGACATTTATTAAATCTAAATTTCCTCTACCCTATTTGGACCCATTTTTGTTGTTCTGATAATTTCTGATAAAATATCAGAGTTCTTGTTTCTGTCCCATGAAGTTGCACTAAACTTTGAGGAAATCTCACTGAATGCAACTTATCAAATCTAGCCTCTGTAGTATGTTAGATATGCCCAAATATCCTTCCCTAGAAACTCACCGGATGAGATTGTTCTATTGTTTTCTGTTCACTCTGTGCCTTGCATAGAACAATACCTGCCACACAGTAGTTGCTTGATAAGTGTTGAATAAACATTGGTTTCAGTATTGTTTTATAGTAAGAAAACCCTGTGTTTTACCTCTCTCTCAGGGAGAACATTGTATTGTAGCTTTTCATTGCTACAACCAAAAAGCTGCTTCATGAAGGAGAGTGGGTTTTCTTGGTTTTGGCTCACGATTTTGTAGGTTCACAGTCCAAGATCAGGTACCCCCATCAGTCTGGCGTCTGGTGAGGGTGAGGGGTGGCTGTGGCAGGGGATGTGCAGAGAGATGATCCCACGGTGAGCCAGAAAGCAAAGACAGGGAGCAAGCTCTTCCTCGTCCACGTGTCCCTCTTTAAAGCCACCACGGTTCCCTCTTGGAGACGCACCTTAGCAACTTGGCGCGATCCAATCACTTCTCAGACTCCACAACTGGATGAGATCCCCATCCTCAAACTACCAACCACTCACACCGATCAATTAACCATTAATACAGGACTTTGGGGACCAAGCCCTCAACTCATGGGCCTTTAGGGGACACTCAAATTCATATTCAAATCACAGCACACGTGATCTCAAGTTATACAAACTGTCCTGATTATTCACTTGAACCTACACAGCCTATAAAATCCAATGTCAAGGTGAACATTCTTAATCTTATATAAGAAAATTTTAATTAGCAAAGCTAATTAAAGAAGGCTGATCCTCAAATAATTCCATAAATTAATAATGCCAGACTTATTACAATAGGATGTCTCTAAAGATCTTTCCCAGAAGAGGTGACTTAGTTGCGAATGAGCTGAATGGTCTGTAAACAAGTTTGGAATCATCTTCAAATGGATTTCAAGGTATCCGGTGAGTAAACACCTTTTATGTAGGTTTCTATTTAATGACACTGAACACAACCTTCAGAGTGTATAGTCGGGATTTTCTGTGGTGACAAATCACAGTTTACAGACTTGTTGCTTTTGCTATGTGAAAAGGCAACAGCCAAACAAATAGGAGGATGGATGTAAGGAGTTGCTGCAGGGACCAGAGAATGTGATGTGGGACAGAAGTGACTGGGTATGCTTTTTACACAGCCCAGGGGGTTCCGTACCTTGAAGTCCTCCCACACTGATGGGTATTGAGTACTTGAGCATGTCTATGGAGTTCTAAGTCGACCTCCCGTTTTTGTGGTCCACCCCAATGGCATGCTCTTTTTGTCCACCTTTGCTGTGTGTTTACCCCCCCCCCTCCGCCCAGAATTCCAGATAAAGCAGGGATCAGGGTCTTGCACATACAGTGGCTAGCCAGGTCTGGTGGCCTAAGACCGGCTGGTCTCACTTCTGCATGGCAGATGATGTGGTTTGGAAGTGTCCCCCCAAGCTCAGGCTCACGTGAATTGGAACATTTGCTGATGCTGGGTGGAAGTGAGGCCTTTGGGAGGTAACTAGAATGAGATGAGGTCCCCAGGGTAGGGCCTCTGTGATGACACTAGTGGTGCCCCTCATTCAGCAGCCTGCTCGGTGCCACCACGGGATGCCCTCCACCATGCTATGAAGCACCAAGAAGGCCCTCACCAGAAGCTGAGCGATGCCAGGAGCATGCACTTGGGCTTCCCAGACTCAGGAACAAATGCACTTCTGTGCCTTATCACTCACCCAGGCTCGGGTATCTTGTTGTAGCACCTAAGGCAGACTGAACATATTAAGATATCTGAGGAAGCTGAAGGCCTCTGTTGTCTTCAAAATCCAAGAACTGGTTCTGCTTACCAAAGAGGACGGCTTGAAGAAAGATGACCAGAGTCATTGGGAAGTGCAGAATGTATTTTGCAAAATGACCTTGTTTTCTTCCATGCTTTATTTCCCCATAAACTGAATGAATGTTTACGAGAAAGAATTTGCAGGCGTCCTTTTATTTGTCTTTGGAATTCGTTCTGCGTACCGTGGCTCACAGCCTTACATAATGTCTTGCAGACAGAGATCATTTACCGCAATCCCATTGCTACAGAGACGAGGAAACTGACGGACAAGACTGAGAAACAGGAGGACTTCAATAACCTGCTTCGGGTCCTCAGATGAGTGAGTAGCCAGGGTTAAATCCACAACTCAAGATCTGCGGTATCTCACACATGCTTTCATACACGCATGCAGACATCACAAGTCAGAGGCCCCTCCTTCTGAAACTCATTTCTGATGAAAGTGTCATCTTTTTCCCAGGAACTAGTTACGAACTTGAAGTTAGGGCCCTGAGCCAAGCCCAGCTCTTAGGGCCTCAGGCTCCATCAGGGTGAATATATGAGAGAGAGGTTGTCTGTGAAGCTGCCTCAGGACCATGGCATGGTTATGTGCACATGTGAGAACACATGTATGTGCCTCATTTGCACAAGTGTTCATGTGGGTGATGGCCGCAGGGCTCAGCATCTTGTCCCCTATCTTGGTAAGATTCCTTGTTCTTTTACTAATTTACTTCCAGTAACATTTTTCTTAGAGAAAAACATCAACAACAAAATGCTTGTGGAGCCAGACATTCCTGGCAATACATATCATCATCATATCCCATAGGCAACCTTTCTCCTGAGTCCTAGAAAAAATTCCATTTTAGTTGTAAAATTATGATTTATTATAGAGAGTTTATATTTTTACATTCCTGTAACATCATGCTTTCTGGATGCATTTATTATTTCCTGGCGGGTTTTTACATGTTGGCTCACTTGCTTGTATGTTTAATGATCAATGAATCTATCAGATACTTGATCTACAGAATCATTTTATTGTCCTACATGTACTGAAAGTCAAAATTTCACCCTACAGCAATGTGCTAATATTCAGAATTTATTAGTTTAGGTCATAAGCCTAGATCTTTCAAAAATAATACATCAGATAATACCACATCAGGATATTACTTTTCATAATAGATATATGGACGGGGTGGTCCCTGCACCCAGTGTGAAGACCTGGGATATTGCAGGTGTCCCTCAGTCTACCTTCCATGTACCCAACACCGAGCTTGAGCTGAGAGCTCATCTTGATTTGGGGAACAGAAAACGTGCACAGTGTTAAACTTAGGACTTAGTTGTGAGTTTGAATGCAAAATGATTGGCTAGGAAACAAAGAGCACACCGAAAATCATCTTTCACGATCACATCATGACCACAGTGTTTTGCTGGCAAGTAACTTCAAGGCAAGCAACCATGGAAGAGTCAATGCGGAGTTCTTATGAGACGATTTTTTATAGCCAGGACAGACAAATTAGCTCTTTTCTGAGAGTTCAGTTTGAGGTTGGAGAGAAGGCAAAAGCAGTAGAAACTGAAGTAGGAGATAGACTGTCGCTGGGCGTGGGATGAATAGAATCGAGGGGTGGTGCCACTTGAGAGGTGCAGAGGGACAGTTGCCTTCTGAGATGAACTCAAACAGAGAAGAAAGAGCTACAGTTTGGAATCTGGAGTCGTTTTTCCCCAGACTTGCTCAAGTGCAAATATCCAATGAAAACATGTCCTGCGTCCCATAGCTTCTTCGACGGAAAGATGGCTTTACTCATTTCTGCATGCCCAGTGCAGTCACTCCTGAAATGATATAGTCAATGAATTAGCGTGTTTAACACACATGTGTGTGTGTGTGTGTGTGTGTGCTTCGTGACCACAGAAAATGACTTCCGGATGTGTTCCATGGCAGGACACATGAAATTAGGGGCCTCTTTACCCAACACACATGCACCCACTCAGCCCAAACTAAGGCACTGGCCCTCTCTGAATTCTGATGTTCTTAGAAAGACATTAAGGTGAATATTTAGCCCTCTCTCTTGTTGCCTTTGTGGAGCTGAGTGGTCTCCCTGAATGGCTGTTTTAACACAGAATGTGTAAGTTCAATGACTCACCTCTCAGAGCAGGAGAGACCAAAGAGAGTACAGAAAGAACATTCTTCTTCACCTGTAACAGAAAGCCAAGTGAACACATGTATGAATATTTTGAGATAACAGGTCTACAAAAATGTTGATATTCCCATATTGAACTTGAGCCTGCGATGGTTTTACGACTATACACTCATAAAACTGTATCAGAGATTCTTCAAACAAAACTCATATATACATTTCACTGTCTGAAAAAATAGGTATGGAGTTTCCAGACATAAAGAGAGAGTCAGCCACAGAAAGGCATTGTATTGACCAAATGAACCAAATCAGAAAAGAAGAATGCTATTTGCAATTTAACCAGCCAAGTTAAACATGACATAATTACAGCCAATCTTTGGGGACCAAGTTAGTAGTAATTGTACCTTGTTTAACTTGGCCAATTAAAGGTCAAACTCCTTTCTAAATTGGCTATTTCCAGAGTAATCACACCTTTGCACTTGTAATTTTTTTCATCTTTCCATTTTAAATTTTTGATATTTGACTACTCAACACATGTATGTGGACATGGACCCATACCTAAATATTTGCACATGATACAAATTTAATGCGCATCTCTGTTGGGCAGAATAATTGGTTTCTCATTAACATGTGATTTAACTAGATCAGAGTCAAATGTGTTTCACACGTCCAGCAACTTCTAATGTCTCAGGATGACATCCAAGCTCTGAGAATAAACCTTAGTTAGATCAGGGAAGAGGGGTGGGTGTTGTGGTGTAGCCAGTTAAGCTGCTTCTTATGATGTCACATCCCATATCAGAGTGCCTGGTTCGAGTCTGGGCTACTCCACTTCCAGTCTAGCTTCTTGCTAATGTACCTGGTAAGACAGCTGATAATGGCCCAAGTACTTGGATCCCTTGTACTTGGATCCCTTGTACTTGGATCCCAAGTACTTGGATCCCTTCCATCCATGTGGAAAACTTGTATGGAGTCCTGGGCTCCTAGCTTCAGCCTGGTCTAGCCCCGACTGTTGTGGGCCTTTGGGGAGTGAACCAGTGGATGGAAGATTCTCTCTCTCTCTCTCTCATCTATCTATCTCTATCTCTCTCTTTTTCTTCCTGTAATTCTGCCTTTCAAATAAGAAATCTAAACCAAAAAGATAAGGGAAGAGACCTAGAAAGAAGCTATTATAACTAGGATAACAACAAAATATCTCAAACAACTAGGGGTTTGGTGTTTGGAAAAAGCAGGGGAGAAGACTACATGATCACCTTTCTACCCATGGTCGCCAATGGTCACCATGAGTCAGTATTTATTGAATGCTCATCTTGTGCATAGACCCGCTCTTGACTAGGTCCAAGTAATTTTAACCAAAGCTTCAGAATTTTTCCCCATTTGAAGGAGCATCTACACTATGAAGAAGGCAAGAAGACACCTAAATTGTGCGGGCACAATCTCCCACATGGGTGCAGGGGCCCAAGGACATGGGCCATCTTCTACTGCTTTCCTGGGCCACAGCAGAAAGCTGGGTCAGAAGTGGAGCAGCCGGGACTCGAACTGGCACCCATATAGGATGCTGGCACTGCAAGAGGTGGCTTTACCTGCTGTGCCACAGCGCCAGCCCCCCAAAATAATTCCTGGTTTGATACCATATGTTGCTTAATCAACTTTGATTTTAACAGACATATATTGAGTCCTGGTGATATGGAAAGTACAGTGCAAAGTGTTGGAGTGACCAAAATGATCAAGCCGTGGTGTCTTCCCTCAATTGAGGGAGCATCAGACCCATCAAAAATGGCTCCTGAACACAAGCATACACAAACATACCCAGTGGACTCACGTCTTGTCACGTGAGCTACTCAAAGCAGGAGGTAGCACAGAAAGGCCAGCATTGTGGTATGGTGGGTTAAACAGCCTCCTCTTGGCTTCTGAGAGCGTAGTCGGCCATCATGTCCATGAGCATCATCACCACATCTGTCAGCCTCACCATACTCAAATAATAAGAAAAGCTATGGGGGGGGTGTGTGGAGGGAGGTGGCACTGTGGCACAGTGGGCGAAGCTGCTGCCTGCAGTGCCAGCAACTCATATGGGCGCCGGTTTGAGTCCCGGCTGTTCCTCTTCTGATCCAGCTCTCTGCTATGGACTGGGAAAGCATTAGAAGATGGCCCAAGTCCTTGGGCCCCTGTACCCATGTGGGAGAACTAGAAGAAGCTCCTGTCTCTTGGTTCCTGACTTCAGATCAGCCCAGCTCCTGCCATTGCTGCCATCTGGGGAGTGAACCAGCATATGGAAGACTTCTCTCTCTCTCTCTCTCTCTCTGCCTCTGTGTCTCTGTAACTCAGCCTTTCAATAAATTAATTAATTAAAAAAAGAGAAGACCTATGTTTTAGAAGATTGTAAAGGCCACGGGGAAAACACAAGAGACTGAAATCTCACAAGATGGAAAGAGTTAAATGTGCACCTGGAGAAAGTGGGGGACAGAGGCCCCTGGAGGCAGTGCCTGGACAGGGCAGCTCCCGAATTCATCCACTGTGAGGGCAGGGAAAGCCACGTCCTGGGTACCTTCCTGGGTACCTTCCCGGTACCCTGGCTTTCATTCCTCTTGTGTGGCCTTGTAGTTTGTGTGATTTCCTCCTAAGCATATCTCTGGTTCCCAAGCTTGTAGTCAGAATGCTGGCAGGGGAGTTGACAGGCATCTTTGCACTCCGTTTCAGACAGTTCTGGGACGGGAATGATGAAGAGAGGAGACAGGGCTGGAGAAGGGGAGGAGAACCTGCTGACACCGGAATTTTCCTGCCACCTGCCACTCCATCACATCAGGGCTGCCTTCCCCCCCCCCAAATTCAATCTAAACGTGTTACACTCCTATTTTAAACACGCTGATTTCCATTGGCGCAATGCGTGGAACACAAAGGCACCTGCGGCTTAGCCACAGTTACTTCTCCAGCACATTCACCCACTGGACATTCTTGAACCTTCAAGCTCATGAAGTTTCTCGCCATTTCTAGAACAGACCACAGCCAGTGGAACACACACCAAAGAGAAACAGAGAAAATGGAAAAGGATCTCTTATCAGAGGGACGAAACTGTTCATACTGCAAAAGCAGGGCTCTCTGATACAGGGTTGGAGAGCTTGGTTCCTTGCAGAGCTGAATCTGCCCTCTCCCATCACAGTATCTGACTTAACACGCTCAGGGACACTAGCAGAGAGAGAAGGGTGTGGCCTGTGGGGCTGAGCCTAGATTCTCCTGGACAATCTTGCTGAAATGCAGCCAGAGCCCTTCTTCGTGAATAGTTGGCAGAGAGAAGGAAGAGGTGGCCGGGCCTGCCTAGAGGGTTTGCCTCTGGATGTGCAGAAGGAGTTGGGACTCACCTATGGCCCTTTTATGGAGCGGTAACCCCGCCCAGGGCTACGGCACCACTCAGGGAATGTCAAGGGCTGACTCATGGGGACACAGAGGATGCAAATGGCTTTCATCCTCCAGACTCCGAATCGGCCGTATGTGTCATTCAGGCTAAGAGTAAAACATGAGAAGAAGGATGGAGAATCTCTCCCTTATCAAGTCAGATTCTAATTATTTTATGTGGATATTCACCATCACTCTCTTCCTGGATCAGTTACTGGCTAGCAATAATAAATTTCCTTTTAGTAATCAACAAACAATGAATGCATGAATGAGTTGCCGGCAAAGGGGAGAGAACGTATAAAGATTCGTATAGTTTTCTAACAAGGACTAAAGATACAAGCCGGCATGCAAAGATTTCTACATCGAATCCTGTAGCAAGCCTGGGAAGCATGATATTATCATTTATTATGAGAAAACGGAGTATCAGAGAGAGCAAATCAACCTACACGAACTCAACTAGGATGTGGCAAAGCTGGACCCCCAGGCTCTGGGGCCGGGGAGACAGCAGCAGAGCAACCTGGCCCGTCTCCTGAAGGAACTCATCAGAAGACAGAGAGAGAGATGGAAAGTCAGCGGTGTGGCCATCAACTTTTATCACGCTTAAGAAAAAATGGGGGGAGGGGTAGCGTTTTGGCTTTGTGGCCAAGCCAGTAAAGCTGCTGCCTGCAGTGCCAGCATCCCATGTGGGCACCAGTTCATGACCTGGCTGCTCCACTTCTGATCCAGCTCTCTGATCTGCCTGGGAAAGCAGTGGAAGATGGCCAAAGTGTTTGGGCCTCCGCCCCCCATGTGCAACATCCAGATGAAGCTCCTGGCTTCAGCCTGGCCCAGCCCTGCCTGCTGTGGCCATCTGCTGAGTGAACCAGCAGATGGAAGATTCTCTCTTTCTCTCTCACTTTTAAATAAATAAGTTTTTTTAAAAAAAGAAAAAAATGGATGATTGATAATCAAAGCCATAAGTAATACTTCAATCAGTGAGAAAAGAAGACAACAAAGAACAATGAACAAAAGGCATTAAGTGCAATTCACAAAAGATTCCCAACCTTTCTAGGAATCAGGGAGAGACAAATTAAATGCATGCAATGTTCTTACATCCATCACTGGTAAAAGTTTAAGAAATTGGATGGTACCAAGTGTTGCTGGGGGTGTGAGAAAGTGAACAGGTACATTGTAGGAAGATGGTTGCCAGTTCCTGTTCAGATCTAAGACACACATCCTCTGTGATCCACAGTGATCTGGAGGTGGCTTCTGTGTATGTCAGGGGATGAGCAAGACTCATTGAGGGTCAAGAAAAATATAAAAACTTCTGTTTCTTCCTTTTCTAAAAAATATTTATATTTATTTGAAAGTCAGAGTTACACACAGAGAGAAGAGGCAGAGAGACAGAGAGTGAGTGAGAGAGAGAGAGAGAGAGAGAGAGAAGGGTCTTCCATCTGCTGGTTGACTCCCCAATTGGCCTTAATGGCCGGATCTGTGCCAATCCGAAGTCAGGAGCCAGGAGCTTTCTCTGGGTCTCCCATGTGGATGCAGGGACCCAAGGACTTGGGCCATCTTCTACTGCTTTCCCAGGCCATAGTAGAGAGCTGGATTGGAAGTGGAATAGCCAGAACTCGAACCAGCGCCCATGTGGGATGCCGACACTGCGAGTGGAGGCTTTACTGCTATGAACTCCTATTTCTATAACTTCACTTTCTTGTTGAGAGTCTGATCATTTAGAGGATGCCACCGAGGACACCACCGAGATGCCCTTTCTTTCTTTCTTTGAAAGGCAGAGTTAAAGAGAGGCAGAGAGAGAAAGAGTCAGAGGACTTCCATCTGCTGGTTCAATCCCCAAATGGTCACAATGGCCAGAGCTGGGCAAGTTGAAAGCCAGGAGCAAGAAGCTTCCTCTGGGTCTCCCATGCGGGTTCAGGAGCCCAAGCACTTGGGCCATCTTCTACTGCTTTCCCAGGTGCATTAGCAGGGAGCTGGATTAGAAGCGGAGGAGCTGGGACTCGAACCAGCACCCATATGATATGTCCTTTCTGCACAGAGGCTCTGTTTGCCCAGGTGGCTGGCCCGTTAGCTGCAAAGGCTCACAGGAAACTGTGCTTGGCCCAGGGGAGCTGCCTTGTCCATCCAGGGCAGCCGGTGTGCAGTCAATGCCAGGTAGAAAGCCCAGCCCCTTGAGAGCATTCAGACAGCAAAGGAAGGGCCGTCCCGACTCCCGTGCTCTTCCCAATGGCATCTGCGCTCAGTTTGCCAGCTCTCTCGGCCCCATCAGGCTTTCCTCAGGAAAATTTCTGCATGCAGATCTCAGCGTCCCAGAGTCTATTTCTTCTGGGAACCAGCCTCATGTAGTGGCACAAAAGCAGGTGCATCTAATTTGAAAATAGTACTAACATCCACATATATTTCGGTATATGCTCAAAAGTACTTGTTACTAATAGGATTGCAAGAACAGAGAAGTCTCGAGATCAATGCCTGTTGTGGATAGAGTTGTACGCGTTCCAAATTCATATGTTGAGTCCTAAGGGAACTTCTTAGGAAATGAAGTCACTGCTGATGTCATACTGATGATGTCATACTGGGGTAAAGTGAGCCTGATCCAAGAGGACTGGTGTCCTTGTATAAAATGGGAATGTGGATACAGATGACCATGCAGGCAGAACATCTTGGGAAGACTGGATCTACACTGGCACGAGCCAAGGAATTACCACAGGCCTGGAGAGAGGCCCATGACCCTGCCAGCAGTGCAGCCCAGCCCAGCTCACGCCTTGGCCATGGCCTTCAGCCTCCAGGACTGTGATACACTAAATTTCTGTTGTTGGAGTTGCTCCATCTGTGGCCCTTCTCCATGGCGATCTTGGCAGGTGTACCTAGCAGTCACACATGTACAGAGAGGTACGTTCTTTGCAGAGTAGCAACAGTAAACCAGAAGAAAATGCATAGCCAAGTAAATGTTCCCAGGAACTAAAATAACACAGCGTGTTCATGTTGGGGATGCTTAGCTTCTGTTAAAAAGATGATGAACCTGATGCTGATCCTAAACCTTCACCGGTAGCTGTTACCGAGAGAACAAAGGAGTTAAATGATCTGACTAGAACACCATTGGATATATGTTTCAGGATACTGCATGCTGCTGTATGTTGCTCTGTGAATATGAATATATTTAAAAAATGACTGGAAGAGGGTACTCAAAACCCTTGAGATTGCTTACCTCTGAGGAGAGGGTTAGAAACTGGGAGATTGTTAAAGGGGTTCTTCATCAATAATATTTAAATTTTTAACGAGAGAATGTATTCATGAATTAATTTTGTCACTGAAATTAATAAAATCATCTGGAGAATACACTGGGGGATCCTGAAATAGAAAGAGGCAGGTGAAAATAAAGGGAGGGGCCAGTGCTGTAGTGTAGCAGGTAAAGCTGCCGTCTGCAGTGCCACCATCCCATATGGGCACCGGTTCAAGTCCTGGCTGCTCCACTTCCAATCCAGCTCTCTGCTATGGCCTGGGAAAGCAGGAGAAGATGGCCCAAGCACTTGGGCTCCTGCACCCACATGGGAGACCCAGAAGAAGCTCCTGGCTCCTGGCTTCAGATCAGCACAGCTCTGGCCATTGCGACCATCTGGGGAGTGAACCAGCAGATGGAAGACTTCTCTCTCTCTCCCTCTCCCTCTCCCTCTCCCACTCCCTCTCCCTCCCTCTGTGTAACTCTTTCAAATAAATAAATAAATCTTTTATTAAAAATCGGAAAATAAAGGGACTGTAAGCATAGACTTTAATTGATAGCACTGCATCAGTACCGGTTCATTCCTTGTGCAAAGGTTGTGTGTCACTAAGAAGGGAAACCATATCGGGGCTGTGTGGGAACTTGGCATTATCCGTTCAGTTTCTCTTTGAAGTCTAGAACCACCCTAAAAAATAAAGCCTATTAATTATAAAAACAAAGCCTCATCTAGGGCACTTGAGGTAATAAAATGTACATTCCTGGGCCCCGTCTCCTGAGATTCCGGGTCAGTCTGGGGTGAAGGGCAAGGATTTTGCTCTTGTTAAATGTCCCCCAGCCAGTTCCCACGCTTTCCATTCCCAGAAGCTAGGAAAGGCAACCACACCCATCCGGCAGATAAAGACGATTGCAGCTCTTCCCTCCTTACCCAGGGCCAGATTTTCCAGGACCCCCAGTGGGTGCCTGAAGTTTCAGAGGGCGCCAACCCCTCACACATGCCGTCGGATGGCACAGCAGTGGATCAGACCACCGGTTGACCACACAGTGACTAACAGCAGGGTAGGCTACACAGCGTGGATACGCTGGCCAAAGGGAAGATCAACAATCCATGGTTGCATCACACCGCAAAGGATGGGGCACAATTTAAAATCGTTTATTTCTGCAATTTTTCATGTAGTATTTTCAGACTGAGATTGGTTTCACAAACCTCAAATCACAAACAAAGGGGGCGGCTCTGATGAAGGCTGTGCCCAGTGAGCGATGGGGAGGAAGGGGAGAGGAAGTAGGGGGAGGCTGGTCCAACAGGGCAAAGCTCCTGTGGGGTGGGGCTGGGGGCTGTTCCTGCGACTGATTCCAGGACCACAGGCCCAGGGCCCAGGGAAGTGAGGAGCATCCCCTGTCACCACATGTGGCCACTGTACTTCAGGGTAGAGTTGGTCCTTCCTGCCTTAACTGTATTTTGGAGAAAAACTGCAATGTTTTTCATTAAATTTTTTATGTGTGACTTGAAGAGATGACCTAAGTTTGTCATGAGACCTATCTTCTCCCCAAGGCAAATTCTGGCTTCGTCTTTTTCAACTAAGTGGTGTCTGCCTCCCTTCCCACACCCCTAACAGGTTGTAAGGGCGGGCAAGTGGCCTTGCACCACCAGCCTTCCTGCTACAGGAAGTATTACTGATCGTTCATTCACTCCCTCAGCCATTCTATAGGGTCCTCTTGACAGCCATTATGTACTGGGCACTCTGCAAGGTCCTGCTAAGACCGCTGTGAAAAGTTTAGTAATCTCTGGCCTTGGAGGTCTATACTCTGGCCAAGCAGTTGGCCTGCATTGCCCCTCCCAGTCTCTACAGTTGGATCAATGAAGTCACGGTAACCAGTGACAATCATTTTAACTGTGACATACACACCTCTGTGACAATGTTTACCACAGAGGCTGTCAATGGCAAGAGTAGACGTCTAGACACTCCCCAAAACACGTGATATTAGAAGGGCTGGCATTGTGGCACAGCAGGTTAAGCTACTGTCTGTGAAACTAGCATCCCGTGTGGGCACTGGTTCAAGTCCTGGCTGCTCTGCTTCTGATTCAGCTCCCTGCTAATGCACCTGGGAAAGCAGTGGAAGATGGTCCCAGTGCTTGGGCCCTGGTTACCCACGTGGGAGACCTGGGTGGAATTTCAGGCTCTTTGGCTTTGGTCTGGCCCAGCCCTGGATATAAATAATTTTATATAAATTTATAGAAATAAATTTATATAAATAAATTTATTCCCTGGGGAATAAATCAGGGAATGGAAGCTCTTTCTCTCACTCTATTTTACCCTCTCTCTATAAGTCTTTCAAGTAAATAAGTAAATAAATCCTTAAAAAAAATCCCTCTGCCTAATGTCAACCTTTGGAACTGAATTCCAAGCTGGGTTAGTACTGTCTGTCCTTCTCCACCATAAAAGCCCAACAAGACTTGGGGACTGCAGTGCCATAGAGCTCCTGGTGCCACCGTCACCAGCGACAGCACACAGATGGCTTCCGGGACCCCGGCCTCCTTTGGAGAGAGTACAGTGAACGCACTGGGACCTGTGCCTTTGAAGCAGTTGGGACAGAATTTCTAGAGGGAAGGAGGGAAAAAATCGACCATCTGCACTCTCATTTAGCTCGCCCTTAGCCTGGAAGAAGGTTGGTAAACAAGAAAGCCTGCCAGGAATCCAAGGGCAGAGGAAGCCAATGAGAACAGCGCTGTCGGATGAGCACGCATCACGGCACAGCTGGTGTCCATGCAACCTGTTCTGAGGCCTGGATCTGGGGACAGAGAAGAAGAACACAGAAGGAAAAGGAAGACAAGGGGCTGGGGTGGGAGAGGTGAAGGAGAGACAGCAAAGGCTGGAACCTCCTGATCAGGCGCCAAGGGCAGCAGGTGGTTGCGATGCACCAGTCCTCACATTTAATCTGCACATCATCTCTGTGATGATCCTGTGGGGAGCTGAGCTGGGGTTCCCACCCGGGAATGCTCAATACCAAAGCCATAGCCTTCATCACAGCAGGTGCTGCCCGTTGAGAGGCAGAGGAGAGCAGCTCGGGCCTCTTTCCTACTTGATGCAGGCACAGACAACTTGGAAGAGGGGGCTGCACAGGTCAGGAGGCCCTGCAGTCCGGCTGGTCAATTCCACCCAGGTGTTGGCAAGTGGTGATCCCTGGGTCCAGGAGGGGGTCTCTGCCTGGCCTCATATTTACCAAAGGTTTTCACTGCTAGTCTACACAGTGACTGTGCCAAGTTGAAACAGGCAACCGCCCTGGGAGGACCAGAGGAGGAAGAGAAATTGGGGGATGCAAGCTGAGCCCCTGATGGGGCTCCTGGCTCCAGCAGCCTTGGCGAGGCCATTGTATATATGACAAACCACATAGCCATCTGTGGAGCTGGTAGCCTCATCTGGAAAGCGAGAGGGAGAAAGTGGAGGTCAAGTCGCCAGCCGAGGTGTGCTCTGTGCAGAAGGGCGGCCCGGATGTTCTCCCCCGCGTAGAGTAAACCACTCCAGGCGGCCACACGCCTTTTTTAATATCGCATGTTGAATTATTCAAAAGCGCTGTGAACGGGAAGCTGGTCTCCCCCATTTCTATTAATCAAATGACCAAAGCCTAGATTGGCTTTCAAAAGGTAGTTAGAAATGAATTTTAACCTTTAAAAAGGAAGGGAAAAAAGATGAAGTGCCAGCCACAAATCTTCACATGCAATACCCAAGAAAGATAGAAATGACAATCAACAGTGAACACTCTGTGTTGAGAATACGCCCGGTCGGGAACTGTTTGTGGCCTCGTCCTGTGTTTTTTCAAATGGGCTCCTGTCTGTCCACCTGTCTGCGAGCCAGGGCGGCAGGTGTTGTCATTGTACCGACAGCAGAGAAATGCAGTGTCTCGCAGAGCCTCCCGGAGCACACGAACCTCCGCGAGAGGTTAGGGGCTTCTGTCCACTCCGGGCAGGGTCCTGTCGCTGGAACCTGACACCAGAAGCCAAGACCGAAGACCCCCTGGCTCAGGAGCCTGGGGTCAAGCATGTTCAGCATCTGAGATAAGTGCTGGTCCCTTTGTGCGGATTCATAATCATCCCAGCGCCCGCGTCGCAGAGGCAGAGGCAGACGTCGCCGCCTATGCATGCCGCACCGGGCTGGCTTCCAGCAGGGCTCGGTGCTTCTGGGGAGGGCGCCCCTCAAGTGCCCGACTGATCGGTTAGGGTTGCCCCAGGACCAACAGGACCTGTTTAGCTAGGACTTCGCTGCCTGTGGCGGCTGAGCCAAGCATTTCGTGCGATTCTTCTTATGAAGCTCTTATCAGAAACTTGCAGAGTCTCATTCCCCCACGATCAGAGAGACCCGAGAGGTCTAGTCCAAGTCTGTGCAGCTGATGAAATGGAAAAGCTGAACTGGAACCCAGATCCGTCACTGGACTCTGTCCTAACCACTCCCTGACAAAGTCCTAACCACTCCCTGACAAAGTGTGGTCGGAAACTGTAAACACTGACCCTTCCCCACAGACAAGGGGGCATGAACCAATGCCACTGTGTACAAATGAAATCAAGCTCCAGGCCGGCGCCGTGGCTCAACAGGCTAATCCTCCGCCTTGCGGCGCTGGCACACCGGGTTCTAGTCCTGGTCGGGGCGCCGGATTCTGTCCCGGTTGCCCCTCTTCCAGGCTAGCCCTCTGCTGTGGCCAGGGAGTGCAGTGGAGGATGGCCCAAGTGCTTGGGCCCTGCACCCCATGGGAGACCAGGAGAAGCACCTGGCACCTGGCTCCTGCCATCGGATGAGCGCGGTGCACCGGCCATTGGAGGGTGAACCAACGGCAAAGGAAGACCTTTCTCTGTCTCTCTCTCTCTCACTGTCTACTCTGCCTGTCAAAAAGAAAAAAAAAAAGAAAGAAAAAGAAAGAAAGAAAGAAAAAAGAAACCAAGCTCCTTCCTAACGACCACTTGAATGGAGCACAGGAGGCCGGACAGTCACGTAGCGCACGCACCACCCAGACAACGAGGCTGTGAGAAGATGGTCTCAGGTGTGCGTGTGTGTGTGCGTGCATGTGTGTGTGCACGTGTGTCTGTGTGTGTGCACACATACTACTGAGTGCTGACGCGGGTCCTGTGCATCATGGGTCCCAGCCCCCTGCCGTTAGCTCATCTCCCCACTCACGGCCACTCCAAAGAGATGCTGCACTTGGAATACGTCCACAGGACACTGGTGGTGTTTTGGCTCAAGACAGTTTATTTCCCATTTGAGTTGCACGTGAGCTTTGTGCTGTTGGAGCTGGGTGCAGGGTCTGTGTGATCCAAAGTGGGTGAGACCTATGGAGCCCACACGCAGACCCCCTGGGGATAAATAAGGAGCGGGGTGAGAGGCTGAACCACGGATCGTGCAGTCACTCCTATTTGCTGCAGGCTTGGGACCTCCAAGGGCAGAAGCAGAACTAAACTTTAAAATGGAGGTATTGGCTTTGATGAGAGTGCATTTGGGACTGAGGTGAGCTGGCTGGGAGCTTGAAATGCATGGTGACCGTGGTTCATAGGTGTCCAGTGCGTGTCCGTCTCCCTGGCGGTGGTTAAGGTTAGTAACACGTGGGGACCCGCTGGTCTTGGGCTGCCGTACAGAGAGGAGAAGTGAGATCCCAGTGAGAGGAAGGAGGCTGAGTCCAGACATGCCATCCGAGGGGTTGTCCCCGCTCCTGCCCCAACTTCAGAACCCCAGTGGGACTGGGAGGGAAAGAAATGAGATATGGCAAAGACTGGCAGAGGTTGACCGGCGCTGCGGCTCAATAGGCTAATCCTCTGCCTGCGGCACCGGCACACCGGGTTCTAGTCCCGGTCGGGGCGCCGGATTCTGTCCTGGTTGCTCCTCTTCCAGGCCAGCTCTCTGCTGTGGCCCAGGAGTGCAGTGGAGGATGGCCCAAGTCCTTAGGCCCTGAACCTGCATGGGAGACCAGGAGAAGCACCCGGCTCCTGGCTTCGGATCAGCACGGTGTGCCGGCTGCAGCGGCCATTGCGGGATGAACCAACGGTAAAGGAAGACCTTTCTCTCTGTCTCTCTCTCTCACTGTCCACTCTGCCTGTCAACTGGCATAGGCAATACTCGGAAGTAGCGCCTCCCTCCTCCCCTGAGGACTCGGATTGCCATGACAAAGTATCACAAACTGCATCGTTTCAATAGCAGCAACCCCTTGCTCACGATTCTGGATGCCAGGCCTTCCTGGACCAGGGTGCCAGCGTGCGTGAGCTGTAGCGAAGCTCTCTTCCTGGCTCACGGATGGCTGTCTTTCTGCAATATCCAAACATGGTAGAGCGAAAGAGGCACTAAGCGGGGCCGGCGCTGTGGCGTAGCTGCTAAAGCTGCCGCCTGCAGTGCCGGCATCCTATATGGGCACTGGTTCAAATCCCGGCTGCTCTACTTCCTATGCGGCTCTCTGCTGTGGCCTGGGAAAGCAGTAGAAGAAGGCCCAAGTCCTTGGGCCCCTGCACCCACATGGGAGACCCAGAAGAAGCTCCTGACTCCTGGCTTCAGATTGGCACAGCTCCGGCCAGTTTGACCATTTGGGGAATGAACCAGCAGGTGGAAGGCTTCTCTCTCTGCCTTTTAAATAAATAAATAAATCTTTTTAAAAAAAGGAAAAAAAAAGAAAAAAATACGCTAAGCATATCAGATCAGAGCCTCACCCTTAGGATCTTATTTGGCCTCCATTGTTTGCCTAAAGGCCCTGTTTCCACATGCAGCCACCCTGGGGTAGGGGGTCCGGGGCGTTAGGACTTCAATTTTCTGTCCATGGCACCTCCACTCCAACTGTAGGTCCCGAAACACACACTCGCCTATTTGTCCTCCACCCACACGCGCCCGGCGCGGGAAGTAGGTGTGTGTCTGGGTGGGGAAGTCGGTTCAGGAGCAGGAACCAGAAACGGAGGCTTCCTGTGTGTGCTGGGGAGAATTCCCACTTCTATTGTGCATTTCCTGTTGGTTTCCCTTTCAGACAGCCAATGTTCTGTTTCCCCCATGGCTGAGATGGAAAGTTAAAATCAATCTCCCCACCCCCTGCCACACACACACACACACAGGTACACACACACACACCCAGGCATGGCCCAGGTCTCGGGAGGGTGGGTTCACAGGGCTCTTTCAGTTCCTAAACCATGTTTCATGAAATCTTGGGTTTGTAACCAATGCCATATATGGATTTGTGATAAAAAAAATTAACACTTTATAGAAACAGCATAAGAAACACTTTGTAAAAACACACATAACAGCACAAGCGAGTCACTGAGTAAATATACAGGGGTGATGAAAGCTCTTGGCTCACGTTCTATAAAATGCTATCAAATGGTAGGATTTGGAGACAGGGACTTTGCGAAGAGGTTTCATTTCTGTTCTGCTACATGATTTCAGAGAGGAGAATGACTGACAGTTTCTCTCCACAGGGAGAAAGCCTGAGGGAGAAGGCAGCTATGCTTTAGGATAACGATGAAGCCCACCTGGACTTCTGAACGAAGGCGAACTTGGATCCGATCCGCCCGCAGAAACTTCTGGAACCTTCCAGAATGCCAGGACATCCCTGGGTGTGCCATCTCCTGGCGAGGTTGGGGGCTGGCTTCCCACACTTGACTTCCTCTCCCACCCCATGCAGGGTGGCTGAAATCTGTGGCCACTCTCAACTGGGTCCGGAGCACAAATAAAGAGTCCTTTCAGCTGCAAAAGCCATTCAGAGGGGCCGGGTGGAAGCCGCAGCCCTGAGCCATGAAAGGACTTTATTAGAGCCCTAGTGTGTGGAGCGGGAGGCCGCTGGGCCTCGGCTTTATTAAGCCCTAGCTCTTCCCCGCTGCCACCTCGTTATTGCCCAGGCTATTGTCAGTCTGAATGAGGAGCACGCGGGGCTGAGCGGAGAGCTTTAAAAAGGAAAGATGAGGACAAGCGGGGGGGAGCCGCGCCCCCACCTACCCGTGCACAGCGGAGCTGGTAACGAATGCAGTGTGGAGAGCACACAGTAGAAAGAAACCCAGGCACCCGGGGGCTGCAGCCAGCCCTCCAGCTCTGCGGCTCAGAGCAGGGCTCCCTCCTGGATGTTGAGAACTAGCAAAGCTCTGGCTTTGCTGCAGGGGTTTCCAACCCTCCTCTGCACAGAGAGCTGTGGACCCTTCCGGCCAGGAGGCCCCTGGCCACCGCAGGCAGCCCCCTGCGTCCACAGACGTTCTGCAGAAAACCCTGTTGCTGTGCAACCCCTGCCAAGCGACTAAGGCAGGGACCTGCTCACGTGCAAGCCCCTGGGAGGGGAGGGCCCTGTAAGTGCTGAAAAGCACCCGGAACGGTGTCACCGCCCATCCTGCAGAGTCGCTCACCCACCGCTTTTTGTCCTTTCTTTGGTCTTAGGGCCCTAAGTACTCTGGGCATCTCTGAACCACCCAGGTCCGCTAGGACACAGCTCTCCTGTACAGACCCTGGGCCAGGTCCATGAATGGCACACCTCCAGAGCCCCTTCAGCTGTGGATCGCAGCCCACCTACCCAACACAACATAGCAGAGCCCAAATGCCCAAGCTGAGAAATGACCCGGGCTGCAGCTGAGCAAGCCCAGCCGGACCCACGCATGCACAGATCAAAGAAGGGAAATCCTGAACTTTCTGCAGGCTGCTGTGGTCAGGCAGGTGTGTCCACAGCCCTGGTTTGTGTCTTTCCTGACAAGTGTCTCTCTTCTGCCCAGCTCTCCCTGAGGCGTGCTCACCAAGCAAGCTGTCCTCTCTACCTTTTTCAAAAAAAGGTTTACTTATTTAGTTAAAAGGCAGAGTGAAAGAGAGAGGACACAGAGAAAAACAAAGGTCTTTGACCAGCTGCTTCACTACCCTAATGCCCAGGACAGCCAGGCTGGGCCAGGTCAAAGCCAAGAGCCTGGGAACTCAATCCAGGTCGCCCAGATGGGTGGCAGACTGTCACCTGCTGTCTCCCAGAGTGTGCCTTAGCAGGAAGCTAAGTACAAGAGCTGGGACTAGAGCCAGATACTCTAATATGGGATGCGGGCATCCCAAGTCACAACTTAAGCCATTGCACCAACTGCCTGTCCCAAGCCACGTCCCCAGACAGGGAAATGATCCAAGCAGATGCAGCATATGCTATTTGTACCTGGGATTGTGGGTGCGATGGGATTTCATGACTCGTCCCTGGGTACCTGGGGGAGAGACCACCAGGCTGGACAGAGATCTGTCCCTGGGAGGCCACTCTGCTGGCTCTGCTTGACAACCTTCTCCCCATCCTCTGCTAGCCTGGCCCATGGTAGAGAGAAGTGGCTCTGGCGCCTGGCTCCAAGACCAGCCTGGGCCTGAGGGGCAGAACCACAGCTGTCCCTTTAGGACAGGAAAACTGGCCCTGGGCCTAGGGACCTTCTCACAGGTCCCCTGGGTGTGTGGACACTCAGAAACTTGAGGCTGCAAAGGTGAGGAGATGCAGAAGGCCAAGACAATGGTCACCTGCCTTTTCAAGGCTACGGGGAATGTGCAGAGCTGATTCGGTGGTGAGAGGCGTCAGAATCCGATTGTGTTGGACGGGGCTGCTTTTCTCCATGCCCCACTTTGAAATCCAACAGCACTGCTGTCTTCGTGGTATGTATTCATCTTTCTGTCTCAGTTATTGCTTGGTGCGTCTCTAGTCGAAGTCAGGCACCATGCCAAGCAATTAACAAATGTGAGGTTCCTTCCAGAAGTTCATGGAAATGAGAATACAAGGACGAATCATTTTGGAGTGAAAAGTTCTGAAATCCTTGTTTACAAAAGGACTTCAGCATGTTCGTGGAAAATGTGTAAATTATGAAAAAATTATGCATGAATTTCTTGTTTAAAAAGGATTGTTCATTTATTTATTTATTTGAAAGGCAGAGCAATGTAGGGAGGCGGGAGGTGTCGTCCATCTTCTGGTTCACTCCCCAGAGGACTAACAATCAGCAATGAGCAGATCAAAGCCAGAGGCCTGGCTCCATCCAGTTCACCGAAAGGGGTGGCAGGGGTTCAAGTGCCTGTCAATTTTCTGCTGCCTCTCAAGGACCATTAGCAGGAGGCTGGATTGAAAGCAGAGCAGCCAGGACTGGAACCAGCCCTCTGATATTGGACGCTGGCATCACAAGCCCCAGCTTAATCCGCTGTCCCACAATGCCAGTCTCAAGTGTGAATTTCAATATATATATATATATATATATATATATATCAATAAACTTTTGTAATTTCATTGTCCCATAGATTTTTTATGTTTTTGGTTAAAAAAGATTTATTTATTTGAAAGTCAGAGTTACAGAGAGAGAGAGAAGAAGAGACAGAGAGAGAGAGAGAGAGAGAGAGAGAGAGGAGATCTTCCATCCACTGGTTCACTTCCCAAATGGCTGCAGTTACTGGGGCTGGTCCAGGCTGGAGCTGGGAACCAGGAGCTTCTTCCAGGTCTCCCAGATGGGTGCAGGGACCCAAGGACTTGGGTCATCCTCCACTGCTTTCCCAGGCCACAGCAGAGAGCTGGATTGGAAGTGGAGCTGCTGGCACTCGAACCAACACCCATAGGGGATGCAGACCTAAGCTTAACCCACTGCACCACAGCACCGGCTCCCCAGGAACTTTTGGGGGTGCCCTCATATTACAGAATAATCTTCATAAAACTCTGTGAAATAGACATTAAGTCCATTTACAGTTGAAAAAAACAAAGTTCAAAAAGGGCAAGCAACTTCCTGGGTCACGGGGCAAGTCGGTGGTAAATACCAGGCTCCACCGCTAAGCCCTAATTACCTTGTACTTACGCCAGATTGGCCCCCTTCCTTGCTGTCTTTGCTAGTCAGAAAAAGGTCATGATCGTTGCATTGTTTATGCTAACAAGATTTGAAAGTGCACACTCAAAATTTGTTCACTCCGTCAAGATTTATTAAATTCCTGCTATATGCCAGGCACCATATGGAAAGAGAGAGAGCCATACAGAGAGCTAAAAGAGAGGCTGTCTCCTAGAAATGTCATCGCCTCCTCTGGTTGGGCTGCCCCTCGCAGGTTTTATTTTGGACAAGGGCAGGCCAACAAACAAACTCTGGGTCTCAATGTCTTTCTGATACCATCAGAATCACAATGGGATCTCTTGTAAAAATACCTGATGTCGCTACAGGTGAAATAGGGATTTCCCCAGGGTGGGCATTGTAGTGCAGTGGGCTGAGCCACAGCTTGGGACACCCGCATCCCACATTGGAGTGCTTCGGAGGGGCTCTCGTCTCTACTTCCGCTCCAGCATCTTGTTAATGTGCACCCTGGGAGGCACCAGATGATGGCTCAAGTGACTGGGCCCTGCCACACACGTGACAGACCTGGATGGAGTTCTTTGCTTTTGGTTTTACCTTGGCTCAGCCCTAGTTATTGCAGGCACTGGAGGAGTAAACCAGCAGATGGAAGATTCCTCCCACTCTCGGCTTTTCAAAGAAATAAATAAGTGCACTTCAAAAAGAGAGAGTTCTCCAGTGGTGAGGGTGTCAGGAAACCCGTTGCAGCACTAGCTTTGCCACGAGGCTTCGTGACATCCCGTGGCCTTGCTTTCCCAGTCTGTCTGACCAAAGTGTCGGACCACATCCTCCCGAGGTTCTTCTCGTCAACCCAACTGAATTGTGCACTTGTTTTTTCTTTTAAAAGAAACAATTTATTTATTTTGAAAGTCAGAATTACAAAAAGAGACAGAGAGAGAGAGAGAGCGCTTCCGTCTGCTAGTTCACTCCCCAAATGACCTCAGTGGCCAGTGGTGGGCAGGCTAAAGCCAAGAATTTCTTGTGGGGTTTCTACATGGGTCTTCGGGGCCCAAACACTTGGACCATCTGCTGCTGCTTTCCCTGGCCATCAGCAGAGAGCTGGATCAGAAGTGGAGCAGCTGGGACATGCGTGAACTGGCGCCGAGATGGGATGCGGGCGTCACAGAGAGCAGCTTTGCCCTCTACACCACAAACGCTGGCCCCTAACCGTGCGTTTCAATCTCTCCTTTAGACAAATGAACCCTGAGGCCCACGCTGCAAGCTGGATGCAACGCTTTGCTTTTCTCTAGACGCTGTGTTCTCCTGGTGATGCCCAGCCCACCTGCTCCGCTCCCTGCATCTCTGATTCCTTTGCCGTTTGCTGATGTTCACCTTTGTCCTCCTCGCTAATGTTTAATTCTGTGAGACACGCCCACACCCAAAATCCACAGGTGCTTTCAACCACAGGAGATTTGTTTCCCCTGGCAAGCAACAAGAAGCCAGGCAAATGCAAACTGAAACCTTCTTCCAGTGACCGGAGGCTGCCTGCCTTTCTGCACAGAGAGAACCAAGCCGATGCAACACCTTCCCGTGCAGCAAATCTGTATTTTCATTCATTCAGATTACGCTAATGTGAGATGCAAGGGTAGGGTTTTTAAAAACATTTATTCATTTATTTATTTTGAAAGAGTTACAGAAGAGAGAGAGAGGGAGAAAGACACACACACACACACACACACACACACACAGAGACAGAGACAGAGACAGAGATCTTCCATCTTCTGGTTCACTCCCAAATGGCTGCAAATGGCCAGTGTTGGGCCAGACCAAAGCCAGGAACCAGAAGCTTCTTCCAGGTCTCTCACGTGGGTGCAGGGGCCCAAACACCTGAATCATCTTTCACTGCTTTCCCAGGCGCATTAGAAGGGAGCTGGATCAGAAGTGGAGCTGCTGGGACATGAGCTAGTGCCCACATGGGATGCCAGGTCACAGCTAGCGGCTTTACCTGTTTGTCACAATGCTGGCCTTGCAAGGGTGCTTTTTAAAGACCTATTCCAGTTGGTATTTTTGCTTAGTATAACATGTAGGCACAAAAGTTTTATTTTGCTTTTCTATACTTGTTTAGAAAAACATTTTTCTTTTCCCAGTGATTTGCTGGCCATACTCATTCTGTACAAACTGTATGAGTTACACTATTTCTCATAGTAAGTCGGTAATATTTCATAGGTAATATTGAAAGAGCAGTTATTGCTGTGCCCCTTTGGTGGATGGGGAAACTGGCATTCAGGGAAGGTACGCGGGTCATTGCAGACATGGTGTTGGGTCTAGTGCTAAAGCGTTTCACTTTCTATACCACACAAGCTGCCTGGAAGGGAGGGGAGAACGGAGTCATAGCCAGAGGCTCGGAGGCACGCCAGGAAAAGGCTGGGAGAAGGGGGTTTCCACAAGGCTACTTTCTGCACAGGCTGGGAGGGAGAAGGGCCCAACACCGGCTCCCATCACAATGCCGTTGTGTGCATTGGAACGCGGTGGTGCTCCCTCTTGGTGGGTGCAGAAGGAATGCTGCTACCGCCCCTCACGCTGTCACTCAGTGACGGACCCGTGCATAGAGAGCAAGCTGCACATAGGTACCCTATGGATGGGCAAGAGCGGGCTAAGGGCTGGCTGCAGGCAAGGATGGGAAGAGGGCTCCATTATTTATTATTGAAATTATTAATTATTTATTATATATTATTATTTATTATTATTTGTCTTGAGATCCTCAAATATTTATACATTTCACTCTTCCCTTTCTTTTGCAAATAGTTTAGTGAGCAGAGGGAACCTTTTCCCACTGTTGAAGAGGTTTAGCTCGATTGCCGGATGCTAGGTTCAGTTAGAGAGACTGACTGTCCTCCCCAAGGCTGGGCTGGCTGGAAGCCAGGGCAATAGAAATGCATCATTCTTACTCAACTAAGCCGTCCCACAGAAAATTGAAATTGGCTTATCTTTAGGTACTCACTTCGAATAGGTTGGCTGTCAGTCTGATCGGCACCCTGGACTAGGATCTGCCTCTGCTTCTTCGTCTCTTCTAATTCCTTGGCCTTTTCCAGGTCTCTGCTTCAATTAGAATTAACCAGTGGTGTTTGGGCTTTGGTTAATACTGGAGAGTAATAATACTACCAGGATGGAGATGCAGGAGGAGGAGGGGGAAAAAAGGAAGAAAGAGGAGGGGGCCCCCATTGTGGTGTAGAAGGTTATGTCTCTGCCTGCAGTGCTGGCATCCCATTTGGGTACCGGTTTGACTCCTGGTTGCTCCACTTCAGATCCAGATCTCAGCTATGACCTGGGAAAGCAGTAGAAGATGGTCCAAGTCCTTGGGCCCCTGCGCCTGCGTGGGAGACCCAGAGGAAACTCCTGGCTCCTGGCTTCGGATTGGCGCAGCTCTGACTGTTGCAGCCAATTAGGGAGTGAACCAGCAGATGGAAGACCTCTCTCTCACTGCCTCTCCTCTCTCTGTGTAACTCTGACTTTCAGGTAAATAAATAAATCTTTTTTAAAAAATATGTGTTAGCAAAAGCCCATTGTACAGAGCAGCACACTGAGGCTGGGGAGGTTAAATAACTTGCTCAAGGCCAACTGGAATCCAGGTTCACACTCAAGGGGTCTGGGTCCAAGTGCAGTGGAAGAGACCAGGGATCTAGGGAGACAATGTCATTTGCTCCATTCTGCCCAACTGGAGAGATGGCACGGGACATCAGCAGTCCACCTACCCAGTCCTCGGGCTGCGACAACTCTACCCTGTTGCTTGGAGTGCGTTCTCAGCTTGGGAGGAGTGGCCAGCCCAGAGTGTGACTTGAGAGTATTGTTCTTTAGGATATGCATAACCTAACTTACGAATTGGAAAAGCAAGCACGCTGCCTTGCAGATGTGTGGCAGGACGCACACACTCAGACGGGATAGCAGTGGTGGGGCAGGCACGGGGAGCTAAGGGTCACAGAAGCTACTGGAGGAACCGGCTCATCTGTGCAGCTGCACAGAACATCTCTGGCCTCTTCTGATATCAGATTCAGCTACTTTTATTACCAGAAAAGCGGGTCGGGGTGGCTGGGTCAGAGCTGTGGCTGTCAGGGAGGGACACTTCCCAGTGCTGTCAGACTCTGCAAACCGGAGGAAGGGCTGTGCCTCCTTGTGCAGGAGGTGAGCCGGTCAGCATTGCTGAGCCGGTCAAGATGCCGTGCAAGGACACTGGGCTGGAGGCCATGGGCAGGGGAATGGGGGTGCAAACCGACTCCTCCTTCCCCAAGCTCCGCTCGCCCACTTCCCTTACAATTAGACTGTGCATTGACATTAGCTTACAAAATCAATGTGATAATAAAAATAAGGTACAGCGGTCCCCTCTTATCCACAGAGGATGCTTTCTAAGACTCCCAGCAGGTGCCTGAGGATGCGGGTAGCACCCACTCCAAATATCTATATCTATAGAGCGTTTCTTATACTTACATATCTATGATAAGGGTATTTTTTACAAATATATTTATTATTTTCAAAGTCTGAGCTGCAGAGAGGGGGGAGAGAGAAAGAAAGAAAAAGAGAAGGCAGAGAGAGAGAGAGAGAGAGAGAGAGAGAGAGAGAGAGAGAGAGATCTTCAGTCTGCTGGTTTACTCTCCAGATGGCTGCAATGGCCAGGCCTGGGCCAGGTTGAATCCAGGAGCCGGCAGCTTCATCTGGCTGTTCCATATGAGTGGGAGGGGCCATTGTCTACTCCCTCCCAGGCACATCAACAGGAAGCTGGATCAAAAGTGGAGCAGCTGGCACTCAAACTGGTGCTCCCATACGGAATGCTGGTGTCATAGGTGACGACTTAACAAGCTGTATCACAATGCTGGCACCAACGATGAAGTTTAATTTATAAATTAGGTCCTGCAAGAGATTCAGATCATTAACCAATACTAAAATAGAACTGTTATAACGGTAATTATAATAGAAGTTACGTGAATGCAGTCTCTCCCTTCTTCTCTTTCTCTCTTAATTTTTTTGTACTCTACTTACCTTATACCCCGATGATGCGAGGTGATACAGCGCTGAAGGAAACAAATGGCGTGGGCCTTGTGACCTGGAGTTAGGCTACTGCATGAGACATGCATGAGCACAAGCAGTGTGATACCAAGAGAGCAGATCTACAGCCTGGATGGCTGCTAAGCCACTGCCGGGAGGACAGCATACACTGTGTGGATACTCTGCACAGGGGGATGTGTCACTTCCTGGGTAGGCCAGCGCAGGACCACAGAGATTACAGCAACGGAATTGAATTACAGCTCCTGAATTGTTTATTTCTGGAATTTTCCTTGAATATGTTTGGACTGTGGTTGACCTTGGGTAACTGAAACGTCAGAACGTAAAACCACAGGCGACGAGTGGGCTGCTGTGCTGTAATGAACTAGCTCCAGTGCATGAGATAGTGGCTCCTCCCCCCACTTCTCCTCTGTCTCCCTCTCCCTGCTTTCTCTCCTCTTGTCTCACCCCTGTGCCCCTCACCGCATGGATTCCTTTCATTCCACTTTATTTGTGATCCCAGGGAGCCATTGCAGCCGAGCCTGGAGCCCTTCCTGCCGCATGGGCACCTCCAGGGCTGGAGGGCGCTCACCAGGATGGCAGCAGCGGCCTCCACAGCACCATCTGTCCTGGCGTAGGCTTAATTAGAAAACGGGCATTAAAAAAGGAGACATCAAATGGGAGGCGGAGGTAGGAGGGGCGGCTGGGAGAAGAGCTCCTTGGACAAGCACAAGAGCTGTGGGCCCTCCCAACAGGCCCTCCGGCAAAGCCCCATGCCAGGTCAAAGCGGGAGAGGATGATGGGACAGCGTAAAGTTCTGAGGACAGGCATTGGTGGCAGGGGTGGGGTGAGCTGTTCCCAGGAAGGTTCTGGAAAGGACAAGTTCAATGGAAGTAAAGTAAGCAGAGGGTTGTGATTTTCAGCTGACTTCCAGATAACTCACCAGGGCACACAGCTAGGGAAAAAATGAACAGATCTTGTGAGCCCGCCTTATTGGCCCATGGCCCTCACCTTCACACGCAGAAAAGCCAGCAAACTAAGTTTGCCAGCAAATGCAGTTAAATTAGCCAGATGCATTTCACTTTGGCAAAACTGAAGACAAAACACAATTTCACTTTATATCCACAGATCTTCCAAGCGGAGAGAAAGTGCAATCTGGTTACAGAAGCCTGGTTTTCCCATTCTTGGCATTTCTCCCATAAATTGGGTGCTGTGGAGATGCGGGCACACTTCTAAGCCATTGTTCCTTTCCTTGTTTTAAAAGGAAAAAAAAAATTAAGTAGTGAATTGCATTTATTTGCGAGACAGATGGGTAACACACACAAACACACATCCGCTGGTTCACTACCCCAAATGCCCGCGAATGATCTGGGCTACACAAGGACCGAAGCCAGGAGCCGGGAACTCCGTTCAGGTCTCCACATGGATGGCAGGGACCCAACTACTAGATTCAGGATGCACATTAGCAGGAAGCTGGAGTTAGGAGCCACAGCCAGGAATCAAACCTGGGCACCCCAGTGCGGGATGCAGGTGTCTTAACTGGCATCTTAACTGACGGGCCAAATGCTAGGAAACCGAAAGATGCCTCTTTGGCATGACTCTTACTCTGAGCTGCAGCCAATGGGGAAGAAGCAGATACAAGAAAAGCTCTTTGCCCTCCCCTGTTAGTCTAAAAGTGCCACATAGATGTATAAAGACACAGGCATGCCTCGTGCCCGCTCTGCTGGGAAGGACAAAGGCTGACCACTCAAGACAGCTCTGGGTATTTGGAGACCACCCCCGAGGTATCGACTCGACACACTGCACCAACCAGCCCTTATCTGCTATAGGTTTTCCTTCCCACAAGTTGTGCCACCCTTAGTGTCTTGGTGCCCTTTTCCCTCCTCTTGTCACTTCTCTAAAAAGTTCACTATGCTTTGTTGGAGATGCTACGTAAGCCTGAATTCGCAGCCAGCTCTTGGACAATGGTGTCTCGTATCTAGAATATGCATTTTCATCCACATCTATTTCTTGTTCTCTTGTCCTTTGCTGGAGGGCTACATTCAGCTGAAGACCAAGGACAGAGAGAAATTAACATTTCCCTTTCCCATACTTACTTTTTTTTAAGATTCATTTTATTTATTTGAAAGACAGAGTTACAGAGAGAGGTAGAGACAGAGAGAGAGGTGGCTGCAACGACCAGAGCTGCGCTGATCCAAAGCCAAGAGCTAGGAGCTTCTTCCGGGTATCCCATGTGGGTGTAGGGGCCCAAGGACTTGGGCCATCATCTACTGCTTTCCCAGGCCATGGCAGAGAGCTGGATTGGAAGTGGAGCAGCTGGGACTCGAACCAGTGCCCACATGGGATGCTGGCACTGCAGGTGGTGGCTTTACCCTCTGCGCCAAGCGCTGGCCCTCCTATACTTTCTTTCTGCAGGATAGTTTGTCTACTGATCAGAATCCTCAACTCATGCTCTAGGAAAAAGGGCACAGCAGGAGAGAGGGGAATGTGTGTTGTGTGTGTGTGTGTGTTCATGTTTTATATGTGTCTCTGTGTATATATATATATACACACACACAGTATTTATGTGTGGGAGGTGTGTCATACTCTTCAGTGCCTTAATGACTATATAAATATTCATGTTTACCCTACTGTAGGCACTCAGTGATCAGTAACTAAAAAGAGAAATAGTTCCAGGAGAATCTGTAGTTTCTGACACTAATGAAATTTAAGTTTATTTTGTTGTGAAAAATGTTTAAAAATCCATGAATTTTTTTCATAATACACCTTTTAAATGAACTTTTTGAAGACAATATAGACACAAAACCTCTCCACTGCTTTGAGTGGCTTTGTAGATGTTTTAAAGAGTTATTTTTATTCATTTGAAAGGTGGAGCCACAGAGAATGAGAGGGAAAGATAGAGAAGTCTTTCGTCCACTGGTTCATTCCCCAAATCGCTGCAATGGTCAGGGCTGGCAGACCAAAGCCAGGAGTCAGGAACTGCAGCTGGGTCTCCCACGTGGGTGCAGGGGCCCATGCACTTGGGCCATCCTCTGGTGGTTTCTCAGGCACATTAGCAGGGAGCTGAATTGGAAGTGGAACAGCCAGGATTTGAACTGGTGCAGACATGGGATGCCGGCACTGCAGGCGGCAGCTTAACCCCCTGTACCAGAGCGCCAGCCCTGCTTTGTGGATTTTTTGACACTGTTATTCTGAGGGTTCTTTCTTCCTTAAGTACAGTATTGCAGCAACTTCCCTTATTCTTTACTATATAGCAAAATGTCCCTAATTGGGTCTAGCATTTTAGAACCAATATTAACCATGTCACAGTGATCTGGGTAGGAAGTTTGAATGAAGGGTTGTAATTTAGAAATGTGTGCTTTTGGGGCTGGCCCTGTGGTACAGCAGGTTAAAGCCCTGGCCTACGGCACCGGCATCCCATATGGGCACCGGTTTGAGTCCCGGCTGCTCCACTTCCCATCCAGCTCTTGGTTAATGCACTTGGGAAAGCAGCAGAGGATGGTCCAAATCCCTGGGCCCCTGTACCCACTGGGAGACCTGGAGGAAACTCCTGGCACCTGGCTTTGGATCAGCTCGGCTCCAGCTGTTGTGGCCATTTGAGAAGTGAACTAGCTGATGGAAGACCTTTCTCTCTCTGTGTAACTCTGCCTTTCAAATAAAATAAATCTTAAAAAAAACCAGGAAATACATACTTTCATAAGCGCCACACAAATGACACAGCATTTACATAAATGATAAACTCAGATGCTTTTGGTCAATTTCCCTCATTAGTTTCCCATTCATTTCTGAGTTGATGGCTTCTGTAGTATGTAATGGAATTGTCAGTATTTCTTGTCACCCACCCTAGAGTCAGAATGCTTATAAGAGATTCAGATGAGACCCACAGTCTCCTGTTTTTTGCAAGGATGAGTTCTTACTGGGTTTATTCTGAGCCCAGCTCCTCACAGCCTCCTTCACTTGTGTGCTACATAACCAGCCGAGGCGAACACAGGAAGGCATGGCTGCAGAGCCACTGAGTCCGAGGGACGTGGTTCCAGACGACCAGCACAGATGCGCCCTTCCTTCTGACTCCACAACGGCCCAGGTAGATGTCGCTCTCTCCCTCCACGGCTGCCTCGGGAGCCCTCTCCGGTGGCTGGCTGGTTCCTGCCTTTGTGAGACAGAACAACCCCAAAACCGCTTGGAGGAGTTGCTACAGAATCCCCTATGCACAGAGAATCAGACACTGACACCAGGGTGGTAGAAGACAGCAGGAGTTTACTGCAACGTGCAGAGCAAGAAGAAGGCAGCTGTGACTTAATTCCCAGGTTCCCTGCTGGGGTACAAGGAAGGGTTCTTGGGGCTGGCATTGTGGCACAGGGGTTAACTGCCATGGGTGATGCTGGCATCTCAAATGGGCTCTGATTCTGATCCTGGCTGCTGGTCTGATCCATCTCCCTGCTAACGCTCCTGGGAAAGCAGGCTCAACTTCCTGGGCCCCTGTCATCCGGTAGAAGATGTGTTCCAGGCTTCTGGCTTTGGCCTGGTCCAGTGCTGGCTGCTGCAGTCACCTGGGGGAGTGAATCAGCAGATGGAAGACCTTTCTCTCTCTCTTTTTCGCCCTCTCTCTGTGTAACTCTGCCTTTGAAATAAATAAATCTTTTTCTAAAAGAAGTATTTTTTAAAAGATGTTTATTTATTTATTTGAAAGGCAGAGTTACAGATGCAGAAGCAGAGAAAGAAAGAGAGAGAGAGAGAGAGGTCTTCCATTCACTGGTTCACTCCCCAAATGGCTGCAACAGCTGGAGCTGTGCTGATCCGAAGCCAGGAGCCAGGAGCTTCTTCTAGGTCTCCCACTCAGGGGCAGGGGCCCAAAGATGTGGGCCGTCTTCTACTGCTTTCCCAGGCCACAGTAGAGAGTTGGATCAAAGGTGGAGCAGCCGGGTCTCGAACTGGTGCCCATATGGGATACCAGCACTGCAGGCAGTGGCTTTACCCACCATGCCATAGCGCCGGCCACAAAGTCAAGATTCTTATAGATTGTAGTCAGGGTTTGAGGGCTGTGTGTTCAGCCTGTGTCCCACTTCCTGGTTGGTCTGTGGCATTCCTGACCTTCATTGATTGATCAAAGATGCTGTGTTCTTCACGATGGAAAAGTGGGCTGCAGTCAGTCTGGGGGTCCCTGTGGGAGGTGACATCCTGCCCTGGGCCTGTACTTCCCGGAGAAGAAACCCCATCAGGATAGTCAGTGTTGGAGAAGCAAGTGGTCTCATGACTCTGAGGATGGCTGAGTGAATTTTGATAACAGGTTGATTTGCAATTAAAAACAAAACAAAATAAAAAAAAAAAAAAACAGGACAAGGACACCTTAAGCTAAGGGAGGGATGCTGGGGTTGGTGACTATCAGCATTTGCATTCAAGGCACTGCACAGGGGCTCGGTTTCATTTGTGCCTTCCTGGCCTGGTTATTACTTTTTCTATAGCAGCCGAAGAAAGCGGAGAGGATGCCCTTCTTTCCCCACAGCCCAGGAGCCTGGGTACTATTTTATGAGGCTTTGTCTAAGGAGGCTGAGCGAAGCCATGCTTCCCCGTCCCTGGAGTCGCCCTTCGTCCTGCTCACCTCCTCCAAGAACTTTCTAGAAGTCCTCCCCTGTGCCCATGCTGTCAGTGCACTCGGGAGAAGCAACAGGCAACAAACAGGAGCTTCCTGGCCTGCAAGGTCTGGCGCTGATGGCAAGTTTCTGGGCACTTCTCAGTCTATTTCACCCCTCCCAAAGTGGATCCATAAAACTCACGGCAGAGTGCCTGGAAGATTAGGGTCATGCACATTAATTCCTGCGAGGCCAGAAAAGCAAGCCCCGGGGGATGGCAGTGAGTTTCATGATTAGAGTGCTTCTCCGGCGTCTGCCCTTCGGGGCTGTGGGCCCTTGTAGAGCAGTTTCCTCTATTCCTGGACTTCGGGACAAGATCCAGCACTGAGTGGGTGCTACATGAATGTTTTTGGAACAAATAACTCAGCGAGCATCCCTGGATCCCTGCTTGAACGGAATGGCTCACCCTGCACGCTCTTTAGCAGGCCCGTTTCTCGGGACCTATGTGAGGTTAGAGACCTGATAAATAATTGCTGGCACCTCCTTGGGAAGAAGGGAAAAATCCAAAGCTTTGATAGATTTTAAACTGCAGCCCTCTTGGGACAGTCTGAATGACCTGTAAATACAGCTGGTGGGATGTTGCCTACGCGCATTTCCCACTTACCCTCACCTCTGAGGTTCTGTCTGGGCCCTAGGGAATCAACTTCTGATGCTTTGTCTCTTTGCTGATCTAAGCATTTTTCCTGCCACCATGGGAATAGGGCTGGAGAGGAAGTGAGATCTAGACCACTGTGTGAGTAACAGGGAGAAAATTTCATTTCCAGAGATCAGGAGATATGGGAAGTATTTCTTTTTCTAATTTCACTAAGGCACTTTGATGAAGATCCCTGGCTGGCCCAGAGCAGGGAACAACGCCTCCTCCCCAGTCCTGGCTTTGTGAGCACTTTACAACAAAGCCAGCTCCCAAGGTCAAGTCTAGGCTAGAAGTTCCACCCATTGGGCTGGAGCTGTGGCGCAGAGGGTTAAGCCATGGTCTGCAGTGCCAACGTCCCATATGGGCGCTGGCTCGATTCTCTGCTGCTCCACTTATGATTCAGCTCCCTGCTAATGAGCCTAGGAAAGTAGAGAGGATGACCCGAATCCTTGGGCCCCTGTTCCCACATGGGAGACCCAGAAGAAGCTTCTGGCTCTTGGCTTCGGATTAGCCCAGCTCCCGCCATTGAGGTCATTTGAGAAGCGAACCAGCAGATGGAAGATCTCTCTGCCTCTCTCCCTCTCTCTAACTCTGCCTTCCAAATAAATATATGAATCTTCAAAATGAAAGAAACAACTGGGCACTGGTAACAGAATTTTTTTTGAAAACGATTGTATTTATTTATTTGAAAAGCAGAATGACACAGGGTCAGAGACAGAGGGAAAGAGAGCTCGTCCACGTGCTTGTTCAGTCCCCAGATGGCGAGGTGCACCAGCAAGGAGCTGCACCGGAAGTGGAGTCCCCAGTCTTGAGCCAGCACTCATATGAGATGCTAGTATTGCAGGCAGAGGCTTAACCAGCTACACCACAATGCTAACCCCATCAGATTATTTCTTAATTGTTTGTGTTTTTTTTTTTAACAGGGACATATATCATTTGTAGTAATCAAAAATAGCAAATACTTTACCAAATAATGCATACAAAAACCATCTTGCAGAGATCTTCCATCCACTGGTTCACTCCCCAAATGGCTCCAGTGGCTGGAGGTGGGCCAGTCCGAAGCCCAGAACCAGAAGTTTCTTCTGGGTCTTTCACGAGGGTACAAGGGCTCAAGCACGTGGGCCATCTTCCACTGCTTCCCCAGGTGCATTAGCAGGGAGCTGGATCAGAAGTGGAGCAGCTGGCAACTCAAACTAGTGCCCATATTGATTGTCGATGCCGCGGGCAGTGGCTCTACCTGCCACACCACCATGCTGGCCCGGATGCTACATTCTTGAATTTCTAAATTTTAAATTCTTGAAATTCTTCTGCAAATTATTGGGGGCTTTTGTGTGTGCTTGCTTATCGGATTAAGAGGGTGAGGGGAGCAGAAACTCCTGTTCATTTTGCCTGCTTCTGACTTAAAACAAGAATCGAACGAGCAGGCGGAAAAATAATCAGACGCTGTCCATGTGACCCAAAGTTGGAGATCCCATCTTCTGGTGTGGGATTGGGTCAACTCGCCACGCGTTCAGGAAATTTCTATGCCTGGAAGAGGTGAATACAATGGGCAGAATGGATCAGATCCCGAGGAAGCCATTATTACAGAGTGTCAGAGAGTAAAATTAACATGTATTTTTAATAAGTCGGTAATTACTTATTCTACCATAGACCATATGGTCTATTCACTTTTTGTGGACTCAAACACTCAAGCCCTCAAATGTCATTTAGTTTAAACAACACACACACACACACACACACACATGCACACCTTCCCCTCAAAGCAAACAAAAGGACTGCGTTTTGAGCTCCAAATCGTTTTCCTTCAGGAGTAAAAATTCTAATTACTATCAAAGCCAGGAATTTCACACTTGCATCTGGAAAGCCACAGTGACACATTTTTTGCCCTACCTCGGGCCTTCTTTCCTGTTAATTTGTTGGCTCAACAATCTGAGCAGAGGGCAGCCAGGCTGGGGCGAGTCTTCAGCTGTGAAGTGTTGATTTCCTTGTTTCTGTGAATTTTTGCATGAGACCTGGCATTGTTATTTAAATGAAATCATTAGGGGCTTTTTTTGTATTAGAATTCCATTAAATTGGGAAACAAAGGACCCTTGGCTGCTTTCAAGGAGAAAAAGCCTCTATTTTCCCATTTCTAAATGGAAGGAGAGCATTTTCATAAGGGCTTTTGATGATTTTCTCATGAACATCCTTTTAGAGACATGCATACATTTTACGACTTCATTTGGGCCTTTAAAAACTGCCAATTAAGCATTACCCCTAAAACTGCTTTTCTCCCCCTTACTCTAAAAGGCGGCAGGAGATCCCATTTTGCTACAGTTGCCTTCCAGGGATTCCATATAAAGTTGCTTAAGGGTTTCATATAAAATTGCCGTATTTCCACACACTCCGAGGAATGCATTCGGGGGACCCAGCAGTCCGTTTCAGATGACTGCGTGTTTTTAAAATGTATTAACTGAATCTTTTAAAGCCACTCTTGTCACCATGGAAAATTTCACCTTTTGAATATGTGAGAGATGTAGCATCGATCAACTCAAAACAGACTCTAAACATCAGGCTCAAAACATCCTTTCTCAACCCGCAATCTGGAACCTTCCAGGAAGTATTGATAAAGAGCAACCCTCAACACTGGTTGAAAGAATTGCTTCAGGACCCTGAACACTGAATACCAGTTCTACTTACCTGACACAGAAAAACAATCTTGGGTGCTGGGGCGGTAGAAGAAGGTGTTTATTGCGAAGCATGGAGCAAGGAGCCGGGCAGTTATCACTTGATTTCTGGGATCCCTGAGGGGTTAGAGTGAAGGTTCTTAGGGACAGAAGTTGGGTTTGACAGGAGTGTCTGGAGTGTGTCCAGATCACTGGTTGGTGCATTGTGGTGCTGTGGCCTTCCTTTGATTAGCTGGTGATACTGTGTCTTCAGGAAAGTTTTTTGCTTTTAAGATTTAATCTATTTATTTGAGAGGTAAGAATTATAGACAGTGAGAGGGAGAGACAGAGAGAAAGGTCTTCTGTCTGTTGGTTCACTCCCCAAATGGCCACAATGGCCGGAGCTGAGCCAATTCAAAGCCAGGAGCCAGGAGCCAGAAGCTTCTTCCCAGTCTCCCATGCAGGGGCCCAGCACTTGGGCCATCTTCTACAGCTTTCCCAGGCCACAGCAGAGAACGGGGTCAGAAGTGGAGCGGCTGGGACTAGAACAGGCACCCATGTGAGATGCTGGCGCCGCAGGCGGAGGATTAACCCACTGCGCCACAGCGCCGGTCCCTTCAGGAAAGTTTTATGATGGCAAAGTGGGGTGCACATAGTGATAATTACTTTCCACCCTTCACTTAGGATTCTGGGAAAAGAGGCCTCTGGAGACAGGACTGAACATGGAGGGAAAAATGACCTTGTGGGTCCTCTGATCAGAACTCCACCCCCGCAGTCCAGTGAGCTAATGTCAACAACTGGATGATTTGCAGTCATGACAGCAAGGTGGGGGAACATGGAACTAAGGAGCGAGGCGAGGAGACCGGGACCTGATGCTGTCCAGCATTGTTAGCAAAAGCTCTGTCCATCCCTGGTGCCAAATAAAGACAATGAGGACAAGGTTCGAGAGTAAAGGGGTGAAGCCTAATGCGTGGACAGATGAGCCGCTTAGGAGACCTTCGCGTCTCAAGAGTGACTGCCCTGCTGAATGGGAGTGTTGTGGGTTTTTAAGGATGCTGCAGGGAGGGGGAGCTGGTCTGGTGGAGGGTCAGTGCTGAGGCTCATGTTCCTTCTCTGTTTTCCTCCGATTCTCTGCACAAGAACTTGCGGACAAGGATCAAGGCAGTGTGCGCCTCAGCCCAGAGGTTTCTGTTGAGTGGGGAAGAAAGCAGGTAGCCAGCCCACTGACCACACAGGGCTCCCAGAACTAGCCCATCCTGTGTGACATCTTTGGCTGTCAACAGCCCTGGAGAGCCACCGCTCAACCAATCCCACGCTTCGCCCTCAAGGAGCTGATGGTCTAAGGGAAGCCAAGCAGACAGAAAATGCAGACGGCTTTTCAGAGTGGTGAGTGCTTTGCCAAGGGCAGCCGAAGCACCTGGCCTCATCACCGAGGATTCCCACCGGAAGCTAAGCCTAATTCCAGACCTGGAATTTTGGTAAAAATTTTGGTAAAAATTTTGGAATTTTTGGTAAAAAGAGGAAGAAGCAGCTTAAGGCAGAGGGAGGAGGAGTGTTTCCAGGCAGAGATGACAGCAAAGGAAAAAGCCTGCAGAGATGAACAGGAGCAGGGTTGGAGTGTGGAACTGAAGGTGAAGACGGGCAAGAAATTAAGATGGAGCCAGGAGGAGCCTCCTCCCAAGGAGCCTTAGTAGCCACGTGGAGTTGGGATTTTTAATCCTAGGGCAATGCTGACTTTTAGCAAGGTAAAGATCAGATGTGTGCTTCTGGAAAATTCTCTCCAAAGCAGGATAAGGAGAAAGTATGAGATCCTTTCATCCACAGGCTTTAGAATAGATGCTTTCGAGTTTTCTAACAGACTTCTGCATATTTACTCAATAGAATAGCAAGTGTATGTCCATGCAATTTATAGTCCTATAAATACATGTCCACATAATTATAGTCATATTTGGGAGTGTGGGGTGATTGCTTTAAATGAATGTCCCCTGGCTGCAAAGTAGAACAGTGGGGAAGGAGGACTGGAGGATTGCAAGGCAGAGGCACGGAGGCTAGGAGGCTGCTGCCCTGACCGGTGTAGAAGTGAGAGGGGCTTGAATCAGGGCGACCACATTGTATTAGCTTTCCTTACTACAATGGAATCACTGGGGAACCTCTTTTTTACAAAAATAGAATGCTTATTTATCTCACAGTTTGTGAGGTTCAAGTTCTAGGTGGGTGGCTTCATTGGTCTGGTGTCTGGGGAGACCAGCAGGTGATAAGGCACAGTGCACACAAGGAAGGATCATACGGTAAAGGCTGGAAGCAGAAAGAGGTTGGATCCAAATGCAGGCTTGTCGCAACTGCCTCTTGTGGGAGCGCCCTTCCAAGGGCACATCAATGACCCAAGGACTTCCCACTAGGCCCCGCCACCTCCCGACAGCGCCACGCTCAAGACTCACGTTTTAACACATAGGCCTTTGGGAAGCATTCAACATCCAAACTGATATCCCAACCATTGTAGGCACCTAGGATAGAATGAGGTACGAAGCAAGCATCAGTGTTCTTCCACGTTCTTGCAGGTAAGACTATCCCACTGAAATCTCCAGCACCCATAAGCCAAATGGGATAATAAAGAGCACTGGGTCTGAACAAGATCCATGGTAAATCCCAATTTTCTCACTTACGATACAATTTTAGCAGATGTCTTACTTTCTGAAGACTCACTTCCTCAACCATAAAAATAAGGTGGTGAGACATGCCCCAGCTACCTCCTGGGATGACTGTGCTGAGTGTTGGGATAACGGCCACCTCTGCCCTCGCTGTCCCTATCCGGAAAGTCTAAGAGAGATGGCTGATTCCCAAGCACCTCCCAACTACAAAACATCACTAGCCATTACAGGTGAACAATGAGATGAATTAGGAAGCATGCTTTGTGATGGTATTTGTCTGGTTGGAAGGGAAAGGAAGGGAGGAATAGGTTGTGGGGGAATAAAAAGTTTACCGCTAGAATTATCTGCACATTAACCACACCATGGAAAATGGAAGAAGCTGAGAAGATTTTCTCAATATGCAGAGCCACCAGGCGATCACGGACAATAAAATTGTGAATTCAGCAATCCCATGCTGTGTTTTAATTTTCTGGCACTGGCGTGCCCATTATTTAAGTGTGCATTTGGATTGGTGCCAGCCTGCCCCTCCTCAGCACAGCCAAGAAGGGGTGCTGAGAAGCCTCCTCTCGCTCACACTAGCAGATCTGGGGCCCTTGCAGGCTCTGACAGAAGCGAGGTGGAACGACAGACTTTATAAAGAGCAAAGGGAAGCTGGAGAGAATTGGAGAAAAAGAAGGAAGAAAGTGGGAGAAGGGAGGGCTGCTAGAAGAAATGGTTGGCTAGAATTAAGGCAAAGAAGAAGGGAGGGTTATGACTGCAGTGTTTCGTGGACAATGCGAAAGGGAGAAGTTGGGACTGGCATGGACAGAAGCGGGGTGCACACACAACTCTCTGGGCCAGCGTCCAGCTCCCTGTCCCTGGTCAGGACAAAGTCAGTGGAAGCATCTTCCAGATCCACTAGCATTGAGCTGAGGTCATGCACTGCCCAGGCCACCCAGGCACTGGCTGAGCATGGCACGTGGGGAAGGGGGTAGGGCACGGTTTGGCTGATTTTTTCTTTAATCCAGTGTGAGAGTCTACTCCAGAGCTCCCAGTTGGAGTAGCTCAGACTTTCGCAGAGTTGCCCTTGAACTAAAGACCCTTCCTGCTCTGTCTCCCTTCTCCTCTGATGACAGTTTAGATGCATTAACCTGGCTGGGCCACCCTACCCAGGTATGCAATCAAGCATGAATCTGGGTGCCCCTGGCATGTGGATGTCTATGAGCACTGACTAAGTGAAGGAGATGACCTCGTATAATGTGTGTGGGCAAGGGGCTCTTCTAACCAGTTAAAAGCCATAAGAGCAGAAACTCAAATTTCCCAAAGACGAGCATCTGCCTCAAGGCTGTAGCATCAACTCTTTCTAGATTTCAGACTCACTGGTCCCCATGATTGAGTGAGCTAATGCCTCAAACACACCTCTTACAACCACCTCTCCCCTTGGCGCTGTTTCTTCCTAACAGGTCTCTCTCGAACTTTCACAGGCGCTAACTCTGCACCGGCTTCTGTGGGCTCCCCGCCTGGCCTGCCCCTTCTCTCGCCTGCATCTCCCACATTGCAATCTCTTTCCCTTTAACTCCATCTTGCCCTCTGCCCTCCTGCTCCAGGGCCTTATTCACACTTTTCAGATTTTGTCCTCGTTTTTATTTTCAAAAATCTGAGTGTGATTGATAATAGCCGTCAGGTCTCTAACCCTTGAGTGCAAGGAAAGGAAATAGGGTGTAGAAACAGGAATGGATAGGACAAATTCAAGGTCACCACTAGGAGAGGCACAAGGGAAATTGCCTTCCTATAAACGGGTACCAATGTCAGATTTAAATGTTTTTTTGGGAAGAAAAATCACCTCCCAAGGGCTTTTTCCAAACAGTGGCACAGAAAGATAGCAGGCAGGGAAGCATGGGAGCAGACAAGCACACGCTGGTGTTTCTTGTCTTACATTTGTTTTTGCTTATTGTAGAACCCATTAGCAGTGTGCATATCCCCTTTGCCCATTGCTATCTCTTCAATGACTGTATTTAAGAACACACACAGAGGGTGAGCTTTTAGCCTGGTGGTGAAGCTGCCAGTTAAAATTCCTCTGTCAGGGCCAGCACTGTGCTGTACCAAGTTAAGGTGATGCCAGTATCCCAGATGAGTGCCGGTTCCAATCTCCATTGCTCCACTTCCAATCCAGCTCCCTGTGCATGCACTTGGGAAAGCAGTGGAAGATGGCCCAAGTGCTTGGACCTCCCACAACTCGCTAGTTGGAGTTCCCAGCTCCTGGCTTCCATCTGGCCTAAACTGGGCTCCAGCCTTTGCAGATCTGTCTCTCCCTTTCTGTCACTCTATCTTTCAAATAAATAAAATAAATCATACATTGGAGTGCCCTGGGTGTGCTTCCTGGCTCCAGCTTCTGATTCCAGCTTCCTGCAATGGGGATTACACGTGGGATATCTGGATTGATTTCCTTCCTGCTCTGGCCCCGTTCTGGCCACTGCAGACACGGGGCCAGGAATCAATTGATTGCAGCACACTCTCTCCACCTATCTGCTTCTCCTCCATCCCCCTCCCTCTCAAATAAATAAATGAAGATTCTCAAAAAAAAAGAAAAGAAAGAAAATGCATAAAACAGTATGACTTGCACTTGCCTCAATTTTCTGCTTAATTTTTTATAGATTCCTCCACTTGCTTTTTAATGAAATGAAGCTCCACTGTACAAACGTGCCAATTTCACCGCCAATTTTTCCCTCAGTTTCTTGACTTCTGATTACATAGAGAGAGACCAGGAATCACCCAAGGGGATGCATATGACTCAACAATGGTGCAAAACTAGCACTGTCCACAGCCTGTGGCTCAGAACGAAATGATAACTCCCACTGCGGCCGTACCTCGTTCTGCAGCTCCGAGGTTGCATCTCCATTTCTGAGCCGGTGCTGACTCCCCTGCAATCTGGAGGGCCCCCATTCATTCTTCCTTCCACCCACTTCTGCAGCAACAGTCCCCCCAGGGCCTAGCAGGTGCTGGGCCCTGTGCTAGAAGCTGGGAAATGTGGAGTGTTCAACACCAGCCTTTCCCTCTGCCAGCTTCTTGTTCTATTGGTCAGCAAATGCTTTCTAGACTGACTGTGTTTTTCCATCACAGAACGTCAGTCTTGAACGAAAGAGCAGCAGCCGTTAGAAGAATAGGGTGATGGGTCAAGCCCAAGTCTCTCTGGGCGAGGTAGTGACCATTAGCCTCGTTTCCTAGGACATGGAGAGTGGGTTCGTGGCAACCGAATTCCTTCTGGAGGATCTGGTCTTTAGGCAGACAAGGGCATTCCCCGAATGCCTTCAGTTTCAATTCTTCCACATATCAAAGTGCCACACTTGGGAGCATCATTTTCTGAGCCCCAGCACGGGCGTCTGTGATCTCGGCCAGGTGCGGTTGTGTTGTAGTCACGTGAAGGCAACACCTCGGAGGTGCATATTGCTCCACAGGGCTGGGGAACACACAGGCTTTGCTGGCACCAAGATCTTTATCGTTGAAAATCAGTTATCGCCAGCCAGGCAGGTTTAGCTCTTACTTAGCTTCATGAATTCAGTGCCAGACCACCGAGCACAACTGGGCAACTGCTTTCCCTCCACCTGGAGGTCCCTTATGATACAGCAAGAAGTATTGCCCACCTGCCGCTTGTGATAACTCAGTTCTCAACATACTGGTCTTGTGGCATCAGAATTTCTTATGCAAGTGACTGCGTTGATCTGGTGTATGGGTCAGGGTTTTCAGGGAAGGAAAACCAATGGGATGTGTGTGTGCGCGCGTGTGTGTGTGTGTGTGCGTGTGTGTGTGTGTGTGTGTGAGAGAGAGAGAGAGAGAGAGAGAGAGAGCTCAAGGAACTGACTTGTGTGATGGTGGAGACTGGCAAGTCTGACACCTGTAGGAAAGTGTTACTGCCTGGAAATCCCAGCAAGAGTTGATATGCCAGCCTTAGATCCTAAGATTGTCTGGAAGCAGCATTTCTTCCTCTTTGGGTAGACTGTAGTTTGAATACAGTTAGGCTCCCTAACTCATGTAGATGTTCAGACCTCAAAGTCATTAGTTGACGGTACTCACAGCACAGAAACTTAATCCAATTATGGCATTTAGGAGGTGCTCCTAGTGGGAAGTCCTTAGGTCATTGGGTTCATGCCCTTGAAACATCATTCTCACAAGCGTTGGTTATAAAAGCCTGAGTCAGGCCCAGCCACCCTCTCTGCTGGCTCACTCTGTGATTTCTCCACTGAATGGACTCCACCATCGCTCTTCACCACACCTACAAGAAGCCACACCCATGGGGCCACTCCCTCCAGGGCTTGCTTCTGGCAGGGATGGGGGTGGGAGGAACAAATTGTGTGAAGGTGAGCAGAAAAAGTATGATAAACAAAGGTCCTTTATTCAGGTTTTTTATGTGGATTTAATTTGGTGCCGTCTCCACTGATAAGAGCTGTTTCCATTGCATGAAAATACTATGATTTATCTAACAAATCCTTAGGGCTGGACATTTGAAGCGTTTCCAATTTGCTCCCATTAGAAACAAGTCTACACTGAAGATATATGATCACACATCTTTATTTATTTGCCCAGTTATTCCCTTCTGACAAGTTCCTAGGAAGGGGGTTACTAAGTCAGCAGGTGTATACACTTTTAAAGGGCTTTTGATGGGGGTGGGCATTTGGGGCAGTGGTTAATAACACTACTTGGGATACCTCTTCCCATATTAGAGTTCCTGGTTCAAATCCTAGCTCCTCCTGTTCTGAACCAGCTCCTTGCTAGTGCACCTGAGAGGCACCAAGTGATAGCTGCAGCACTTTGGGTCCCTGCACCCACGTGGGAGACCCAGACGGAGTTCCTAGCTCCTGGCTTCAGCCTGGCCTAGCCCTGGCTGTTGTGGGCATTTGTGGAGTGACCCAGCATATCTAAGATCTGCCTCTCTCTCTCTCTCTCTCTCTCTCTCTCTCTCTCTCTCTCTCTCTCCTGCGTGTGTGTGTGTCTGTGTCTATGTTTCAAATAAAATGAAAACAAATAAGAATTTCAAAAAGAGGAAAAGTTGAAAAGTAGACTTTTGATACCTATTGACAAACTGCTCTTCAAAAAAACACTAGTTCATACAAATGCTATTATTTGAGTAACACATTTTTATCAGCATGTATGAGTTCCATTATTAGTGAGCATCTTGGAATTCTCTATTTCCAAAATTAAGTTTAAAGAAAATTGTTGTTACTAGAGAACACTAAGAACAAAGGCAGAAAAAAAACCAATTCGATCTCATCATTTGACTTTGAAGAAAATTTTCTTTGCAGATTAAAAAAATTAAGTATATCTCCTTTCATTGATGAACCACTCCACTACAAAATGGATACTGCCTGTCCTTTATCAAAAGGAATTCACTGAATTGATGGGATGATATGGCTGGCCCTATCAGTTTCTAACCATCAAGGAATCACTTGCTTCTCCAATGGATAAAACCTTGTTGACCAGTGTAGTCTGTAGGGGTTTGCTTAAGAGAATTCCAGGTCCAGATGATGAAATTCCAGGCGGGGCAGAATGTAACTGCCACTTGCCCATAAACCAGCTCTCCCCTGTCCTTGATCAACAGAAGCCATTACAAATTCCCCGAAGAGAATGGCATCCCTGGCCAAAGTATGAGGAGTCAGACTGGTTCATAGGCAATCAGGTTGGTCTTTGTGGAAATTAAAGCTGCGAGAAGTTGCTTCCCCCAAAAGCTGCTTTTAGCAAAACAAAATTGCCTGCCCCACTCCTTGGGAGCTTCCAATCTCATCATGAGAATAGCAAGGGAGTGGTGATTCCACACTTTTGAGCTATTGGTTTACTATAAAACAAGTTACCTATCCCACCCTTCTGATAGCAAGACAGGGCAAATAAGATTACAAATCAGATCTTTTGAGGGGCTTTGTCCCCACCTTGTTACTGATTGTCAAAGTTTTTTTTTTTCCTTCTCCAAAATTGTGCCTTAAAACCCTGCTACCAAAAGCCTCTTTGAGAGACCAGGATAAGCATCTGGCTACTGGCTTCAGATCAACACTGTGCGCCGGCCGTGGTGGCCATTGGAGGGTGAACCAACGGCAAAGGAAGACCTTTCTCTCTGTCTCTCTCTCACTGTCCACTCTGCCTGTCAAAAAAAAAAAAAAAAGCTCCTTTGAGTTTGGGAGCCCCCTTCCAGGCAGGCCTCTGACTTAAGTAAACCTTGCTTTTCTCTCTGCCTTGTCCACTTGGAAATTCTTCTTCCATGTGAGACAAAGAACCTAGGTCATCTTTTCCTCACTACCGTTTCCCCCATAACAAAAGGAAGGTCAGGAGCTCCACTGGCCAACAAGGAACTGGGACACAAGCTGAACAGGTACCTGTTAGCCACAATTTCAGTCTCTAACAATCTTCACCCCAATTCCTTGGGGAGCCCAGGAATTAAACAATAACTTCCCAGCTCCATGCTTTGCACTTTGCTACAAACATCTAATTTCTTCCACTACTCCAATGTCCGTGATCGGCTTTTCTGCTTTCTCTGGGCAAGTGGACACAGATTTGGAGGTTCTATCATACCACACCAAAGTGGTTTTGGGGTTGTTCTGTGTTGGTGATTTAAGGAAGGGAAGATTTTCCATAGAAAGCACCTGGCTCCTGGCTTCAGATCGGCTCAGCTCCGGCCATGGTGGCCATTTGGGGAGTGAGCCAATGGAGGGAAGACCTTTCTCTCTGTCTCTCCCTCTCACTGTCTGTAACTCTACCTCTCAAATAAATAAATAAAATTAAAAAAAAAAAAAAAGAGTTAATGGCACTTAGCGCTTGAACATTGGGCAGGTCGGGTGAAGACCAGAGATAGAATAGCTACAGATTCCTCAGATCTGGAACTCATGAATTCAATTTTGTGGTAGGGAGTTACTCTCCACAGCCATCCATATTACAGCCTTCCATCAAGTCAGATCAGAAAAATTCCAGACCAGTCTGCATGAAAGTAAAGACAGCAGCCTGCTGCTCCCCTAAGTAGGTATGAGCTACCAGACTAGTGTAGAGGAGGAAAACTTATCTTTTTTTAAATCTTCCTTTTAGATTTCTTAGAGATAGACCCCTACAATAAAGGCATATTCACAAGAGAAAAGCAAACAGAAATTTAATAACATGCATATTTCCTGTAAACATGAGGGTACCCAGGGAAAGTGAGTCCACCTTGGTAGCTTTGGGATCCGCATGGAAGGAAGGCCTATACTTCCGGGAATGGAAAGTTCCTACCTGTACTTCCAGGGAACTAAAGTCCTTGTCAAGGTCTCCGTGGGTGCCTAAAGGTCAACCAATGAGGATCAGACCCGCCTCAACCTTTAACCCCCATGCCCTGAATCTATAAAAGGAGCTCTCCCAATCTCTGACATGCAACTTCCCTGGACCTCACTCTGTTGCTCTGTTGGGGCCGTGGAACCTCGCCTGGGAGCGGAACCCAAATATATGCCTGTGAATTAATTGACTCTTCTGCCTGGGAAGATTTGTTACACACCGGACACCTTGCACACCTCAAAGGGGTGTCCTACACACCATCTTCAACTCACACGGAGTGAGAAGGATGTTGGGAAGCCCGGCCATGGGAAAGCATCCCGGAAAACTGTGGTAAGTAGGAGGGAAGCTTGCCCTGGAATTTTAGGTGGGTGTTCTCCATTGATGAAGAGTCTCGAGTCTCTAGCAATTGAGGGCGGCCCTTCCCTTCCTAGTGCAGAGAGGAATGAGATTATAGAGATGAGATTTCCTTCCTGGATATGTTTCCTTGACAATGTTTTTTTTTTTTTTTTTTTCCAGAGCCCCTTGTATCTCCACAGTTTCTCAACACAATCCTTATGCCGATGAGGCATCCGGCTGTTCCTTCCTATCTGAGGGGGAATGGGTTCCAGGAACTCATCAGATATCAAAGCCTGCTGATGCTCACGTCCCTTCTATAAATGGCACAGTGCGTGCATAGAACCCCACGCAGCCTCCTGCATACTTTACATCATCTCTAGATGACTTACAACGCTCAGTACTACGTAAATGCCGTGTCAGTAATTGTCATACTGCATGGTTGAGGGTATGAAGACCAGGAAAAAAGTTGACATTTGATAAAGGCATTTTGTTTTTGTTTTTATATTTTTGATGTTTAGTTGATTGAATCTATGGATTGATAGCTACAGATCTTGAGCTGACTATGCTTTCAGAGATACACCCTGGGCTCCTACACTAAAATACACTCATCAGCACCAATTTCCTAGCCACCACTGGCAGAGGTAAGCACACCCCTAGGAGTCTAACTGTGGGAATCACCTTGACTTTGTCATGGAAGTCACAAAAGCAATTTCGTTAATAACTCGGGAACTTCGATCAGTTGCAGTCAAGGGTTCAATAAATGCTTGTTGCATTGAATTGCTCCATGTTAATTGTCTGTCCTGTCCTCGGGTGTTCACGCGAGGGGCACTTTGTAAGCATAAATGGGATTGACAAACTGACGTTTTTATTCCCGTGCACCTAACAAGACAGAAACCGAAGGAAGCAGAATGAGAAGTGCGGTCAGGGACCAAGTTTGTTAATGTTTGTCAGGGGTCAGAGGGTGCAGGGAGAAGATGAGATCAATGCATCCGAGCTCCTGATCCATGCACCATATTCGCTGCAGCCCTGTCTTCCGAGAGCAGCCACAGTCCAGTCACCTCTTCAACAGCAAGCACACACAGCACTCTGCCTCATTCCAGGGCAGGATTAACCTGGAGGTGAGGTCACTTCTGCCCCCATGATGCCTTACTTCTAAGCTGTCATTGCATAGCTCTTTAAGTACTGATGCCAACAAGCCAATTAAAAGCCTGCCTTGCAGCGGGACAATAGCATAGAATGTGGGTTTCATTCTTCTCTGCTGAACAAAAGCAGTGGCTTTGCTCCTGGAGACCCAGCGATTGAGAGGCGGTGGAGCCCTTTTGAAGGGTTCCTGCCACCACACTCTTCTGACCGCCGACACGGGCTGTACAGGTGATAAAAGGCAAGCGAATGAAAATGAATCGGAATTCGCAGAGTGTAGACGCTCAGGGCGAGGGAAGGCCCCGTAGAATGACAGGCTGACCCATCCCATTTGTATCACTTGTTAACCAACATTGTCAGGGACTTCTGGGACAATTAGTGCCTCCCGACACCAAACCCTGCACAGCACAATAACTCTTGAGCCTTCCCCTCTGCATTATTAATCATGTTCACGGTGCCTTACTTAGCAGTTGCACTGTTCGCTCACTCCCGGGCGCTCTGCAGCGAACAAATTAAAGAGGCTCGCTGCGTTCCATGAACATCCCGCCGCTCAGCCTGTACATCTCCCCTAAACACTTCTCCACTCCAAATTGGCATGCCAGCCATGTTGCATGGATTTTTTTTTAAAGCCAACGCATAGGTCAAGAATGTTAAATCCTCCTCCATGCCAATCATTTACTCTTGTGGACTGTGTACACACACAGAGACCATATACACACATAGTGTGTGTGTGTGTGTGTGTCTGCGTGCGGACAGGATGCTGACCCCTTTGGGTCTCTCAGCATTGTGGATTCTCTCCTCCTATTGTGTTTCAGCCTTTTACTGGCAGTTTCTTTCCCCTGCAAAGAGAGATTACAAATACAATCCCAGAATTGCAAATAGAACGGTGGATGCCTTTTGTTCAGCTTCCTGTCCAAGTTGTTAAACCTTTGTCATGGTAATGAGCCATCAGAATTTCCTAGCCCGAATATTCTCTCCACTCAGCGAGTGCATTGTGTGCCTGAACGTGCACGAGTTTACCGTGCTGTCCCTCGATAAAGACAGCTGGGAAAGTTGACCGCTGAGTTCTCAGTGCGAGTGAGCAGTTGGCTGGGGTGTGTGTGCAGGGCAACCCGTCAGACTATGAGAAGACCATCCGGGATTTCAAGAGCAAACCACACATCTGCCAAGTTTTCCACTGTGTCTTGCAAAAAGCTGACGGGTTTTCTGTCCCAGATGAATTTTCCCTAGTCATGACAGAGAGGCTTCCGGCACTCATTCAAGGGAGGTTGTGTTAAGAACCCACTGTGTTGGGACCGGCGCTGTGGCACAGTGGGTTAACACCCTGGCCTGAAGCGCCAGCATCCCATATGGGTGCCGGTTAGAAACCTGGCTGCTCCACTTCCTGTCCAGCTCTCTGCTATGGCCCAGGAAAGCAGTGGAAGATGGCCCAGGTCCTTGGGCCCCTGCACTCACGTAGGAGACTGGGAAGAAGCTCCTGGCTCCTGGCTTCGGATCGGCACAGTTGAAGTCATCTTGCAGCCATCTGGGGAGTGAACCATCGGATGGAAGAGCTGTCTCTCTCTCTCTCTCTCTCTCTCTCTCTCTCTGCTTTTCCTCTCTCTGTGTAACTCTGACTTTCAAATATAAAATAAATCTTAAAAAAAAAAAAAAAAGAACCCACGTGTGCTTGGCATTGAGCACCCAGAGCAAGCGGGGCAGGCCAGGGGCACGGAACACAGCAAAAGACTAGAATAATTGCTGAACTAAACTGTTCTAAATTCAAAGGAATTTTTAATAGTTACATAGTATTTGTGAAGCTTTATGGTATATTGTATGATATTTCCACACGTGCATTCAAAGAGTAATAATTAACTCCAAGTAATAAATATGTTTTCAAACATATATCATTTCTATGTCTTAGGAACCACGATCTCTTCTGGTTATTTTGAGATGTATCATAAATTGCTGTAGACCACAGATACCCGACTGTTTTGTTGAACGTTAGAACCGATTTCTTCCATCTTACTGTATTTCTGTACTTAACCTTTAAAGTCGCTCCCAGATCAAATTTCACCAGTGAGATCCCATTTATCATAGCTGCTATGCTGATTAACAAGTCAGTAATTCCACCAACGAATACTCATTTCTGACCTCAGCCAATGAGAACAGCAGCTGGAGTTAGGTTTCTAAAGGGTGAATTCCGCTCGGAGCAGCTCCTCCACTCATCCTGTGGCTTTAGCTAACCCACACATACATAACATGACATTATCTGTGCTAAAGTACCTTAACGCAAATTACCGACATCATAACAGCTTACACGATGACTTGATCTATATTTGATTTCTGACATGCATAATTCATTTCACCAATAGTTCATCAAATTGTGCCCTGTTAATTAGATGGAGGGTTTTTGTGACCAAGCATAAACTCTTGGGGTGGGTGGTCTGTGAGGCCCTACAACATAAAAGGGCTTTTTACTCTCCCAGCAGATGGGGCCCCCCAAGGATAAAAGAGACTGGAGAGCCACTTGAATGGGCCTCATGGCCATTGGCAATTGAAGCTAAGTGCAAGCTGTGATTAGATTTATGTAAAACACCTTGCACAGTGCAGGCACAGAGGTGGAAATGCATCAAGACTCTCCGGAGCGTTGGGTGCCTGTGGTCGGAACCCTAGTGCCATTTCCAAGTAGGGGTGGCTTTTAGTTAAGTGATTTCTCCTGCATTTGAATCAAGAAATCACTGGAGATGCTCTGAATAGAGCCCGGAATAGAATCCCTGTGTTCGATTCCTAGTCCATACTGTCTCTCTCTGGGATGCCGCTGCCTCTGCAGCAAGAATGCCAAGAGAGAATGCAGGTCCTAGAGCAACTCAAGCACCCTGGGAGGCTTCAAGAGGCTGGTTCCGGTCTCATCTCAGAATGTGCTTTGCTATCGTGTTTGCCCTTTCAAAGCAGCAGAATGCAAAAACTGGTCTCCCTCTCTCCTCCCTTCCTCCCTTCCTTTTTTCTTCCTCCTTCCCTCCCTCCCTCCCTCCTCTCCCCTTCCTGCCTCCTTTCTTCCTTCCTCCCTTCCTCCATCTCTTTCTATATTTTCTTTTCATCTCATCACCCCCAACAAACATCAGACCTGGGGGGAAGAAAAGGGAAAAAACCTGCCATCTGAATTGCACCGTGCTTGTGAGTGTGTGTGTTAGTGTGAGTGTGTGAGAGTGTATGTGTGAATGTGTTGGGGTGTTGAAGGACCCCTAAATCGGGAATCCAACATGCTCGGGTGGTCGCTCAAAGACCCAAACTCCAGACCAAGTTGATGCAAAAACATGAGGATTTATTAATCATTTGCGCAAATGGGCTTCCCCCCAGTAATGGAGAAGAGAGAGGCCCCGAGCGGCAGTCTACAGCAGTTTTTAAAGATAAGAACCACAAGATTAGCATATTTCACACGCTTTGGTTTGATTGGCCAGTTTGAAGGTTACCAAGAGTACTCATTGGATCCTTTAGATGGGGGATGTGGCTATCCCACGTGGGCGCCTGGGCGGGAGTTACAACCAGTTTTCTTCCTGGGGAAACCGGAACTGGGGAGTGGCTAACCTGGGGGGGAATTCCTCGGGTCTTTCAGTGTGTGAGTATATGAGACTGTGTGAGTGTGTGTAAGTGTGTGTGTATATGTGTGAGTGTGTGAATGTGTGTGAGTGTAACTGTGTGTGAGGGTGTGTGTGAATGTGTATGGGTGTATAAGTGTGAGACCGTGTGAGTGTGTAACTGTGTGTGTGAGCATATGTGTGAGTGTATGTGGGAGTGTGAGTGTGTGTGAGTGTATGTGTGAATGTGAGTGTGTGAATGTGTGCGAGTATAACCGTGTGAGTGTGTTACTGTGAGTGTATGTGTGTGTGTATGTATATGGGTATGTGTGAGTGTGTATGTGAGTGTATGTGTGAATGTATATGGATGTGTGAGTGTGTGTGAATGTGTGTATGTGTGTTAGTGTGAGTGTGTGAGAGAGTATGTGTAAATGTGTATGGGTGTGTGAGTGTGTGTGTGAATGTGTGTGAATGTGTATGAGTGTGTGTGAGATGTGTGAGTGTATGTGTGAGGGTGTGTGTGAATGTGTATGGGTGTGTAAGAGACAGTGTGAGTGTGTGTGAGTGTAACTGCGTGTGTGTGAGTATGTGACTGTGAGTGTATGAGAGTGTGTGAGTATGTGAATGTGTGCGAGTGTAACTGTGTAAGTGTGTGAGTGTATGTGTGACTGTGAGTGTATGAGAGCGAGTGTGTGAATGTGAGTGTATGAGAATGTGTGAGTGTGTGTGAGTGTGTGAGCGTGTGTGTGTGTGTTGGGGACTCAGAGGTGGCAGCAAGGAGGCTCTAGCAGAAGGACCCAGACTCCTCAGACGCTCAACATAAGGAATCCTCACTTCAGAACAGTGTGAGGCCTGGCTGGCACCGCCTTATTCTGGTCTGACTGAGAAGACGCGGCGTCCTGGCTAGATGATGAAAAAAATCCGAGGAGCCGGAGCTCTCTGTGAGCAGAGCTCCGGAATCACCATGACCGGAGCCGTGGTGGGCAGAGCGGCCCCTAGCATGTACTCCACGAGGTCAAGGCCGGTCAGCTCTCTGCAGCTGCCTGGCCCCACGTTGAATGTCTCCTCTCACTTTGCCATGGCCCCTAATCTAAGAATGACTCTTTCTCCTCCCCTCGGCCCCTCCTGCTAAGTCCAGCTCCTGTCCCTGCAAAAAGAGGAAACTCTAGTTATGTCCAGAAGTTTCTCAAAAGCTGCAGCGCAAATCACCCTAATTGTTTGCTAGATGAACAATGATTGCTGTAACCTCCTAATTAACATTGTTACAATCTGCTAACAAAGGACATTTAACAATATCTTAATTAGGAAGGATTTCCAATTTGTGATATGGAGCATGTTAGACAAACAGGGCACAATTCTGCCTTTGTTCCGGGCTTGGCAGCCAGAGAGATTACAAGATACGACACAACATGCTCTGGGTTTGCCATTTATCATCCATATCCTTTACACACTTGTGCTACATAATTAGTGTCTTGGCTAATGTTACCTGTGTTATTGTTTGCACTGTAATTTGGAGAGAATAGGGTGGGTGATGAGGGTGATTTAGATTGGGGCAGGCACCTGCTCCTCTGGTTCTCTGACTGACAGCAGCTCCCAAATGCCTGCTGGGAAAGATCCCAGCTAGCAAAGAGCAAACTTCCCGTGGCCTCTGGTGGGCGATAACGGTGGATGAGATGAACAGTCTTTTGGGTCTTTCCTAAGAAACACAGAGATGACAAAGGGTCTTATTCCCTATTCCTTTTCCATGCTCTTACAGCTTATTTTAAAAGCTCCCATTATCTATCACTTAATTATTAAAAAGTGTCTACTCTGTTTTCATAAATTATCTATGTGGCATAGCAGAGGGAGAGAGTGGGAGCTATGGGGGAGAAGCAGGTTCCAGAGCCAATGAGTCCAGCTGGGAAGATTTTAAAGATTTATTTATTTGAAAGGCAGAGTTACAGAGACAGAGAGACAGAGAGAAGGAGAGATCTCCCATCTGCTGGTTCACTCTCCTGATGGCTACAAAGCCGGGGCTGAGCCAGGGCAAAGCCATGAGGCGCGAGCTTCATCCAGGTCTCCCACATGGGTGGCAGGGACCCAGATACTTGGACCCTCTTCCACTGCTTTTCCCATTAGCAGGGAGCTGGATCAGAAGTGGAACAGCTGGGATACAAACAGGTGCCCTTATGGGATGCTGACATCACAGGTGACAGCTTTAATTACTATGACACAACAGTGGATCCCCAGCTGGGAAGATTTTAGAATATATTGGAATCTTTGAATTATTCTATATAGATCTTGAAACGTGTGTGTGCGCGTGTGTGTGTTTGGTTAGGGTGGGTGAGGATGTGAGGTGAGGAGGAAGGTTAGAATTTGTAATAATCTCTGATATTCATTATTCTCACTATTTTCCAAGATATCTGCATTGGGTCCCTTTGCATGTGTCTTCACTTCTTTATTCTGAAGATAGACAAAGTTCTTGGAAGAAATCAGTAATATAACATATTATTTAGAATTGCCATTTAATAAATGACATCATCCAAATGAAATGAGAAAACATAAGAAAATGATTTAGTAGCGTGCCTGGCAAATATTTAATATTCAACAAATGGTAGCTGCAAGAAACTGTGGTATGATGAAGTTGCATATAATATGCGATGACATCGTGGATGTCTCGCACAGTCAGTGTGGCTGAACGTGACATGGAACAGAGCGCTTCTGTAGGGGTTGGGGCACTCTCCCTCTGTGCTGTGACGTTTGACAGCTAGGTCTAGGAAACAGACTGAAAAGAGGCAGATTTGCAGGAGAAAATGTATACGAGCTTATCATCCGAAAAGTCAGTAAGATTTGGGCACTTACCTAGTACCTATGTGGGGAAATCGGGGTGCAGGGCACAAGGCGGCACAGGTGCGAATGAGAGATTTTCAGGCCAGACTCCTCCAGGCCTTTGGAAGACCAGATGGGGCTATGATGGGTGTGTCTTAGCCTGTTTGGAGCCACTGTAACGAAATACCACAGACTTGGTAACTGTTAAAGAACAGGACTCCATTTCTCACAATGCTGGAAGGTCAGGACACCAGCATCTGGTGTTGGGGCAGAGGCGGAAGGGCAAGAGAGCCCAACTCCTGTCAAGCCCTTTTATAAGGGCTCCGACTCCACCTCCGCCATGTGGGAGGAGCCGTCCTGGTAGAAACACCTCTCAAAGGCTCCAACCTCTGATGCCATCGCACCAGCAGCTCCTCAGTTTTGGAGGAAAGAGCTTCATACCCTTCAAGAACGATCTAGCTTCTTCTGTTGGGAGAAGAGCTGAGCTTCCCTGGTGGACGGGGCGGTTCTTTCTGGAGGAGCTCTATAGGCAAATGGGAGAGCTCAGAGGATGCCCCTTGCTGCACTTGCTGTTTTTCCAGAACCTTCTGCTCAGAACAGTGACACCGAAGTGGCATATTTTTAGTGTGGCATGTCCTGAACATAGGGTGTGCACTCAAATCCAATGTTCAGAGGTTATTTCAGACTCTGCTTAAGTCGCTAAATGTGTTCATCACTGGAGACATCAGGGAGTAGGGCAGAGGCACAACTTTCTCCTCAAAGCCTGCCAGGCACTGTCACCAAGAAATCCCCAGCAAGACGGACACTGAAGCAAACAAAGTGAGAAACACTTTCCAGTTGAGTAACTGTGATCCGAGCCCGATTGCCCTTAAACTGGCCTCTACGCCTACTCACGCCCTGCCCTGCAAGTCCCCAGAGCATGCCATGCCCACACTGAGCCACGGGGAGGAGGGGCTGCACGCACAGGGCTGCTGTGGAGAAGTCCCTGGTGGAGATGCTGGGCACGGAGAATGGACCATTTTCTCCCACAATGCTCTCTCTCTTCAAGCACCTGTGAAAAGAATACTGATAGAGACAGAGAGGAAGCCTTTATTCGAGAGGGACCTGCGGGGCAGGTGCACAGCACAGTGGTTAAGACACTGCTTTGGGAAACCCACACCCCCATACCAGAGTGCCTGTCTTCATGTCCAGGCTCCACCCTCCATTCCCGCCTCCTCAAGTCGCTGGGTCCCTGCCCCCCAGTGGGAGATCTGCATTGACTTTTCATCTGATTTCTGCTGGGAAACAGGAGCCCTGGCTGTTGTGGGAATGAACCAGTAGATGGAAGAACTCTCTCTGTCAATTTCTCTCTTTCTCTCTCTCTCTCTTAAATAATTAGGCAGTTAATAATAATAAGAAAGAGGCTATTGTAAAGAAGTATTTCAGTAGGGGAGACAGACTGTGTTCAATTCCAAATACAAGGAGCATGGTGCATAGGGGTGGGAGGGAGTGGATAAGAATATGGTAAGAAGAGACATGGGAGAAGGGGACTTTTGTTAGACCGTCCTAATAGGATTCTTGCTGAGAACAGCCAGAATGGATAAGACGTCATCCAGAGAATGATGGGGCATGAAGGATTGCAGCAGACATTGAGAGTGCTAGGATATTGAGGATGACGATTATTTGTAAATGGACTCAACGTTCTTGTTAGAACTGGGTGATGCAGGCCCAGCAAGGACAGACAGTGAAGGTTCGTGATTTAGCAGGCTTCGGGGCGCCTCACTAAAGTCTGGTGGAAGGGAGGGTCTCGGTCACATCGTCTTAGTCTCTTTTCTACACTATAACTGAATACCCCAGATTCTTGGGTTCAAGGTGCCAGAAGTTGGGCCATCCAAGAGCAGGGTGCTGGCATGGCCTTAGCATCTGGTGAGGGTCTTGCTGCATCCCAGGGTGACCAAGGCACCCCATGGTGACACAGGGGCCGCTGCTAGCTCAGGCCTCTCTTCCTCTTCCTTAGTGCCATTGACGCCTTCCTGGGGGCCAGTCCTCAAATGACCTTGACTCTCAAAGGCCCCTCCTTCAAATCTTGTTAACATGGGAATTGGGTTTAAGTTTTCAACACAGGAACTTTGATGGCAACCTCACACCATAGCACACATCATTCCCCTATCCCTATTTCCCCATCACCTCTAAACACGCACACACACACACCCCCAACACACCACACACGTTTCTCTATTCTACTACTAGGGCCATGCATGCATAAGCTTAATCTTTATAGTTGAAAGAAACTTAGAAATCACCCCCTGCCTTATGTGGGAAAAGTGGGAGAAGGAGGAGCTTCTAGGAGCCAGGTAACTGCCCAAGCTTTCAGCGTGGCAGTGGCCGGAGGGGACAGAACCGCGGCTCTCTCCTCCCTGGGGCAATGGCTAAACACGGTTTTATTTCAAGAGAGACTAGGAGACAGACAAACAAAAGACGTAAGAAGAAGGAGCTTTAAGACCTCTCACTCCTCCAACTCATCCCACTCGGTCAATTCCGGCTCCTTTCAAAGAATGCAAAGATGGAGATGCTAGCTGTCTTCCTGTTGAGAAGGAAGGGAGAAACGGAGGTGAAAGGAAAGAATGATTTAAATCGACACGGTCTCTCATCATCACTTGCAAACACAATCACTTTTTGATGATACAGCAGCCTTCTCGGGAGAAGTAATTTATAGATACCATTTCAAAGGGGAGGGGAACTATCCTACAAACCTAACTTCATAGAACTGCAGAAGGAAATATCGCTTAGGAAAACCAACCACCACCACCACCACGAAACAATAAACTTGTGCGCTTTGTATGTCAGAAAGGTTTGGCCGTAAATCCTGACTCTGACATTCTTCCCAGATCCGTTCTGCAGGCAGCCCACAGCCTCGCCAGGGCAAGAGAAAGCACTCAATCATAATCACCTCGTAAAAGCCACGACAGTTTCTCCGAATGCTGACGAACTGGTAGAGCTTCTCAAAATATCATAAATCTATTGTGTTCTCGCTGTTTTACTTAACAGCCAATTAATGTTACTGTTTAAAAGAATTAAAGCCAGGGCTTCGATGGGGGTGAGAGTAGGGGGAAATAAGTCTTTAAACTTTGGCTGGTGCACGGATCCTGAGTGCAGAGAGAGTCCTCATTAGAGAACAGCTCATTAAAAGATTCAGCTGCAGCAAAATCCTGCCACAATCCACACCCATTGATATAATCTTGTTCTTATTAGCATGCCGAAAAGGAAAACATTTTTCAACACCATTTCAAGTCAGTTTTAATATCCTACAGGATGACATCGGGTGCGATGGCAGAAGGTCTTGCTTCTCTCTGGGAAGCCCTCCTGTGTGGGTAGGGTGCAGACCGTTGATACCATCAATGTCATTGTCATAAGCAATAGGGTGAATCGAAAGAAGACAGACATACAGTCCTATCCCCCTGATGGCAGTCCTGATGGCCCCACTGACTCTGGACTCTGACATGGCCCTGTGACTGGCCCCATATTTGCAAATGAAGTCAAGTAAATCTCCATCTGTTCTCTTAGGGTTCACCTATAATTTGTCATGCTAGTGATGTGCGTTCCATCAGTTGTCACCCTAAACTCTCGGCAAAGCCTGAGCAGCTGGGCATGGGGACTCCCGGGGAGTGCATGAACGTGAGCCTGAAATGGCAGAGAGACAGGTGCATTCCCTGTCATTGGAATTGGGCAAGGCCTGCTCTTAGGACGTCACTTCTTAGCTCTCGAAAACGAAGATGACAGTGACCACTCATGGCCCAAGTGGCAAAACCATTCTACCAGTAGAGCACTACTTTTGTTGTATATGATAGCATTGAATGGCCATGGTGCTATTCAAAATATCTCTCAGCCAGAAAGCTCTGGGCCCTGGAATAGATGTCTATCAACTGGAAAGGTGGTCTGGGCATGAGGATGAACAACGGCCCAAGCCAAGTGGTGTGGCCATTAAGTGGTATGAGCTGGCTGAACAGCCCCATGGAGCCTGATGCTTGTCAAATGCACCTGAACAAAGGCTTAAAAAGAGAAAGGAAGAGTGAGATGATGCAGATAGCCAGGAGATGGCCAAGAGGCCAGCAGCTGTTGGCAACAGGAGCTTGAGTGGGGAGCTGCACTGGCCTTCAGGAGAGAACAGAGAACATATGATTTGGAGCCAGACTGAGGTGCCCCAGATCATACCTGATCCTCAGATGTATGCATTTTGTATTCAGCTGAGCCTCAGTTTTTCCACCTGTAAAATGGAGATAACATAGAGTGTCACATAAGAGACAAAACTAGACAAAGGCAGAAATGCAGCACATAGAACATTTATTGCTAATTCTTTAAAACATTGGTAGAGTTTCTCTCCCAAATCACCTCTCAGTGGCTCTAATAGTAACACAAAGAAAATTCTTCATCTCAGTTTATGGCCCATTTTAGATGAAAACAATTACATTATAAACTTAATCATCAGATTAAATGTGAGATGCTGACTCCACAAGAGGCACCTATGGAACAGAAATAGTTTGAAGGACCTTGAGTCTCAGGCATTCTCTGGAGTTCAAGTTCACTGAGCAAAATCACTTGTGCAGTTCTTTTTAAAAAATACTTATTTATTTGAGAGATAAAGTTACAGGCAGTGAAAGGGTAAGATATGAAGAGAGGTCTTCCAGCTACTGGTTCACTCCCCAAGTGGCCACAACAGCCAGAGCCGGGTGGATCAGAAGCCAGGAGCCAGGAACCTCTTCTGGATCTGCCCTGTGGGGGCAGGGATCCAAGCACTTGGGCCATCTTCCACTGCTTTCCCAGACTATAGCAGAGAGCTGGATCTGAAGAGGAGCAGCTGGGACTAGAATTGGTGTCTATCATATGGAATGCCTGTACTGCAGGCAGAAGATCAACCTACTGCACCACAGTGCCGGCCCCATGTGCCAGTTCTTGTGAATTCGTTCTCTCTCCCAACCTCCATTCCTCTCTCTCCCTTTTTTCCTTTTTTTAAAAGATTTATTTTATTTATTTGAAAGGCAGAGTTATATAGAGATGGAGAGGGAGAGGAAGAGGTGGAGAAAAAGCGATTTTCCATCTGCTGGTTCACTACCCAAATGGCCACAACAGCTGGGGCTGGACCAGACTGAAGCCAAGAGCCAGGAGCTTCTTCCAGGTCTCCCACATGGATGCAGGGGCCCAAACAGTTGTGTCATCTCCTACTGCTTTCCCAGGCACATTAGCAGGGAGCTGGCTTGGAAGTGGACCAGCGGGGACTTGAACTGGCATCCATATGGGATACTGGTGCTGCAGGCAGTGGCTTTACCCTCCACACAACACCACCAGCCCCTACTCTCTCTCTCTCTCAAGTATACATAGTTGAATTTGTGTGGGTTAAATAAATCAAACTCATGCAACCCTACTGTATAAAATTGTATGTATCCTACATGCATCTTGTAAGCAGTAGGAAGGTGACTGCATGCCATGAGCACAGTAGAAGGCCTGGCAAGTGCTCGGCCAGCTCACTCAGAGGGCCCTATTTATGGCCATTCTTGAAGAATATTAGCCAGATCATACCCTATGACAACTCCGTGTCCACCCAACATCTTTGAAGTTGACAAGAAGCCAAAAGAAAAAAAAAAGGAGAGAGGGTAGACAGAAGAAAGCGGGGGAACCACTGAAGAATATCCATGCCAGTGGGGAGAGGTTCAATAATGATGATATTAATGGTTGGTACAACTGGGGAGATGTTACAGCTTTCATCTGTGTGTACTACTAGCTAATAGTCATGAATTATTTATTGGTCAATTTCCATATTAGGGACAAGACACTGTGCTAGAGCTTTTTTAAAAGTTTATTTATTTGAAAGGCAGAGCAATGGGGGGGGGATTTTACATCTACTGGCTGAGTCTATATGCATGCAACAGCTAGAAGACTTGGGGAGACTGAAGCCAGGAACCCACATAAATGACGGGGCCCAAGTAGTTGGACCATCATCCACTGCCTCCCAGGCCCAATATTGGGAATCAGGACTGGAAGCAAAGTAGCTGGGACTTGAACAGGCACTCTGATGTGGGTCATGGGTGTCTCAAGTGTCAGCTTAAGCCACTGAGCCACAACGGATGCCACCACTGTGCTAGCACTTATGTGTGACAGAACAAAAAAGGAAATTGGTGATCATCCGTTACCTCCTGCCTTTTCTACCTGCTTGAAAAGGTTCTGAGCTGCTCTCCTGTCCCTACAGCTTTTGCAGAGTCAGGGCACGGAGCAGAGCTGGGGAAACAGGGTTGCTGGCGTGATGTCTCTTGGGAGGGATGTTTCCAGGGGGTGGGACAGGGAAACGGGTGGGGTTGGGAGGGAGTGGGGGCCTGGGCTGAGCAGTGAGCTGGACAGGAGATATGTGAGACGTCTGGAAACAGAAATCCAGTATGGGGTGGGGTGGGGATAGTCACGGGGTAAGTGTGAGAGAGAATGACTCTGAAGGAACTTCTAGCACACAAAGAACAAAATCCCTGTGCAGATCACATTTAGTTTGTCTTTGAATGAATCAGAGTGACCGTCGTCCCTCCTTATTTGAAGCTTACTGGAACAACTGTTTTTTTTTTGTTGTTTGTTTTGTTTTGTTTTGTTTTTTTCCCAGCTGTAATTTTTTGGTGAAGGCTCAGGATTCCCTCTCCATGTTTAACCCGAGCTCTTGTGAGTCCGTCCCTTCTTTTTTTGTTTCACATTAATCACCAGCGCTGTTGCTGCTCGGCTCTGTGTCTGAGATATCAATGTCAACACATCCAGAGGAAGTTTCTGTGATCAGCCAGGACCACCCACTTGAGTGGCGCACCACGTGTCTCTTGAGCCCTACGCACAGGCAGAGTGGGATGAGACACACAGGTGTGATGACTTCCCCAAGTAGATCAGGAGAAGCTGTGGCTTTCTAACCCTGAGTTATTTTAGGCAAAGCTGCTGTTGACCCTGGACTGAGGCTGAAAACCCAAAGAGATGGGCTGATTCAACAGTTGACACGCAGGCTGGCACTACCTGCAGCTTGTCTCATCATATATAGGTGTGAAGACCTGGGACTGTCCATTCCTCCTGGGAATTGGCTGTCGCTCCAGCAGGGAAGACACCTATGGGGCCGGAACCTCACCAACAGGGCTTGACTACAAATCGAACAACCCATCACCAGAGACCGGAGTCACCGCCCAGTGTTTCAAATTCTCAATAACCTCTCCCAGCTCAAGTGCGGAACTAGCAGGAGTGCTCCTGGCCATCTGAAGCTGACTTTCCCAGCTAAAGACTTTGCATGGACAGTGCAAACAGCAGGAGAGCTGGTCAGGGTTTTTTCTAGGGAGCTGGGCTCAGCGACACATTTCCTGTTTCCTGAAAGGGAACGTGGCAGCTGACCAAGGTCATCCAAGCAGGTAGGGCATCTGGCAAGCTAGTTAGTTGGAGTTCTGCTGTGGAGGGGGCTTGTTTGGTTGTCTTCACTATCCACAGCTTGCAAAATACCTTTCAGAAACATGCAATTTAACTCTCCAATGTTGCCATGATGTGAAGTTCACGGTGGGGAAATATTGTGCCAATCAAAGTCACTCTTTTATCCTAGAAGATTCTGATACTTCTGCTGGGCCTGTTAGAAGGGAAGTGAACAACCACTGTTTTTCTGAATCTTAATTTTTATGATCACGAATATCTAGAACCACTGGAATCTAGAGCCACAGTGTTAGACATGGATATGGCACATCAGCATTACACGTGAACTTGGAGAAATGCAAGACTGTTAGATGGACAAGTGGACAGCTGGCAATGTCCTGTCCTGATGCAGATGCAGCCGAGGCACCCAGGGTTAGCCCGGGGATTCCTGCGTGCTGTCTCTCCATCACCCTGCACGCGGGTAGGTACCTTGTCACCACCTCTCCAGGAGGATGTACCTCCCTCCATTTTCAGGCTTCTTAAAGGAAGGGGCTCTGAAAAAGCTCACAGAAAAGTGGGATTGAAGGATAATGTGGATTTTCTATGACCTTAAAAAGTATTTTTGAGAGGCAGAGAAACAGAGCAAGAATGAGTAAGATAGATACCTGATGATAGACTAAATATAGATAGATCTAGATAGCTATGTGGTCAGATAGATAGGCAAACAGACAGATTACAGATGGCTATAGAGAGCTCCCATAGGTAGGTTCACTTCCCAAATGCTAGCAATGGCCAGGACTAGATGGGGCTGAAGCTCTGAGCTGGGAACTCAATCCAGGTCTCTCACCTGGGTGGCAGGGACCCACACACGGGAGCCATTGCTGCTTGCTCCCAGGATCTGCATTAGCAGGAAGCTGGGGCCAGGAGCTGGAGCCCGGGACCCAAGACAAGCGCTCTGATGTGGAATGCCAACATCCTAACTGCCAGGCCAAATGCCTGCCCTTCCATGACCTTGTGGATCCCCCTCGTGTGTCCCGCTGCCACTAGCCACAGATTCCTCCTCTGATAAGAAAAAGATGACACGAGGGGTGGGATTTGTGATAATCAATGGTGTCCAGGATTCTGCGTGTTTTAGATGCTTACTGCAACATATTAAAATTGGGAAATTAGATGCTCTTATGAAGGTAATTTTAAAAGTTCATGAAGAAAATAGAATTACAAGATGAGTTTATTTTGGTGCAAAAAAATTTTTGAAATCTGTGAATAGTTTTTTTTTTGTGGGATGCATTCTCTGTCATTTGAAAGATCCCTCACATGCACGGTTTTTAAACTATTCTGCACTAAAATCAACTTACCTTTTAATTCCATTTTCCATGAAGTTTCCGAAGCGCACTGATAAAGATTTTTTTTTAGAAGTGTCTTGCCTGCTCCCACCAGCCATCCCTGGACTTGCACCATGGGACCAGCTGCCAGCCGGCAAGCCTAATCGGACAGCAGAAGGAGCAGTAGGGATGTGCACGGGCGCTCACGCCTGGAAAGCAGCCCTGCAGAGCGGGCGAGTGGCTCCAGTGCCCACTAGAGTGCACTCCTCAAGTGCGAGGCCCCCAGCCCCTCCTCCCGCCCTGCTGTGACTCCTTGGTGAGCTGCATCTAGCTTCTGCCGTATGGTGATGCCTGATATTTTTGGACAATATAACAGAGACTGCGAGTCACCTGGGTCTGTGATAGTGTTATTTGTCTCTCCCCGGACTCGGCACTCCACACGCACTCTCTCTCGTCCTGACACCCTGCAGGAGCGGCGGATCCGTATTAGGCAGGTTTCCATTACAGTAATGAGGTAACTGGAAGGAGCTAACAAAGGGAAAAGGTTCCTTTAGCTCCTAGTTTTGGAGCTCCAAGGGCCAGATGGGATAGTGCAGGCTTTGGCTCTGGTGAGGGGGACCTGGTAGAAGGCAAAGCACTGGTGAAGGCAGTCACCTGCTGAGCCAGGAGGCAGAGACACTGAGTGTGGCCTCTGATGAGCACACCCTCAGGGACCTAAGGACCTCCACCAGGTCCACCTGTCATCGATTCCAGCATCCGGAGCACCAAGCCTTCAGCATGTGGGCCTGTGGGGCCACTCAACATCCAAACTGTAGCAAGAAGCTCCCAGGTAGACACCGCTCTCTCGATTTCACCGACTCCACCATGCAGAATCTCTCATTGTGTTCTGCAGAGGGCCTTTCTTATTCTGTCCTCAAGGATGAGAAAAGTAGCTCATCTCAGTCAACAAGCTCCTTAAGCTTGTTGAAAATGGTTTGCCTCTTTGCTTTCTCTTCTCCGGACTGATTGATTCTAGTTTCTCTCTCTTCTCTCTTTTTAGAGAGACAGATACAGCTCCCGTTGCTGTCCACACCTCATGCCCATAATGGTCAGGGGTAAGCCAGGGCCAAGGCTGGGAGACAGGAATTCAGTCCGGGTGTCCCACATGGGTGGCAGGAACCCAATCACGTTTGCCATCAGCACTGCCTCCTCGGGGCTGCATCGACAGAAAGCAGGGGTCAGGAGACAGAGCCAGGGATTAACCCAGGAGCTTCAGTGTGGGACATGAGCATCTTAGCCATTAGGCGAAATACCCACTCTAGTTCTACCTTTTAACATTTACTCATGAACTGTTGGAGCTCTCTTGTCAACATTTTGGTTTCCTTCTGTGCTTAGAAAGTGAGATGAGTGTTTTTCCAGTCCCTTTTTAAAACACAATGCTCTCATTTTGTTATCCACTTTTGGCTAGTTCAGCATATCTACTAGACTTTAAATTCAACTTTAAAATTTATTTTAAGAGGTTTATTTATTTAAAAGATAGAGTTACAGAGAGAGAAGTCTTCATTTCACTGATTCACTCCCCAGATGGCCACAGCAGCTCAGGCTAGACCAGGCCAAAGCCAAGTGTCAGGAGCTTCTTCTGGGTCTCCCATGTGGGTGCAGGGGCCCAAGCACTTGGGCCATCCTCCACTGCTTTCCCAGACCATAGCAGAGAGCTGGATTGGAAGTGGAGCAGCCAGGACAAGTATCCCATATGGAATGCTGGCACTGCAGGTGGGGGCTTAACCCACTACTCCATCATGCTAGCCCCTAAAGTTGATTTTAAAATTGTATTAAATGTGGTCATTTGATATGCAACTGTATTAACTTAATCCACATTTCTTCCCCCTAGCTAATATTTTTCTTCCTATAAAATCATAGCTAGAAAATGAAAAGCTCTAGTAAGCCAAGTCTCAAACTCCGAACCATTAAAACTGAGAATAGACAGAGTTCTATACAATATTCAGACTCCATTGTTTTAGTGTCTATTCTTTCTTTTTTGAAAAGTTATTTATTTATTTTATTTGAGAGAGAGAGAGAGAGAGAGAGAGACAGACAGCTCCCATCTGTTGGTTCACTCCTAAAATGCTCACAATGACTGGAAATGGGCCAAGCCAAAGCCAGAAGCCGGAAGTTCAACCTGGCTCTCTATGTAGGTGAAAGGGACTGGACTACTTCAGCCATCACCTGCTGCTTCCCAGAGTGCATGGTAGCAGGAAGCTGGAATTGGGAGTGGTGTCGGGACTCAAACCCAGGCTCTCTTATATGGGATGCAGGGAACCCAGGCAGCATCCTAACCACTACACCTTCCACCTGCCCCTGTGTATTCTTTGACACTTGCTTGGTGTAATAGCAAAACAAAACAAAACACTGGACTTAAGCCTTTAATTCATTGCTTTTGTCTTTATGACTTCAGGCAATCCACTTAACCTCTCTGTGTGCTTTGACAAGCTATGAATTCAGATCCAAGCACAGTGGCTGCACATGGCCAGTGTCATGAGCACTCATGGGACCAGTATCTTAAATACGCGGTCAAACATACACTTTTCAGTTTGGAAACTCTCTTGGGCCTCAACACTTTTTAAAGGTTTATTTATTTATTTGAAAAGCAGAGAGAGAGAGAGAGAGAGAGAGAGAGAGAGGAGATCTTCTATCCACTGCCACTGGTTCACTCCCCAAATTGTCGTAACAGCCAGGGCTGGACCAGGCCAAAGCCAGGAGCCAGGAGCTTCTTCCCTGTCTCCCATGTGGGTGCAAGGGCCCAAAGACTTGGGCCATCTTCCACTGCTTTCCCAGGCCATAGCAGAGAGCTGAATTGGAAGTGGAACAGCTAGGACTTGAACCAGCGCCCATATGGGATGCAGGCACTATAGGCCAGGGCTTTAACCCGCTGCACCACAGCGCTGGCCCCTACAGCCCACTGTTAATAGAAACTTCAACCAGAAAATCTGGATCATGGTCTTCAACTTTCCATTTTAGGATGCATATGGAAATGATTCAAGTGTGCTAGGTGGTTATTCAACACTTAATTCTTGAACTGAATTCAAATTAGGATACTTGTGATCAAATTATGAGAGCCAGGGGCTTCAGATCTGGGTAGAAAAACATCCTAACAGTTCCATCACTTTGCTTGGGCTTTTGACAACTGGTTTCAGAAATAAAATAAATAACGTGTGTGATCAAGAAGTCTATTTAAATCAGCATTTCCCAAAGAGTGGTATGTGCATTCCTCATGTGCCATGATGAGATTCTCTTAAACAAATATACAGTGGTCCTTGCCACCTGTCTTAACCATGGGGGGGGGGTGTTTCAAGATCCTCCAGTGGTACTAAAACCAGGGGTAGTACAGACCCTGTGATCTGTACCTTTTCCATGTTAACTGAGCCCGTATCACACACCGTGGCATAACTTTCGCTGTGTGAGGCACAACAGCAAAGCTAGTGTGAATTTCTTTTTCTTTCCTCACAGTTCCATGAACAAAAACATTTTCTTATACATGTTAGCAAGTTAGCATATGACTCTTTTTCTTGCCTTAGTAAGCAGAGAACTATCGCCTTTTCCCTTTACAACCTCTCTTTGGCTTATCTTGTGGCCCCAATCATTACGCTTGCACTTTGGGGTCTTTAGGAAGTAAAGTGAGAGCTACTGGACACAAGCACAGAGCTATCAGACCGCCAGTGCAGTACCAAGGCAGCTACTAAGTGACCAGTAGGCGGTGTGAGACACCGGACAAGTGCATGGTTCCCATTGCAGGTGGCACTGAATACTGTGCACACCCAACAGTTCAGAAACGTTCAGCCTCCGGCAATACCAGTGCACACACAGTCCATGGTCACCACCTGCTGTTGCAGCGGAGAGCCACATCCAGCACACATCAATGGGAGAGCGTGGCTGTGCTCTGGCACCGCTGGGGTTATGGGCATGGAAACTTAAGGTTTCTGTCATTCTCTTATGTCACAAAATTGCATTCTTTTGGCTTTTTTTTTTTCAACTATTTGAAAATGTAAAAAACAGGAGTGGGTGCTGTGGTACAGTGACTCTCACTTCCCATTTGGAGCTCCGGTTCGAGTCCCGGTTCTGATCCAGCTCCCTGCTAATACACCTGGGAAGGCAGCAGAAGACGGCCCAAGTGCTTGGGCCCCTGCACCCACTGGGGAGACTCGATTGGAGTCCTCAGCTCCTGGCTTAGCCCAGCTCCACTTCGGCTATTACGATCATTCGGGGAGTGAACCAGCAGACAAAAGACCACTCTCTCTCTCTCTCTCTCTCTCTCTCTCTTTCTCTCTCTCCCTCTCTCTCTCTCTTTTTTTCTCTCTCTCTTTATTTCCCTGTCTCTCTCTCTGTCACTTTGCCTTTCAAATAAATTGATAAGATAAATCTTCTGAACAGATTGATTCATTCATTCATTCAATAAATTCTTCCTGAGGATCTGATGTGTGCCCCACACACTGGCACGCAGCAGAAATATACAAACGATCAGCAAAACCAAACACGGCTGCCGTGCACAGTACCTGAGTATGAAGTGAGTCTCCTTCTAAGAGTCCACAGCTTAATGGAAGAGCCAGAGAGGTGGCCGGCCAATGAGAACAACTCCAGCGTGGCTCAGAATACCCCTGCACTGGCTCTGAGTCCCACAGAACCTGGCGTCTTCGGCTCTCCGCTCAGGCGCTGACGCTGATGGTCGCCCTCGCTGGTTACGGACTGTGGAGGGCAGACACTACGCCCTTTCTCTCTCCCACCTCCACAGGGCCTCACAGAGTGACTGGTTGTCAGGAGCTTCTCATCGAGTGTCTGGTGGTTGATTTCTGAACCACAGACAGGAGAGCACGCACGAGCTACCGAGTAGACACTGCAGCGTGTTCTCTGCACTTCTGACATCGGATCATTTGTTTCTTCATCATGGCGATTCCCCAAGGCTTTTGAGCTTTTGGTGACCAGTGGAGTCATAGTATGTGTGTGTGTGTGTGTGTATGTGTGTGCACCAGCGGGATCATAGCCTGCCCTGGAGCGTGCAAGACAAGCAACAGGACAGTGGCAGACAGGACAGTGCAGCTTCCTTGACGCTCACCCTCTCTCCTGGGCTGCAGGCCAGTGTATTCGGTGGGCTCACTGAGGTTACTCCGTTAGGTGGGCCCCAAGGCACCCACTGTCTAGGTATGCTCCACCCCAGATGGAGCTGAAAGAGGGAAGTGGTGAGCCATAATTTTCCTGTAGACATTTCCAAAACAACACAGCAGCTTGAGAAACATGTCTGAGCCAAGCAGTGAAGCCCAGCCCAGCCCAGCCCAGCCCCAGCTGTCGCTCCGTCCAACCCAAGCTCAGCCTGGCCGCGTCCTCAACACAGGTGCAGCTCGGTTTTACCTGGAGAGATAGTGGAATCCAGCGGTGAAGCTTTGTGATTAAAAATCCATTGGTGGGGGCTGGCGCTGTGGCACAGCAGGTTAACGCCCTGGCCTGAAGCGCCGGCATCCCATACGGGTGCCGGTTCGAGACCCGGCTGCTCCATTTCTGATCCGGCTCTCTGCTATGGCCTGGGAAAGCAGTAGAAGATGGCCCAAGTGCTTGGGTCCCTGCACTCACGTGGGAGACCTGAAGGAGGCTCCTGGCTCCTGGCTTCAGATGGGCACAGCTCCACCCCATTGTGGCTGATTGTAGAGTGAACCATCGGATGAAGACCTCTCTCTCTCTCTCTGCCTCTCCTCTCTCTGTGTAACTCTGACTTTGAAATAAATAAATAAATCTTTAAAAAAAAGAATCCATTGGTATACTATCTTTCTGTAATATGAAACACATGACTTTATGCCTCAGTGTCTTAGCTTTTGCATCAAAAATTTGGAGGAAATAACGCCTTCGAGGACCACACGAGAGGTTTGTAAAGGGCCAGGCATGGGCAGGTGTGGCACAAATGGTGTGGCACATTCTTACCTTAGCAGTAATTAGCACAAGCCCTGTCTTCTATTCCATGTTCACGCCTGACCACCGCGGAACTCAAGTCCCCACCATCTTCCTTGTCCATGCAGGGCAATCAGCTTCAGCTGCCGCTGTGGCCCTCTCTGACTCTCGGGTTGACTTCCCACGGATCTACGAAGTGGCCTGCCATTCCTCCGTGTTTCTCATCTTCCTACATTGTGGTTCCAGGACACAGATGTCTCTACCTTTAGAGATAGGGGGTTTGTGTATGGTTTCTTGTTCTCTTGATCATTTTTGACTCTTTATCTTAAAGATTTATTTGTTTATGTGAAAGGCAGAGCAATAGAGTGTGTGTGTGTGTGTGTGTGTGTGTGTGAGAGAGAGAGAGAGAGAGAGAGAGAGTTCTTCTATCTGCTGCTTTGCTTCCCAAATGGCCACGATCCCACGCTTGAATGGGTCAAAGCCAGGAACTCCATCCAGGTCTCCTACATGGGTGACAGGGGCGTGAGTACTTGGGCCATCACCTGCTACTTTCCCAGGCACGCTAGCAGGGAATTGGACCAGAAACAGGGTTCCTGGGACTTGAGACAGCGCTATGATGTGGGATGCCAGCATTGCAGTTGTACGTGTTGGCTTAATCCACTGAGTCTTCACCTGCTTAACACGGGTCCATGGAGTGATTCTTGCAAAAAGAAGAAAGGTAGAAGCATCTTTGCTTTGTCATCTAAAAACCTGGTTATCTTTTCAGGTACAGTGATAAGCACAGCACATAATAGGCATCCTAGAATTCAAGTGAGACCAGATCGCTCCCTTCCATATCATCCAGAACACGATCGCCCGCTCATGCAGGCCGCGAGGCCTGTGTGCTGGCCGTCAGCACATTCCTCCCAGCGCCTCCCACGGGCCCTGCTGTAGATGAAGCCGTCAAGGCCAGGTTTTGATTGACTGGGAGGAATGTAGGCTGGACTCGGAGGGAGGAGAGCACCACAAGGAACCAGCTGCTCTTTGGAGGTTGATTTTCATTTTGGAAAATAGCAGAAGCAATTACCGTGGCTCATTAGAAGGCCTCACACTCTGGCTGCAAAACTATATTTGGAAAACCATATTCACTTAATTCTGAAGTGGTGAGAGGATGAGAATGGGTGGAAGGGAACACAGGAAGGGGATGAGGGCTGCCTATGTGTAGATTGCATTTACCGATAGGTGATTTGAACTGAATTCTGAGTGGTGCAAGGAACAAAGAGGAGCCAGCGCCGCTAGATCAGGCTCGGACCTAGTCTTGCTGCACTGGACACTGGCAGCCCCCAGCTCTTAGGAACAAGGGCCGGTCCAGGGAGAGGCCCAGTTGCCGCATGGGAAGTGGGTGAAAAATGCACTCTGTCCGATGTGTCCGGGTGAGAATGTCCAGGTGGCACCTCAGCTTCCTAGGGAAGCTTCCTGAGGTCCCCCTGCCCCCCGATATTTACCACTGGAGGTCAGGACCCACTGGCTTTGGAGGGAAGTTGCACCTTCATCTGTCATTTGTCTTCAGGCTGGGATGCACTGATGCCACAGGCTGCTGGCTCTTCTTGTATGCGCTCAGAACCCAAGGGAGGGTCCTAGGAGGGCCAAGACATGCATAGGGCTAGCAAGGGCTGGTTCAGGAGGTTTGTGGGGTGTAACTACCCCAGAGGGAACCTGAAAATTCACCTTTGTTCTTTTCCATTGCATAAGAACATTGGAGCCCTTCACCCCAGTACTACTTGTTAGAAGTTGTACCATGGGGGCCAGCATCGTGGTCCAGTGGGTTAAGCCTTCACTTGGAACATTGGCTTCTCATATCAGATGCCTGTTTGAGACCTGGCTCATCTGCTCCTGATCCAGCTTCCTGATAATGCACCTAGGAAAGCAGTGGATGATGTCCCAATATTTGGGCCCCTGCTGCCCATGTGGGAGACCAGATGCTCCTGGCTTCAGCCTGGCCCAGCCCTGGCTATTGTGATCATATGGGGAGTGAACCAACAGATAGAACAGCTCTCTCTTCTCTGTCTCTCAGGTTGCATTGCCTTTCAAATAAATAAATAAGCCTTTTTAAAAAAAAACAAGTTGTACGATGGAGCTATTTATTTTATATGGAAATATTCTTCAATATTATAAATGTATAATATTTACATTTAATAAAGTATTTTTGTAAGAGCTTCTGAGAGCTGCTTCCTGTTTGTTTCAAAGAGAAAGTAGGGGCTCCTCCAACAAGGGTGAAGGTGGGGAACAGAGTTTACGTAGCATTTGGAGTTTGTGCATCACAGACAGGCCCAGGCCCCTTGGGACCCGACAGCCCCAGACATTGTTATTAACTTCCTCTGCTTTCCCTCTGGCTTTCTCATAAAATGTCTTACTCAAAGCCCAGGTAGACGCCATTGTTTCTGTTTCAAAGAGGGGTAAAATGATGTTTAGACATTTTCTGTCTTTAAAATTGTTTTGAAAGACAGGAAGAGAGAAGGGAGAGAGAGAGAGAGAGAGAGAGAGACTTGCATCTGCTGGTTCATTCTCCACACCGCAAGAGCTGGGCTGAGTCAGGCTGAAGCCAAGAGCCTGGAACTCAGGCTGTGCCTTCCAGAATGTGCATTAGCAAGAAGCTGGAGCTAGATCCAGAGCTGGGAGTCAAACCCAGGCACTCCGACGTGGGATGTGGGCGTCCCAGGCAGTGTCTAAAACACTGTGCTCATGACTTTTCCAGGGCCAGCCATCTACATAACAGCATGGCAGAGACAGGGACCCCGGTAACTTTCGTGTCATGCTGTGCCACTGTGGGGCATTAGTCAGGAATGCGTCACCTGTAACAGAAAAGCTTGGTGATATTAACTGCGATGCCTGTGGATTGGTTTATCTAAAATCTGGGGGAAGAGATAACTCCTGTCTTCATGTCCACAAACCATGTGCTGCTCCTCAAGGCATCCCATCCCCCAGGAAGAGGGTGTGTCAGTGTCCTAAGACTGAGCTAACGAAGTACCTATATTTAAAACATATATGCATATTTTGAAAGACAACAGAATAAAGGATTTTTTTTTTTTTTAAAGATTTATTTATTTTAAAGTCAGAGTTTACACAGAGAGAGAAGGAGAGGCAGAGAGAGAGAGAGAGAGAGAGAGAGAGAGAAAGGTCTTCTATCAGCTAGTTCACTCCCCAGATGGCCACAATGGCCAGAGCTGTGCCGATCTGAAGCCAGGAGCCAGAAACTTCCTCCAGGTCTCCCATGCAGGTGCAGGGGCCCAAGCACTTGGGCCATCTTCTACTGCTTTCCCAGGCCATAGCAGAAAGATGGATCAGAAGTGGAGCAGCCAGGACTCAAACTGGCACCCATATGGGATGCTGGCACTGCAGGCAGTGGCTTTACCTTCTATACCTTAGAGCCAGCCCCAAGGATGGTTATCTTAAGCTGAATTCTAATCCCATAATGCAATCCAGGCTCTGTTCTCTATAACCCCAGATGGAACAGACACACTGACACTCTCAGCAGTTAAAACTATAATTTGTCTTAAATTTTTAAAAAGATTTATTTATTTACTTGGAAGGCAGAGTTACAAAGAGGCAGAGGCAGAGAGAAAGAGAGGTCTTTCATCCGCTGGTTCACTCCCTACATGGCTGCAATGGCTGGAGCCGGGCCGATCTGAAGCCAGGAGCCAGGCGCTTCTTCTGGGTCTCCTACTTGGGTGCAGGGGCCCAAGGACAAGGGCCATCTTCTGCTGCTTTCCCAGGCACATTAGCAGGGAGCTGGATTGGAAGTGGAGCAGCCAGGACTTGAACTGGAGCCCATATGGGATGCCTGATCCACAGGCGGCAGCTTTACCAGCTACACCACAGCACTGGCACCTTGTCTTAATTGTTATACTGAGGCCGGCGCCGTGGCTCAACAGGCTAATCCTCAGCCTTGTGGCGCCGGCACACCGGGTTCTAGTCCCGGTCGGGGCACCGATTCTGTCCCGGTTGCCCCTCTTCCAGGCCAGCCCTCTGCTGTGGCCCAGGAGTGCAGTGGAGGATGGCCCAGGTGCTTGGGCCCTGCACCCCATGGGAGACCAGGAAAAGCACCTGGCTCCTTGCTCCTGCCATCGGACGAGCGCGGTGCGCCGGCCGCAGCGTGCCGGCCGCGGCGGCCATTGGAGGGTGAACCAACGGCAAAAGGAAGACCTTTCTCTCTGTCTCTCTCTCTCACTGTCCACTCTGCCTGTAAAAAAAAAAAAAAAATTGTTATACTGAAAGGGAAAGAGAGGGATACTAGAACAGAATCTGGTGTATATAAATACCATACCTGAGAAGAGAAGTACTCAGGTAGATGGTGGGAGGATTGGCAGACACTGGGAAGTTGGGCAGGGCTTCATAAGGAGCCCTGGGTTCTGAGTGTGTGCCATGCTCACCCTCTGGGCTTTGTCCTAAAGGCTTCATATCTGTGGACGGAGCTGAAGGGACCAAGGAGAAACACATGGCCCAAAGGTGGCCATCCATGGCACTGGCTGTAGTCTAGAAGTGCTAACTAGGATCATCCGGGGAGTTTATCCAAACACTAGATGTTCCATTCAAGGTCAGCTGGAGCTTCTAATCTACTACATATCAATAGGTCTCTAGGAAGTGTATTTTAAAAAGCCTATCCAGTTGCTTCTGATGGGTTCCTCTGGTAGGGAACCCCTACGCGCCGGTTTCTAGGGCCATTTTGCCCCAGAGAGGTCTCCTACACTGGGTAGGGATTAGATAAACCAAGCAATCACTTCTGGAGGCGTTTGCCCTCAGGACTCACAGAGGATCCACAGCATGGTGGAACCGTCTCATTAAAGGAGCCCTGGAGTACAGAGTGACGGGTGCCTGATGTACAGGGACAATGACCACAGCAGATGCTGTGTCATGGTGGGGCGGGTGGGTACCAGTTTACAACGCTTTTACTGCTTCCTAATAAGTGCTGAGTCATGTTTCATGTCTTGGTAGGGCCTGGGTGTATCTCCCTCATACATACCATTTACTAGAGCTGAGTGTGTCTCTTTTGTGTGCAAATGGAATGAATCTAACAGGAACAAGCAGCTGGATATAGCCATTGAAGACTCTGCAAGCATGGATTAGTTCGCTCCTCTTTACCAAGGAGAAAGTGCTGAGCTGGAAGACTGGGTCCCTATTTGCAGGGAACTTGCATTCTAGCAAGTTAACCCAACAGCTATTAAAAAAACTCCAGGAAGTGGTTTCAGATGGCAGCGAGTGCTCTATGCATTGGGAGAGGAGTCTGGATTTGGATAAGCTGGTCAGGGCCAACCTCTCAGAGCAAGCCACCTTAGGGCTATCTACCTCTGTATCTATGCACCTACCATGAGAGGAGATTTTTAGCCCTAAAAGGTCTCTTTAGGGTCATCATTTGAATTGTTTCATTGCTTACAGGCCAGGAAATAGGCTCAGAGAGGGGTTGTGACTTGTACATGGTCATGCAGGAAGTCTACAGCAGGATATGGGCTTCCTGTCTGCTCTCCATTCCTCCTTCCACCCCGTGGCTCAACCTCATTCTCAGTGGAGGAGTTTAGAGTGTTTAAATTGCTCTTGCCCAGAGTTGTAGCTATTATTTTAAAAAGAAGATGGCTTGAGAGAGGGGAGTTAGCAGAGGGCACAACACTATGGCCTTCCTGTTGACTGACAGCTGTCATTCTCATCACGTCAGGTCTGCCCCTTTCTTCCCTGAAATGCCCCTGGGTTGCAGGGCTACAGCACAGTGTGCAGGGCTGGGCAGATTTTGCAAATTACAGGGATTCCTTGATGCCCAAGCATCCCCTTTCCAGGGTCCGATCTGTGTTGTGAATACCTCCCCACGGAATGTCGGGAGCGGGAGTGAGAGAGAGGGAGGGAGCACAGAGGAGGGAAAGACAATCCTCCCAAATCAATTAGGAACAGACGGGAGACAGCCTCCCAAATTAGAGTAATCTGATGTTAAAGGCGGATTTCCTCAGGGTCCCCCCCCCCGAGATGCTCATGGTCTCCCAGTGTTTAATTTCCCCGTCCCCTTCTCCCTTTCTGTCCGCCTGGGTTTCTCACTTCCTTCGCTGAGCGTCCCCCGCTCTGCTGCCAATGCCTTCTCCTTTTTTCTCTCTTCCTCGCTCACGCCATGTTACCGGTATTGTCAGAGAACGAGCTGCATGCATGCCAAATCAGGTCATTCACAAATATAGAACAAGCGTCTGTCACCACAGATTTACCACTGTGCCTACAGCTTGGCCTTCTGTCTGGAAGGAGTGTGCCCACTAGCTACGTGGGAGCCCGGCCCCATAGCCTTTTCACCCTCCACCTTGGGTTAACCTGGGTGCACTTCCGTCCCTCGGATAAACATCGTCCAAACCCTTTAAGGGTTTCTTGCAGCGGCCCCATCTGCGTTCCTAAGCCAAGACACAGCCAGGCTTTCCTTCTACCTCCACTTGGCCCCCACCATGTGTACAGAGCCATTTTCGAGAGTTTAGGGCTTCCCTGTAAATATTTGTTCTGGGCTGGAACATGCTAGAGGATATTTGCCCCAAACAACACTCCATTATAGAAAATAAACATGAATTGAGACATCTCTAGAAAAAGAATAACCATTAAACTCTATTTACACTGTTTAACATTCTGTTTTGGACATTTTCAATTCATCATAAACTTTTACATGGTTGTAATCAGATCCATCTTTCTTTCCAACAGATACCAAAATGAATTTGATAATGATCCAAGAGAAAAAGAATTGAAAAAAAAATAAAGAGAAGAAAAGAGAATAAAATAAAATTTAGATGTCTAGCTATCTTTATCTTGGTACTGTTTTCCAATGGTGTTGTCCATTTTTTTTTTAAAAATTTATTTTATTTATTTGAAAGACAGAGTTACAGAGAGAGGTAGAGACAGAGAGAGGTCTTCCCTCCATTGGTTCACTCCCTAGATGGTTGCAATGGCTGGAGCTGTGCCAATCCGAAGCCAGGAGCCAGGAACTTCTTCTGAGTCTCTCCTTGGGTGCAGGGGCCCAAGGACTTGGGCCATCTTCTACTGCTTTTCCAGGCCATAGCAGAGAGCTGGATCAGAAGAGGAGCAGCTGGGACTAGAACTGTCGCCCACATGGGATGCCGGCGCTGCAGGCAGAGGATTAACCTACTGCACCCCAGCATTGGCCCCAGTTTCGTGCATTTTAAAGGTACAAGTCCACTATGAATTTTGCAGGTGACTAAAGTAAAGACAAAGCTGTATCTGGATGAATAGGGAAATTGGTAATGGGAAGATAATCAACACTGAACACACAGTTCCAAAACACTGGACTCTTTGTCTAGTTCAACAATTAGTGCAGAAAAGTCTAAAGAAATTTTAAAGAGTTTCTAAAACAAGATGAAAAACAAAGCTAAAAGCATAGCTTTTTAATCAAGCAACTTGCTTGCATTGCGATTGTAAGGCTGGGTCTGCTTGCATGGTTGAGAATTTTCTGATTTTCTAAATAAAGGCAGCAGAAACCACATACATTAAAATGAGCAAAGCAGACCTGTTATAATTGCCCCCAAATAACGGTATTACCCAAATGACCCCGACTGTGAATCCCTGTGCCAGCTAATTATTACCTTATCATTACTGCTATCACCATTGTTGTTATTTTTTTTTTGATCATTAGTTTGCTGGCTCAACTATCATATTTGGGTTGTCACAGAAATTCATTATCATGTGACGCCACTGGGCAGCCTATGGGAATGGTTCGATAGTCTTGCAAACACTGAATCATGCAGTACATTAACACTCGTGTTCATGCACGTTTGCTTGCATGCTGATGACCTGGAAACACAGGCTGACACTCCATATTTTCCCTCCTTGCTCCTGATCTGTTTCTCCGCTGATAGGAAGAGAACAATATGGGCTTCCTCCAGGGGACAAAACAACACCTAACGCTGCGACATGGAAGGGCGAGAGGAGCAGATGGATGCGAATTGTACTTAGAGACAGACACACACAGGGAGCAAACGCAGCTACCTGGTGTCACACCTGGGCATGCCAACCATCTTGGCAGCCAGGATGCCCAGGGAAAGCAGGGGCCAGGGGGAGAGGAAGAGCCAACAAGGCCTCATAGAACAGTCCTCTGAGAGAACATTTACTTGTTTCTGTGGCCACAGCGTGCAAGAACCCACACACCTAAAGGGGAATGGAAGCGAATGGATGGTATCGCTTCACTGCACAGGAGTCCACCCTAGGAGTCTTGCCTCCTCAGTCTTTTCTCCTTTAGCTGGCAATCAGATCCACTAAAGGTCTCCTTAATCCCCTAAGCACCAAATCTTTGCTGAGGTCCAGAGAGAGTGAGGGCAACAACAGTTATCTTCTTTTTTTTTTTTTTTTACTTTTTTTCCTCTTTTTTCTTTTTTTTATTTATTTGACAGGTAGAGTTATAGACAGTGAGAGAGAGAGACAGAGAGAAAGGTCCTCCCTCCATTGGTTCACTCCCCAAATGGCTGCAACGGCTGGCACGCTGTGCCAATCCAAAGCCAGGAGCCAGGTGCTTCCTCCTGGTCTCCCATGCGGGTGCAGGTCCCAAGCACTTGGGCCATTCTCCACTGCCTTCCCGGGCCACAGAAGAGAGCTAGACTGGAAGAGGAGCAACCGGGACTAGAACCCAGTGCCCATATGGGATGCCAGCGCCAGAGGTGGAGGATTAACCAAGTAAGCCAAGCCCCGACCCCTGTTATTATTTTTTCTTATTTATTTATTTGGGAGGTAGAGTTACAGAGAACCATCCACTGGTTCACTCTCCAAATGGCTGCAATGGCCAGAGCTGAGCCAATCCGAAGCCAGGAGCCAGGAGCCAGGAGCCAGGAGCCAGGAGCCAGGAGCCAGGAGCAAAGCACTTGAACCATATTCTACTGATTTCCTAGATCATAGCAGAGAGCTAGATCAGAAGAGAAGTAGCTGAGACTCAAACCAGTGCCCATATGGGATGCCGGCAGTGCAGGTGGTGACTTTACCTGCTACACCACAGTGCCGGCTCCTCAACAGTTATTTTCTGATGGTGGGCGGGTGGCATTTGACAAACTTTCAGCCCTCTCTCAGCAGTGCTGTCCAATGGAACCTTCACTGATGATGGACATGTTCTGAATCTTCAGGAGCCACCGTCGTGTGCCTATTGAGCACTTGAAACGCTGCTGGTTATTTAAGTGAGGAGCCAAAGTTTTAATTTTATATGGTTTTAATTGATTCAAATGAATTCAATTTCACTATGTTGAGATTTAAATTTTTCATAGTAAAAGTGTTTTTTAAATGACTCCAACTATTCAGAGAAGTGTATCCTAAAAGAACATCAACCGGTTATTTTTTTCATTCTAGTTGAACCACATGTGGCTGGTAGCAATGACGCGACACACAGATGTAAGGTGCAGCTCTCAGAACTGCTACATATCGTTTCCACCACTTTTGTGTACGATGCTCTTTCATCACACAGCAAAGTGCCTCAACCTATTGATGGAATACATTGGTGTCTTATTCTACTTATACACCAGGTTTCAGCTCAGTGGTGTCACACCCAAGCAAGCAATCACTATCTATAATCTGAGGACACGCACATCAACCTTCCACCCTGGGATGACCTTTCTGGTCCACGTAACACTTTCACAAAACCTCACCCGAGACACAATGACTCAGGCTCTGCCAAGGAGCAGCTTAGTTTAGCATCTCGGGTGATTCTTAAACAAGCAGTTCAATGGTGTTTCTTACCACCGCTTGGCAGTGCCTTTCAAACTGGTTGTTGCACCACCAACGCAGGAGGGATAAGCCAAAGATCAAATGCTTCATTTTCCTTCTCTCTACTTCCTCCCTTCCTGATTTACCCAAATCTGGGAGGCAATGCTGTCACTTTCCTGACCTGGCTTTCTACAAAGGTGACAATCCTGGAGCAGCTGGGACACTGCAAATACTCAGGCTCTACTTTGTGCCTCCTTGTGTTTCCTCTCTGCTTTGATGTAGCATTCATTTCATTTTCTTTCTTCAACCTCATAGTTTCATCATCTTCATCCTATAATTTCCATTTTACAAAGGGTTAAATATTGAAACATTTCCCCAGTGTTATTCAGAGTATATATATCATCAAATAAGAGTGCATCAGTAGTAAATTTCCTGAGTATGATAATTCTATTGTGGTCACTTGGGAAAGTGCCCTCATTCTTGGGGAGCTGTATTTGGAAGTAAGTCAGAATGAAGTTAGCTGCAACTAACTCACCCTGCAATGGCCCAGTCACTGGCAGGCAAGCAGACCGGCCCCACAGAGAGAACCAGAGGTGGCCAAGGTTGGCAACCAGGGAATTTTGATCAAGAGTAGGCTGGTGTTCCTTGCATTGTCTTTGCAACTTTTCGATAGGCTGAAGATTTTTAAAATAAAAAGCTCATTAAAAAAAGAAAAGCAGTATTCCTATGAGTACATATTATATATTTGCTGTGTGGTGTATACTCTCCTAAGCACTTCATAAAGAATAACTCATTTAATCTTCACAACACCTTACAGGGGTTGTTATAATTACCCTTATTCTACACATCAAAGGTCGTGATTTGGCCAAGATCAAGGCGAGCAAGGGGTCAAATTGGGATTCCAGCTGGGGCTCATGCCTTTGACCCCTCTGCCAGACTGCTCTACAGGAACACTGGAATTATTTTTAGAGGACAGTGAGTAGACTATTCATGGGATAGTTGGAGGGGGTTGACCAAGTTGCTCATCATTCTATATCAGCTCTAGCATTCTAAAACTCATCCTGTGCTCACTGAAATTTATCTCCCTCTAACGCGTGTCCATGTGCTGTCTTTCTACAGTGGACCTGTCAAGAACAAATCACTCTATCCTCCTGGAGGGGAACAACCTCAAAAATTGGGAATCTCGCCGGCGCAGTGGCTCACTTGGTTAATCCTCTGCCTGCGGCGCCAGCATCCCATATGGGCACCGGGTTCTAGTCCCGGTTGCTCCTCTTCTGGTCCAGCTCTCTGCTGTGGTCCGGGAGTGCAGTGGAGGATGGCCCAAGTGCTTGGGCCCTGCACCCACATGGGAGACCAGGAGGAAGCACCTGTCTCCTGGCTTCAGTTTGGCACAGTGCCAGCCGTTGCAGCCATTTGGGGAGTGAACCAATGGAAGGAAGACCTTTCTCCCTGTCTCTCTCTCTCACTGTCTAACTCTGCCTGTCAAAAAAGAAAAAAGAAAAAAGAAATTGGGAATCTCTCACCCTTACCCACGTGTCTCTGTGCTAGGAAATACCACATGTCAAGTAGCAGGAGCTCAATAAATAGTTCTCAAATGAAAGAATGCATATCAGGTTTTCAAATATGTGAGGCTGACTTCTAGAATTCTCTACCCTCTGTTGGAAACATTCCAAGTTTCTTAAGCTATCCCATGAATAGTCTACTCACTGTCCTCTAAAAATAATTCCAGTTTTCCTAGTTTTCAAGGTTGTGTCCCAAATTGAAAACAGAACTTCAAGTTCAATAACCACCATGGAGATGGAATTCCAGCCAGAGCTTGGGCTCCTAACCTCTTTGCTCTGTTGTTCTGCTGGTGGATCCTAGTCCTCAACAACTCTGCTGGAGCTTGACCAAGTTGTGGAACTACCACTGTCCTTGCGTTAGATGGCTTCCTTCCTTTAACGGAGCCTAAGAGATCACAGCAACGTGTTAAATGGAATTGTCAAAACTGCCCAAGAGACTTGGCTGGCAAAGGCGGGGAACTGCACACCATTTCTTCTCCCTCTACCCTAAGTCCACTAAAATAACCACCAAGGTGTTTTGTTTAACTTGCATAAGCCCATGTGAACCACAATAGTGAAAGAGAAGGAATTGGTACTTACATTTTGGAAGCTGGAAAACTGCTCAAGTGCTGGCTGACCAGAGAAAGATGGATCATAAGCCAGTAGGAGGATCAGCAGGTAAACAAACGCGACGACTTTGAAAAATCCCCCAAAGACTCAGAAATCGGTCGCATTGGTTATCGCTAGAAGTAGGGTTTAAAGTGTGGGGTCAAAACAGGGGGACTTGTTAACTTTGTTTAATTCTGAGCGGGCCTCCACCTGGGGCTCTATTCTCTAGAATAGAGATAAATGAGAGGCTTACACAAGACATGGCTTAGGGCAGGGGTACTAGGTGGCATTGAAGGAGGGCTAAATAAATATTTGCACACTGACAGCTGAAACCCGTGCCCTCTCCCTCACTCTGCTCCAGATGCTGGCCGCTGGTCTGTATCCTGCAGGCACGAGATGGTAGAGAATCCAGCTAGGCCAAGAGGGAAGACTAAGAAATCGCAAAGGAGGAGTCCCCAAAGAAATGGCTGTGAGTTCAGAGCTTATTAGCTTCAAATTTTTTTTTAAATTATATTTTTCATTGTGGTAAAGTAGACATAATAAAAATCTAGCATTTCAACCACTTTTACCTACTCATTAATATATTCATCTTGTTGTGCACTCATCATCATCATTCATTTTTTACCATCTGAAATAGAAACTCTACACTCATTAAATGATAATCTCCTCCTACTCCCTCCCCCAGCCTCTGATAACCTCTTTTCTACTTTCCATCTCTCTGAATACCAAATATAAATGGAGTCGTATGATTTCAACTTACATCATGCCTTCAAACGTCGTCCACGCTGTGGCACGTAGCAGAATTCCCTTCTTTTTATTTATTTGAAAGTCAAAGTTACACAGAGAGAGAAGGAGAGGCAGAGAGAGAGAGAGAGAGAGAGAGAGAGAGAGAGAGAGAAAGTCTTCCATCCGCTGGTTCACTCCCCAGTTGACTGCAATGGCCAGAGCTGTGCTGATCCAAAGCCAGGAGCCAGGAGCTTCTTCCTGGTCTCCCATGTGGGTGCATGGGCCCAAGGACTTGGGCCATCCTCCACTGCTTTCCTAGGCCATACCAGGGAGCTGGATCAGAAGTGAAGCAGCCGGGACTCAAACCGGCACCCATATGGCATGTTGGCGCTGTAGGCGACGGCTTTACCCACTTTGCCACAGTGCTGACCCCCAGAATTCCTTTCTTTTAAAGGATGAATAATATTTCTTTGATAGAGTAAAGACAAGAAACTGTGCAGTTAAGAGAAAGCATTTTTGTTGTTCTTAGTTTGGAGAGTCTTTTATTCATTCCTCAAGTCTGGATGTTTTATAAAACCTCCACACACAGTAGCACAGAGAAGCCACTGAGAGCGCCATTTGCTCCAACAGTAGAAGGCTTTGCAGGCCTTAAAACAGAGAGTAACGTCTCAAATTGCATCCTACACAGTGCATAGACCTGTAGAAACACATCAAAACAGAAGTATCTATCTATAGCTGCACAAATATGGCCACATGCAGATCTCCAGCCAAAAGTCTGAATCGTGTTCACTGTAAGCAGAAAGACAGAATTCTTCGCAGCTGGAGTCCATGCCACTGTTAGGTGGACCACCACAGAATGTGGACTGGCAACTGATCAAAGAAATGACCACAGTCAGGTTGATGCTGTGCACGGATCCAGACCAAAGCGAAGATGCTCACCTTGGCCCCACGTTATTGACGCTTTCACCTGATTCCTACAGAGAGCACTGCCAGGGTCACTAAGAAACTCATGGTGGTTGCATATTCATACGAATCGGTGTTTGTTTTCTCAGGATTTATTTATTTATTTGAAAGACAGAGTTACAGAGAGAGGCAGGGGAGACAGAGAGAGATCTTCTATCTGCTGCTTCACTACCCAGATGGCCACAATATCCGGGGCTAGGCCAGGCCAAAGCCAGGAGCCAGGAGCTTCTTTTGGGTCTCCTGCATGGGTGCAGGGGCCCAAATACTTGGGCCATCTTCCGCTGCTTTCCCAGGCCATAGCAGAGAGCTGGATCGGAAGTGGAGCAGCTGGGACACAAACTGGTGCCCATACAGGATACCAGTGTTACAAATGGCAGCTTTACCCTCTGTGCCACAGCACTGGCCCCGAGGGTGCTCTTTATGTATTTTTTAAAATAATTTTTACACCTACAGGATTACTTCTTTATTTATTCAAAGACATATTGACCATATTGGCAAATACTGTACTGAGCCCTTGGAATGTCACAATAAAACATTAAGATTGTGTCTTAGTATACGAGGGGACTTCAAAAAGTTCATAGAGAAATGGAGCTAGAAGATGTTTCTTTTGGTGCCAAGTTTTTTGAAGTCCATTTTCCATGGATGTTCTGAACACCCCTCATGTAAGAGAGATGGTGCCTTTTGCATTCACTTTACCAAATATTTGTCAAACATCTTGGCATTTCAAGAACTGTGCTAAAAGCTAAAAATGAGCAAAGCAGATGATTTGTGTTTGGTGAATATTAGACGTACTTAGACTGCTTAAGTTAACTGGTTAATGAATGGTGTGTGGTTTTATGTCACGTAGTGCATATTAAATCATTATCCTTTAAATATTTTTCTTGTCATTCTATGACATTATAATTGTGTTTCTTTTCTGCTTAAAATGTTCAATCTTCAAGTACGAAATCCTTCCTCTTAGAAGCGAGGCCCTTCATGCTGGTTTCCGCTCCTGTTTATCCCACTTCTTATTCTAGCGCATCTCTAAAATCCAACTCCTGGATTTTCCTAGGTGGTGCTGCGCCTGTCTGCGTTTGCACTAATGTTCCATGTATGGGGATTCTCCTTCCGACTCACGCTCTCATCCTTCCCTTCAAAGCTCAACTCAGACTTGAGCCGCTCTTAGAAGGCCACTGCTCAGCTGCGTGAGACGAATCATCACGTGCATTGGAACCCAACACACTCTCTGCCCGACTAGCAACAATTCTAAGTTCAGTCCCCGTTGGGACCCCACCCCCGTGCCTGACTATGCCACAGCCCTGCACAGTGCTGGGACTGGGATGAGGACGCGAGCCCCTCTGTTTGGGACTGCCTGTGTGGCCCCTTTCAGCGCACTGACATCCTGCTGCCTGTGGGCCATGCCTGGGACGCAAACGTCTTTGCAAACTTTCCGTTGATTTCATCTGCTGCCTGCTAGGTCATGTGTGCAGCAGCCCGGTGCCTTGGCTCAGCCTCTTTCCCTCCCCTTCCCACTCCCCCGCCCTGCAATAGGAGGAGCAGTCTAGTGCAGTAGGAAGAGGGTAAGGGAAGAAAGCATTCCCCCTATAGCTCAATCCTCGAACCCTCCATCTGGTTCCAAGGATGTACTTAGTGCTATAGTATTCTCCTCACTCTGGGGCATCGGCTTTGGAACATAAAAGCCAGGAAGTGTGTCAGCCTATTTCTGCTTTTAATCCAGTGTGCCTTATCATCTGGAGATGTGAACTGAAAGCCTGCTCAGACGGGAGGGGCCCCTGCCACACAGAGAGGAGTCTTGCCATGTGAGCATGAGGAGGCAGGGTCATGGCTTTGTTATTTTTAGAGTCTCTAAGTCTTTTCTAGCATCTGGTGTGTGAGACACTCAAAAACAGCTTATTGAGTAAATAAGGGAATGGAATGAGTGACAGCTTAAGCTCTTTAATGACTGTCACCTATAGGAGAAGACAGCAACTTCTTAGGCTGATACTCGAGGTTCCTGGTGTCTAGACGGCTCCCTGGGCTCCTCATGAATGTCTTTATTTGCAGTTTGGAGGCAGATACTGCGTCATTCCAATCCAAATGCACACATAGTACAATATGCTCAATTAATGCTGAATCAAGGCAGTGTTCAAGCAGAATTTAGGTGATCCAGTTAATACTTACTCAAGATTCTAGTGCCCGGGCCAGGCGTACCTGATTATGTAGGGGTTTTAATAGAATGGTGACTGCCTACGGCCTAGGTCTTTCTAATCTGTTGAATAATGTGTATACAGTTATTGGTTTGCCCTTTAGAAAGCATGGACATGAAGTGTTTGTGAAATAAGAGGAAGGAAGTCTCAGTGAGAAACTAACGGTGAACATCCATCAACATGCAAGTCATCCCAAGGCATATTCCTGGTTCTCCCAATCGGGTACCTAGAAACACAATAAGCACTTCGTGGGTTTTTGAAGTTGGGTTATGTGAGTCTGCCAACTTTATTCTTTTTCTGCTCTTATTTTTCAAAAATTGTTTTAACTATTCTAGTTCCTTTGGCTTTTAATAGAAACTTTAGAATTTTTTTAACTTACAAACAAAACCAAACTTGATGGAGATTACATTAAAATCCAGGTTAATAGGGGACTGACATCTCAGCTATATGGACTCTCCCAATCCATGAATACAGTATGTCTGCGCATTTATTTGGATTTTCTTTGATTTCTTTCACTGGCATTTTATGTATTTTAGCATGGACACCCTACATGGGGTTTTGTTAATTTTTTTTGCCTAAATATTTATTTTGGAGGACTAACTGTAAATGATAGTGTCTTAATTTCAAGTTCTAACTGTTGATTTCTAGTTTAGAAATATATTTGATTACTGTCTCTGGGCATTATATACTGCAAGATTGTAAACTTCACTTGCCAGTTTTAGGCACCTTCTGGGAGATGCCATTGATTTTTCTATATCATTTTCTATATGATTAGATTATGTTCAAATAGCACTTTGTCTCATATGAACGCTTTTTGTTGCTTTATCTTGCCTTTTTACTCTGCTTAGGACTTCTATTATGTCAAGCAGGAGTGATGAACGAAGCTATTCTTATTTTATTTCTAATATTAGGAAAGATCAAGGTTAAGAAATTTCCCAGAGTGAACACTGGTCAGTTTAGGGTGCCTATTCCCGTATCAGTGTACATGGGCTCAATTCCTGCCTGCACTTCTGATACAGATTTCTGGCAGTGCACATCCTGGGAGGCAAAATGTGGTGGAACAAGTACATGGGTCCCTGCTACCCGTGTGGGAGACCTGGAGGGAGTTCTTGGCTCCTGGCCTCAGCTTGGCCCAGCTCCAGTTATTGCAGGCATTTGAGGAGTGAACCAGAGGATAGAAGATCTTGCTTTGTCTATCTCTTTCTCTCCTTCTCTTTGTCACTACCTTTCAAATAAATGAAAATAAATTAATAAACAAGTTTTTAGAAGATGCTGCTTAGGCCGGTGCTGTGGCTCAATAGGCTAATCCTCTGCCAGCATGCCGGCCGCGACGGCCATTGGAGGGTGAACCAAGGGCAAAGGAAAACCTTTCTCTCTGTCTCTCTCTCTCACTGTCCACTCTGCCTGTCAAAAATAAAATAAATAAATAAATAAATGCTGCTTAGGATGCATGCATCTCACATTAGAACGCCTGGGTTTGAGTCCCAGTTCTGGCCCCTGACTCCAGCTTCCTACTAATATGCACCCTAGGAGGCAGGAAATGATGGCTCAAGGAATTGGGTCTCTGTCACCCATATGGGAGAACTGTACTGAATTGCACACAAGCCTTTGGCTTTGCCTGGCTCAATGTTGGTTGTTACAGGTATTTAGGGAAGTGTATCAGCAGCTGGGAACACTCTCACTCTATTTGTCTATCTGCCTTTCAAATAATAAAAAGAAATTCTGGGGACAGTGCTGTGGCGTAGCAGGTAAAACCGCCGCCTGCAGTGCCTGCATCCCATCTGGGTGCTGGTTCGAGTCCTGGCTGCTCCACTTCCTATCCATCTCTCTACTATGGCCTGGGAAAGCAGTAGAAGATGGCCCAAGCCTTTAGGCCCCTTGCACCCACCTGGGAGACTCGGAAGAAGCTCCTGGCTCCTGGCTTTGGACCAGCACAGCTCTGGCCGTTGCTGCCAATTGGGGAGTAAACCAGAGGATTGGAGACCTTCCTCTCTCTCTCTCTCTCTTTCTTTCTCTCTGCCTCTCCTTCTCTCTGGGTAACTCTGACTTTCAAATAAATAAATAAATATTTTAGAAAAAAATAAAAAGAATTTTTTTAACTTTTATTTAGTAAATATAAATTTCCAAAGTATAGTTTATGGATTACAATAGCTTTCCCCCCATAATTTCCTCCCACTCGCACCCCTCCCATCTCCCACTCCCTCTCCCATTTCATTCACATCAAGATTCATTTTCAATTATTTTTATATACAGAAGATTGATTTAGTATATGTTAAGTAAAGATTTCATCAGTTTTCACCCACACAGAAACACAAAGTGTAAAATACTGTTTCAGTGCTAGTTATAGCATTATTTCACATTGGACAACACATTAAGGACAGATCCCACATGAGACATAAGTACACAGTGACTCCTGTTGTTGGCTTAACAATTTGACACTCTTGTTTATGGAATCAGTAATCTCCCTAGGCTCTAGTCATGAGTTGCCAAGGCTATGGAAGCCTTTTGAGTTTGCCGACTTCGATCTTATTCCGACAGGGTCATAGTCAAAGTGGAAGTTCTCTCCTCCCTTCAGAGAAAGGTACCTCCTTCTTTGATGGCCCCATTCTTTCCACTGGGATCTCACTCGCAGAGATCTTTCAAGAAATTTTTAAAAAGAAATTTTTCTTCTTTTCCCAGTTTGTTGAGGATTTCTTTAATCAGACATGGATGCCAAATTGAACTGAAGTTTGGTCAAATTATTTCTCTGCATCTGGTGGTCTGATAATGTGGCAGTTGTTTTCTAGTAATACAATAAATTATATTGATTGGCTTTTAAATATTGAACCAGTCTTATATTTCTTTCTCTCTCTCTCTCTCTTTTTTTTTTTTTTTTTTTTTGACAGGCAGAGTGGACAGTGAGAGAGAGAGACAGAGAGAAAGGTCTTCCTTTGCCAAAGTTGGTTCACTCTCTAACGGCCGCTGTGGCTGGCGCGCTGCGGCCGGCGTACTGCGCTGATCCGAAGCCAGGAGCCAGGTGCTTCTCCTGGTCTCTCATGGGGTGCAGGGCCCAAGCACTTGGGCCATCCTCCACTGCTCTCCCGGGCCACAGCAGAGAGCTGGCCTGGAAGAGGGGCAACCAGGACAGAATCCAGTACCCCAACCGGGACTAGACCTGGTATGCCGGTGCCACAAGGCGCTGGCCACCAGTCTTATATTTCTAATATAAATTCCATTTAATTATGTGTTGTTACTCCCACATATTGTTAGATTTGACTTTTTACTATATTTTTTGAGAATTTTTAAATCCATGTTTACAGGAGGTATTCTTTTTTTCTTAGAGATGTATTTATTTATCTGAAAGGCAGAGTTACAGAGAGGCAGAGAGAGAGAGAGAGAGAGAGAGAGAGGGAGTGAGAGAGGTCTTCCATCCACTGGTTTCACTCCCTGAATGGCCACAACAGCTGGAGCTGAGCTGAGCTGATCTGAAGCCAGGAGCCAGGAGCTTCCTCCAGATCTTCCCGTGAGGGTGCAGAGGCCCAGGGACTTCAGCCATCTTCTACTGTTTTCTCAGGCCACAGCAGAGAGCTGGATCGGAAGTGGAGCAGCCAGGACTCAAATCGGTGCCCATATGGGATGCCGGCACTGCAGGCGATGGCTTTACCCGCTACGCCACAGCGCCGGCCCTGAGATATTCTTAATCAGTTCTCTCTTCCTGTACTGTCTTTGTGTGACTTTTACATCAAGATATCACTGACCTAAAAGAAGGACTTGTGAAATAATCTTTTCTCTTAAGTTTTCATAAAGAGATAATATAGAATTGGTATTATTTTGTCTTTAAAGTTTTATAGAATAAGTGAAATTATCTGAGTCTGATGATTTCTTTTGTAGAAAAGATTTGCGCTATGAGTTCAATTTCTCTAAAAACTGAAATATTCAGATGCCCTTTTCTTCCTGCATGACTTTTAATAATTTTCCTCTTTTAAGGAACTGACCTATTTTTATCTAAGTTATTAAATATATGTAGATAGAATGTTTGTATTATTCCTTTATATATTTTATTGACCCCTCCAAAGAAGTAGTTTTTTATTTCATTGATTTTTTTCAACTATTATTTTGCAAATTCCATCATTGACCTATGGCTTTATCCTTCTTCCGTCTTTCCTTCTGTTTCTTTTGATTTTCTTTTTCTAGTTTATTAATGTGAATGCTTAGATCTGTCTTGCACTGGGCTCTTCTTTTCTAGTAAAATCACTTAATGCTATGACATTTCCTCCAAATGGCACTTTGTCTTCATCGAATCAATTTAGCAATGTTATATTTTCATTTTTGTTCAATTCAAAAGATCTTGTCTTCTCCTTGAGACCGTAGCTCACAGAGCTAAACTGAGTTCTCTCATGATGGGTGTGAGTGGTCGTTAGCCATGGTTAACTGGGTGGGGTCAGTGCTGGCTTTCTTCTCACCGAAGCGAAGCCTTGGAAAGACTTGAAGAAGTAAAACATAGGATGAACTACTTCCTCGGAATGGTTTAAACTTTACCAACTTCATATAACCGTGTCCCCACAATTTAGTTCGGAGAAGATCCCAAACCAGACTCTCCACACCTCAGAACCAGAAATTCTAGTAACTTTAGTAGTAACTCGTCTTCCAGAGACATAGCACGGCACTGTTTCTCAGACTCTAACACACTCAAAGTTCACCCTAACAGCCTATCCAACACAAATTTGTGGGCTCCGACCCCAAGACATTCTGAGATTTGGTAAATCTCAGAGGGGCCTGAGAATTCACATTTCTGGCAGGTTTCCATATGATACTTGGGCTGCTGCTCTGCGGACCACGCTGAGTAGTAACCTCCATGGCGTTAAGAAATGCTGGAGTATTTTTAAAAGTTGTGGGAAAATGGAATTAAAGGATCAGTCTGTTGTGGTGTGAGGGTTCCTTTGAACCCACGCACAGTGTTTTTATGATACACACTTGCTCAGTTTGCCCAGCAAGTTCTCTTGGCCATGGCTTTATATTTTGCATGTTTTATTATCCCCTTTCCTCTTCTACTTCTTGAAATCTTGTCTTCTTCCTTTTTCTCTTCCTTTCCTCTAACTATGGACATTCTCTAAAAATCATAACTTATATTTTATCTCTTCACCTTTTCTTCCATCATGAATTCAACAACTCCTTCTTGGAGTCTACTCTTAGTGCCATGTGAGACAAAACCAATGGACGCCAGCCCTTGCTGCACTACTATCTTCTCTGTGAAGGAGGTCTCAAAACTTTCTCATGAATAGGACCACCTCCTCCTTTGATTTCCCATGGTTCTTTATTTGTTTCATTGATCTGGTTTTTATTTCATTCTATTTTTGTTGGGAACTCCCTGAAACAATATCCCAAATCTTGACTGAAAATAGGTTCTGGATTGGGCAGGATGACCTCAGCTTCCGGTTTTGGTTTTGTCACTCGTATGTATTTATTCTTCCAGATTCAATAATTAGACCATCCTTGGAATTGATCAGAAAATTGTGTCAATCTTCAAACCCATACCACCTTATCCTGATTTAAGATACTATTGGAGTTTCAACTTCTTTTATTAATATTGCTTATTGATTGGTGTAGCTTCTTGTATTAGTACCAGAAGATTGAAAGTGTTGCAAGATGACTGGGGGGATAAAACAGAATTCCACTTCTAAACCTGTTGGCAGAAGACACGTGTAATAGTGTTGATTGACTTTTATCTCCTTCAGTTCAATTAACATGCATTAGCAAGCCACAGTATGAAAATACCTTCCTATTTTATCTGTACGCATTTTTTTCCCTTCAGCCTATTGTACCTTTCCAAATTGTGTGTGTGTGTGTGTGTGTGTGTGTGTGTAGGGAGGGAGGATGGAATTACAGATGGGCTGTGCTGCTCTGTTCTCGCTTATGGCCGCAATCAATGAAGATAGTTCTCATTGCTAAGGATATCTCGGTCTTAAAAAGGGAGGGGGTTTGGGAAGGGGAGAATGGTTTCACAGAAAGTTTGAGTAAACATCGATGAAAACTTCTCTGAGCTCTCTGTGCTGCCCTGAGACTTCCTTTTCTATGATATAAAATGGTCAAATAGAAAGGCACAGAGTCTCAATGGAAATCCAAGCCTGACTTTATTTACTAAATCCTCCAAGGTTGATCATTCTGGGCCCATAAACAGAGTGGGAATGTATTTGGGCAAGGGAAATGAGAGGGAGCTTTGAGTGAGTAAAGCAGTAGATCTTTGGAATCAAACAAACTTGACGTTGAACAAATGACCCGCCTTTCCTATGGAGGGAAGTATGGTTCTGCCCTTGGAGCTGTACCGCATTTAGATTGTCCAGGTACTCTGCCCAGGGTCCTGAGAGCAGGGACCAGAGAACAGCTCTCTCTACCTTTTGTCCTTACCGTGAAGACACATCACTGTCATACTGAATTTTCACACATCCAAGTACTGCACGAACCATAGTTTCCAGGCAGCACAACCCCTAGCCCCAAGTCGGAGAATTAAAAGAACAGAGATGTGTTCCAGTAACGCAAACCACTGGCAGTATTGGTCCCACTGGAACATGGCGGAGGGCACACAAAGCATGTCTGTTGTTCTCTATGTGTGAGATTTAAGGGAGCTTCCTTGGCAGAATAAGGCTGGTTCTTTTGTACCCATGGTGCTTCCATGGAATTAGGCCTAGGCCTCCCAGAGCCTTCCGTTCTGGACCACCAGAACATGAAAGCTAGGTCTCTATGGCAATCCTCTTCCCTTCCACTTCTGTTCCTCTGCCCACAGTTCCTTCTCTCCTTTCCAATTCTCTTCTCATAGAACCTTCTCATTTCAGAGGTACGGTAAAGACTTCATGGAACCAAGAGTTTGGTGCTGTGGGTGTTGGGTGGGAGCTCTTACTCTAGACAGGCCATGGGAACCTCTCTCGGCTCCCGGCCCCCAGAGCAGTACCGTCTCCCAGGTGAGTGTCACCATAGCATAGTGTTTTCCCAAACAGGGGAGACCTGGGTTATCCTCACCGTGAGATCAAGTTTGGGATATTTACAAGGCAGGATACAGTGTGAAGACTTTCTTCTCGCCCAACAGTAGCTCTCCTCCTAGCCTATGGCTTCAAGAGGAAGGAAAGTACATTTATTTTTGCTACTGAGAAGAATTATGGGGGAATCTGAGGGAAAATCCAGATACCCTGAGTGAAAATGAGCTACAGGGAGAGAAGTGGAACTCAGAGCACCAGGGCAAGTTCCTGAAATGTCACTGGGGCAGTGTGATGGCTCCAGAGGAATGAGGCCACGGGGAAAACCTTTGCTTAGAAACTACATTAAGAATAAGGTTCCCATTGTTTGTCTTCCAGTGGCCAGAGTTCATGAGTGTCTTGGCTTTGACCCCAGGGGCCCTGTTTCTCCACTCTAGACCAGCTCTGAGCAAGAGGAAGCCATACATCTTCCAAGAATATTTCTGTCTTGGGCTTAACTCAGGAACATTATCAGAGGGAAATGAGGTTATGTGAACTTCCCATGGATATTTTGATGGGAGTGGCTCAGGACACAAAGGATTCCCTGTGAAGCACATTGACATCATAAAGAATCCGGCTTCTTCTGGTGACTCCCCAGGCTCTCCCGACTCAGGCAAGAAGAGGGAATGTTTAGGGAGACAGTGGCTGCATCACGATGCGCACGTGGCCAAAACACAAGGTAGGAAATGTGCCCAGATGAAATCAAACAGTAAAACTCTTCCATTGCAAATGGGTTAGGTATTGTGTGTGTGTGTGTGTGTGTGTGTTTCCTACATAAAAGATCATTGCTTGGTAGTCATTGGGCTAGGTTTAAAACCTACAGTATCTCACTATCTTCAAAATCTTCTGCAACAGAAAACCGATAATCACAGGAAAGAAAACTCCTGGGCAAGATAGTCTGGATTAATTTCAAATTTAGTAAATGTGAAAATTATTGCATAAGAAAAAATGCTTTAATTTAAACCTAGAAGCAAACTGAATTCAGTTTTATACATACACACACAAGAATGTCACATGCATACATGTCCCCATAGATTTCTCCTTTTCAGGAATGTTAATCATGGTCCCATAGAAAATATTTAAGCTTCACATGGGAAAAAGCAATTATTTTCCCTAAACAAGGCTACTCTTCAGATTAGCTTAGGGCACGTATTCGCATTTTTGTTCTTAGGAAAGGAACAGTGTTGGTCTCAGCCCTGAAGTATATGTTCAGCAAGAGTCCCCAAGGGACAAACTAGAGGTGCAGTGGTAACAGAACCACACAGACGATCTGTAGATGCCCTCTGCCTTTGCAACCACTTGAGACACAGAATCCTTGACTATCCTCCATTCAGTCCTTATACCATGAGTTGCCATAGTGTTTACGTTCATCCACCAAGGGGGTGAAGCCATGACTGTAGAATAGTAGCCATCCAGTAGGTGCTCCATGAGTGAATGCGTTTCTCTTCCTGGTATCTAGGCTTGCAGTGCTTGTCTGGCACACGCGCTCTCTCTCTCTCTCTCTCTCTCTCTCTCTCTCTCCCTCTCTCTCCCTCTCTCTCCCTCAACAGATACCAATGTACATTGGTTCAGTAACACCACGACAGTTTCTGGCCATGCCACCCTGGACACGCCTGATCTCATGTCATCATGGAAGCTAAGCAGGGTGGGGCCTGGCAGGTGCTTGGGTAGGAGAAACATCGTGACAACAAAGACCACAGGGACAACTTGCCCTGGTTCACTAACAGTCTGGGAATTCTATGCTTGAGTGGGTTCCTGAAGCCTGAAGCTGCTCACGTAAAAAAGATGTGAACAGGGATCAAATGGGGGTGAGACGAAGGGAGACTTTAATTTCTGGGCTGCCTCAGTGTCCCAGAAGCACCTGAAATGTCTCTGCTTCTGTCCCTCTTTCTTTGGTAATTGGTGACTAGTGAGCACGAAAATAACTTCAGCAAGAAAGGAGGGCAAGTGCTCTCAAGAAGACGACGAGAAGCTTTAGACAGAACAGCAAGACCGTGATGCACCGCCTCTGAGAGCACTGGCCCCCTTCTGTCAGGAGAGGCCCCTCGCTTTTGTCTTCACCTAGCTTTCAGCACCAGGTCCTTTATTAACATAAATGACAAAGGAAGAATTTGTAACTCCTCTGGATCTGGTAAAATAAAAGCAGAACTGCTATCCTTGATGGAAGTGCTCCCACTAATAACAGTAAAAGGAGGCAGGTGTTTGGTGTAGTAGTTAAGACATCCCTTGGATACCGGCATCCCCTACAGGAGTTCCTAGGCTTAAGTACCCACTCCACTGTCCATCCAGCTTCCTGCTAATGCGCACCCTCAAGTACTTGGGTCCCTGACACCCAGGTGGGAGACCCAGATGGAATTCCTGGCCTGGCCCAATCCTGGCTGTAGGGCCATTTGGAGAAGCACTGGATGGAAGAACTCTGTCTGGCTCTCTGCCTCTTCCTGTGTTTCTATGCCTTTCAATTTAAAAAAATGAAAATAAGTAAATAAAGGCATCTTTAAAGTAAAAGAAGAAAGAAAAGCATTTTCCATGATATTCGTGGCTTTGTAATTGCCACTTTCTTACCTTGAAAACAATCTATTGAGAATATTTCCAGAAAGTAGGCTCTGCTCAGCCTGTGGTAGAATGCGCATCTACGTCTTTATTCTGCAACGCCTGGAGTTGACAATATCAGTTAAATAGAAAATGTCTCAAGTTAAATCACAGCACCGTGTATCAAAGCTTCCCATTGTACTACACATACTAACCACTGCACCATCCAATACCTTATGTCAGAGTGTCAGCCATGCTTAGAAGGAACATTATAGCTTCAAACGCATGTATTAGGCAAGAAGAAAGGCCGAAAAAAAATCAATAAACTTTAAATCTTAGCTTGAGTTCCCCAGAAGCAGGGCTTGAGCCACAGATTTAAGGGCAAGTCATTTATTGAAAGCGAATGAATTAGCTCAAGCTGTCATAACAAAGCACCACAGACCAGGGCGCTCCCATAGCAGAAGCAGATTTTCTCACAGTTCTGGAAGCTGAACGTCCTAGACCAAGGTGTCAGCAGGTTGGTTTCTGTGGAGGCCTCTCTCCCCGATGGCTGCCTTCTCACTGTGTCCTCACACAGTCATCCCTCTAAGTCTTAATCTCCTTTTCGCATGAGGACACCAGTGCTGTGTGCTAAGGCCCACTCCCATGCTCCAGTTTTAATTTAATTACTTCTTTAAAAACCCTGTCCCCAGATGCAACCATGTTGTAAGGTACTGGAAGTCAGGACTTCAACATACACATTTTGTTGGGTTCATATGTTGGAATTTGGGAGGCAGTTGAGTCCAGGGGAGGGAACGAGAAAAAGAGCCAGAAACAGGAAGGAAGTGAGACAGGGAAGGGAAGCTAGCCAATAAAGAATGTGTTATGTAGACAGTCAGCACAGGAGTGACTTTAGCTTGAGTGCCATTGATTGCCATGAAAACTCTAGAAAAGGATCCAAAACATGCTTCAGAATTATCTTGGCCACAGGGCAAAAGTCAAGGCATTCCAATCCTAAGAGCTTTGGCCTTTAGTTAAGGGTTCCTTCAGGGGATCTCTGTTCCTAGGCACTTGCAGCCACCATGCCCATCAGGCTGAGTGAGTTCCATCAGCCAGGGTGCAGCCTCTGACAGGAGACAGGTGCTGGCTCTTGGAGTCTGATTGGCATGCAGGGGAATGGGAAGGGGAACCCAGGGCACGTGGATGAAGTCTTGACATTGACAGTTCTACAGCCTTCAAAAAGAGTGGCAAAACATACCCACAGAGACGGTGATAGTGTTCTGAAGATGCATCATTAGGTGATTTTGTTGCATTCTTACGCACACCGAGATGGCTGCAATGTCACTTGATGGGCTACCATGCCATGGGTGGCCCATCCAGCACTGACTGTAACTAAAGCAATTCGAATGTACAAATAGGTAAGATGCACCAAATAATAGGTTGGTTCCTGAACATGCTGCTAAAATTGAAAAAATTATGGTCAACCTTGGTCAGTTAAACTAGAGATGAGGCACACACACAAAACGTCAAGAATTTAAAAACAAGATGTCATTGTGGATCCTGCGGAGGTGAGATTATTAAGAGAAGAAATAGAGAGCAAAGGAACAGCGAGGACCTGTTCCATTCCCAAAAGAGTACTCAACAGAATTGAAAACAGATACTGGAACAATATGTGTTCCCATGTTCACAGCAGCAGTATTAAATGTCAAAAGGTGAAAACACCCTGAACATCCATCCATGGATGAACACGCAGGATGTGGTATGTCTATGCAGCATAATCTTCCCCTTCCACAGAAAGACATAAAGTACTGACACCTGCTAGCACATGGACGAACCCCAAAAACATGGTGTCCATGAAAGAAGCCACATAAAATAGGTCATGCCTATTGGGCGATTCTATTTTTGGAGCCAGAAAGCAAACTATTATTTGTGAAGTGCTGGTGGGAGAAGGGAAGGGCAAGTGATTGCTCAATGGGTATGGGACTTCCCTTTGGAGTGATGAAAATATTTTGGAACTGGATTAAAATGTGATTACATAACATTTGTGAAAGTACTAAACGCTATGGACTTGTTCACTTTAAAATGATTCAGTTTATATCATGTGCATTTCACCTCAGTAAAAGATTCAGAGATGAAAAGGAGTAGAGAAGTACATAGCAGTTATGAGTATTGAATGTTGTCAAGCCTACAAGTGACATTAAAAACTGATGCTTTTTAATATTACGATGATCTCATTAAATATGCACCGTTGTCCCATAAGGCAGGAATTACTAATATTTATTTTGACAGAAAAGAAAGGATTTTCTGGCAAAGAACCTGATTGTGTCTCTGTTTCTGGGCCACACTGTGTTTTGCAGACTTGATCCCAAGATCCCAAGATCCCAAGATCCCAAGATCCCAAAGTTTTTTTTTTTTTTTTTTTTTTTTGGACAAGCAGAACCCAAGGAAACATGGAACATGGGTGAGGTTACTTTAAGACTCAGACATCTGAGCAAAGCGAATGGGCTGGGAAGGGTTAGGTGTTCTTGCATTCCAAATATAGCCTGTGCTTGGCCACTGAGGAAGAGAGATCCGTTGCTAGCAACAAGTATTTAGAACGCGTGTGATTTGGCAGGTCTTGAGCTGCGAAGTAGATGCAAGGCAGGCAAAAAAACTGATGATGTTATGAAGAGGGGCTGTGTGGGGTGTTAATTGCCATCTGCACTGCCTGGAGGTGGGGTAGGAGAGAGATGAAGACTCGCTTCCTTTTTTTTTTTTTTTTTAATGGGTTTTCAGGGTGGGCAAATCATATCGCAAGCCCCAAGCATAAGACAGAAAGTACACCTTGCATTAAGCTGGCAAAACTGGATGCTCCCTGCAAACTCACTTTGCAGATCCCTGGATGGCAGATGAAGACGGAGGATGGGAATAGGCAGTGGCCCCTGCTGCTTCTTGCCACCTGCACCGAGCAGCAGAGAGAAGAGAATGCAATGACTTAGATTAGAAGAGCAGGTTCCAAGGCTGTGAGACTGCAGGTCGCTACCTAAGATTCCTTCTGTGAGTTCTGCATAAAGCAGGCTCAGGAATGTCGGTAAGGTGGGAGCGGAGAGGAGACAGAAGCTGAACCACATCGCTCCCTGCATGTGCTGAAGCTAATTCTCTGGCACAGTTTAAAAATTCCATTCAAAGGCGATGGTGGTGACATCATTCAGACTCATACATGTTATTCCCTTCAAGAATATCTGGAGGAGGAGGTTAATGTTGAATCTGTATTTTAATTTGACCAGGGAGAAAATGACAGAACAAATGTTAAAGGTACAAATTTGTATAGAATCGTAGGGCCTAAAGTTGCTTTTGCCTAAGTCTTGGAAGAAACTTAACGGATGAAAGAAGATGAGAAAAGGCAGAAATGCTAATATATAATTAAAGTTAAAAACCATTAGGCGGGCCGGTCCCGAGGCTCACTTGGCTAATCCTCCGCCTGTGGCTTGGCACCCTGGGTACTAGTCCTGGTTGGGGCGCCAGATTCTGTCCCGGTTGCTCCTCTTCCAGTTCAGCTCTCTGCTATGGCCCGGGAAGGCAGTGGAGGATGGCCCAAGTGCATGGGTCCTGCACCGGCATGGGAGACCAGGAGGAAGCACCTGGCTCCTGGCTTTGGATCGGCACAGCGTGCCAGCCGTAGTGGCCATTTCGGGGGTGAACCAATGAAAGAAAGACCTCTCTGTTCCTCTCTCTCTTACTGTCTAACTCTACCTGTCCAAAAAAAAAAAAAAAAAAAAAAAAACCCTTAGGTGTGCATTTTACTTCTTACAGCTCTAAGACTCTTGATTTTTTTTTTTTTAAGATTTATTTATTTATTTGAAAGGCAGAGTTACAGAGAGGCAGAGGTGGAGAGAGGTCTTCCATCCACTGGTTCACTTGCCAGATGGCCATAAAAGCTGGCGCGGGACAAGGCTGAAGCCAGGAGCCAGGAGCTTCCTCCAGGTCTCCCACATGGCTGCAGAGGCCCAAGCACTTGGGCCATCTTTCACTGTTCTCCAAGGCCATAGCAGAGAGCTGGATTGGAAGTGGAGTAGCCGGGACTTGAACCAGTGCCCATATGGGATGCCGGCACTGCAGGCAGTGGCTTTACCTGCTATGCCACAGTGCTGGCCCCTAAGACTTGCATTTTTATCCATATTCAGCCATCAGGTCAACCAGCACTTTCTACTGATCTAAACTCTGAATCGAGGGCTTTTCTCCCACTTGCCTGCCTTCATTCAGATCTAGGTTACTTCTCTTCCCTTTTTTGTAACTGCACTTTTTAAATTGCAGTAAAATACCCATCACACACATGACATTGCAACCATTTTAAGTGTGTGATTTTGTGGCATAAATACGTTCCCCCACATTGCGCAGCCATTGCTGTTACCAGGCAGTTCTAGCAGGACAGAGTGTTAAGGATGAATTTTCTGGGTTGTTTCTGGGGTTTCTAGAATTGGCTTTCTAAGCGGATTAGCCTTCAGGATGCTAATGACTGTTATTAGTAGTAAAGAGAACACGGATAGCCTGTGGCATGATCTGGCAATAGGGAAACGTGACATATAGCATCATCGAATACTCCTAATCAACCACTTACAGAAAGCAAGGGGCTGGGTGGCTGTGTCTATGACACTGTTAAATATTTTTGCAGATCACAAAATGTAATGAGATCGGTGGAAATGTCACTGGAAAAAGTGAAGGGGAGAAAAGTGCAGTCCATGGATTCGAATGTCCAGTTCGAGCAGCTCGCCGGTGACCGAAAACCCTCCACGGTTGCCTCAAGGAAGTCTTTAGTTCCTGTAGTCCAGGGTGGAAATTGCTGCAAATCACACCCAGAAGTTCATCCTGGCACTGGCTGACTCTCAACACCGTCTGAACTCCCAGCCTCAGAGAATGGCCACTGTAACAGTACGGGCGTTGGTTGGTTGGGAACGAACGGGCCCCTGAAAGCTGGAATAACCTCATGTGGGAAGATCCTGGCAAAGCTGGGGACTTGAGGCCCTGACTGATAAGCCTCCTGGGCCAGTGGAAGAGGCAGTCCCTCCCCCAGTGCAAGCCTCTTCTCCGCTGTCAGTGTAGCAGCCTCTATCCCCCAACCCGCACCTGATGGGATCACCCATTAAGACCTCTTCCCAGGAGATGCCCTGACAATGACAAGACCCCCTCCTACCACCCTTCATTGCTTCTAGACCTGTAACTAGTGGTGTGGGAGGATGTGCACTGTGAGTCTGATTGGGACAGACAGAAATCTAGGGAACAGGTGTGGGAGCAGAGAGAAAGCATGTCAGACAGTGGTGGAAGGAACATGACGTCGAGTCAGGTGGAATTCGTTGCTAAGGGCATGCAGCCTGGCTGTGTCCCACGTTGGAGTGCCTGGATTCGCCTGTGGCTCCAGCTTCCTGCCAGTGCACAGGCTGGGGGCAGCAGCGATGGCTCCAGTCTTACAGGCCTGCTGCTCACCTGGGAGAGCTGGGCGTGATTCCAGCTCCCAGCTTTTGCTAGAGTTGCAGGCATTTGGGGAGTGAACCAGCGGATGGGGGTTTCTCTCTGTCTCTCTCCCTCCCTCTGTCTATTTCTGTCTTTCAAATAAATAAGTTAAAGGTTTTTTCTAAAAAAAAGAAAAAGAGGCCAGCGCTGCGGCTCACTAGCTAATCCTCTGCCTGTGGCGCTGGCACCCTGGGTTCTAGTCCCGGTTGGGGTGCTGGATTCTGTCCCAGTTGCTCCTCTTCTAGGCCAGCTCTCTGCTGTGGCCAGGGAGTGCAGTGAAGGATGACCCAAGTGCTTGGCCCTGCACCCCATGGGAGACCAGGAGAAGCATCTGGCTCCTGGCTTCAGATCAGTGCGGTGCGCTGGCCACAGCGCGCTGGCCACAGCGGCCATTGGAGGATGAACCAACAGTAAAGGAAGACCTTTCTCTCTGACTCTCTCTCACTGTCCACTCTGCCTGTCAAAAAAATAATAAAAAAAAAGAAAAAGAAAAAAGTTTTAGTTGTTTATTTGGTCGAGTGAAACACAGACCCTAGGCGGCCCACTAAGATGAGAAATTCTAGCCTTGCCCAGGTTTAACATAGAGGAAGATCCAAAGACTTTGGGAAAGTGGAATGCATAAAGGATCTACTCACCTACAGAAGCACCAACTCGTAAGAAACAAACTTGTGAGAGGACCCCTAGGAATCCTTGAAGAGCTAGCCCTGGGCTAGCTGACCTTCTCAGTAGGTCAGTTCTTACATAGGCAATGGTGGGTGCTGAATGGGGAAACCAACGCACCCTGGGAGCGATTGGACCCTGCGGTGGCAGGGGTCCAGCGGTCATTCTCAGCCATCTGAGGCAAGGCGCTGAGGCCGCCATGGAGGACAGCAGGGTCTGTCTTGCACGGATCCATGGCATCTGCTCATTGACCATGGTGCTCCCTGAAGTGAAATAGTTAAAAGTCTACTAAATTCTTCCTTGGCTGTGCAAGCAGAAAAGTCCTAGGGAACAAAAGTCTAACTTGAATCCTTAAAAAGAGAGTCATAGCCCCTTCATCAGTTCCCAGAGTCAAACCAGTTTGTAAACCCAGAGGCCCTGGAAGGAAGAGGAGGCCTGGCTCCCCCAGGGAAGAATGCTGGGACATCGCCAAACATTTATACAGTTAATCTCTCTCCCAGCCTCCCCCAGATGGACCTATGAGTTTTACCGGAGTAAATGAGCTTTGAAGAAGCGGAAGCCATCAGACCGTATGGCAGCTCCTGGACATTGGTGCTGAACTGATTCTGAACCCGGGAGGCCCAGAATATCCCAAGGCCCACTAATGAGAGCAGGAGCCTGTGATGTCAGGGCTGAGATCTGGCTGACGGAGGCCCAGAGAGTCTCTGGACGTTTCCTGTGGTTATTTCTCTAGCTTTGGATTGCATAAGTGGAAAAAACGGAGTCAGCACTGGCAGAATATCCCCATGTTGGTTCCCTAATCTGTGGAATGAGGGCTATTATTATAGGAAAGGTCAAACAGAAGCCACTAGGACTTCCTCAACCTAGGTAAATAGTTACCCAAAAGCAATTCTTCATCCCTGAAAGGACTGCAGAAATGTGTGGCGCCATCAGGGACCCCAAAATGTAGGAGTGATGAGTTCTCCCACAACCCTGATAAACTTGTCTTTTTGGCCTGTGCGGAACACAGCTGGATCTCAGAGAATGACAACGAACTATTGTAAGTTGAACTAGGTGGTGACTCCAATCACAGCTGCTGTACCAGATGTGATTCACTGCCTGAGCCAAATAAACATACACTCGCTCCTGTTATGCAACTAGTTATCTGGCCAGTTTTATTTTGTCAATAGGGACCACTAGAAATCAGTTTGCTTTCTGCTGGAAAGGACAATAATATACCTTGACTGTCCTACCTCAGGGGCGGATCAACTGTCCAGCGCTGTATCATAATTTCATTTATAGGGGTCTCTGCCACCATCCCCTTTCACAGGGTATCATGTTAGCCATTACACTGATGAATTATGCTAGTTGGACCTAGTGAGCCAGAAGCAGTAACTACTTAAAATGTATTGGTGACACATTTGTATGTCAGAGGATGGGAAATAAATCCAACAAAAATTCAAGGACCTTCTAAGTCAGTGATGTTCCTAGGGATCCAGTGCTGTGGGGCTCCTAAAGACATTCCTTCTAAGGTGAGGGAGAAATTGTTACATCAGCCTCCCTATAACCAGGAAAGAGGCACCATCCCCAGTGGGGTCCTTTGGGTTTAGGAAGCAATAAATATCCTATTGACTAAGTGATCCCAACACTGCTTAGGACAGAAGGTTCTACAATGCGTTCAAGGTTCTGTGCTGCTTGGACTGCAACAAAGGCCTGTATCTTCTAATCCAACTTGGTTCAATTGACATGACCGAAGCTGTGGTAGAGGCCTACCCAAGGTCAGACGAAGAAAAAGGGAGGCGTCTGTCCTGGGAATGAGATGTGGCTGCTCTCTGCTTGCCTACGAATGCTTCAACCATAGTCCCTATCTGCTTATATGGAACCATTTCAGGTTCTGCTCATCAGTACAGAGCAATGATGTTAACCTTGGCCAGACAGCCATGGCTCAGAATGTGTGTAAAAAAAAAATCTTTGGTAACTACCTTCCCATGAGCCGTACTGTATCAACCCTGTGGCCGCCATGTAACATCAGAATATCCAATCAAATGTATGCAGGTAGCCGTATAAGGGAGACAAAGAGCCTAAAACCGTACATAAGGGAAAACCCCTCTTTGTTCAGGGCTCAGGGTTTTGGATAAGAAATTCCACCTGGGCCTTATGCCTCCATAATAAAAACCTGCTTCCTGTTGGGAGGCCTTGGTGTCCTGTCTCAGTACGCAGAGCCTTGAGGGATGAAGGCTTAGATCATTCAAGGAGGTAAAGAACTACAGCTGGGTGAGGTGTTTCTTAAAGACAAAGAGAATACAGAATGGGTAGCCAAAGAAGGTAGTTATACTACTGTGATGGCCATGAGTATTTCATCCTTATTTGTTATGAAAATGTATGTGTACATGCAATGTGTGGAATTCTATTTCTATGAGACCCACAAATTTCAGGCAGTGAGTTTTGTTTCATTAGCAGGAGTGAAAAACTCTTGTCTTCCATCCTCTGGTTCACTCCCCAAGTGGTCGCAACGGCTGGAGCTGTGCCGATCTGAAGCCAGGAGCCTCTTCCGGGTCTCCCACATGGGTGCAGGGGTCCAAGGACTTGGGCCATCTTCTACTGCTTTCCCAGGCCATAGCAGAGAGCTGGATTGGAAGTGGAGCAGCCGGGACTCCAACTGGCACCCGTATAGGATGACGGCACTTCAGGCGGCAGCGTTACCCCCTATGCCACAGCGGCAGGCCCCAGCTGGTCACTTTGCTGGTGTGGATGATGCTGGTGAATGTGTCTGGGTTCAGACATGATTGTGGAGTAAACTTCTTCTTTCCCTAAACCATCGTGGCCTCAGCAAGCTCTTGTCTGACACTGTGTCTGTGGGATTGTTCACATTCAACACACAGATGCCAGGGGAGAGCTGTGAGGGCGAGGCCAGCTCCCGGGTCAAGGGATGCTTTCTCACTCTTGCCTTTCTAGAGAGATAGTGCCTGAGCCGGCTAATAAATAGAACAGAATAGCACAGACGCAGGAGGGAGGGGCTTAGACCACAGAAGTTTATTTTCTTACACTCCAAGACCAAGACACTGCAGGGTGGTTTCTTCTGGGGCCACTTGCCTTGGATTGCAACTGGCCACCTTCTCAGTGTCTCTTCCTGTGGTCTTTCTCCTGTGTGCATGGAGGAAGAGAGATGTCCAGGGTCTCTTCTTCTTATAAAGATGCCAATCACATGGGTCAGGGCTCATCCTTATGCCTTTGCTTAACCTTTACCTTCCTGACATCCCTATCTCCAAATGTCGTCACTTGAGAGCTGAAGGCTACATCGCATGATTGGGGAGAGGAGGACAGGACACAGCTCAGCCCATAACACTGTGCCTCAGAGTCCAAGATTTCTGGAGCTCTTTCACAGATCAAAGTAACGTATGCTGATGGTCGTATTCCCTTTAAAAGTAAAGTATAACTTAGAAATAGGCACCTTTCCGGCAAAGTAGAGGAGAAAGTGTAGGTGAAGTCTCCCTGGAGAAACAGGCCCAGAGCTGGCTCCAATGGTGTTAGGGCGGTGGGTTAATGGTTAACTGTTTTTAATGATTAACTCGTTCATGTTGCCATACTATTGTTTTTGCAGGGAATGCAACACACAGACTTATAGGAAAGCTGATAAGTTGATTAAAACGTTTCCACCCCTTGGAGTAAGTGAAAGCTAGCAGGTGCTCCATCGGCGTATCTCATTGTGCTTACGGGGAAGACAGAAGCGAGGACCAGTGGGGCACCGGAGGTGGGGAGAGAACCCCGGAGAGCAGCAGCGAGGAGAGCACACCTGGAAGGCACCCCATCTTCCGCACGTGTCGCATCACCTGTCCTGCAGGGTGGCCTGGGGTGGCCCAATTCATTTCCAGACTTCTGCTTTCAGACCTGAGCCAAGCTCCTGCTGCGATGCCCCCAACGCGTGGGCAGTGGGGAGAACGGGAGGAGCAACCGGCCCCCTTCGGCCCCTTCCCGGTCCCCTGAGGGAGCACTCCCTTCCTTAAGGATTCCGGGGTAGGACAATGAATGAAAGACTTTTCAGTCTGTTTTGTTACCGTGTGTAGGACTGTTCTTCGAGTTGTTTACCTGAAAGCCCTGCCCCCAGCTGGAGGAATAAGTGAGGCAGATGCTTTCTTTAGGCTGCAGATCTGTAAAGAGGGCTCCGGAGGCCTAAGCACGCGGCCTGCGCTCCGCTTTTGGACAGATCATTACGGAGGGGAACATACGGCAAGCTTCATGCTCAAAACTGCATCCAATGCTGCGATCCGGGCCAGATCCATTTATAGGCTCAGGGCTCCCATCTCTCCTCCCCGCCCCGTCCCCTCGTCTTTGCAGTACCCCCGAGTGCCAGCGCAGTCCCATACCACTGCCCGCTACCCTACCGAGGCCCACGGGGCCTTCCAGAGGTTCAAGGAATTCATTTTGAAATGAGATAGCAACTGGAAAAGGTTTTATTTTCCTGTGGGAAAAGTCTGATGCCTTCCTCTTGCTGAGCGCTTAGCACGGCAGCCCGGAACACTTTCTGGAGCCAATTTGTAGCTGATCTGATAAAACAGATCTCTCTTCTTGCTCGGATTCTTCCCCCTGCACACGCGTTCTGCTTAAACCTTTCAGCACACTTGCTAACTCGAGCCATGTTGAAAAAAAAGTTGCCACCCCTTAAACAAGGAGTCATCCCAACTATGGGATGTGCATCACTCCTCTAACGGGGATGACACGGTCCCCTCCCAGATGTCCTCTTTCAGCAGATACCACTGTGTTGTAAAACTTGGGATAATTATAGCCCTGTGAATCCAGAGATTTCCTTGGCTCCAGCCAGCTCCCGCTCCTTATGTAATAGTTTCATTGTTCGGTAATCTTTCCCAAGCCAAGGGAGCCCTGGCAGCAGGGACGTTGACCCAAGCACCTCCTCTGTGCTGGGTAAACAGTAGCAGAAGCAGTTTACCAAGAAACCAAAACACTCTAGGGGACGTGGCCACAAGACTGACCAGGGCTGAAATCCGTGTGCAATCTAGACTGAGTTCCTGGCTCCTAGGTTCAGTCTGACCCAGTCCTGGGTGTTGTGGCCGTTAGTGGTGTGAGCCTGAAAATAAGACATCTCTGACTCTTTGTCTCTTCTGTCTCTGTCACTTTCAAGTAAATAAAATAAATAAGTACAAATTTATTTGGAAAGATGGGTCTCCTTCCATGGGGTCTGCTCTGTTGGGTGTGTCAGCTGCACCTGCCTGGCCAGGCACTCAACTGTCTCCCCGCAGCTGGGACCCAGTGGCCCTCTTGAGGCCAGAGTCCTGAGCTTCCTACTGATGACAGGATGGAAGGGGTGTTCTCTACTCTCTGTGTGATTCTCTTTTGAAGATTTTTGTTCAAGCGTTCAGACTTGTGTTCTAGTGATTTCTAAGGCTTTAATGGAATACTACTATGTGTATGATGTTGTTTTGCTTCCCTACCCTTTAAAATCTCCTCTCTCTCCTCAGAGCTTCTACCCATGTCCTGTGTGGCCTGGCTGGGCAGCCACCAGCTCCTGCAGGCACCTGGTGTGTCGTCCTCGGGGCTGTGTTCCTGGTGCTTAAACCACTTTCCACATCCATGGTCCCTTACCCATAGTTCTAAAATCAAAAAGGCTATGAAAACAAGAATTCTAGAAACACCTTGGTGGCAAAATACCAAGTGAAATAAGGCTCCATCTACCCTACTTGGTGTGAGTATTCATATATTTAGCCGGTACAGAACTGTGGAAATATTGTGATGCTTGGCCCACAAGGTGTTACCCATGGTCACTCTAGGGATGTTGCTTAGGCTCTGTAATGCCTTTCTGAAATATGAAAAACTGTTGTTGGTGTTGTGGTGCAGCAGATTAACCCGCCACCTTCAATACCAGCATCCCATGCGGGCACAGGTTCAAGGTCAGGCTGCTCCACTTTCAATCCAGCTCCTTGCTAATGCACCTGGGAAAGCAGTGGAAGATGGCCAAGTAATTGGGTCCCTGCCACCCACATGGGGGACCAGACTCCTAGCTTCAGCCTGGCCCAGTCCCAGCCATTTAGGGATATTTGGAGAGTGAACCAGTAGATGATCTCTCTCTCTCTGTAACTCTGCCTTTCACATAAATAAATAAATCTTTCTAAGAACATAGAAATGAAAAATTCTGAATTCGGATACACATCTGACCTCAAGGGCTTCAGGTAGTGTGACCCTAGGCACCGGACAGTAGGTCCTTGCTGATTCTGTGTCTGGCTTGTTCCTGCCTACCCACACCCAGGGATTTGTTACAAGGTCAAGTTCTCAGAGTGTGGCTCTGTCCTCATTAGTAGGAACTGCCCCCTCTCCAGGCTTCAGGCAAACAAGTGGAGGGTTACCCATCCCAGGTTCATGGCTGAGTCCCCTGCAACACAAGACAGGTTGACAAGAGAAAAGCATGCATGTTCATTTAATGTGGGTTGAAATGACATGGTGCCCTGTGTCAGTGAAGACCCAAACACACCTGGAAACCTGTATAGTTGCATGTTAGGGTGGATGAAGATGGGCAGTTGTGGAAAAACACAGTGAGACAAAAGAGCAGGATTTGACGGTAGTACAGTGGGCGGAGTCAGCAATGCTGTGCGTTCAGATTCTCCTTGGTCTTCTGCTCCTTTCTTCCAGGAACAGGGAGGGCACCTCTCACGTGAGGGTCTCATGTCCTGCTTTAGGGCACAAGGAAGGCGAGAGTAACCTTCTCAGTCTAATTTTCATTGCCAAAACAAAATACCTGCAGCTGGGTACTTTAGTAGAGAGACGAGGTTTATTTAGCCCACAGCTCTGAGGTCCAAGAGCATGGGTGGCTATTTGCTGAGCTTCTGATGAGTGGCCCTGTGGCAGATGAACACACATGGCAAGATTGCTTGGGAAGGCAGCAAACAGGGCACGAGGGAGAGACCCCAACACGTGACATGGCCTCAGTCTGTGATAACCAGCCTCATGGGAACTAATGAATTCTCACAAGACCTAAGCTACCTAGAGACAGGCATTAGTCCTTATCACCTTTCCACGACTTCTTTCCCTCCCACTGTGCCCCACCTTTTAAAGGTTCCACCATCTCAATAGTATAACACTGGGGCTCACCCTTCCAGCACATTCCAGAACTTTTGGCAACAAGCCGTATCCAACTCATAGGACTGGCCTTCCTGCCTCTGCTTTCTTCTCGAGGTGCCATGTTTTGAGGAACTGTGTCCTGAACTCCATCAGGGCTGTTGCTAGCCAGCCAGGGGCAGGATCACCACCAAGGACGACCCACATGTGACCTGAAGCTGGGACTTGACCACACATGGGAATTTCACAACAAAAGCCCTCTCTGAGCATCACATTACAAAAAAAGCAGAACAGGCAGATGGAATATTTCAGATCCCAGCAGGCCTTCCTCATCAGCAGGAAAAACAATTTGTTTTTTTTTTTTTTAATGCAATCTGATAGTGGCCACAGATCCCCTGGATGCAGATTTCTTTATTCTTTGCTTATACCAAATCAGCTTCGGATGGCTCTTCCAGAATTATGCACTATCATTTTCTTCTTCCTCTCTTTTGCCTCTTCACTCTTGTGCCCAGTGTCCTAACCTCCCGGGCATGGGTGCTTTATCCTGGAGCTAAAGACGCTCATGCCTCAGGGCCTGTCACTAATACAGGCCCCTTCCAAGCCCTGGGCCTCCTTTTACAGTCACACTGATGAGTTTTTCAACAAGATCTCCACCCAGATTGATGCAGCTCATGCCACAAAGCATGAGTCCTCCCCTGGGAAGCGACAGGCCCTGCTGGCCCCACAGAGAGACAACGAGGTCTCTCTGTAGTCTGTAGTTCACGTTCTTCCGGTGGAGAATGAACAGGCAGGCCTTCTTCATGATAATAAGAATGGTCTCTCCTCACATAGCTTAACACTTCATGCCAAAATACTCCCTTCCTTAGCAACGTCAGAGGCCCGAGGAAGTGAGAGACTTAGAAAATCTACATCTAAAATCTAAAGTGTGTATTCCTGAGACAAGCATTTTTACTCCCACTGTACAAGAGCACTTCACAAAGTCATGCACAAATGCACTTAAAAGATGCTTATTTTGTTGCAAAACTTTGGAAATCATTGCATAGTCTTTGCACACTCTATGTTTCCCAGGAACTTCTCAAATATCCCTTGTAGATGAACAAGAGAAGCTGAAAGAGCTGGGTTGTCATTTACTTAAGATCATGCAACTGGCTAGAGAGCCAGATGGTGAGTGAAGGTCCCAAACCCCTTAATCGGTGCTTCTCTTTACAAAGTTGATTTGAGACAGAAAGACCCCAAAAGCAAGAGACAGAGACAGACAGACAGGCAGAATTCCCATTTGCTGTTTCACTCCACAAATGCCTGCAATGCACAGGGCTGGTAGGCCCAAGATGAAAATCAGGAACTTAATCCAGGTCTCCCTGGGCTGGGGTCCATTCACTGGAGCCATTGTCTGCAGCCTCCCATGGTTTGTGCTAGCAGGAAGCTGGACTCAGGTGTTGGAGCTGGGAACCAAACCCAGTGCTTTTATTTATTTATTTATTTTTGAGATTTATTTTACTTATTTGAAAGACAGATTTACAGAGAGAGGTAGAGACAGAGAGAGAGGTCTTCCATCTGCTGGTTCACTCCCCAGATGGCCACATCAGCCAGAGCTGCGCTGACCCGAAGCCAGGAGCCAGGAGCTTCTTCTGGGTCTCCCTCATGGGTACAGGGGCCCAAAGGACTTGGGCCATATTCTATTTTTTCCCCAGGCCATAGCAGAGAGCTGGATCGGAAGAGGAGCAGCCAGGACTAGAACCAGCTCCCATATGGGATGCCGGTGCTTCAGGCCAGGGCTTTAACCTGCTGCACCACAGCATCAGCCCCAAACCCAGTGCTTTTAAAATGTGGAGCCAGAGTAATCACAGTGTGGCTGCAACATACATGTGCTAATATTTGTGCCAGTGGCATGGCGTAGAATCCAGCTGGACAAAGACTTGGGGCAGAGAGGCGGGGCCTCTCGGTCACCTTTATGTGACCAATGGATAGCTTCCAGATATTGATACAGTGGTGAGTGCAGTGCACAGGGACAAGGTAGGGACACTGCACTCATTGGCCAGGGCTGTTGTAACAAAGTCCTACCAGTAAAGGCATTGTCTTACAGTTCTGGAGGCTAAAATCCCAAGATCAAGGTGTGAGACAGGGCCTGTCTCACAACGCTCTGTCTTCTGAGGCCACTACACAATAGAAAGGAAAACTGCTCACTCAACATCTACTAAGTTTAAATGCTAATTACATCTAAAAAAAAACATCCTCATAGCAATATCCAGATGAGAGTTTGACCAAACAACTGGGCCAAATAACCCGGGCAAGTTGACACTCAGAATTACGCATCATAGATACTTTCTGAAAAATTGCTGAAATTTGTCCAAGACAGGAGGAAGGTTGGGAGAAGCCCAGAGAAGAGAAGATGGGAAACTTTTTGTGCTGAGCTATGGACCAGAGGGTCAGGATGCAGAGAGGCTATCAACTGAAGACTGTGGAGTGGTTTCAGTTGGTCACGTTGGTTTGGATCAAAGGCATGGACCGAAACGACCTAGCGATGCTAGTCACAGCAGAGCCAGGGAATTTGCCCTGGTGGAGAGGATGGGAAGAGCATGGGGAGACTGGAAACTCAATTACGGAAAGTCTGAGATGGAGCCCCAGAAGTACCGGAATATGTCGCTCCAAGATGTGCCTCTTTGACAGGATTATTTTGAGTTAAGACCTCAGAAACCAGCAGGTGCAGGAAAAGTTCTAAGAGCAGGGCACAAGTTTTCCCTTTTAAAGGAATTCGCCTGCTTTGTGGAGGGAGTTTCCGTTTGTACAGATGTCTCTCTTACACCAGGAAAAGGAGGAATTTTGACAACTCTTAGCACAGAAGGCATCGATTTGTATCTGCAAAGCAAACCTCACTAAGTCACTACTGTTCCACATCATTTTCCTGGTTCCCTTCCTACAACCTGCCCATCTCCCACCTCCAACTGCCCCTAGTCCCAAATTCTTTTTCCTTTGCTTAGCCTAAGGTGGTCTATAAGCCCACAGCCCAGCCTCTCCTTTGGGTTAAGTGTGATGCATGCGTTGCTAAGCTTCTCATTGCTTTTCTCTTGTCTTTGGCCAGTCTACCCTGAAGGACCCCATCTGGAGGACCTAAGAGGGGGAGTATGTCCTCCTTAGCAAGTCCTAAAAGACAGCGGCTGACCTGGGGCCACTTACTCTGGAGGGAAGTCACTCGTGGCCTCCAGGACCTGCCTCGTCAGAGCAAGTCGGTTATATTCTGTCCGTCTGTCTCTCTGCAAGACTCCAAGCTCCAGCCGGTGCCTCGGCTCACTAGGCTAATCTTCTGCCTGCGGTGCCAGCACCTGGGTTCTAGTCCTGGACGGGGTGCAGGATTCTGTCCCGGTTGCCCCTCTTCCAGGCCAGCTCTCTGCTGTGGCCCGGGAAGGCAGTGGAGGATGGCCCAAGTCCTTGGGTCCTGCACCCGCATGGGAGACCAGGAGAAGCACCTGGCTCCTGGCTTCGGATCAACAAGGTGCGCAGGCCGCAGCGCACCAGCTGCAGCGGCCATTGGAGGGTGAACCAACGGAAAAGGAAGATCTTTCTCTCTCTCTCTCTCTCTGTCCACTCTGCCTGTCAAAAAAAAAAAAAAAAAAAAAAGATTCCAAGCTCCACATGCTGGTTGTTGCAAGAACATCTCCCCAGCAGGCAGCGTAGGACCTGGTGCCTAGCAGGTGCTGGAGCGAGAGTCATTGAATGAAAATATCAGTGGACTGCACCCAACTCCCTAAAGCTCAGACATGACAACAGAACTCTGCAGCTGGGGAGGGAGAGGGGCCTCAAGTGAGTTTTTGGAGTGTAGCGAGCCTCTCTTGAGGCTGTTTTCCTCCATAGTTGTGTGTTTGCTTGAGTTGGTTTGGGGAAGGCTGGCAGTCAAAAGGGGGAAGGTTTTAAAGTGCCCCAGTCACTCCCTGGCTGCTACCACAGCCTGGAAGTTATGTGAGGCTGTGTTAAGATCAAATGAGGTGAGCATTTATCCTGGTGGTAAAGATGCCCACGTCCCACATCAGAGTGCCTGGGTTCGATACCCAGCTCCAGCTCCTGACTCCAGGGCCGGCTCAAGTAGTTGGGTCCCTGGCACCCATGGGGGAGACCCATTTGGAGTTCCTAGCTCCTAGCTTTGTCCCTGGCCCAGCCCTAGCTGTTGAGGGTTTTTAGGGAGGGAACATTGGATAGAAGCATTCTCTGTCTCTTTTCTTTTTCTCTGTCTCTACATCTCAACTAATAAATAAAAATAATTTAACAACAATGAGTAAAGGACCAGTCTGCAGGTGCCCTCACATCTTAGCCCGTACCGGGAGAACCCAACCTCACCACAAAGCTGAAGTTCACTTCTAGACTGCCTTTTTGCTGGGTAAAGGCAACAGCAAATTATAACATGCCCCCCCCACTTCACCCCACCCCCGGAATTCTCCTGGGAGCCTGCTGCTTGTCCGTCTCTGCACAGAAGGGAGGAGGTAGAGTGGGCAGCTGGGATTTATGACGTTATTTCCATGTCAGCCTGTTCGGCACCCACGCACTGCGCAAAACATATGACATGTGATAGTCTATCCCCCTGCCTCGCTAACTGGCAGTCTCCGTGGCTCAGGGGTCTCCATCTTTTGAAAGAGACCCAGATGTGTCCTGTCCGTGTCTGTCTCCAGCTGCCCTGGGACCAGGAGGCAGCTCCAAACAGGGCTCACTGATTTCCATTTCAAAACGACGTTCAATGTGGTGGATTGAAACGACTTGACTGTGGCAAGGGAGCTCCGCCAGTCGCTCTGGCTCTAAGGCATCAACACGCTCCCTGCAGGGACCGATGGAGCTTGCCACCCATTGTTTATCTAAAAACAGCATTTTATTATTGTCGCTCAATTAGTCCAGACAGCGGACACAAATGACTTTCAACAGCTACATCCTGATACCGTGCAACACGGAAAATTCCAAAGACTGTTCTAATAGCTGCTAATAAAATAAAAATGTGCCTCTGTTGTCACCACGATTACTCTCGTCGTCACCCTTTCTTCCAAGATCTCCTTTTAATCTAATTACATACAATATTTTCACTTTAGTAAAAGAACATTAACCTCGGTAATCAACAGTTCTGTTCTCCATTTGTTTATGAGCAACCAACCAAGGTTTTGCTGAACATAAACTTGGGAGCAGAGTTTATTTTCTATACACAAACTGGCATATTTTTTTTCTCTCTCAAGGTCAAAATATTATTGCCTGTAGGGTTTTTCCCTTCAATTTTTTTTTCACTAAAATTGCACAATCTGTCATTTTGCAGACTCCCATGGAAAGCCCTCCCAGTCACTTGTGGAAGATAAGTTTCTCCCTGTTTATACTAACTGCTGTGAAAATGCTATTATACGCGAATGTTTCCTCTGTGTTGCGAAGATGCGTTCAGGCAAGCAAAGTCTCACCGCACGCGGGGTTGCCTGAAACAGGAAAAGCCCTTCGCAAAAAACAGAAAGGAAGTGCAGGGAGCCACTCAGTATGATTCGCTTTGCAAAGTCTCAGAAGCCGGAGTGACTTTCACGTTCTGCAATCCCACTTGACGTTGACCGCGTGAGCGCCACACTCTGAAAGGTGCCTCCTATCCGACTCATGGCTCTACTTTGTACCTGAACACCCCGAGGGTCAGAGGAGTACAGAGATTCTGCTCGGATTTAGGGAAGGGCAGGCGAGTGGTGGGGACCCAGGTGTCCTGGCTCCTGGTGGGGTGAGGTGAGGTGGGGGTGGGGTTGACACACAGCATCCCAGAACTTGCCAGGGAGGATTCTCTCCGTTCATGGTGCTCATTAGGACTGTGTCCTGGTATAAGTTAGGGTTTTGATGTTTAACATAGCTGCCCTTCCCTGGCTGGTAGCCATCTCCCTCCCCCTCCACACACACACACACACACACACACACACACACACACGCGCGCGCGCGCGCGCGCGCGCGCGCGCGCACGCACGCTTGGGTAAGATGACATTTCTAAAGTTTTCGTTTGAGTTTAAGGTTGGAATTCATCCAGGCCAAACATAAAGAAAATCTTGGTGCTGGCACTCCGCTGCTCGTGGCCCCTGCCAAGTTCCCTCTGGTTTCAGCGGCAGCGGCGAAGCAAGGTTAGCTCACGTCTCAAAACTGCGTCGCAGAGCAGGCTCAGTCTCGCCTGCTCGCTGCCCTCTCCTGGGGTGAGAAGAAGGGGGTGGTGTTTGGCACCATGCAAGGAATTCTCTTCTTAGCCCCAAGCAGAGAACTTACACTGCCAGGGGCCAAGGTCAAAGTGAAGGAGACGCCAAGGACAGACGTAGGAGGCAGTGAATGGGCTTGGCAGTTGGGACGGCAGAGCTTTGTTCTCCAGCGCTTGCTTCTTGCTTGCTTCGTCGGTCTGAGCTTCTACCGGTTTATCAGGAGACCTTGGGGGCACAAGGCACAGACAAAATAGTGCCTATGACTCCAGCGACCTTAACTTTAGACACCAGCAAAACGCCTCTTCTGATCACAAAGCCAATGTGACTTGGGAGGCCTACTTCGGCTCCTCTCTGTCTCCATTTCTTCATCCTATCCTGGCTTCCTGGGAGTATGGACGGCCCTTTGAAATGCTCCAGATGTCCTCAGCATTCAAATCCCTTTTGGCCCTCGTGTCTTATTCCATGGAATAATGATAACTGCACACGAGAGATAATAGGTGTGAGATCAGTGAGTCAGAAAGAGAGAGCTCTGGCGAGAACACAGTTGTTTTATTAACTATAAGCTGTTAGGAATCACCTGCTGTGTGTATGCCATCAAAAGAAAGACTTTTTTATAACGTTATTACCTCGGATTCATTCGGGCTGATGGCGTAGGTCCATTGCTCTTCCTTCTCCACCCGTGTTCACCTGGCAAAACAGTATCCCCATTGAAGGCTGTAGGAATGCCTGCTGGGCTGCCAACTACCTTGTCAACCCTAACATGTGCTGCTCTGGCTTACAAAATCTTGCTCAGGAAGCCACATGGATGGGCCTCGAGATGCGTGGTCTTTCGGGAGTTATTCACCTTGAATTTTCCTTGTGCATTTTATTGATTTATGTTTTTGTTGGATAGAGAGACAGAGCTAAAGGGAGAGGGGCAGATGGGTGGTTGACTCCCCCCAGTGCCCGCAATGGCCAGGGCTAAGCCAGGGCCCACGCTGGAAGCTGGGAATGCAAATCCAGGTCTCCCACTTGGGTGGCAGGAATCCAAGTAGTTGAGCCGCTACAGCTGCCTCCCAGGGTTTGCATTAGCAGGGAGCTGGAGACAGCGCTGGAGCCGGGAACTGACCCCGCTCACTCTGATGTGAGGCGTGGGCGTCTCACTTGGCACCTTAGCTTCTCGCCTGCTCCCATTCTGAATCTTGAAGTTGCCTTCTCTCGCTTCAGCTCTGGTGTCTCTTGCCTTCCACAGCTGCCAAGCAGTTAGAGATTCTAATCTCTCGCCACAAAGTCACTGTGGCACCCACAGTCAGATGTCACCTGGGGTCACATGTGCTTGTCTGCCATGGAAAGTTCCAGGCAGTTGGAGTTGCTTTTGTGTTCTGCCAGTTGACTTGGAGAGAGAGAGAGAGAGAGAGGAGAGAGAGCCCTGAAACCCAGCAGGAAGGTGAGTTTTCTCAGGCATGTTAAAAATAAACCTACAGCTGTTTTTACATGACTGATTCTTTTTAGAGTGAGGAAGCGGCTTTGGCAAGGGCTCCTGGCGTGGTGGTGTGGCAGGCTGCTGGGGTCTGCCCCTGCACGGGCCAGATTTGGGCTTTTCTGCTTCTGGGTTGAGGCTCCCCTTCTTGCCTCCCTCTCATCCCCTAAGCCTAGAGGTGGCGGTGAAGCCGCCCCCGGACCTGCTTCTGGTCTGGTTTCTTGTCCCTGACTGCTCACCCCAAGGACAGCACGCTCACGGAGGCTGAGCTTGTCTTCCATGGACTGTCAGCATGAAGTAGCAGAGGCCGGGAGGCTTCAACAGCAGACATTCGCTTCCTCACAGTTCTGGAGACTGGGCAGTCTAAGATCGTAGTGCCAGCCCTCTGGGCCCTGGGGTCCTGGCCAAGGCTCTCTTCCTGGCTTGCAGAAGGTCACCTCTGGCTACGTCCAGCATTAAAGGGACGATCCGGAGAGAGCAGATTGACGTCTCAGTGTTTCCCTCCCTGGGCTTTGCGTGATGTCACATCTGTCCGGGTATAGCTGTGAAATGAAATGCTTGGTGTCTGCTTCTGGGGGACACAAACTATGACACGAGACAAGGTGCAAGTGGCAAGATTCACTGGAGACTCAGAACCAACCCAATTTAGCCCCAGCTCCGGTGGATTCTCACTGCTTTAAAGTGCAGCCTCGGGGCTGGTGCCGTGGCTTACTTGGTTAATCCTCCGCCTGCGGCACCGGCATCCCATATTGTTCTAGTCCTGGTTGCCCCTCTTCCAGTCCATCTCTCTGCTGTGGCCCGGGAAGGCAGTGGAGGATGGCCCAAGTGCTTGGGCCCTGCACCCGCGAGGGAGACTGGGAAGAAGCACCTGGCTCCTGGCTTCAGATCAGCGCAACACGGGCCGTGGTGGCCATTTGGAGAGTGAACCAATGGAAGGAAGACCTTTCTCTCTGCCTCTCTCTCTCTCTCTCTCTTTTACTATCCAAAACTCTACCTGTCAAATAAAAAGTAAAAAAAGAAAAAAAAATAAGATGCAGCCTCCATTGGTCCTTTTGTGACAATTCTTAGTGTGAAAGGATCTAGCATCCTGTTGACTAAGTATAATGAGCAACTGTTTTTCCACTCTAGAGTCTTCTGAAAGATCCCAACCCAAGGTCAGTATAGTCATGTGGAACTTAGCACTAGGATCATTTTTAATATCGTGCAGACATCATGGAGTGTAGTTACCCAAACTAAGATGGCTATAACATTGCTAGCTGATATAAGCTTATGGGACTATTACTGTCTACATGATCCGCCATGGGTCTAAATGTCGTTGGTGTCACGTGAATGATTGTGCCAGCCTCTGGGGAAATCTTGCCTCCTCAATCTTCATTCAGAACAACTGAGACTTTGTCCAAAGCTCCTGGCCAAGACACACACACAATCTTACCACGTTTCTCCCTTCTTTGAATTCAGCAAATTTCAAGAGACTTGTCTTCTATAACCTTCATCAATTTTGTAAAAGTTTTAAATATGAGTTTTAGCTACTTCTTGTTTTCCCCACAGTCTGATAATTCCTGGAAGGAGGATATTTTTTTTTTGCAATGGGGAGGAACCAGGAGCTTCTTCCAGGTCTCCCATATGTGTGCAGGGGCCCAAGGACTTGGGTCGTCTTCTACTACTTTCCCAGGCCACAACAGAGAGCTGGATCAGAAGAGGAGCAGCTGGGACCTGAACTGGCGCCCTTATGGGATGCCAGCACTACAGGTGGCAGCTTTACCCTCTATGCCACAGCACCAGCCCCTGGAAGGAGGACTTTAGATCCGTTGATATTTGGGGACTCCATTGGAACATCCATCCTGTAGCTCCAGAAAGCTGCAGAGAGATCCTGCTTTCTCCTGCACAGGGAGCCATGAACTGGCTCCTCCCTCTCGGCCCTTTGAGCCCTTGGATTAACTCCTGCTGCTCCACAGAGCAGGCAGCAATGGCCACAGTACACACAGGGAGGCAAGTAATGCAAACCAGGAGAGCTGCACTTAATGAAGCTGCTTCTTCCATCCCTTGCATCAACCCCAAGAGCATCTCGCCTAAGAGATACATCAGCATTGCTTTGACATGATGTGGACCCCAGGCAATATCTCATGGTGCCCAGATCACTGATCTTGGGCTTTGTCATTGTCTCTGGGAAAAAAAAAAAAATCTAAAGATACAAGCTTAGTCCAGAAGCCCAGAGTAAAATCCCAGATCAAGGCTCACAGGAGGCAGCAGCAACAGGAAGCTGGCCTCTAGGAAAGCTCTCCAGTCTCAGTTGTCATCCTTAGCACCTCCTGCTCCTCACAGCAGTGGTCTAGGGCCTGTGCAGTCATGGAAAGTTCTGTTCCTGGAGAGGATGCTTGCCAAGCTTTGCCAAGGAAGGGAAGAAAGGAATAGGGGAGAGGGAGAGGACAGGGGCTTCCACTGTGCGTCACCAGCAAACTCCTTGTGTGGGTGGTGACTTAGTCAAGGTCTCCCAGCAACGTGCTTTAGGGCCTCGCCTTCGCCCTCGCCCGACACACGTTGATGAGGCTGAGGCTTGTCCACCTTCAGCAACCGAGTCTGGGTTGGAGAGGGGCATCTTGGATTCCAGTCTCAGCAAAACTGTTGAGGACTCTGCCAACCCAAGGATGGTACATGTGGGGAATGGGTTTTTTCTTTCCTTTCTTGCCAATAAGAGTGAGTAGATTCTGTGCTTGCAATGGTGTTCCAATTAACTTTTGTTGTGGAAAAAAAAAAAAAAAGGAGGGAGAGGAGTTAAAATTAAAGCCTGCTGTATAAAGGCAAAGCAATTTCTGGAAGGTCATGAGCTGCCTTCGGCAAGTTACGAACAATGCACTAAGTGTTTTAGGAGTGAACCAGCAAAGCAAATCCAGGCTGGAGAAGGCATACCTCTCAGGGTAACTCAGGGCTGGGTTTGGTCCTGGCATCATGGGAACTTCTCTGACAGCTGATGGAAGAGAGATGGCTCTGTATCCCAAAGCTGATTCCTCCGTCTCTGTGCCGGTGTTAACACGGAGACTCAGGAATCCCGGCGTGGGGAGGGGTGAATGGGGACGACACTGACTGAGTCCCTTCGCTTCTGCATTGCATAGCGCAGTGATCCCCACCTGTGCTCCTTGATGACAGAGCTCAAGAGAACCATCCCAGTCGCTAACTCTTCAGGGCGGAAGTGAAAGATGGTAATAGGGAAGCTGCTAAGAGAAGAAACATACAGGGATCCTCTTTGTTTTTCACTTCCATGTTTTTTGTGTGTATACATTTATTTTCACTTACTGGGAAGGCAGAGAGGGAGAGAGAGAGAGAGAGAGAGAGAGAGAGAGAGATCTTCCATCTGCTGGTTTACTCCCCAGATGACTGCAATAGCTGGAGCTGTGCCTATCCAAAGCCAGGAGCCAGGAGCTTCTTCCGGGTCTCCCACGTGGGTGCAGGGGCCCAAGCACTGGGCCATCCTCCACTGCTTTCCCAGGCCATAGCAGAGAGCTGGATTGGAAGTGGAGCAGCTGGGACTCGAACTGGCACTCATATGGGATTCAGGCACTGGAGGCGGTGGCTTCACCAACTACACCACATTGCTGGCCCCTGAATTTTTCTTTACTATACCAAAATGCCCGAGGCAGCCTTTCTTTACAAAGAAAAGAAATTTCATTTGGGACCTGGTGCTGGAGGCTCACAATCTAGGACCAGCTGGGACCCCACTGGGTTGGCCTCTGGTGACGGCACTCTTCCTGACAGAGTCCCAAGGTAACATAGGTATCGCATGGCCTGGGACACGAGCACATGTGCCTATGTGGGATCCCATAAAGCCACCAGGGTTCCCACCCTAACCACCTATCTAGTGTAATCCCTTCTCCGAGGCACAGCTCTCAACATCATAATTGGATTTAGCTTCTACCCTGTTACTAAGGTTTTGGGGACCAAACTTCTGTGATTGAGCAAAGAGATTTTCAAATGATGCAAGGCTATTATGAGGAAGGCTGCCATGTCTCTTGGCACACATTCTGTGGGAGTGTATATCTAGGAGTGAAATTGCTGAGTCAGAGAGCCTGCATAGATTCAACTTTAGAAAAAAAAAAAAAACTTGCCTAAGAGTTTTCCAAATTGGCTGTGCCAATGTACACTTCTACCAGTAGCATGTGTGCTCAAAATCCTTGCTGACGCGTGGTGTGGTTAGCCTTTTAAGTTACGGTCATTCTGGTGTGTGGTAGTATCTCATTGTGGTTTTAAAGTTCATTCTCTTAATGACTCATAAGAGTGAGTACCTTCAAGATGTTAATCGACCACTTAGTTCCCCTCTCTGGTGAAGTGTCTGATTGTATCATTGGGTTGCATTCTTTTCTCAGCAATTTGTAGTTTTATACATTCTGGATATGAGTCATTGTATTGCAAATAATTTCTCCCACTCTGTTGATTGTCTTTTCACTATTTTAGTGTCTTTTTCTTTTTTTTTTTGGAACAGGAGGTCTCAAATTTGAAGAAGTTCAATGTCATTTTTTCTTTATGATTAGAAATTTTTGTGCCTACTTAAGAATCTTCTTAAACCAGGTCATAAAGATTATTCTCTAGAATGAAATGTTATGGTTTGGATGTATCTTGTGCCCCTGCAGGTCATTTCTTGGATGCCTGGTTCTCAGAGCAATGATGTGCAAGGTGGTGGGACTTTTAAGAGGTTGGGTCGAATGGGCAGTATTGAGGTCATTGTGATTACTGCTCTGGGAAGGGGCTGTGGGACCCCAGTCTTGCTCTCTGTTTCCTATCTATGGATGTGATATCTTCCCACCACACATGGATACCATCCACCACGAGGTTATCATCAGAGACAAGCCAACACTGGCATCTTGCCCTTAAACTTCCAGAAGCATGAGATGAATGAACCTCTTTTCTTCAAAAAGTTACCCAGCTTTGGGTATTTCATTCTAGTTAAAACAAACTAATACACAGGGCTGGCAAATGAATGGACTTGTGGTCTAAATTCATTAGACCAATTGATTTTTTTAAATTAAGTTTTTTTTTAAGATTCATTTTATTTATTTGAAAGACAGAGTTACAGAGAGAGGAAGAGACAGAGAGAGAGGTCTTCTGTCTGCTGGATCACTCCCCAAATGGCTGCAACAGCTAGAGCTGAGTCTATCCAAAGACAGGAGCCAGGAATTCCTCTGGGTCTCCCACATGGATTCAGGGGCCCAAGGACCTGGACCATCCTCTGTTGCTTTCCCAGGCACATTAGCAGGGAGCTGGATCAGAAGTGGAGCAGCCAGGTCTCCAACTGATGTCCCATTCACAAGGGAGGGGCCCTCATGCCCTAATCACATCGTAGGCCTCACCTGTTCATAGTACATGCTCCATGTGGCAGCTTCACCCACCCCTCCACAGCACCAGCCCCTTCAATGGAGTTTTATTTGGACACAGTGAGGCTCATTTATTTAAATAATATCTGTGACTACTTTTGTGGTACAGCAGTAGATTGCGTGGTCCATAAAGTCCAAAATATTTACTATCTGGATCTTTACAGAAAATGTTGTGAAATCATTTTCCGGAAGATTTGTTATTGGACTTTCACATTTGGAATTGCTATGCGTGTGTAGCGTGTCGATGGAATCGAGATTAATTTTTTCTGTATGGGTGTGTAATCAAATCATTGCCATTTATTAAGCTAACTGTCCTTTTCTCATGGTCCTGTAGTGTTATAAAGCAAGTCAAGTATGCAGACATGCACAGATCTGTTTCTGGATTTCCAATTCTTTCCAATGATCCATTTTTCTAGCCCATGCCCGTCACCATCGAAACTCTGTTTTAATGGGGGTATTTTTAATAATAAGTCATGTTTTTGCCTCCCATTTCTTTTTCTATCAAGATTGTCTCCAATATATTTTAATAATATTTAGATTTGCTGACTTTGCTATCTTCTACATATTTTGATGAGTTTGTCTCTAGGTATTTTTTATGCTGTTATAATGTTCACATGAGCTCAGTTCACGTGAGCTGATGTGTTGAAAAAAAATAGGGAATCAAGTAACAATTAGTGACCAAATACTGTGCCCTAATGACAACACTATGGGAACTTAGTTCACTTTTTCCAAGAAATAAAGAAATTTGAGTGGGAAAGGAAATGAAAAGCCTGGCCAAAAAAATAAAATTGTTACATATAACACATATATAAGCATGCTCATTTACTTTATCTCTTCATGGGTTTTGAATGCTGGCTTGCATTGACTCCTGGATTAGTAAGCTTTTTCTTACTAAAACAAAATACCTGAGGAAACCAGCTTATAAAAGGAAAAGGTTCATCTTAGCTCATGGTTTTGGAGGCCCCACTGGTGTGGCTTCTGGTACAGGCTGTCCAGTAGGGTCCCTACTAGTGCAGAGCACCAGATGGGCAGAGTGTATGTCTGTCTATACCCATATGGTCTCATAGAAAGCCACTAGGATGTATTCATGGGGGCTATACCCTCATGCCCACACCCAATCCAGTCAGTTCCCAAAGCCTCACCTCAAACACCATAACTGGCTTAAGCTTCCACCCCCTAGTACCATGAACTTTGGGGACCAATCCTTTATTTATGCATGGGTCTTTGGAGTCAACATCTTAACTCTGGAGGGAAAGAACGCAGAAGGCAGAGGGGGAAAAGTGCTGAGCTCCCTCCCATCCTCTTGTGAAGGTATCCAATCCCATTCACCAGAGAGGAGCCCTAATGTCTTAATCACATCCTATAGGCCTCACCTGTTCATGGGATCATGTTGGCAATAAGCAAACTTCAGAAGTGACAAAGCCAACGCCCCCCGCCCAGCCTTGTTTCTTGAGTTATCTCACTGATGAAAGGTGTGTCTACCAGGAATACCTGCATTGTTCTGGGAATAAGAAGTCAATTTCTCTTATGTGAGGTCGCTGCATTTTGGGGGTTCATTTGTATAGCACTTGGCATTACTCTCATTAATGCAGTTGGTTTCTTGAACAATTTGCAGCACTGACAGGAAAGGAATCAAAACACCAGGTTCATACATCACTGCATTTTGTTTGAGAAAAGACAGGGAAATTAGAAAGGAAGATAACTTTGAAGAAGTTTCCCCAAACTTTCTTATGTCTTTGGAGAATATTCACAATCTGGATTAAAAATAGGGCGATAAGAATGTCAATATGTAATACCTGTACCTAATAGATTTGCACTGCCCCCAGCTCGCATGTTAATTTCATTTCTCTGAATTGGCTCATGACATATTCGTATGTGGGCTTCAACATTTAGCAACAAATAAGTCTTCCTTTTCTCTTGGCACTTCTTCCTCCTCCATTTCCCACGCATCCATGTCCCTGCTGCCTGCTTCCCACAGAGCTCATTTTTGGCACAATGGTTTTTATAAACCATACATTTTGATGAATTAAGCACAGCCCACCCCAGTCACACTCTCACTCTCCCACAGTACCCTGATTTCCACTCTCTTTCAGCTATGGGAATTCTCCCACACAGCTCCAGAATGGAGAAAAAAAAGGCATAGAAAATTCTGCCTAAAGTTATGCACAGTGGCTCTCCCACTTTTCTTTTTCCTCCTCCTTTTTTTTTGAAAATACATGAAGGAAGATGATTTTCAAACATTGCATGCCCTTAGAGAAACTAAAATATTCCATGCTGGCTTTCTTTTGGCAGTTGCTAAATTGGTTGTGATCACAAATCCACATAGTTCCCTCTTTATCCTTTTTAGTGGGAGCTTCTTGGATTGGATTCCATCCCGTCCAAGAAGAGAGTCAGGGTGTGTGACAGCAAGGGAGTTTAGTAGAATTGCAGGGTGGAAAAGAAGCTTGGAACTTATCACTTGCAACCATCTCATTTCACTGTTAAGAATATTGAGGTTCATATAGGTGGTTTAGCTTGCCCGAAGCTGTATGATTAGCTTCTGGAAAATTAAGCTATATTCAATGTTTACTGCTCATGTCACAAAAGTTTCAAGTTCATGATCTTCCTAGATGTTCACCTCAACCACTTGATGGCAGATCCACTTGTACTAGAAAAGCAATGGGACATACAAGTGCTCAGATCGTGAGGCCTTACCAGCTAGTCCCTCACAGCTGAACCCATGTTCTCAAGATCACCTAGCATGTTTTTCATTTTTTGAGGGACACCAACTAAGCATTAGGCACTTGACCAGGGTCTGGGGTTACCTCAATAGAAGACATAACCCATGCTTTCGAGAGTGCACAGTTCACAGTTGACTGGCAGTGCATAGTCCACTGGGCAGATCAACAGCCCATGATGAGAAATAGTCCCATCTTTGCTCCTGGCATGCGATCATTTCAGAAGCCAGGGTTGCATTTGCCAAGAAGAAAGCAGCAATGACAGGAGCAGAATCCACAGTAGCCAGTGGCTGAATCATCAGCAATGGAGGTACCAGCAGCTTTGACTCCCGACTAGGGAACATCTTATTTAATCTCCCTCCCACTCACCATCACCACCTGTAGTTTTGGAACCAAGAAAGGCTTTAGAAACTAAAGATAATGTGATAATAGGATGCTAGAGCAAAAACAACCTCACCACCTACCCTCAGAGGTAGTTGGTGTGAAGGTGCTATTCCCAAGCTCCGTACTTCCTTTCAGGACTCCAGCTCTTGGCACTTTGCTGGGTTTCAAGTGTTGTTAGCCAGGGAACTCAGAGATTGCTTTTGATTGCTTTTGGCAAAACACTCAAAGCAGGCAGATCCAACCCTTCTTGCTGTCGCTCTCTTATTGTCAAAACATAAGACTCTTGATTTTATAGAAAACTCATGAGCCCTTACCTTCCAAGGAATAACCTGAGATGGCACTGAAAATTAACTAGTAGCTGGGGTCAGTGTAGTGGCGCAGTGGGTTAAGACATCATGTATGATGCTGGCATCCCCTATGACCACCAGTTTGGGTTTTGGCTGCTCTACTTCTGATCCATCTCCCTTCTAATGCTCCTGGTAAAACAACAGAAAATTGCAAAAGTGCTTGGGTCCCTGTACCCAGTAGGAGACCTAGATGGAGTTCCAAGCTCCTGGCTCCACCTGGCCCAGCTCCAGCCATTGAAATTATTTGGAGAGTAAACCATTGGATGGAAGATCTCTATCTCTCCCTCTATCTCTGTAACTCTCTCAAATACATAAATAAATATTTTTAAAAATTAAGTAGTAGAGGAAGACTAGAAATCAGAAAAACTGGAATCTAGCCCTGGGTTTACTGTTCATTGACACTAACCCTTGGACTAGGTGATCTCCTTGTCACAGGAAAAGGAGAACATGTTTATCCCTGGAGACAGGGAGTTGACCCCAAGATGTATCTGGTCAAGCAAATCTGCTAAAATAACACTTATCTTCACTGGTTTCGCCTATATTCTTAGTCACTTTCCCCCACAATTTGCTACTCAAGCCCAGAGCCCTTCTGCTTTGTCTTGTCTCAGTTCCATAGTTGATCACCCTTTGTTCAAACAATGAAGAAGCTTCCTGGCCTGGCGCTTTGCTGGGTCTTCATTGCTTCTCTATGAAGCCTCCTGTGCCAGGTACAAAAATTAAGAGCAAACACAATTGGCATGTCTTTCCCCTGTTAATCTCTCTTTTGTCATCTTAATGTTCAGGGCCAGTCACAGAACATAAGAGGGTGGAGGAGAAAGCATTACTCTGCTGTTTCTAGGGAGATGATCTACATGGACCACATCAACAAGACTTCTGTGCCCTGTGGCTTCTTGCTGGCTGGTGAGGAGCACTTTGAGAGCTTCGGTGGGGATGGGAAAAGGAGTGTGAAGGTATTCATTTCCCTTCCTGGGGAGGAAACTCAGTGGATTATCATTGCTTATCCCCAATGGACCTACTCTCTCCTTTACCTTCTCCCTTCTGGCCTAAGGACGTGACAGCTTGGCTGCTGCTGCGGTCCACAATCTATACCTATTCCTGCAATTCCACTTAGCTCACGCAAACCTTCATCATTTGTCCCTCGTAAATAAAGTATCTTCACACTTAGACTGTCCAGAGGGCGCCTGCTTCCTGGTGGGACTCTGATCAATGCAGGTAGGAAACTCATTTTTGACATGCGTGCTCACTGGAGGTAAGGGGAGAAGTAGTTAGATGAAAGGAGAGACAGGAGAAGAGGGAAGATGTCCCAGAAAAAACACAGCTAAGTTGAGACAGATGTCTTTTTTCTTTGAGATTTGCTCATTTATTTGAAAGAGTTACACAGAGCGAGAGGGAGAGACAGAGAGGGAGTGAGATTTTCTGTCCACTGGTTCACTCCCCAAATGGCCACAAAGGCCAGACATGGGCCAGGCTGAAGACAAGAGCCAGGAACTTTATCTGGGTCTCCTACATGGGTGGCAGGGGCTCAAGCACTTGGGCCATCTTCTGCTGATTGTTCCAGGCCATTAGCATGGAGCTGGGTCAGATATAGAGCAGCTGGGACATGAACCGGTGCCTAGATGGGGTGCTGGCATCGGATCCTGCTACATCACAACACCAGCTTAGAGAAAGATGACTTGAAGGTAGCCAGCTAAAGAAACAAAGAGAAGGGAAGGGAAAATACTTTCACAGAGTGACGTGTGGTTGCTCAGCAATGTAGCAGCATCCTGGGACAGACGTAAAGTTCAAGATGACTGACAGGAGGGACTGGGGAAGTGACAAGGGAGGCAAGAGGAGAGCAGGAAGTCCTCTGTATTCTGTTAATGAGTTTGGGCTTTGTCCTGAAGGCAATGCGGAATAGCTGAGCGACTGTCCAGAAGAGGAACATGAGCAGGCTTGCATTATGCTGGTGTGTAGTGTGGAAGAAAGCCCGGAAGGACGCACGGAGATGGGTTGGCAGATTCTTTCAATGGCCAAGGCAAGATCCACTGATGATTTGGAATTTGGCAGTGGTCGTGGAGTGGGAGAGGGCGTGTATGAGAATCACTGAGGTCTGGATAAAACTTGGTGGGGAACTGGATATGGTTATGAGCCTAGATGATGCCCAGATATTGAGGATTGGCAGGTTGACAGATGATGGAGTCATTTGTTATCAGAGGAAATCCTAAGCGGAGACCTAAGTTCACTCATTCTTTGTTAGCATTTTTTTTTTTTTGGCATCCTAATGGATCATCTGATCACTGGCTTTTTCCCAGCATTCAGCTTGCAGAATGTTGCTCATCAGTTGCCTTTAGTATCATCGTCCAGCCAGAGGGGATAGTATCAGTTCCTTCCTCATAGTTAAGAATGAATGAGTGGTACTTACACAGTTTCCCGGCACAAACGTGGAATAACAGCTATTGCCAAAACCAATGTGTAGACGCAATCCAAAAGATAGTCCTAAAACTTATTCATTCAGCAAATGCCTCTGCAGTGTCTGCTGTGTACCTACCACTGTGAATTCCTCACGTGAACAACAATCAGAAAGCAGTAAGAAAAGGCTTGCACGATTAAAATCATTTCTTTGCTTGGTTTCTCCTCTCTGCTTCTCTTCCCTTTCTCTTCTGTCTTCTCTTCTCCTTCCTTCTTCTTTAAACTTCTTTTCCTTAAATGCATACAGCTTCCATGACCAGGAGGAAAAGAGTGCAGAAAACTAAATTTTTAGAAAGCTTAAAAAAACTTGCCTGAATTATTGATTCATAGCTTTATAACGCACCCAGGATAGTAAGAGCATTTATAGATTTCATGAGCTGTTTAATATCTATTTGTGGAGCACTGCCACGTGCAATCATCTTGGACTCATTATGTTTCTTCGGCTGCCCAATGAGTCATAATAAGCCTCTGAAAATGTAAAATAATGGGCTAGAACTAGAGGGAATGAAATAAGAGCCGAAGTCAGATATAAAATCATTATTACATGCAGTCTGTAGGAGCAATCAAGGCCTGCGAGGGATTAGAAGGCCTATTATTGCCTGCACATGTGTGCACACACATGCGCAGACACACGCTTTAAAGAGCTTTCAGTGAAAGGGGGATGGTAGGTGGGGAGTCCTGTGAACAAGATCCTTGAAAGTGATGGCTTACAGATCTATTTTCTATTAAGATTCAAGCAAGTAGGGGGTGGGGAGTTCAAATTATGGGGAAGAAATAGCCAAGCCAGCAGTGATCTATCTGAGAAGATGGAGCCCTGTACTGAGAAGATAAAAGAGACTTTGTACTCCAGCAGTTCAAATGAAGAGGAAGAGATCATTTCTAAACAGGGCACCAGAAATTACTTCATCTTCATATTAACCTCTGCTCCCCAAAGAAAGCCAGTTGAAAGAGACGAGACAAAAGAATTCTATGCAAACATAGCGAAGAATACTTTCTATGATAGGAATCACATTTTGAGAAAGAATTAATGTGATTTTCTCTTCGGGTTTTGCAGGCATAGGTCTTTGCTCCTAATTGGTCGCAGGGTCATCTTCCCAGAGGTCTGTGTGTGTGCCGTGTGGTAGGCGAAGACAAAGGAAGATTTGACCTTCAGCCTCTGATATGCAAAATAGGGTTTGAAGCAAGATAATAGCCTTGCTAGAAAACTACTTTTTTTCTGAGACCCATCTGAATGTCTTGATCTGTTCCTTTGCCCTTCCTAATGAATTGTTATAATTCGCTGTTGCCTGGGCATTCGTTTTGAATCGAAGTTGAGTGTTCTCAAGGCAGACACACGGCTCAAGCACCATAGGACAGCTTCCAGGTCTCCGCTTCCTCCTGGTTCCCCCAGGGGTAACCCAGATACCTACCTTATCTGTACAACTGCCTCCCGTTAGGTAAAACCCATTGGACTCACTCTACTGCCCACCCCCTGTAGGACACACCCTTCGTGGACACATGGGACACGTGGGACATGTGGGACACGCATTCCCACACAGCTGCCTTCTTTGAATCCATCAATTAGAACTCCCCAAGGGAAATCTATGTGGGCAATGCTCTGGACCCTAACAAAGGCTTTAGAACCACAGGTCCCCTGGCTCTCACTGCCACGCCTCCCGCCAGCTGGTTCAGTGTGCCTCTCTTTAACCCTGTGAGGTGGGCTACCCTATTTATCTGTAATGCTTGGTTTCTGGTGCTTTGTGTGTTTCACTTTGTCTACTGAATGTCTCCTCTGACCCACACCGGTGACCCTAACTCCTCTTGGTTAGGAGTCTCCTAGAGAGTGGCTTTCTCAGTAAGAAAAAACTGTACATGGGTAACACAAGAGCCAAAGGTGTCCACCAGTTCCTTTTCAAAGGGATCCTTGGGGCCGGTGCTGTGGTGCAGAAGGTTAAAGCTGCAGCCTGCAGCGCCAGCATCCCACACGGGCACTGGTTCTAGTCCTGGCTGGATGCTGCTCTTCCGATCCAGCTCTCTGCGATGGCCTGGGAAAGCAGCAGAAGATGGTCCAACTCCTTGGGCCCCTGCACCCATGTGAGAGACCTGGAAAAAGCTCCTGGCTCCTGGCTTTGGATCAGCTCAGCCCTGGCCATTGTAGTCATTTGGGGAGTGAACCAACAGAATGGAAGACCTCTCTCTCTCTCTCTCTCTGGCTCTACTTCTCTCTGTAACTCTGTCTTACAAATAAATAAAAAATAAACCTTTAAAAAAAAAAAGGAAAGAAAGGGATCGTTGACCATGGGCTTGATACTTGGGCATTCGCCTGCCTGCCAGGATGCAATATCGTGTGAAAGTCACACCCACTGCAAGGCTAGCATGTATAGCCCAGGTCTCATGAGAAATCTGAAATCCCAATTAGGAAAAAGCAAAATACCTATGCTATTAAGCAGTAACCAGAAGCACCCAGATCTTTGAGTTCTGCCAGGTGGAAAAGTGGTTCCTCTGGAGAAAACATGTAGGCTGTGAGGTTTGCTGCTCAATGGAAGACGGGATGCCAGAGAGGAAGGAAGGCAAACCAAGCTCTTCCTGTCTCATGGGAAAATGAAGAAAGTGAAGGCAAGGGCATTGTTGCAGGAATATCCTAAAGGAACTGATGCAGACCCCAGGTGCCACAGACACTGAGCGGAAGCAGAGGAGCACCACTAAGGGGATGGCGAAGGGGCGGCGAGCCTCGTTTGCACCGTAGGCTCCATCAGCTCCCATCTGGTAGTGAGACATGGAGCATACACATGGACAATGGCCAGACCACACTTAAAAATAGAAACTTGACCTGCAGCTCGTAGCATCCACCCCAGGAAACCAGCCCTCTTATCTGTAAAAACAACCCAGGGAGCCTGCCTGTTCTAAGTCAGACTGACAGGAAGCCAGGCTGTGGTCTTTAGTAACAATCAAGAAACTCAAAAATACTCCTGAAACAATTCCACAAAGTTGCCAGGGCTTGATGAATAACAGATAGCTGCCCTCATCTGTGTGCCTGCTTTCAACTTGGGATCCATCCAAGTCAAGTGTGCCCCCTGCTATGGCTTCGGTGTATTCCCAAATTGGATGTATTCCCCAAAGTCCACATGTTGGAAATGTAATTACCCAATGCATCGGCGTTGAGGGGTGGAGTCATCAAGGGGTCGTCAAGATTAATATGATGGTGGGAGTGGGTCCATTATGAGAGTGTGTTTGACGTAGAAGTGAGTTCAGCCCTCGTTTGCTCTCTCGCCCTCTCTCGCCCTCCTGCCTTCTGCCATAGGATGATGCAAGGAGAAAGCCTTGGCTGATGTAGCTCCCTTGATATTGGACTTCCCAGCCTCAAGAACCATGAAAAAATAAATGCTTTTTCCTTATCAGTTATCCTGTGGGCAGTGTTTTGTGATAGCAACACAAAATGGACAAAAACCACACCCGTAAGCAATCACATAGCAGGCCCTGCCTCTAGTCACTTACCTCCAACTTCCTCACACTTCCTGCCAGCGCACCTGAGCCTTCCCGTCGTTCCACATGAAGCCTGCCCACTCCTCGGCCTGCATGAGCATCGCTGCCACAGGGCTGAGCAACAGTGGTCGACGGCCTTGCCAGAGTGAGCTTAGAATGAGCAGCGTTTGCTTTTCTTGCTGGGTTGGTCTTCATTTATTTCCACAGTAGGGAAACTTAGAATGGAGGCAGTTGGTCTGACATAGCAACTCTTCTGGCAGGAAATAGACCATCTGGGCTGGGGAAGAGATGAGCAATCCGAGTGTGTTATGGATGGCTATTGCTGAGTGGAGATCAAGCCACCCCAGACAGAACTGCCAGGCCTGACTACAGAAGAGGAACCGACAATTCTTATTGTAGCTGGGAACTTTAATGGGATAGGTAGGAAGCAGGTGGTCTGGAGTCATTTGTCAGATCTCAGAAACCAGGACCCTAAAATGTCACTTTTTCCTCTACCCAAAAGATGCATAAACGTTCCTTCCTTTTGTGCACTCAGATACCATCTTGAAAGTAGCTGCAGAAAAGAGCAGAAGTGTGAAAAATTGTAGTGACCAGACACTTTGACTCGGAGAGGAAGAGTATTTGTGGAAGGGACGGTGGAATGAGTGTGAGATTAGCGTTGTTCAGATGACCAGATCAGTTATGGGAAAAACAGTAAAACCATACTTCCTCTGCATGCTTAAGCTGCATTGTAGCAAATTTTGCACCCCTAGAAGAACTGAAACGAATGTATGTTCCTGTTTCTTGTGTTAAACAAGAGCATTGTTTCCTGGGTTTCAGCTAACAATGCTGGGACCAGGCAAAAGTAACTTAGCAACTTGCTCCCGTCAATGCTTACTCCAGGAAAATGACACCGCCAAACTCCTCCAACCGCTGACTCAGCCTCATCAGCTCACCTTAGGCCCCCATCTTGCTACGCTTACCAGTGCAAAGGTAGGACACAAATTCTGCTCAAACCCACCAGTCCCCTGTCTTGTTAGAGCCACCTAAAAATTATCCTTGCAGGCCCTAAAACTCCTATTAATACTCCCCTGACTTTCTTCTTCTGAGATACTATTAGACTGTGTTAAGCTGATGCTCTCCTTTCTTGCAGTAGGTCTTTGAAAAAAAAAAAAAAACCTAGATTTGCTTAACCAACAATTTTTTTCTGGTGGTATTTTGGGATACTCCTTAGCCAATACCCATTGCACCTGGAATTGCATGGTCTAGCTATGAAATGCTAGGCGGAAACAGACACCCGTTAAGAACATGGCAAGAGCAAATGAATAAGATCTTTCTGAGCAAAGGCAGCTACAACTCAGGAAGCCAAAGGTTAGAAGAACACATATAGGAGACGTTGTTACCACACAGCCTAGTCACAAACGTGCATACTTTCTGTAGATGGGGGAGACCATTCGTGCCATTTATATTGTGAATCGTTCCCTGAACACATAAAGAGCAAAAAATGACATTTAAGAAGAAATAGTACAAAAAGGACCATACAGAGTATTGACAAAGGCCAGTACCACAGCTCACTAGGCTAATCATCTGCCTGCGGCACCAGGACCCTGGGTTCTAGTCCCGGTTGGGGCACTGGTTCTGTCCCGGTTGCTCCTCTTCCAGTCCAGCTCTCTGCTCTGGCCCAGGAAGGCAGTGGAGGATGGCCCAAGTGCTTGGGTCCTGCACTCGCATGGGGACCAGGACGAAGCACCTGGCTCCTGGCTTCGGATTGGTGCAGCGTGCCAGCCATAGCGGCCATTTTGGGGGTGAAACATGCATGTGAATGTAACAGGCAATTGGGCAGTCTGAGAATTAATTTGAGTCCGTATTTAGAGGAGGAGGAGGAGGAGGAGGAAAAGGAAACGGAGAAAGCAGAGGAGAAAAGAAGGTGGAAGAAGAGGAGGAAGAACAGGCGGAAGAAGGAATGGAGGCGCTGACTTGCCTGGCTTCCCATGGACCGGATCATTTCCTGCTGCCCGTCCAGGTCCTCAGGCGCCACGTCCTCTCTCCGCATCCCCACTTGGTGCCTTCCTGAAGTGCTCTCGCGCTTCCACACTGAGAGTGAAGTCCTTCAGCATCTCAGTCTGAGGGTCTCATCCCTGTGATCCCCAACGCCGGTGCTTTGTTCTCTGTTGTCCCACGCAGCTCTTGGTCACTGTAACTAAATACCAGGAACAAGCTGCTTACGAAGGAGAGAGGTTTCTTCCGGCTCAGTGCTGGGGTTTCACAAAGCCAATGGAACAGGCCCTGTGGGTTGGGCCTAGGGTGGGGCTGGAGGTTGGTAATTGCAGAGTGTGTGCAGGGGAAGGATCGCATGGCAAGCCGGAAGCAGACAGGACAGCTGGGCCGGACATAGGCTTCCATGACCCACCGTCTTGGGTTATGTAACCAACCAAAGCCAAGGCCTAAGGCTTCGCACTAGGCTCTCCTCCTGAACATGATAACTGGGCCACTGGACGCCTACATGAACACCAAACCCCAGCAGCTCCCCGCACTGTTCAGTGAGAACTTGGAGTGCACTTGCTTCCCTCGTTAGCTACCCAGGGAGCGCCTGCTGAGTCTTGGAAGCACTAGAAACTTCTCCCAGCTCCACCTCTGTTGACTGTCATCCCCAGCTGTCAGCTGTGATCGTGCCTCCCTGGTTTCTTCGTCTGCCAGTGCCTCACGTCAGGTCCCTGGAAGGAGTCGGCCTGTGCAGCAGCTGCTGTCCCCTGCTCGCTCTGCACAGAGGCCCACCTGTCTGGGAGGCCCAGAGCAGCCCAACCTTCCAGCATGACCCAGTGGAAAAGAACTGGATCACTTTTGTGCTAGACATCTTCATTTTTCTGTTTTTCTTCTTTTATTGCTGCTGACTAGACTGGAAAGTCACTCTCTGTCCCTGAGCATCTGTTCTCCAAACATCACTTTGTTTAATTCAGTCCTCCAACCCCGTGCGGCTCCATGTATCATCACAGAGCTACAAAGGAAGACAGAAGATTGTATAACTGGGAGGGGAAAATGGTTATAGGAGACAGATATTTAACTTCAAATGTAAAAAGTAAGAAAATATCTTTAAAGTAAAATCAGACAAACTGAAATAGGGACAAGTATTTTGACCTATTGGTTAAGATGGCATATGGGATTGATCACATCCCATATCACAGTGCTTGGGTTCGTGTTCTGGCTCCTCTCCTGATGCCAGCCTCCTGCCAGTGCCTACCTTGGGAGGCCGCAGGTGATGGCTCAAATAGTGGGACCTTTGCCGCCCATGTGGGAGACCCAGTCTGAGTTCCTAGATTCTGGCTTCACTTAGCTGTTGTGGACATTTGGGGAGTGAACCCATAGATGAGAGATCTGTTTGTCACCATGTTTCTCTCTCTCCCATACATTCCCCCTCTCTACATCTCAAATACATAAAATAAACATATTTTTAAAGCTAAAAATAAAGGGGAAGTGTTGTGGTGAGTGGATTAAGCCACCACTTGAGACATCTTATATCAGAGTGGCAGTTCAAGTTCTGACTGCTCTGCCTCCTACCCAGCGCTGCTAACGTGCAAGGGAAAGCAGTGGATGATGGCTCAAGTACGTGGGCCCTTGTCACTCATGTGAGGAAGCTGGATGAAGTTCCTGGCTCCTGGCTTTAGCCTGGCCCTGCCCTGGCCATTGCAGCCATTTGAGGAATGAACAAGTAGATTAAAGGTCTTCTCCTCCCCACCCCAACCCTGGCCTCTGTCATTCTGTGATCCAAATAAATAAATGCATTTAAGTAAATAAAGAAAATATTGCATATTTTTTCTGTAATTTCATAGAGCTGAAATAGTTGGTAGAAATTGTAGGAAGGGAGCTCCTAGTAATAACAAGAATTAAAATTATCAAATCAAATCGAAACATTTCTAGACTTGGATGCAGATGGTTTAGGTATGTTCTCTTTGTGAGAGTTTACTGAACTTACGACTTTATGCACTTTCTTGTATGTCTGTTATTTTCCAGGAAAAAGTTCAAAAAGAACATTCCCATCCTTTCCTGTTCGGTGCTGTTGAAGTAGAGGCCCTAATGCCATCTCATTTGGGAAATCACCGACACATACCTAGGACAGAGAGCCAGATGGCACCTGGCCTCCTGTCACTCTGATTCTATCTTCTGGTTCTTCTTCAGATAAGGAATTAGCATGGTGTGCAGGTTCCTGCTGTCAAGATCAGCCCCAGAGAACCCATAGAAGCAGAAGCGAGAGCTAGATCCTGGGAACAGACAACATTCATAACTCCAGCAATCTGGAGAAGTCACTGGGCGGCAGGTGTCTTTATTCAGTGCACAAGAGGGACATGGGTGACTGCAGTCTGGGCATTGGAGAGATGGTCAGAAAGGATGCAGGGACAAGAGGCTGGGAGAAGTTCTGAAAATTCTGCTCTGGTTGCCCCACGCTTACACCACCTCTGAGCTGCTAGAGGACAAGCCCTTGTCGGCTCCTAAACGCAGGAATGGGCTTGAGGGCTCAGTCCTGGTGCCCCACGGTCTCATCCAGGCAGAGGAAACCCTGATGGGAGGTGGAATTTGGATGGAAATAGATGTCTGAGCCGCTGCCCTCAGGCTCTGTCATACCCTCCTCGAATTCCCAAGCTGGTGGGCAACACCTTGGAGGTTGCCACTCCCAACACTGATTCTCTTCAGGGCTTAAATTTAAACTTAGCCAGAGAGGTTAGCAGTGAGAGGATGAAGAACGTCCAAAGTGACTGGGTTCTCTCCCTGGAGCTCATGTCCTCCCTGGTTCGTCAGCTCTCAAGGGGCAGGCAGGTGACCCACTCCAAAGCACAGCACAGGAACCAACAACCTAAGCCGTGACTCCCAGGGGATGTGAGCTCATCAGGACCCAACCAGACTCCTGACGGGCACCCTACTGGAAAGTGTGCAGCGTGTTCCACCCAAGGAAGAAGCAGAGTCACATGTTGCTTGACCAGGCGCCTAAGCTATGACAAGGTGTCCTTGAGTGACTGTCACTGTGTGAACGTCACAAGGTATCCTTACCCAATCCTAGATGGCATGGGTCAAGCACTTTATGTGGCCTCTTGGTGAAATCGAGAGACACAGGAATAAGAGATGAGACTGCTGGCAGCATCACTTAGCAGTTTTCCAGTCAACTTGTTTTTTTGGTAAGTAGGAGTCCACTCTAAAATAACAATTACAATCATTACAAGTACAGTAAGTAACACCTGACCACTAACACAGTCATTCACTCTCATTGTCAAGTATTAGTATGTTCTGTAATAGCATGTGCTATGCCTTTACACAATGGGCAGTGCAGTTGGTGTGCTGGCATGAGCATCACACAAACACACGAGTAAAGCACTGTGCTGTGATACCACGACAGCTACCATGTCACTAGATGAGAGGAAACTGGCAGGCTCTGCTTATGGGACCACCATTATATATGTGGTCCCTTGTGGACTAAAACATCATATGCAACACATGACTGTTTTGGAAGAGTTAGTATTTAAACAGATCCTTGTAAATGTAAGGGACGGAATAAGGAAAAGGTTTATTAACATCAAATGCCATAAAGAAAGACGGAGAAGCTGAAGCACTGTATTTGGAATCAGTATGGATTTCAGAAATGCCTCTGCCTACATGCACTACCCACATGGCACATTTATTTACTCACACAGCATGAGATAGGAGCTACTATTAAGCCCATTTGATAGATGATAGTTGAGAACATTGAGGCGTGGAGAGGTCAACAACTTTGACTACGGTTGTAGACGGATCATGGATTTGAACCCAAGAAGTCTATTCCCAAGTCCAATCCTTACGTACTACACCAGCTCTCATGTTTGACTAAAAGTCTCAATGAAAAGTAGCTGATGCCAGAATGGGTGTAGCTAAAGAATGAACGTATGGGTTAGAATTTAAGACTGAAGAGTTCTTCCTGAAAGCATGAGGGATGTATAAAGGGACAGAAAATATAAAGGGAAAGTGAAAAAAAGTGGAGGATCAAGTAAAGGATCAACATTCAGTTTATAAGAGTCATGGAAAGAGAGAAATGTAGAAAGGAGATTCCCTGGTTCTAAATAAAGTTGCCTGCGGAATGTTCTTAGACTGCTCCCGAATTGACACAAGGGCTGGATTTCTGCACCCACCACATCTCCTTTTCCTATTTCTGTTGGTGATAAGGAATTTGTCAATAAGCCACCAAATCCAAGTCACCCTCCCTGCTCGCCTTTACCTTTGGGGGGCGCTGTGTCCTGGTAATGCCAAAGCTGATGTCGCCTATTGTTGGAACACAGACATTCCCTTTAGTTTCCCTGTTGTCTATGGTTCCTTTAGCCCTACCAGGACAGACATGGGTACAAACTCCTGACCCCTGATCTAGATTAATGCTCCTCAGTCAGTACTCATCAGGGAATTCTTACCCTTGCTTGTGCCGCCATTCCCCCCACACCCAACATGACTCTCTGTCCTGTCACCTGTCGGCTGCCATCCATCACTGGGCCCAATAACTGGAGTTCAACATCCTGTATTTGCATCTGTGTAACTAGGAGGACTGTCTCGTGTTTGTTGCTCTGTGTTCTCAAAAGCACTGCCTCTCTGTCAATCAGGCAGGGTTTAGCTTCAGTAAAAGCAGTTGTTACAAAGAGGAGTGGCAAGCCGTATGCCAGAGAGTAGATCTCTCAACCTCAAGCAGCACCCGTGGCTGACATAACCTGCCCAAAGAACAGAGGACTTGAGCTGGGGCTGGGAGGGAAGGGAGGGGCCCTTCTTCTGCAGAGTTGTGTGTCTGTAATTCTGCTGAGTCTGCCCTCTGCCTGAGACTACACTGTGCCATGAGGATTGCAAACGTGGCTCTCTCCTGCAGAGGTTCACGGCAGAGCTGGTGTGTTCTGGTTTGCTGCCACTCTTCTTCCCTTCTCAGGTTGGCTGTGCACACCAGTCACTCTGTGCTTGTTTGCCAAGTCCATGTGTGTGAGATAAAAGGAGGGACAGTCTGGCCAAGGGCAGAGGAAGGAGGTGACGAGAAGAGAATGTGGGGACCGGAATGCCTGGCCCGACTGAGCCTCCCTCAAATTAGGTCCCTGTTTATATAAAAAGTTAAAATTAAACCAAAGCCTCTTTTCCACGCTTTGTGACACTGGCCATGGCTCTGTGCGCCATCGCTGGAATGCAGTGCAATAAACATCACAGACTATGTGACGTCACCTTCAGGGAAAAGCCAGCGAGTATCACCGGCAATGAATTCCAGGCTTCCCACAATTACGGCGCAGACACATTGCATCCTTGTTCTCTTGGACTCTGTCCTCTTAGGTTTTCTTGCAGGCTTTTTTTTTTGTTCTTTCTCCTTCCCACATTTCTACCCACGAGGCAACCATATCTCCTGAGAGCACCACGCACTGGGTACAACGTCTCCATTTGGCCACCAGCATGAAGCTCAAAGCTCATCACCTACACAGCTTTACCCTCCTCCTCCCTCCAGCAAACTGCTGCCACTTCACATTCCCACAGGGACCCCTCTGCAGAACACATCGCTGTAGCCAACCTGCGCACGGGAGAAAGAGGCTCAGAGAGATCCCCTGGCTTGCCTCAGGTCACAGAGCAGGGGAGCAGCCCATGCTGCTAGAAGCCAAGAGTTGTGTGAGCTTCCAGTCAGACCCCAGCTCCCCTTCCGAAGTGCCCTGTCCCCGCACACTGTCAAGTTTAACTAGCAGTCAGAGAGGACGTTGTGCGAAGGAAAACACGGCGTCACACTGCTCCGTGTGCCCTGGTACCCAGCACAATGCCCTGCTACACAATGTGCGTGTGATAAGTCGTGTTTGCCGAAAGCCCTAATACAGGGAGATTTCACAAGCTTTGTGGGAAAAAAAAAAAAAAAAACTGAATTAAAAGACAGGTGTACTTTGATAGAAAAAAGCTTTAAAAATCCATTCAGAATTTTTTCATAATAGACATTTTCCACCAACTTTTTGAAGAGCCTGCGTATCTGCCAATTAACTGTCTATTTGACTTTTTCCCTCATAGCCTGCAAGATCTTTGAAGGGCAGCATTGTGGTTTTCTTTAATGGGGGGACCAATCCGATCACCTCCACCTCTGCCTCCAAGTGATTTAAATGGAAATAAAATATCGAGTATGCACGGAACCCATCCGGTCTACCCAGCATCATTCTTTCGATGGCTTGCCTTCTGTCAAAATACAGCCTTTCAAGCTTGGGCGTTGTTGACTGCATTGTTGACATCCTGTCGCACTCAGCAGCTCCATCTGGGCGTCAGATCCCTCTTCCCTGTTTGAATCCTCTATCTATGTTTTTAAATAAGCCAGAAAATACTCACCCTGCCAGCTCCGAATTAGTTCTTCCTTTCATGCCTTGCCTGTCTGCTGGCTCCGTGCCAGCAGCTCCCCCATTAGGATTAGGAAAAGGGCTCAGAGTCATACGTCTTCACCTAGTTAGCACCTCTCTTCTGGGGATGCTGTCTCTCTGGGAGGCTCCCCCACACACCAGGCTTTTCTCTTAGCTTTTCCTAGGATGCTAGTGTTGGGGGCAAAGAGGGGAACATGTGAGCATGTGTAGGTTGGGGCAGCCGGGGGGAGGGAGAAGGCAGGGAGGGACAGGGAGGGTCCTAGGATGCACTCTGTCATGGTGATGGAAGGAAACTGTTTCTTGGCCATGTGTCCAGGATGCGCTTTACGGAAGCCGAGAAGGATTGCTCATATCTTGGGAAGAGCCGCGTTTGAAGTATTGACGTCAGTAAGTGAAGCAGCTTGTCTCTGTGGGTTGCTTACTGCTCCAGGTGTCTTGTATGTTGGTGTTGTTTTTAACACCCTGGGTATCCTAAAGATACCTGGAATTAAGTCACCCCAAGGCGAGGCTCCATAGAAGTCACGAGTCAGTGACATCTTCCCCTCAGGGATCATCTGTTCTGGAAGGTTCTTTCAGCTCTGCCTTTCCTCCCCTGTACCCCACTCCAGTCACCAGTACTTTGCAGTGTTTCTCGTACTGCACTTGGGCTGTTGGTTCCCTTGCCTCCATCCCTCCTCCTCTTCTCTATTTACACGCAGCCTGGTCATAACACAAAATCAACAAAAGATTTTTGAGGGAATAAATGAATAAATAATAAAATGTTCTTGACTAGCCTTTTCTTTCCTCTCTTACATTTCAACAAAGATTTTCATACAAGTACCCCAAAAGCAGAAATGACCTGAGAGAAATCTTGTGTGTGATTACTGAGTTATTTTCTGGATATGCCTCCTGTTCCTTTATAGCAACCTCCTCCCCTTGTTTCTGAGTCTGTGGTGCATAGAGGTCATCTGGTGGTTCTTCACCATCAAGAGCAGTGGCTGAGGTCCCTGCATTGATCTGGGGGCTCAGCTGGGGCTGGAATATCTTGGATGAACTCTTATCCTCCAAAGTCTTTCTCAGTGTGACTGCTTGCCACTCACTGATCTAGCCGAAGCTTCTTCATAATATGGCAGCTGGCATCTAAGAGGTAATAATTAAAAAAGATGAGTCCATAGAGCAAGGGCTCATCAAGGCTCTTCTCCTATCATATTTGCTGCTCTCCATCCCCTCACGCTGGTCAAAGCGAGTCACATGTTCTCGTCCAGAGTCAATGAGAAAGGGATTACACAAGGGCATGTTACAGTCTACCACACTTCCCTCTCTTCCTAAGTGCTTCATTGTCTCATATGCTGATGGTTCTCGTGTGCTTTGTAGGCTGGTGTTCTTATCTCGAGTTGGTCAACAACATGTATTGAACCCTGACCAGATGCCAAGTGCCCTGTAGTGACAAGAACTAGGATCCTTGGCTCATGGACTATATAGTTTATTTGGAGAACCACATGCATATCTTTGGGTAGATTTTAAACCATCCATCGATGATGACCATGACTTTCTTATAATTATGCATATGAGTTGCTAGGGCCATCAAAGTAAGCGCAATGAAAAGTTTAATTCTCAGAGTTGATAAATGGTGCAGATGGACCCTTGTATTTTTCACTTGCTATCTATGGACGCCAATTCTAAGATAACTCCAATACTTTTCTAGAAACGTCCCATGATTGAAGCAGGTAAATTCTTCATATCACAGGCTCTGTATTATGATCGATTGTTGATATAATCCATGCTGTTATTTTACTTGTCCTTTAGCTTCTTCACTTTTTTTTTTTTAGATTTTATTTATTTATTTGACAGGTAGAATTATAGACAGAGGGAGGGAGAAACAGAGAGAAAGGTCTTCTACCCACTGGTTCACTCCCTAAATGGTCTCAACAGCTGAAGCTGGACCAATCAGAAACAAGGAGCCAGGAGCTTCTTCCAGGTCTCCCACATGAGTACAGGGGGCCCAATTACTTGGGCCATCTTCCACTGCTTTCCCAGGCCATAACATGAGAGCTGGATTGGAAAAGGAGAAGCCAGGACTCAAAACAGCACCCATATGGGATGCTGGCACCGAGGGGTGGAGGCTTAGCCCACTGTGCCATAGCTCCAGTCCTTAGCTTCCTTGCTCTTAATCACTCACCAAAATCCACTCAAAGATACCTCAAGGGAAGTGGGAGAGAAGCAAAGTTATTTAAGGCATACTTTTTTTAAAAAAAAATTATTTATTTATTTGAAAGAGTTACACAAAGAGAGGGGGAGGCAGAGAGAGAGAGAGAGTGAGAGAGAGAGAGAGAGATCTTCATTCTGTTAGTTCACTCCCCAAATGACCACAACAGCTAGAGCTGGGCCAGGCCAAAGCCAGGAGCTTCATCTGGTCTCCCACATAGTACAGTGGCCCAAGTCCATCTTCCACTGCTTTCCCAGGCCATTAGCAGGGAGCTGGATAGAAGTGGAGCAGCTGGAACTTGAACTCGTGTGTGATGCTGGCGCTGCAGGTGGTGGTTTAACCCACTGAGCCACAGCAATGGCCCCCAGGCATACTTCATATAGTGCGGTCCTTTAATCAGAAGTTTGCAAGTTAGAAATGCAGATTCCCAGGCCCTATCCATACCTCATGAATTAGAAACTCGAGTCAGCCCACATATCTGTATTTCAACAGCTCCAGTGAGACAGATACATAGTTAAGAGTGAGAATAACTCATTCAAAGGCCACAAAGTTATGCCATGGTTTTTACTGAGGTGACTTAGCTATAGCAGGTGCAAATTGAGTATCTCTTATTTGAAATGCTGGGGCCAGGAGTATTTCAATTTTTTTTTTTTTTTTTAGATTTTGGAATATTTGCATATACATAATGAGATATCTTGGGAATAGAACCCAAGCCTAAAAACAGAAATTCATTTATGTTGAATTTACACCTGATACATATAGTTAAAGGTAATTTTATACAATATTTTTAGTGTACCTGCATTTTGACTGTAACCCATCACATGAGGTCAGGTGTGGAATTTTCCAACTGTGACAGTATCACAAGGTTTCAGATTCTGAAACATTTTGAATTTCAAATTTTCAGATTAGGGATACTCAGCCTGTAATTCTAATTATCTAGGATGGCTGCACACATGCCTGCCTTCTGATTAATGTTGGAATTCGTACCCTCCCAAATAGCAAGGGAGAAAATGGAATGCTTTTGGTAAAACCATGAGGTTTTTCAGAGGAAAGGAAATTCTCCTGAGAATTTGCATGGTGTGATTTGGCGTGTAGTGTGCTCTACTTTAGACATGCCAATCAAACGTTCTTTTTATTCCTGTTCTACAGAAATTGCATGCAGACTCTGGAACTTCAAGTTCAAGTAGCCACTAGAGGAGCTCTTCACTGGAGTGCCTGCTCTTACTCTGTTTCTCTTTCCATTTTCCTACCAGATCCCAGGCAAGAATAGCACTTGAGAAACATGGAAATTGGGCCAGAAAGAAAATAATCATACTGCTTTGAAAAAAGTTTATCCCCACACCCAAGATGAATATTATGAAGAATTTCATCTTTCCAGAATTGTCAAGCCATCTGGCAAAAGAGCTGACAGATACGATTTCTATCCCATTGACCAATGCTCAGACCGATTTCTCTTTTTCTCACAAGCATAAAAATTTTCCAGTTAAATCGTTGGGGTTGGCAGTGGTGGAGTGGGTGGTTCTTTGCTGAAGGGTTCTTGATTTTTTTTTTCTTTTTAAAACTAAGTAGAAACAATTTTAGATCTATGAATTAAAAGCTTCATATCTGCATCCCTTTGATTCAACAATAGCATATCTAGGAATTTATATCCATGAAATAATTAAGAATCATAATTTATAATAGGAAAAAAGTGGAAACAATCGAAGCATTCAATAATAGAGGGTGCTTTAAGGAGTATGCCCATGCACACCTGTGACTGAATAATACACATCCTTTAAAATAGTAATTCACGTAAACTGCAGAGTAGTATTCACTGACACGGAAAATATTTGGATTTTTTATATCACTAACAGAAAGAAGCAGGTCTCAAGTTGACTTGCACACCTCTTCAAATTCACTAGGATGTCTATCAAAAAATGGAAAATAGGGGTCTGCATTGTGGCTTACGGTATACATCTGCCTGTGGCACCAGCATCCCATATGGGTAATGGTTCAAGTCCGAGCTGCTCCACTTCTGATCCAGCTCTCTGCTATGGCCTGGGATAACAGTGGAAGATGGCCCAAGTCCTTGGGCCCCTGCACCCGTGTGGGAGACTCAGAAGAAGCTCCTGGCTTCTGGCTTTGGATCAGCCAACCTCTGGCCATTGTGGCCATTTAGGAGTGAACTGGCAGGTGGAAGACCATTCTGTCTCTCCTTCTCTCTGTCTGTAACTCTGCTTCTCAGGTAAGTAAATAAATCTTTAAAAAATTATGGAAACTAGGAAGTATTGATGAAACTGATGAAATGTAAAATGGTATAGCCACTGTGGGAAATAAACCTGGCAGTTCTTCCAACATTCAATGGAACGTTGATCCAGAATATGATCCAGAAATTCTACTCTCAGGTATATACCCAAAAGGAATGAAAGCAGGGACTCAGGTAGATACTGTATAGCAGTGTTCTTATGCGCATTCTTCATAACAGCCAGAAGGGGAAAGCAACTCAAGTGTCCATCACAATAGTAGTCAATAGAATATGATCAGAATATTATTCAGCTGTAGAGGGAATGGGATTCTGATAATGCTACCACAGGGGTGAACTTTGAAAACATTATGCTAAGTGAAACAGCTAGACACACACCAACAAATATTGTGATTCTATTCGTATGAGGCACCTAGAAGAGGCAAATGCATAAAGACAGGAAAGCAGAAAAGAAGTTACTAGGATTGGGTTGCAGGGAGAGGAGAATGGAGAGATACTGTTTAACAGAGTTTCTGTCTGGGATAATGAAAAAGCTCTAGAAGTAGATTGTGATCTTAGAACATTCTGAATGTTCCTAAATTGTACTTTGAAAAATGGTCCCAATGGAAAACTTCACCTTCACTAGTATGTGTATGACCATTTGTGCAAACTTCATCACAATGAAAAAGGAACAAATAGTATGTACAATATAGTACTACTTTTTATGATCACCATATTTTTTTTAGTTTTAAGATGCCATCATTGGTAGTCAACATCATTAGCTTAATAACAGTCTTTTCAGACAAAAAGAAGTGTTACTACATTATTTGTACCCATAGATTCTGTCTCATCAGAAATATCAAACTCTGAATAATTCACGTCTTAGAAATTATACATGCATTCGAAAAAAGTCCCAAGAGCGCTCACCACTAGAATTCCAAATGATAGAATCACACTATTCTCTATTGTACTATTGTCCTGTATGTGTTTAATTTTTTCCTGAGTTGAGTGCTATTTTTGTAATAGTAATATTTTTATTGAATTTAAAAGAATATGCTGCTTCTAGAGTGGATTTCTGGAATCCAAGGATATGCAAGTGAACCCCCCACGTGTGCGCTGACCCTGAAAATAATGCCCGGGAGTCCAAGTCGCTGTGAAAGGGCCTTTCTGCCCCGCCCGGGGTGGGGACTGCTCAGCACCAAGCGCCTTTTTGCTTCATCCAACTTGCCCGAGTCCAGCGGTCACATCAATATTTACCCACTCCATCGTTCCCCGGGTTATTTATTTTCCTTGGTCCATTTTGCACAGTGACTAAGTTTTGCAGCCTGGAAGTTGACAGAATTTGTCATTGATATCAATCTTTATTAAGTTTCCTGCTGAGAGCTCAGAAAATGATGGCTCTGGAGCATGAAAAAGGGTGGCGGCCGGAAGAAAAGCTGGGTTTTCCTTTTTTTAAAATATATATATATATATATATATGTTATTGATATTCAAAATCTTTATTTATGGATATTTACATTTCTCTGTCATGTTGTTTATTTTGTATAGAAACAAGCAAAATCTGTGAGTCTACTAAGCAGTAACAATCCCCATGAAGAGGACTGAGAGAAAAAAGGGGCCATGATGGCAGAGTCTGCGCGCTGCATCCCAGCACGCGTCCTGCGGCTCCCAGGCAGCCTCCGTGGAGAGAGAACTCCAGACAGGGCGGGCACCACTGAATCCTCTGCCACTGGAGGAACACACGCTCTCCGATGCACACAATGCGCCATTTGTGTGTTGTGTGGTGTGTGTGTGAAAGGTCCGGACCAGCTCCCTACCTGGCTGTGTCGTCTTTTTTTTTTTTTTTTTTTTGACAGGCAGAGTGGACAGTGAGAGAGAGAGAGAGAGAGAGAGAGAGAGAGAGAGAGAGAGAAAGGTCTTCCTTTGCCATTGGTTCACCCTCTAATGGCCGCCGTGGCCGGTGCATTGTGCTGATCTGAAGCCAGGAGCCAGGTGCTTCTCCTGGTCTCCCATGCAGGTGCAGGGCCCAAGCACTTGGGCCATCCTCCACTGTACTCCTGGGCCACAGCAGAGAACTGGCCTGGAAGAGGGGCAACCGGGACAGAATCCGGTGCCCTGACTGGGACTAGAACCCGGTGTGCTGGCGGCTGTGTGGTCTTTGAAAGTTTCCCTGGCTGCCCCCTGTCTCCATGGCCCCGCCTACAACACGGGGCCAATAATACTTGCTACCTCACACAGTTGTGCGGTAATCAATCAATTAATGCCAGTAAAGTACTTGGATTCGTGCCAGGAGCATTAGCCATACCCTACACAAATTTGATTTATTGTGATGCATTGGCACAGAGTCCCAGTGAAAGTCAGAAGCCTTGCTTGGCGATGCCCTTTCTCTTTTAACAAAAAGATCTGCATTGAGGACAAGAGTTCTGTCTGACCACAGGTCTGTCCAAGGAAGAAGCAGCATTTCTATGTTGGTCTTCCTGCTGCTCAGCCTGAGATCTGTGGGGTTTGTTCCAGGACCTCCCACAGAATCCACAATCCACAGATGCTCAAGTACGTTACATAAATGAGGGCAATATTTGTGTAGAACCTACACCCTTCCCCCTGTACACCTAAAGTATCATTGGATGACTTGTGATACCTATGACAAGGTCAGTAGTTGTTCTACTCTATCATGTAGGCCATCATGCACTAGAAAAGTCTGGACATGTTCAGTTCAGTTGCATTGACCGCAGTCCTAACCACATAGTATATGATCTTGCTCTCGGCTGAACCTGCAGACCCAGACCCCACTGGTACAGGTGTTGATGGACAGCCTCAAGGAGTGAAACCAGGTTAAAGAATTCCAGAGACCACAACTAAGGCAAGAACTTGGCGGCTGGAGAAGATGGGACAGGGCAGGTTAAACAGAGCCACCAACAGCACTAGCTATTGTCTTAGATTAACATCATTTTACATGTAGAAGAACATGTAGTAAATAGTTGGGTCATGATCAACCTGTTTAGCCATTCTGCTGAGCATAAAAATTAATTTGATAAGCAAAATGCCCTAATTAACATTTGAACTTGTTTTTGTTGAGTGAACACAAAAATTTCTTCAAAGTGAATGCGCTCACAGACTCACCACCCAGATAATGATTCAGAACATCAGCAGCATGCCAGAATATTCTAGTGATTTCTGCACTGCCATGTCAGCTTTGTTGTAAATCAGATTATTTGAGTGTGCAAGTCTTGCTCTGGGCCTCTGTATTCTGTTCCAGTGGTCTATTTGCCACCAAACAGCCCACTGTTTTAATTATTGTAGCTTTTTTTTATTTAATAAATGTGAATTTACAAAGTGCAACTTTTGTATTGTTGTGGCTCCTCCCCCCCAACCTCCCTCCCTCCCGCGGCCCTCTCCTCACCCACTCCCTCTCCCATCTCGCCCGCCCTTCATTGAGTTTCATTTTCAATTACCTTCATATACTAAAGATCAATTTAGTATATACTAAGCAAGGATTTCAACAGGCTGCACTCACACAACCGCACAAGGTATACGGTATTGTTCGACTAGTAGTGTTGTTTTTAAGTTTCATAGTAAAACACATTAAGGACAGAGATCCTACGTGGGGAGCATGTACCCAGTGACTCCTGCTGTTGATTTAACAATTGACCCTCTTATTTATGACGTCAGCAATCACCCGAGACTCTTGCTATGAGCTGTCTAGGCTATGGAAGCCCCTTGAGTTCACCAACTCTGAACTTGTTTAGTCAAGGCCGTATCACAGTGGAGGTTCCTTTCTCCCTTCAGAGAAAGGCGCCTCTCTCCTTGATGGCCTGTTCCTTCTGCTGGGGTCTTGTTCACCAGGATCTTTCATTTAGATTGTTTTTTGCCACCATGTCATGGCTTTCCATGCCTGTGAGACTCTCATGGGCCTTTTAGCCAGATCCAAATGCCCCAAGGGTTGAATCTGAGGCCGGAGTGCTGTTTGGGGCGTTTGCCATTCTATGAGTCTGCTATGTGTCCTGCTTCCCCTGAAAGATCATTCTCTCCCTTTTAATTCTATCCTTCATTATTTGCTTGCACTGGTCTTATTTGTGAAATCTCTTCGACACTTACCCTATCTTTTTTATCGGTTATGTACTTATAATTATTGTAGCTTTTCAATGCTTCCTGACATCTGGGACTTTATGGTAGCCTTAGAGGTCAATACAGTCCTATTTTTTGTCCTTTATAGTTCTATATAATTTTATAATCATATTGAAAACTTCAACGCACATTAAAAAACTGCTAGAATTTTGATTGGAATCATGACTCTATAGGCAAATTTAGGGGAGAAAATGACATTTGCAACAACACTAAATCTTCCTATAAATGAACATAATATATTTTTAAGTTTTTAAAAATTTCTTTTTGTTTTTAAAGATTGTATTTATTTATTTGAGTGAGTGGTAGAGTTATAAACAGAGACAGAGAAAGAAACAGAGAGAAAGGTCTTCCATCTGCCTGGTTCACTCCCCAAATTGGAGCAATGGCCAGAGCTGAGCTGATCCGAATCCAGGAGCCAGAAGTTTCCTCCGGGTCTCCCACACAGGTGCAGGGGCCCAAGGATTTGGGCCATCTTCCACTGCTTTCCCAGGTCATAGCAGAGAGCTGGGTCAGAAAAGGAGCAGCCAGGACACAAACCGGTGCCCATATGGGATGCCAGTGCTGCAGGTAGAGACTTAGCCTACTACCTATAGTAAACTCAATTGTTAAATATCATTTAAAGATTTATTTATTTATTTGAAAGAGAGAGAGAGAGAGAGAGAGAGAGAGAGAGAGAGAGAGAGAGGTCTTCCATCCACTGGTTCACTCCCCAAGTGGCCACACAAGCCAGAGCTGTGCAGATCCAAAGCCAGAAGCCAGGAGCCAGGAGCCAAGAGCCACAAGCTTCTTCTGGGTCTCCCACGTGGGTGCAGGGGTCCAAGGACTTGGGCACCTTCCACTGCTTTCCCAGGCCACAGCAGAGAGCTGGATCAGAAGCGGAGCAGCTGGGACTCGAATCGGCGCCCATATGGGATGCCAGCACTGAAGGCATCGGCTTTATCCATTACACGACAGCGCCAGCATCCCACAATAATAATTTTAAAAAATTATTATCCAATCCTTTTATTTCTAGTGGTTGTTTCATTGTTTTTGCAGTGTCCCTTCTGTACAATGTTGACTAGAAATGGTTATAGCTGAAATTCTTACCTTATTCCCCAAATCCGAGAAACTATTTCAACACTCTACCACTAAGTATTATGTTTGCCATGGGACTTTTGTGTATATCCCTTGTTAGTTTCAAACATTTATTTTGATTCCAAATTTACTGAGCTGTTTCTCTCTTTTATCATGAATGACTATGAAATTTTGTCAAACCACCTTCCTGCATCTGGGAGAAGAGACTAAGACTTGAGAAGAAAAGGAAAGAGAGAAGAAAGATTTGGAAAACCCATGGTCTGGTCAGGGAAGGAGTGAGGGCAAAGCATGGAAGGGTGAGGCTGGTGAGAGCTTCATCAAGGGGTTAGTGTGGATCAGAAAGGGCCAGCTGCTTTGCACGGGGACGATCAGAAGGAAGTCTGGGCGGCAACCCCAGGAATCTCGGAGGCGGTCTCCACCATCGCAGGCTGGAGGCCTCCTAGGCTAACCCTGCATTGGCTCACTGCTCAAGGCCACCTTGGGACTCATCCTCGTTTAATGCGGAAGTGCCCACCTGCTGCAGCCATGGTCCAGGCAGGCCCAGGCAGCACACCCACCAGAGCCAGGCCTCGGCCTCCATCGCAGCGTCCATCTTGCAGACCTGCAGAACCTACGAGCTGTGGGATGACAGCAGCTCCTGCTGAGCCTACAGCTGATAGCCGGGAAGCCAAGAAGAGTGCTGCGGGACTGGAGCCCCTGAAGAGCGAGCCACAGTGGGGCAACGCCTGCTGGAGCCCCGGCGTGGAGCTGAGGCAGGCATCCTGGCAGGTAGAGCTGCCAGCAACCTGCGACATCCATGAGAGACAGCTGCAGGTGGCACGCGGAGCCAGAGGGAAAGAGGAACCATATGGCTTGAGACCAGCAAAGCCAAACGGTGGGGCTGCCTGAGGCCTTGGATGCTATGCAGTGTACCCAGGAAGTTAGACGAGGAACTGTAAGATCAAATGTCTGCCCTGCTACGATTCGGACTTGCTTTGGGCCAGTTACTCCTGACTGCCTACCTAGTCTTTCCTTTTGGAAACAGGAGTGTGTATGTTGCTCCTGTCCCAGCACTGTTATGTTGGAAATAAAGAGCTTGCTTTCATTTGGTAGCATCCCAGCTGGGAAGAGTTTGCCTTGAATCTCAGATGAAACCCTGGACTTCCGAATTAATGATCAATGCTGTTTGGAAGAAATAATTGTGTGATAATTTATAATAATAATTTATGTGAGAAGGACATGAGTTTCAGGGCTCCAGGGTAGAATGGCATGGTCTGAATATATTTTGTCCCGTCCCAAACTCATGTTGGAGTTTAATCCCCATTTTAAGGTATGGCAAGGGTGGGATCTGACTCCATGTTGTGTAGAGACGGGGACTGGGGGAGTTGATGTGGGTTAGGTAAGGTCATCAGTCCACGACTGAATACTGGTGGCTTTTCAGAAGAAGGTGAGAGACTACAGGAGACACACATGCCCACTCCCACCTCTCCCCTGCAATGGCCAGGACTCCGGCAAAAATAAGGCCACAACCAGACATGGTCCCTCTATATCATTACTGTAGAAGAGCAGGTGTAATTTCTTTGTTAGAAGAATGACTTTAGGGCCGGCGCTATGGTGTAGTGGGTGAAATGCTGGCATTCCATATGGGCGCTGGTTCTAGTCCCGGCTGTTCCACTTCCCATCCAGCTCTCTGTTATGGCCTGGGAAAGCAGCAGAAGATGGCTCAAGTCCTTGGGCCCCTGCACCTGCATGGGAGACTCAAAGAAGCTCCTGGCTACGGGCTTCGGATCGGCGCAGCTCTGGCCATTGCAGCCAACTGGGGAGTGAATCAGCGGATGGAAGACCTCTCTCTCTCTCTGCCTTTCCTTCTTTCTGTAACTCTGACTTTCAAATAAATAAATACATCTGTTAAAAAAAAGGATGACTTCATTCATGTTCAAGTTATCTAGATTTAGAATTATCTTTGAAGTGAGGTTTGTCACTTTGAATTTATTTCTTTGACATAGAATTATTTTTCTACTTTTCCCTATGAACCCTTTGTGAGTTACATTTTTCAGGGAACTTTTGTTCTACCTTTAAATTTTCACATGTACTGGCATAATTTCTTCACAATCTTTTGTAAATATCTGTTGAAGCTGTGGTGACTTCTCATTTTTCATTCATTCTTCATATTAAGGGTTTGTGTCTTTTTTTCCTTGATCTGGTTTACTCATGGTTGAATCTTTGTCAAACTTTAAAAGAACCAAGTTTTGTTTTATTGATTTTCACCACTATTTTATCTGTTTTATATTTCATTGTTTCCTGCTTATACTTTCACCATTACATTTCTTCAATTTCCTTTGAATTGGATTTTTTCTAGCTCTTAAAATATATGCTTAAATGATTAATTTCAGCTTTTCTTTCTCAATACATTTAAAACTGTAAGTCTCCATCTTAGCACTCTTCCATCCACATACAAGTTTGTATATGTAGTGTTTTCATTTCTGTTTGGTTCAAAATATTTCATAATTTCCAAGATGACTTCTTTTTTTGAACCTTTGGCTACGCAGAATCCACTGGTTGATTTTTGGATATTTCAAGATTCTCTCATTGATTTTGTTACTGGTTTCTGGCTTGATTCTGTGGTCAGAGAATATACTCTGGCTGATTTCCATCCTTGGGAATGTGTTGAGATTTGCTTTCTGGCCCAGTATTGATTCAAGTTTGATAAAAATATCCCTTAGGTAGTTAAAAGGACTGTCTATTGTATACTTGGAGGATGCACTTTTTCATACATGTCAATTAGATGAAGTGTGCTAAAAGTATTACTCAAATGTTCTATATATCTAATTGCTTTTTCAACTACTGTGAGAAAATGAATCAAGTCTTCCAGTATGTTTGCAAACATGTCTAATTCCCCTTTTGGCTCTGTCAACTTTTGATGTGGATATTCTAAAAGTGTATGTGAGATGCAAGCCAATTTAAGATCATCATATCGTCCTGTTGAATTAATCCTATTTTCATTGATTAATTTGTTTGGGCCATCAACAAAAATTTCCTGTTTTATCTCCAACATCATTTCTTGCCAGGAAGCCTACTTTTTTCTACTAATAGTAGAGCTTTTTGGGCTTTTACTTGGTTAGTGGTTGCACAATACAACACTTATTCAAACTTGTAGTTGTCTGACATTTATGCTGTGTCTGCCGAAGTAGCACATAGCAGTTTCTTTCCCGTACTTGTGCCTTCTGACAACTTTTTGCTGTAATTGGAATATGTGGTCTATTTATATTTAAGATAGTTATTGATACATGAAGGTTTACCTCTACCATGCAGCTGTGTTTTGTTTGCTCCAGGCCTTTTTTGCTCCTCTTTTCTGCTTTCTGGTCTTCTGTAGGATTTATTGAGTATCTTTTGTCCTTCCATTGTCCATTAGTTTTTAACTTTCATGTTTTTGTATCACTGCTTTAGTATTTGCCCCAGAGATTCTAACATGCACATTTGGCTTAGTAGACTCACTCTCAGTTGGTAATTTTACCCTTCTCTGGATTTAAAATACTCACTATTTTTTCTCCCCTTTTGTACTATTACTTTCATGTTTTTAAATTCCACTTATATTTTAAGCTCAAGGCATTATTAATTGTGTTTTAATCCAGCAAGGTTGATACACATTTACTCACATGATCATCTTTCTCAGTGCTGGTCATCCCTTCCTTCTAGAATTATTCTCCTTCAATCTGAAGATGTCTCTTTCATGTTTTATTTGTATAGTCCTGCCAAGGACTGAGTTTTATCGGAGTTTTTGTATATCTGAAAATTCTTTTTATTATGTCTTCATTTTCTTGGGGTGTAGAATTCTGGATGGGCAGTTATGTACTTATTTTAACACTTTAGTGATGTCACTCTTCTGACTTCTATTTCTATCATCAGTATTATTATTGGTCTCAATAATCCAATATTTCTTTCTTTTCTTCTATCTGCTTCTAAGGTTTTGGGTTTGTCTTTGATACCAGCAGTTTTACCATAACACAGTTTTTGCTTTGTATATTTCCTGTTTTGAAAAATCATTTTGAAAACTTATGTTAGAATGCCTTTAAATATTTTCTGATTGCACACATATTAGATTACATGAGGTTGTTCCACAGTTCATTAATGCTTTTATCATTTGTTTGAAATTTTTTTTCTGTGCTTCATTTTGGATATTTTCTATTTCTATGCCTTTGAGTTCACTAATCTTTTTCTGCCGTGACTAATCTGCCACCCATCCCATTTACCATATAATTTCATCTCAGATATCAATCTCCAGAAATTTGATTTGGGTTTTTTCAGATATATTCCGTGTTTCTATCTCACCATCTGAACACTGCTGTTTTAATGTCCTTCTCAACTACTTCTGACGTCTGTGTCAGTTCTGCATTTGTCTCAACTGGTTGAAACTATGATTTGCTGTTCTTTGAATGTCTGGTAATCTTTGTCTGGATAGCAGACATTGTGAATTTCACCCTGCTGGACACTGGATATTCTTATATTTATGTAAATATTCCTGACCTTTGTTTTGGGATGCAGTTATTTGGAACGAATTTGATCCTTTCAGAAATGACTTTATGATGTGTTAATCAGGTCCATAACCATGTTCTATCTAGAGCTAATGATTTCCCTCTGCTGAACAGCAATGTGCCTGAGCATCCTACACCAAAGTCCCATGAACTGAGACTTCCAGGCTGGCTGCTGGGAATAGTCACTATTTCCAGCAGTGTGTCAGGCACGGCTCTTTTGTTTGTTCAGTTCATGTTGTTCCCTATTCTTGCGGTGATCTGCATTCTGCTGCATCCCCATGGGTTCTTTGCCGGTCTCCAGGGCTTTCTCTCTGTTTGCCTTCCATGAACCTTGGCCACCCTCAGCTCCGGCTCCTGCACTCTGCCTGGGCTCCTCCTCCCTGCACTGTGATGTGCAAGCTCTCTCTGCAGGCGCTCATCTGGAGTATTGAAGTCCCCCAATATTGGAGTCTAAGTCTCCCTTTAACTAAAATAAAATAAAGTAAAATAAAATAAAATAAAAATAAAGGCCCCTGCTAGCAAATGGAAACGCCGTCGGGTGTCCCTCCATCCCTCCTTCCTCTTGGACATCCTCATGCATGGGCCCCTCAGCACCCGTGAATCCACTGGTTTCCTGTCTTGTTTCAGCTGCTTTGGATCCCATAGACTAGCTTGGACCCAGACATTCAGCTCTGACCAGCCACTCCTTAGGACTCTGCTTCAGGCATCTGTCCAAAATGCCCAGCGCCTCAACCTGGGCAAAAAGTTCCTTTGCTGCAGCCGGGCCCCTACAGCCCCAGAGCAGTGAAGGAGGCACGAGACCCGCACTGTCTGAACCCTGCCGTCAGGGCAGCCTGGAGCCTGTGCAAGAGGCTGGCGGTGTCCTGGTCTGCTGGAGGCTCAGCTCAGCGGAGCAGAGGCGGAGCTTCCCTTGCCTGCTCTCGCCCTCCTATCACATGACACCTTTAAGAGGACGGGCAGGGAAGGGAGTTTCCCATTCTGCAAGTGGGGCGTGCGTTGGCTCCAGGTAAAATTCATAGACCTTTGTGGTCCTAAACTACAGAACTGCTTTGCCTAGGAGGCCATGGATCCCAGGAGAGAATGACAGAAAGAGTGTGAAGGCAGGGAAGGAGGAGAGAGGAGAAGAGGGAAGACAAGAACAGAGACAGAGTGCAGAGAAAGGGAGTCCAAGACAGTGGGCAGTGCGATGAATAGAAGACATTGTTTTTGTACTGGGCCTGGAATGGCTTGTGATGTCTGAAGGCTACGTTCTTTTCCTTTTGTAAAGATTTATTTATTTATTTGAAAGGCAGAGCAACAGAGCGACAGAGAGGTCTTCCATCTGCTGGTTCATCCTCTAAATGGCCTCAACAACTAGGTCTGGGCCAGGCCTAAGCCAAGAGCCAAGAGCTCCATCCAGGTCTCCCTAAAGGGTGGCAGGGCCCAAGTACTCGGGCCACTGTCTGCTGCCCTCCCAGGTGTATTAGCAGGGAGCTGGATCAGAAGCAGAGCAGCCAGGACTCAGACTGGTGCTCTGATGTGGGACGCATCACAAGCAGCGGCTTAACCTGTCGTGCCACCACGCCAGCCCCTGAAGCTTGTCTTCTTGGACACAGGTGCGGGTAAGCGTCCACCCCTCCTGATTCCGAGGTAGGTGACTTCTCTGTAACACACAGGTGGCCAACAGGCAGAGGGCAGGCACTGGATCAGGCATCAAATAGCACCTAAGTCCTGGCCATAGTTGTAGACTAAGGATCATGCCACCCCATGTTGCTGGTATCACACGAGCCTCTCTCTATTCCTAATCATCATCACCAAAGCTACCATCAGAGGGCTGCTTTCTTAACAACCAGTGTGAGACAGGCCTTGTTCTTAGCACCTGCGCCTGTGGCTTCATCTGCTCTCCCACAACACCCTTGCACCATAGACAGGAGCGGTCCTGTAACCCATGTTCCTAATGAGGAAACTGAGGCACAGTGTAGGTACATAACTTGCAAAGGTCATGTGATCAGGATCGGTGGAGCCAGGCTCCTGCCCCACTTGACACCAGAGCCCAGCAGGTTGATACTGGCCGGGACTGGGCCTGCCTCCAAGCAGGAGGCAGGTGTTTAGGGCCACGCACACTTCGACTCGAAAATATATATATAAAACTGCTGTTTTCCCACTCCTGAACACCGAAGTGCAATTTGGACTTGCTCTGTGATTCCTGATCAGAGTGTAGGTTTTGTTTGTACAATTGGAGTGACTTTGGTCCTGGCTACTATGAAAATAGGCCTGTCTGTTGTTCTTCCTTCCTTCCTTCTTTTCTTTTCTTTTTTTTCTTTCTTTATTTCTTTCTTTCTCTCTCTTTCTCTCTCTTTCTCTCTTTTTCTCTCTTTCTCTCTCTTTCTGTAAGATTTATTTATTTATTTGAAATGCAGAGTTACAAAGAGAGAGGGAGAGACACCTAGAGAGAGACCTATCTTCTATCCACTGGATCACTCCCCAAATGGCCACAATGGCTGAAGCTGAGCTGATCAGAAGCCAGGAGCCAGGAGGTTCTTCTGGGTCTCCCACTCGAGTGAATGACTTGGGTCATTCTACTGCTTTCCCAGGCCATTGGCAGGGAGCTGGATAGGAAGTGGAGCAGCTGGGACTTGATCCGCACCCACATGGGAAGCTGGCACTGTAGGAAGTGGCTTTACCTGCTACACCACAGTGCTGGCTCTGACAATAGACATTTCTTTAAAAAAAAAAGTTTATTTATTTGAAAGGCAGAGTGGCAGAGAGAGGGAGAAGAGAGAGAAAGAGAGAGAGACAGATCCTTCATCCGCTGGCTCACTCTCCAAGTGGCCGCATGGCTGATGTTGGTCCAGGCTGAAGCAAGAGCCCAGCACAGCACCCAGGGGATCCCAGCATGACGAGCAGAGGCGGGGCTCACTGTGTCACCATGCTGGTCCTGACAAAAGGCACTTGTAAGAGACGGAATCCAGCAAACAACAGCATAGACTAAATGCAACAGGAAATTACAAAGTAAATGGAAAACTCAGGCTCTTCACTTCAAGAACCTTAATCTAAGCAAAGATAGCAGAAAAGCACACATCAAAGAGCTTAATAAAATACCCTCAAACCAATATCTGCTGTGCAAATAGGCACACTAACATGAGTGATAGTTATCGCTTTCGTAATTTGTTGAGTATCTACTAGTTGCAGGCATGTAAGTACTGTCTAGGAAGGCACTTTAAAAATTAGTTTGTGGAAAATGGAATCAAAAGATAAGTTTATTTTGGTGCCAAAAATGCTGAAACCTGGGCCTGGTGTCGTGGCGTAGCAGGGAGAGCTGCAGCCTGCGACAACTGCATCCCACATGGGCACTGGTTTGAATCCCGGCTGCTCCACTTCTGCTCCAGCTCCCTGCTCATGGCCTGGAAAAAGAAGCTGAAAGACAGCCCACGTGTCTAAGCCCCTGCCACCCACATGGGGGACTTGGAGAAACCTCCTGGCTCCTGGCTTCAGACCAGCTCCTCCTTGGTCGTTGCAGCCACTTGGGAGTGAACCAGCAGATGGAAGACCCCTCTCTCTAACTCTGATTTCACAATAAATAAGTAAATCTTTTTCTTTTAAAAAAAAATGATGAAGTCCACGTGTACAAGTGGTTTTCAAAAAGTTCAAGGAAGATGTATATTATGAAAAAAACTATTCATGGAATTTCAACATTTTTGCATCAAGATAAGGTGATCTTTTAATTCTGTTTTTTTTTTTCTCACAAACTTTTTAAAGTGCCCATCTATATGTCATGGCATTTAATTCTTACTTTCAGATGAGAAAATTAAGCTCAGAGAAGTTAAGTGACGTGCTCAAAGTCACACAGCGAAAGAGAGAACCAGGCCTTCAGGCCACATAGATCGGACTCATCACCCTTGCTCTTACCACCATTCTGAAGAGACAGAGCATGGATTCTCAGACGCCAAGCAGAAGCGGTTGATAAGCAAACCTGCAACAGAGATAAAGTAGGGATCGCCTCAGCTGGGAGGACCCAGCATGGCCTGGCAAAGCAGAGGGGCACATGGCATCAAATACTGGCGAGAGGCAGGAGAGTCCAAGAAAATTAAAGAGCATCAGAGTTTTAAAAATAATAATCATGATGATAAAGAGAAACAAAGTAGGGAAGGGTGAGGGCATGCTGACCCCTGCTTCAACTTCCCTGGTTCCTTCCCCACAAAATCATTTGGGGAATACAGAGACAGCAGCAGCAGAGCAGGGACACTTAACCAGAGATTTCACAAACCACCAAATCAACAGCGCCGGTGCGGTCCCGCCCGGGGACCCTAATGGGGAGATTAGTGGATTAGTCTACTGTACAGGAATCCGGGGAATGCAGGCAGCATGTGCTTCTGTTGTGGGTCGCTCAGCAGCAACAGCGTGGTTGTATGGCTCGTAGAAACATATGGGCGTGTGCCCTTGGACAAACCAGCCAGAAAGAGCAGCGCGGCGGGCTGGGGCCCCGGGGCCACGCTGGCTCGCTTCTGGAGGTGGCAGGGAGTGACGTTCTAAGGAGAGCTTGCACAGGAAACAGGCTGGAGTCGGAAAGGCAACCTGGTTAATTCCACCCATCGGAGCCCGGTTCAAGATCGCGGGGCAAGGAGAGTATGGGAGCTGCGGTCAGGCGTGGTAAAGAATCCGATAGGAGCCGGTCTTCTCCCAGACCTCAGGGGCGCTCATTGCCCGGGATGGCGGGGGAGAGTTGGGGTTGCGCTCCGATGCCTCGGGTGTTCCCAGCGCATCAGCAGCAGGTGGAATTAAAACACCCACACCGCGGAGATTGCTGGTTTCCAGAAACCCAGCAGATCAATGTGCAAACTACGACCTGCCAGAGTTAACAGTTTACATTGCTGGTCTCTAATAAATAATTAATATAGCCCTAGGAGATAGGCAGCCAGTGGCATGCTCTCTCCCCCTTGGCTCTAAATGGGATGCCGGATAACCCACTTTGAACGGTAATGTGTTCACAGTATGTGGGAATTAACTGCTCAATATAATAAGTACTATTGAATTTCTCATCTCCACACAGAGGAAGGGCAACTCCACCAAAAAACGCAGTAATAACAGTTACTGAGTGATGAAGAGGAACAACAACAACAAAAAAAACCACCGCCCCATTTTTTATTGCAACCTTAAAATGCGATAGGTTAAAGTAATCTTAAAGAGCTTGAAAAACAGCAATTAAATCTTTCCATTTGTGTTTTCCAAGACTGCAGCTGAGAAAACGCGGGCCTAAAAGCCATACGGCGCTAGCCTTGCTAATAACGCTCTGTGAAAAATCTCATTAATTCAGTCTGGCTCTTCAGATCAGCCGCTAAATCCTTGTATTGTCACTCATCCTCTGGCCTTTCCAGGATTTCCATAGCCTAACTAGCAGCATCTCCATGGAAACCAAGCAGTCCTGCTTTGCACATCCCGGAACTTTTTGTTCCTGACAAAGCTCGACAAATCACATGCAGCATTGGAGGGTTTAACACAACGCACTAAATCCTGACCCACACTTAGAAATGATAAACCCAAGCACACCAGCTTTATTATAAATGATTTCCTTACAAGATACTTAAGCAAGCCGGCGAAATGCTGAACCATACAAGTTTTCAGAATGAAGGCCCCGGAGGGAGAAACAGAGGAGGAGAATAAATAAATAAACAAACAAACAGATAGATACATAAATAAACAGACGAAGAGGAACCCCGGGCATGGCCAGCAGCAGCGTGGTCTAATTGTCTTAAATTCTGAGCAACCAGTGGTCAAAAAGAGCAAGAGGGCTGTTCTTTCTAAACACGTCTGCAAGTCAGAGTGAAATCCTCAATCCAGCCCCTGGCTTCCCCGCCACCTGCAGAGCGTGGGAAGCCACAGGTCTCCCTCCCTGCATCGTGAGCCCTGTCTGACCGCAGCTGTGGAGGCACCGCTGGCTCTGGCACGTAGGCAGAGGCTCAATTTCGTCCCAAGGCCAGTGGGAGGTCCCCTCCTCCCTCCTCACCTCCCTCCCAAGAGGACATGGTGCCAGGTGGCAACCCCTCTGCAGGAGGAGGTCGGGGCTAAAGCAGACGAGGAGTTCACAGGTGCAGAGGCTCCTGCCGTTAGGCTTCACCTCTTCAAGAGCTGGAGATAAACCTACCCCGCAGCTGGAGCCAGGCCCCTGAAGCAGCTCTGTGCCGGGAAAGACCAGGGCCCTTCCTGGCCTCCTCTGTCCTAAGGGCCGCTGCACCTGCTTCTGGTTAGGCTTCCTGGTGATAGATGGAAGCCAGGGTACCGAGCCGCTCTGAGTGAGGGGGACGCAGGGGGTCGAGGGCACCACCACCGGGAGCCCCCCCGCCTCCTGTCTCCCCTCGCCATGTCTGCCTGTCCAGTGATGGTGAGATGCTGTATGATTAATTTTTCCTACTCTGTATCTTCCCGATCCAGCACCCCCACAAAGAGGCTGCCGGCTGTCCAGGAATCAGGTGTACCAGGGAGATGAGGCTGGGCCCTTCCACAAGTTACCCTTCTCACCCCCCCCCCCCCCCGATGGGGACCTAGTGACATTTGCTTGTATGTTCCCCCTGGCCCCTTGCTCATGGTCCAGGCATGTGCACACTCTCTCAGCTCCCTACCTACTTGGATTCCCCCCCACCATGTGTCCCCCAGGATGTGGGGTGCGAGTACAGCAACGCTTTAATTTCATCTGCCTCTTCTGGGGCATGTAGCTGTTGACTTTGAGTTCCCACAAGGGGGCCTTGCTCCCCTGTTTACATCAGGGTGTGGGGGGGCCTGAGCAACACCTCAATCTTTACTTGATTCTGTCCCCTTGGCCTGGGCCTTGGCTCCACTTGCAATGACACTGGGAACTTTTTTTTTTTTTTAAGATGTACTTTATTTGAAAAGGAGAGAGAGGGAGAGAGAGGGAGGAAGAGGGAGAGAGAGGGAGAGAGAGGAGAAAGAGACCCACCAAATGGCCACTACAGCCAGAAGTGGGCTAGGCCAGGTCTCCCGCATGCATGAAAGGGGCCCAGGTATATGGACCATCCTCCACTGCTTTCCCAGGCTCATTGGCAGGGAGCTGGATTGGAAGTGGAGCAGCCAGAACAACCAGGACCACAACCAAGATCTCAACTTGTGCTCCGATAAGGGTGCCAACCTCACAAGTGGTCGCTTACCCCACTGTGCCACAATGCCAACGCCAGACTCCAGGGATGATTTTATTTTATTTTTATTTATTTATTTTTTTGACAGGCAGAGTTAGGCAGTGAGAGACAGAGAGAAAGGTCTTCCTTCCGTTGGTTCACTCCCCAAAAGGCCGCCACGGCTGCCGCTGCACTGATCCGAAGCCAGGAGCCAGGTGCTTCCTCCTGGTCTCCCATGGGGTGCAGGACCCAAGCACTTGGGCCATCCTCCACTGCCCTCCCGGGTCACAGCAGACAGCTGGACTGGAAGAGGAGCAACCAGGACAGAATCTGGCGCCCCAACAGGGACTAGAACCCGGTGTGCCGGCACCACAGGTGGAGGATTAGCCTAGTGAGCTGTGGCGCCGGCCAGTCAAGTTCTTGAGCCAGGTTTTACAGCAAGGCCAACTGTGGAGCTTTCACAGGCACCCACCCGTTGCTGTCTCTGGTTATGCGGGTGCCTCCAACCAGAAGAGCCAGCTGACTGTACGCATTGGCAATGCCTCAGTGTTTGCTCTCTGCCAGGCACTGTTCTCGCTTTACACAGCTCACCTTATTCAGCCCTTGCTGAGGTATCACTAGGATTATCTTAACATGTACAGAGAGGACAGCTCACCCAGAATCACGTAACTAGTAAATGACCAAACCAGATTCAGACCTCAGCAACTTGGTTCTAGAAGCTTCTATCGATCAGCGCCCGGCTTTTCCGATCACTCCAAGCAAGATGGAGACTAGCAGTCCGCAGCACCGTGATTGCAGGCAGACATTTTCCCTTGACTACCCCCGCACAATGCACATGACCAGCCTCCTGGTATCTTTTGCCTTACACAATTCCTTTTTAAACTTCTTTTCGGGGTGCCCCAAGTAGTTGAGGTTCAGAACGAGCTTGTCCCCTGGTCCTGGGAGGTTACACCCGTGCAGGGCACAGCCTCCTGTCCCCTCCTGGGGGACCCAGCCTCAAAATGGTGCCTCCTGCTGCTCACACCCAGAGCTGTCAGTGGGTTCAGCTGAGTCCCGCTCTGGGCACAGACTCCAGAGAATCAGACAGAGCTTATTGTATACAGGGGCAGTGCCAAAGCTTGGGGACCTAAAATTAGACCTGCCAGCTGTGTTTTGGTTTTGCAAACACGTGCATGTCTGCTCCATTCTTGAGCGAGCACACTGGGTATTGAAATATACATGAAACCTGCTCTGTGAAGTACAAGGAAACTATGGAAGTCTTGCACCTTTCTGCCATTCCTTGCTTCTTTTCCAAGGCCCTGTCTTCCACACTCATCCTTAAGAAACCCAGGCAAGGTCCTTGGAGACTGAGCACTGAACACGTGATTCTTCCCCCTCTGTCTGGGTGCTCTGCTTCCTGGGTTGCAGATTCTTCTAGAATATTTAGCTTGCTAGACTTAGCAAATGGGGTTCAAGGCTGAGTTCAAAGTGGCCCAAGAACTGGCTCTTGGCCCGAGTCTCAAAATGTGCCTTGTAGCCCTTTCTCGGCCAAAGCTATACATGAGCATAAACCAATGAGTTGGGACTGGCATTGTGGCATAGTAGGTAAAGCCAGTGCCTGCAACACCAGCATCCATATGGGCACCAATTTATGTCCCAGCTGCTCCGTTTCCATCCAGCTCCCTGGGAAAGCAGTGGAAGATGGCCTAAGTGCTTAGTTCCCTGCATTCATGTGGGAGACTTAGAAGTTCCTGGTTGGGCCCAACACAGACTGTTGTGGCCATCTGGGAAGTGAACCAGTGGACAGAAGCCCTCTCCCTCTCTGTCTCTCCCTCTCTCTCTCTGTAACTCTGTCAAGTAAATAAATGTATTTTTAAAAAATCTACAACTTTTCCCTTAAACAATCTTTTTAACTAAAATGATCAATAATAAGAGTACAATAAATCAGTGAGCTATTGTTGGCATATATAAGTCCCTAAAAGAGATTCTGGCTCAGGAACAATTTTCATTTGTCATTCCTCACTCCCTCCAACCCTTCAGGATTTTTGTGTTCCATGATTTCAGTGATACTAAGACCATGAAGAGATTGGCTTGTTCTGTGTCTGTCGTTGTATCTTGAGGCTGTGAAAGTGTGCCAGCTGGTTCCTGCCCTGGGGAGCTCACCCTCGCCACAAAGATGAAATCACCTTTCTGATCAATGCCGAAAACTCTTTGGGAAGACTGTAATTAAGAAAAATGCATGATGCTACAGGGGTTTTCCAAATCCTTCCTTGGGACTTAGAGCTATGCGACTTTAATTCTGCCCGTGATAACCCAAGCACTTGGTCACAGTGGATGATGGCAGAAACCTCCAGCGATCTCTGCCAGCCATTCGACCCACGGGGGAGTCCGGCAGTCCAGTAGACCTCAGCATCTCACAGTGGCCCCACATCACGGCCCTCACCTTCCTCTGATTCTGCCAAGGTCAATGCTGTGATACATTGACGTCCCAGCTCCAGTATCTCAGAATGAGACTATTTGGAGACAAGATCTTTAAAGAGGGAATGAAGGTAAAATAAGGTCATTACAGGTGGGTCCTAGTCCAATGTGTGTGGTGTCCCAATAAGAAGGGAGAGCTTAGGACACAAACAGGAAAAGAGGGAAGACCAAGTGGAGACACGGGGAGGAGAAGCAGCTCTCGTGACGCCTTGACCAGTCTTGCACTGTCCAGCCTGCAGCATGGGAGAAAACACCTACGTCATCTAGGCCCAGTCTGTAGTCCTTTCCTGTGGCAGCTGGAGCACTGGTGACAACCAGGAGCTTCAGCCTGGCCCAGCCCTGGCTATTGCAGCCATTTGGGAAGTGAATTAGCAGACGGGAGATCTCTCTCTCTCTCTCTCTCTCTCTCTCTCTCTCTCTGTCACTCTGGCTTTCAAATAGATACTTTTTTTTAAATGAAAGAGACATTCTATTATCTTTTCAAGAAATATCAGACTCTGCTGAGTACCATACACACACACAAAATTCTCCATTTCTTTACACTCTTTTTAAAGACTGCACTTCTGGGATCTCTCCACGCGAGCCTCATCTCTCCATGAATTCTTTCAGGGTCCTCTCGAGTGTAAGTGTCCACCCACTCCCCCTGCACGGACTTTTCTCTAGTCCTCATCCCGCGTGGTGGGCTGAGTTCAGCAGCCTGTCCGGGGAAACCCCTGGAGCGTGCTGGTGCTGTGTGAATGTGCTCAAACACACAGAAGTCAAAAGGCTCATGCCCAGGTGAAACAAAACAAAATACATCTCGGGGCTGGTTTCCTCCTAGAGGTAGGGATTTGCAGCCCTGGTCTGGAAGGACATGGGAGCAAGTTTGGAGAAACCTCGGCATGATTGAAAAGTGGACACTAAAAATTCAGAAAGATACTTCCAAACTGCTGGCTTTTTTTTTTTCCCCTGTGATGCTAGGTTAGTGATTCCCAAAGTATGCCAAGAAAAAACAGAACACCAGAAATATGCACTTGTATCACTTTTTTTTTTTAAACAGAAAGAAACAGCACTGGTGTTGTGGTGTAGCCCATTAAGCTGCCACCTGCGACACAGGCATCCCATCTGAGTGCTGGCTTGAGTCCCAGCTGCTCTGTTTCCTCCCCAGCTCCCCATTAATATGCCCGGGAAAGCAGCAGAAGATGGCCCAAGTGTTTGAGCCCCTGCCATCCATGTGAGAGACCAGATGACGTTCCTGGGCCCTGGTCCAGGCCTAGAGGTGGTGGCCATTTGGGGAGTGAACTAGTGAATGGAAGCTCTTTCTCTCTCATTCTCTCTCTCTTGTACCTTTCAAGCAAATAAATGATTTTTTTAAGGGCATGAGTGGTCAAATATCTTGGAACACACTAGGCAAAGCAAACCAGAGCAGCCTTCCTGAAGGTGGCCCCTTGCAGGTAGCTGCCAGATTGCACAGGTTGTCAGAACGCTCCACCCATCCCCCATACCAGTCTGACTCTGAGTCCAAGGTTCAGACCTGAACGAGACAGGAAAGCCCTGGCATACTTTAGGTGATCTTGCAGTTCTGGATTTAGTTATTTTGTAAAATTTATTAAAGAAAATATCTCCATATAATTTCAGTTTGGAGTCACTGCCCTAGCTGCCTATGTGTGTGTGTGTGTGTGTTGTGTGTTGTGTGGGTTGTTATTAAGCCAGGGCATGGCTTTCACCTTGCAGTTCAATCAAAATTAATGGATAACGAGGGTCCTAATTTGAACATATTAAACCCATATATTTTCATCTGCAACAGCCTGGTTCCTCACCTCATTGCCATTCCCATATCAGGAGCACAGTGTGGCATCCTGACACGGGGTTCCCGCTGCCTGTGTTGGCCAGGTCAGGAGCAGGGTGGATGTGGTAGAAAAGGAATTCCAGAGAGGAGAAAGGGGACTGCGGATGGATCCTCCTTTGTTGAATGTAGGAAGAAGAGAGGCAAGAGGGACGGGGGCCCAGGCTCTGGGCTGTGTGCCCAGAACTCCAGGAACCCAGAAATGGTGGGGAAGACCAAAGCGGAGGACACACGTTCCCCCTCACTCTGGCTCTCTGGAAGGTCGCAGTCCCATGGGATGAGTCTGTGGCCTGTGGGTCAATGGAACAGAGTTACAAGTGACGATGTGGTATTGTGAAGTTTGAGATGGAAAGTCTGAATTGCCTTGGCATTCATGCATCATTGAAGGTTCCAGAGGTTTCTTCCACCTGGCAGAGGGAACGAGAAATGTAGGAGACTGACACAGTGCTAGTACGGTTACGGCAGCCCTGGCAAAGCGACCGCATGTCTTAAATGTTTCAAGGCAGAACTGCCAGGCCAGAGATGGGCCAGGAGCTACTGACCTTGCCCATGCCAAGAAAATAGGCCACAAAAATCACTTTCCAGGGCCTTATCAGCAGAGACGGATCCAACGAGGATCCACCCCTACCTGGACAACCAAAGAGACGGGAGAGCACAGAGACACAGGACCCCACTACCTCATCACTGACGTCACAGCAGCTTCCAGCCTTGACCCGTCATGGGAGGGAGAGGGGTGAGACAGAGACCCCCAGAAGATGTGACAGCTGCCGACTGCTGTGTAGGTAGAGAGTACCCAAAACCGAGTGGCTTGATCCGAGTCTAGGTACTAATGACTTCACAGGGTCTCTGCCAGTCAGGAACTCAGAGAGGCGTAAGCTGGTGGTGCGAGCCTGGCGTCTGTCATGTGGCTGCAGCCAGATGTTGGCTGAGGCAGCAGCTATATGGGGGCACGGCTGCCCTTGGAGCGTCCACCTTGACTTGCTTTCCAGGCAGTGCTGGTGGTTGACAGGGGGTCCTGATTCCTTCGTGACATGGCAGCTGGCTTCCCCCCAGAGAACAAGGCAGAGTGCCATGGTTTAAGTGGCTTTGTCCCAGAAGGCCCATACCATGACACCTACCACACAGAGAAAACTCTGCTGTGGCAGGGGCCGCGTGGGGCGTGAAGACTGGGAGGCAGGAGGCAGAGTCTCTGGGGGCCATGTTAAAGAGAGGACTGTATTTTTGAATTGACTGAGAAATCTCTAGAAAAGTGATTGATTTGATGGAAGAGCCTGGGACAGTGTTGCACAGGTGTGATGCTCATGCCATGAGCCCACTCCACCTGTATCGGGAAAACATTCCATTTTCCTGATCTAGTCTTAATGAGGGAGCTTGAGACGCAAAGTCGATAACAGCTATTTGGGAAAAGAAAAATTTTTAAATTAAAAGCCTGTGTTTCCCGTGTGCTGGGTTATGACTGTTTCAATAACCTATCATAGGCATCTCCCTGGGTTGAATTCCGTAGCTGACCAGTGAGTGTCATTCTTTGTAATGGGTTCCTTCTTCGAGTTCCTATTTTTCAGGCTCCCTTCTTGACTGCTCTTCTTAAGAATGGATAAAGTGCCTCATCTTTCCCTTCTGGAATTTATACTATGGCTTAGAAGAGGGAAAAGGAAAGAGGGACAGCGTGGCTTTGCAAAGATACTTCTTCAGGAGCAACTCACATCTCGGGCAGAGGTGAGGTGCATCCGGTGACAGCCGGATGAAGCTGGCCTGGATGGTCACCACTTCCAGCAACATCACGTTTCTCTTTCTTCCCACTCCCACTGGCGGGGAGCCCCCGTCCCACCAGCATCCCCCTCCTCCCAAGGGAGAGCCAAGGGGGAAGACAGCAAACCGCTACCCGCATAGCATCTTGGACACCAGCCCTGCGCCAGTGGCTTCCAGGAAGTGGGGAAATCAACTCAGGACTTGGGGCTTGGGAATGCGTTTTCCTGAAACAGGACCCCGGTAACACACCAGAGCTCAGGTCTCCAGGGTGACTGGAGGCTTCAGGGCCAACTGGAGAAGGAGATGAGGTGGGCGAGCTGGGGATTGATGCTGAAACTGCCTCCTGCCCCTGCTGGAGAGTTTCTGCTGTGGCTTTGCGGACACAAACACCCTCCAGTGTTTCATTGCTTTGGGTGTGCAGAGGGGAGAGGGCAGGTGGGGGTGTTCTCTACATTTGCCTTTCAGGTTGGCAAGGAACAGATGGCTCAGCTTGGTGCTCTGGGACAGGAATTCCTAAATACTGATTATTTCAAAACTTGCAGCTTTGAGCCCAGGCGCCCAGGGGCCCCAGCCGCAGGCATATGCTATGAATTCGTCAGTCAGCAGACATCATGATTTTCCAAGGCAACTGGCACATCCACGCAGACACTCAATAAATAGTGTTCAGCCACGATGAAAGATAATTATGCAGCTTTTAAAAAAAATAGCATTATCATTGTTACACCATAGGGAGAAGTCTGGGAGGCAGAAGTAAGAACTAAAAATAAAAATTTTTATTTAGTATTCATTTGCCTTGTACTTGTATCTGTTTAAAAGCATGGTGTCTCCGGGCTTTGGTGAAGTTAATCCTCTCTCCCTTCTTACTCTCCTAACTTACTTCCCCATAACCCCCACCACGGCCCTGTGGCTTCACCTGGGAGACACCAGGATTGCTAATTCAGAGAAGCTTCCAGAAAAACACCCAGGGGGAGTGTACAGGCTCCAGGGTGCCTTAGCATAAAGCTGACTCCCCAGAGGGACCATGGTATGACCTTGGCCTTTGAACCTGGAATTCAGGTGCCCTTCATCACAAGGCATTCACCAAGCTGATCAAGCTTGTCGCTCGCCTCCCAAACAGCACAGCCACCTCAGCTTCCTTTGAAGTGAATACAATCTGACACATCCCGTAGAACTGCAACAATCTAATGAAAAGGCATCTAAAGGGACCAACACGGTGCAGTTTATAAAAATCGTTAACTCCTCCCCCCACTTTAATCTGTAATGTGAAGAAACTGTTACCTGCCTGAAGAGTTATGAGGATTCGAGGAAGACATATAAAAGCACCAAGTATCTCACCAGGTATGTAGGGTGCATTTGATACACACACTAGGATGAGCTTGGGAAGTCATGAGTCTCTCCCTCCAACATTCCAGAAAGCAGTATACATTTTCCCACTCTTATCTCTGCACTTGCCCCTCCCGCACCCCTGCCTTCACTCACACACCTTTGTGAATCTGGGATCTTGACATCTGCACCTGCTAGCGTCCACAGGAATGTCTGCAGTGTTCATGTCATGGGTTCCGGCGGCTGCCTCTGGCCAACTGATCCCCACACTTTCGCTTGCCACGTCAGGGCTCTGCTAGGAGGGCTCATCTCTGCGGTGAATGGGCAGTGCGGACTGACCCTGACGAGGAGAGAGAAGCAGAAGGGAAGGGACAGAGCCACGCCCAGGGTGGCAGAGACTGGCGCCAGGTTCCAAGGCAACACCTGGGAGGTGGCAAGACTCTGCACAGCTCCATCTGGGGGCTCACCCAGGACAGTAAGCCTTTATGCTGCACGGCCCAGGGTGCTCCCTGGAAGTCTCTGTGACCTGCTGACATTGCCCATGATGGGAGACACGACAGCACGCAACAGACACAGTGATCCCTGTAGACAGAGAACCAAACCCGTCTGTTCCTTGCCTTCCCTTCTAGCTGCTTATCTGAAACCTTAAGACTATAAGAACAAATCACCTAGCAGTCTAAAAGCTCCCATAGTCAAGTAGGCCTACAATAGTAACAGAGCTTTGATATTTGCAGTGGGTGAAGGGTGCAGGGGTGGGTGCCATGATCTTTTACACTGCTGAGATCTCATCAGAGACACATCCAGCTCCCCAGTGGTTCCTACTGCTGGTTCTGGACCCTGGGTATCTCAGGTAGATGAGAGAAACAGCATGGTTCCTAGGGTCTAACTTCACACTTTCCTCCCCAGTTCTCAAAAGCCTTTGCTATGAAACCTTTTGTTCCCATGGGCATCATGCACTTTTTTTTTAAAAAAGATGTATTTATTTTTTTGAAAGTCAAAGTTACACAGAGAGAGAAAGAGAGGCAGAGAGAGAGAGAGAGAGAGAGAGAAAGAGAGAGAGAGAGAGGTCTTCCATTCGCTGGTTTACTCCCCATATGATCGCAACGGTCAGAGCTGTGTGGATGCAAAGCAAGGAGCCAGGAGCTTCCTCTGGGTCTTCCCATGTGGGTGCAGGGGCCCAAGGACTTGGGCCATCTTCTACTTTCCCAGGCCACAGCAGAGAGCCGGATTGGAAGTACAGCAGCGGGACTCAAACTGGTTCCCATACGGGATGCTGGTACTGTAAGCAGGGGCTTTACCCACTATGCCACAGCACCGGCCCTGGGCACCACGCATTTTTGGTGATGCTGGGAAGCCCTTCAGCATGTGGCCTCAACTGTAGATCAACCGCTGGACACTACCGCTCCAGTTCAGAATCCACAGGTCTGTGGGTTTTGGGTGCCAAGTGCTAAGCAAGAGCTAAACGAGAGCAAGAGGGGGAAGAAACAGGTTCGTGAGGCCTTGAGCAATGCTGAACAGCGGATGAAGCGCCCGTGTGGGTCACGCTTTGTCCAGAATGCTTGCGGTCCTGGTTTGTTTTGGGCCTTGCAGAATGTTTCTCGTTCTATCTGTTATGTTCTCAGCAAAATCAAAGGGGAGATCCATTGTCAAGAATACAAAGAGGGCCACAGAGCCGGGCAGTCCCTAAGTGAGCAAAATGAAGCTCCATCGGGACACACCAAACAAACACTTGGAGCAGATAGAGGCGCTGGCTTCCACGGGAAGGTGCACCTGCCTTTGAGCTCTCGGGGCCGGGCAGTGCTCACAGCCTCCTGTGAAGCCTCTGTGGCTGTGTTATTAGGTCTGTCTGGAGCTTGTTGAAAAGTATTCATTAGAGGCCTTCTTGATCCTTCTTCTGTCTGCTGTGTCGTAACTTTTATGACACAGAAATAACCAAAACGAAGAAGCAGAGTCAACTCCGAGATTATTTGCTGGTTCGCCAAAGACTGCTGGCCATTTACACGGGAAGCGGGCTGGATAATTTATGAAAACAGAAATAGTCTCTGGGAGTGAAATAAAGCCCTGTGCAGTGTGGCAGTCATAATGAACAAAATAAATTCCATCGTTATGCAGATGTTCCACGAGAGCTGTCAGCGTGTCGAGGAAAATTTACTCCCTGTCTCTGATGCTGGAGACAAACAATTGCATGAGACAAAAAAAAAAAAAAAAAAAAAAAAACCACGCGGGGAGATTGGGAGAACCTGGCTTTCTGTCTCCTGCACGAAGTTTTACTTTTTAACAACCAGAGTGGCCAGTGGGCCACTGCTTTCCTGCGACAACAGACAGGGAAATGCACCCTGGAGACGCGGACTGAACTCTGGCAAACAGGGAAGATATACATTTAGGTCATTTCGAGTGGTAGAGTCCATGCAGCTCACAAGAGACATTACAATGAAATGTTGGATGTTTTGTAGAACCCGGATTACTCCATTCTTCCAGCCTATGTGACTTAAAAGAAATCCAGCGATGATTCTCTGCAGTGTGTACAGCCAAACAGGGCCGTCAGCCCCCTTGCCAGCTCCCCACATGTTGCCAAGGCTCGGATTCCTGACATTCCCCCCAGGAGCAATCTCCCCTCACCTCTGTGTCTGGCTTTGCTAACATTTAAAAACTGTTGCGGTTCCTCAGATGGTGCCAAGGAGTTCCATGTTCAGGTCCCCAAGCTACCTACAATTATTTGTCTTGGCTACGATCTGTACTGTGCTCAATCCCAGTGGTGACTTTGCCATAAATCATCTCTCTCTCATTTTATTTTTTACTTTGTTTTGTGTTACTTTACTGGAGCGAGGGAGGTGTGATTTCCTCACCAGGAATTACTTTCCCATTACAGGGCTTCGAACGACTGCCAAGTTGCTTTGCCATAGGAACCTTTTACAGCTCTGACGTGGTTGAACTACGGCCATTCAGCCCTGCCGATTCCCCCTTGCAAATCCATTAGCCAGGTCCTCCCAGTGTCTGAATGCACCTGATTCGTCCCCAAAGTAGTGTGTGTTGGCACTTTTCCTGGCCTTTTTTTTTTTTTAAATAAATAATCTCCATTGAAAAAGCAGAAGTGCATTTTTGTCTCATTACGGAACATTCTGGAAGACCTGAAGGAGAGGGTAGCTTGCTTTTCCAATTCTGAATTTTCAGGAACTCATACCAAGAGGTAAGTAGATAGAGCTATTAGCAGTGCCCAGAAGTATGTAATTTCTATTGCAACTGGCACTAACAAACCACCCAGCTCAGAGTGGTAAGAGGGTAAGTAGAATATCTCCCTTCATCTCCCCAGCCACACTAAGTAATGAGTATGCAGTGGGCCTGGACTGCTGGACTGGTTACTTTTTTTTTTTTTTTTTCCTTAGGAAGCCAAGAAACTCCAACCCCGCAGCTTCATTTAGGCAGTGAAGGCATAAATTTACCATAAAATCATTCAGCAAAACACAAAAGGAGAATGGCAACAGTAGAGTAGCTATGCCAAAACTCAACGATTCTCCATTCCGTCTAGGGCGCACTTCACTCTCTAACTGCTAATTGTAATTGAAATGAAAACATGTGTTTCTCGTTACATCCATCAACTCTGTTTCTAAGAGCTACGGAGGAGAACCGTGATGAGGCTGAATGCTCACCTCAGGGTTTTGACATCCACGGGGCTCGGGCAGCTGCGGGGACACCCGCATAAAAGGTCTCCTCTCTGGTGTATGGCTCTGACCCCACCGCTGGGCAGGAGCCAGAGGAGGCTGGGTCTCCAACCAGAGGCACTGTGGGCGTCTGAGGAGTGAAGCAACAGGTAGGGTCTCTCTCCTCTCTCTCTCTCTCTCTCTCTCTGTCTGCCTCTTCATTAATTAAAAGAAAAGAAATTGAAAGAGTATACAGTTTTATTTCATCTATTTATTTCATCTATCATATAGTTTTATTTTATCTATTTGTATTCCTATGAAGTATATTGTTTAGACCAGTTAGTCTACCTTTTGAGTTAGTTAACATAAACCCATTGGTAGGATATGAACATGATTCTCTTTTAATGTTAAAGGATATTAAATGTCAACAGATACAACATATTCCATGAAAGATCTTTGGAATTCTCAACAATTTTTTTTTAAAAAGATGTTATTTATTTGAGAGGCAGAGTCACAGAGAGAGGCAGAGACAGAGAGTAGTTTTCTATCCACTGGTTCACTCCCCAAATGGCCGCAACAGCCGGAGTTGTGCCAATGCTAAGCCAGAGACCAGGAGCATCTTCCAGGTCTCCCACACTGGCGCAGAGGCCCAAGCACTTGAGCCAGCTTCCCCTGCTTTCCCAGGCCATCAGTAGAGGGCTGGATGGGAAGAGGAGCAGCCGGGACTAGAACCAGTGCCCATATGGGATGCCGCCGCAGGCAGAGGCTTAGCCAACTACGCCACAGTGCCGGACCCCTTGATTTTTAGCAGTGTTAGGTAAAGGGTTCTGAGATCAGAATGGTGGGCAGCTGCTCCAGAACGGAATCAAGTTCAAACTTCTCAGCTCTGCATAAAAGGCCCCTCAGCACTAGGAACAAGGGAGTTTCCAGATGCCGCTTCTGTTATTCTTCCTCTTTTATTACAAAATGTTTGGGAGGCAGAGAGAAAGAGAAGAGGGAGAACGCTCATCTGTTGGTTCACTCCCCAGTGCCTGCAAAAGCGAGGGCTGTGGCTGAAGCCAGGAACTGGGAAGTCAGTCCAGGTCTCCCATATGAGTGGCAGAGAGAGGAGAGAGAGAGGGAAATCGATCTTCTGTTTGTTGGTTCACTCCCCAGATGACCACAACGCTAGAGTTGGGTCACGCTGAAGACAGGAGCCAGGAGCTTCTTCCAGGTCTCCCACATGAGTGGCAGAGGCTCAAACACTTGGGCCATCTTCTGCTGCTTTTCCCAGGCAATTAGCAGGGTGTTAGATGGGAAGTGGAGCAGCTGGGGCCCGAACTGGCGCCCATATGGGATGTGGCGTCAAAGGCAGTGCTTTACCTGATATGCCACACTGCGGACCACCTCAGTGTAGAGAGATAGCCACTGAGTTGGCAATGATAAATGTAGGAATGCGTAAATAATGGAAAGAAGCTTGCTGAAAAACAGATCCAATCCACAGCCTCTCCCAAATGTCAATGAGGAGGTTTAGGGAAGACAACGCTGCTGGAAGGTGAAAAGCAAAACACTGCCTTCGGAAGAGAAGAGGGAAACCCACCCCTTAACCCACCCAGTGTAAGCATGGCTGCTGGCAAACTGGTTTTTGGCAGCAGGTGGAAAGTAAAACGAACACAAAGAACTCCAACTGCATTAACTCAAGTCAATGGTGAATTTTTTTTTCAAAAACAGCATTGGGCCAACCTGACTATGAACACAGCTCTGTTTCTTCCCGAGCAGGTGGAATTTCAGAGGGCGTGTTAGTTTCCAAGCGACGCTGTCATCAGATTACCACAAACTGGGTGGCGTAACAGAAATGTATTGTCTCACAGTTTGGGAGGCTGCAAGTCCAAAATCAAGGAGTGGGCAGGGCTGCTTCCTGCCGAGGGCTCTGGAGGAGGACCTGCTCCAGGACCCCCTCCTTGGTGTGCAGATGGCTAGCTCCTCCCCGTGTTAATTCACACCATCTTCCCTCTTTGAGTTTTGCCACGTCTCTGGCCAACTGTTCCCTTTTTACAATAACTCTAGTCACATCAGATTAGAACCTTCCCCACTGACCTCAGTTTTAGTTGATTACCTCTGTAAAGACAGTCTCTGGGGGCCGGGGTTGGGGTGCAGCATTAAGGGTTAAGCACCATGTGTGATGCCATCATCCCATATGGGAGCTCTGGTTCAAGTCCCTGCTGCTCCACTTTCAATCCAGCTCTCTGCTAATATGCCTGGGAAAACAGCAGATGATGGACCAAGTGCCTGGGAGATGAGAATGGAGTTCAAGGCTCCTGAATTCAGCCTGGACCAGCCTTGGCCATAGCAGCCATTGGGAGAGTGAACCAGAATATGGGGAATCTCTCTTTCCTGATCTCTCCCTCTCTCTATGTCACTCTGCCTTTCAAATAAAATAAGTCTTTTTTTTAAAAAAAGATTATTTATGAACAAGGCCATATTCTGAGGTACTGGGGGTAATGATTCTAATACATCTTTTTCATGGGATGCAATTCAAGACCAGAGGAATAATTCTACACACATACATTTGAGAATTTGTATGAAATGGACCGCTTCCTCAAAAAATACAAATGACCACAATTCATCCAATGTGAAATACAGGAATAGTCCTAAATCCATTAGGGCAATAGTTTGTGATTTTAAAAAAATCTCCCCAAAATAAGTCACATTAGCATGAAGCTGGAATCGGGTCCAGATCCAGGACATGTAAATGGCATCTCGATTACTGTGCCAAACACCCACCCTAATCACCTAACCCTTTTAATCTATTCTACCCCTGGCATCTTTGCTGCCTGTTTAGAAACTGAAGTTTACTCTCTTTCCTCACTGGTGATGTTCAGAATATTTAACAGCTTGCACTTGATGGGTGTTGAATCAGAATGGACAGGGTGATGATGGGGAGCATTGTGGAGGTTGCCTGTAGGGCAAAGCATCCACACTTCAGTTACTGATCACTGAAATTTCAGTGAGATCTGAAGATTTGGGGAGGAGCCAGGGACACAGGTAAGGGATGGGGGGCTCTCAGGAGACTTGAGGTTCTTAAGAAGGAAGTATTAAGAAGGAAGTAGTTCAACAATTTATCAACCAGTGTGACCACATTGTTCAGACCAACATAAACTGAATCGATGCCATTTTCCTGTAGGTCTATGATCTCTCTTCCTGTTTGTATTAGAAATTTCTTGAGGTCTAAGATTGCATCTGAAGCTTCTTACTGTCCAGCAGGACCCAGCCCAGGGCATCCTCAGAATGAGCGTTGTGCCCTGTGCTGTGTGCATCAGGAGGCGTGAGGTTGGGAACTTGGTGCTCAGAGACAGACAGGACCCGGCCTTACAAACAGAACCACAAGTTATCCTTTCAACCCTGGTAACAATCGCTTATTGCTCCCGGTGGGATCTGAGTGCTTGTGGGACCAGCTACCTGACTGGTTCCTCATTTCAGAATACCTGGAGTATGGCATACTTGGGCGGGATGATTTTTTAATGCAGATCAGCGCTGGTGGGAAACTTTGTTCCTTTTGTTTCAGAATCAGGTGGAGAGGTCAATGACTTATGCCTAGAAGTAACTACCGAATTCTATTCTCTCTCCCTAGCTTTGGGGAATACAGGCGTGCAGGGAAGGGTAAAAGTAAAGATGCCCGTTTGCTTAGTACTTGACTGTTCTGCATTGTTTGAGATGTTTGTAAGGGGCTTATGAAAACTTACAATCCTAAAAGGAACTTTCCAGAAGAAAAGTAACTGAGACTGTTAAATCCTACCAAGCTTATAAAGGTCACACCCACTCCCTTTATTTAATGAAACCAACGCCCCAACCCGGATCAAAAACATCAGTGCCCGATTTCTCCTCCTAGATTTTTTCCATTTACCTCATTCCCTTTAAACTTTTAAGAATTAGTTGTTTCTTTTAAGTCATTTATCAAGGCTGTTATCTTAATTGTAGTTCTGCATACTCAACAATCACTGTGGCTTATAATGTATTTATCTAATGTATTTTATAGAATAAGCACACCCTATATGTGACAAATTAGGTGTTAGGAAAAAACAGCCTTACATAATTTATTTCTCCAAGCAGAAAAATACTCACATATTTTTAATTGAGGTTTCCCTGTGGCAGATCCAACAATGCATGCATTTTGGTGATTAGTGCCAAGTGCTGGCAGAGAGCAAGAGAGGGAGGGAGGCAGTAAGACAGCAGCAGCGGCATGGGGGGACTCCAGGGACTGAGTTCTGTCCTGCACGCTCCAGGGAGACCCACGCCATTGTCAAACATTACATCCCAGCTAAGGCGAGTGACATGGATCCCCGAGAGGAAAGGGAAATCATTCCTATAAACCCAAGGATGTTTAAGGGCAAACACATAGGATCCTTTCTGAGGATGTAAGAGAAAGGTGGACAAGATTCAATTTCAAGGCTGTGGGACCTATCTTCAGGGCAGGCTTCCAGGTGGAGAAGTTGGAGGCAGACTTTGAAGGAGTGGGACAGCTGAGGCATCTCATGATAGATGCTCTTTGTCTCCACCAAGAATAACAGAGAAACCTCGGGCAGGGTCCCAGATCAAAGTCCTTCTACCTCACCGTCATTTACCTAATGTCATTGATCCCAAGAGCTTTCTGAACTGAGCAGCAACAACGAAACACACAAAACGCAGCACAGCTGACCTACTTTGAGAATATGAAGACTTGTTAAATGATTCTTTTCCTAAGACATTGACCAACAGTTTTTTTTTTTTTCAAGCTAAAATAGATCCTTTTTTTTTCTGCCTTGGGGGAAAAATGACTCAATATTTTAAATGAATGCAATTTCACATAATTACTTAGAATTTGACTAAGTGTCCAATATTTATTTACTACCTTTGATCTATCTCTAAAATAGCACCTCTATTTTCAAATATGAACCAGCTGGAAGAACTCAAACACATGTCAAAGTTTGGGTAGTCCAGAGCCAGTTGTCATTTCTCCTGGGGTTGGTGTTGCTTTCTGCCCTGTATATGGTTTGGTATCAATGCAGCTGAAACGTGACCACGTAAACGTGTATGTTTTTTAGAGTTAGGAACTTGCCAAAGACAGGGCCAGTCCAGTCCACAGTCCTCAGTGTGCAGAAGGGACATATCCTGTGTCTGGAGAGGCTCTCGTTTTCTCCTCTCTCTCTCTTTTTTTTTTTTTTTTCTTACATCGTATGGAAAAGCTATGGAGACCCTTCCTCCAAAGGTGCACGTCCCTGTGTCTTTGCCGGCTGTTTATTTGGAGATACGGAATCTTTGCTAACGGGTGCCCTTTGCCCTGATAAGTGCTCTTTGTAGTCACAGGAGGAGGGACGGCTGGGCTGATGTCACCAGCTCACAGGGCCAGGCAGCAGCCCAACCCTCCTGATCGATGGAGATGCAGACAGCTGCCGGGCAGGCGCCTGGTGGCTGCTCTGTGCTGCCTGCCGGATCACAGCTCATCCCACCGTGGTCATTTGGATCCAAGTGTGGGACACATCTAGGTTTCAGATGCATGGAGCTTTCATCTCGAAGGGGTGACCATGATGTGAGCTTCTCTTTTTTAAGATTTATTATTTATTTGAAAGAGTTACGCAGAGAGAGGGGAGGCAGAGAGAGAGAGAGAGAGAGAGAGAGAGAGAGAGAGAGAGAGGTCTTCCATCCAATGGTTCACTCCCCAGACAGCCACAACAGTCGGAGCTGAGCTGATCTGAAGCCAGGAGCCAGGAACTTCTTCCAGGTCTCCCACGCGGGTGCAGGGGCCCAAGCACTTGGGCCATCTTCTACTGCTTTCTCAGGCCATAGTAGGGAGCTGGATTGGAAATGGAGCAGCTGGGTCTCAAACCGGCGGCCATGAGATGCTGGCGCTTCAGGCCAGGGCGTTAACCTGCTGTGCCACAGTGCTGGCCCCTTATGTGAACGTCTAATGAAGAAACGGAGAAACTGGGCTCCCAGAACCCAGTCCAGGGAGCATTTTCATTGGTCCACGCCCTGCCCAGAGCCCAGCCCAGGGAGCATTTTCATTGGTCCACGCACCCACAGGGTGGCTCTCTCAGTTGCCCTCACTACAGGGCCCTCACTTGGTATCAAGCTGGGCTCCAGCCTTTTTGAAAGCCTCCCTCACTTTTTCATAAGGAATCCTGCGTTACCATCCTCCTGAGAAGTGGATTGGTACATTGTGCAGCCAGTCCCGCCTGCCATCTTGACTTCTTCATCCCGGTGGGGAAGATGTATGTTTGGAGGGTTTTTATGTCCCATCGGAATTTGCCTACAGCACAGAGAAGAAAAAGGTCTGCTTCTCCCAGCAATGACACATCTCTGTGTCAAAAAGCAAAATCTCTACACAATTTCTACTAGTGTAAAGTATTTAACAGGGCCCCAGAGGGCAGATTGCAAGACCCGCAGATACCCTGAGATCAGGGCTTGCGGGGCCCTGGCCTGTGGCCTTCCAGGGCAGGTGTTGTTAAAGCCTGGGATCGAGAACAACCTTCCTCTGGGCTTGAAAGCACATCAACATGTTGAACTTGCTGGACATTTTATTACCAACTCGATGGTCTCTACCAGTCTGGGTGATGGGGACCATCTAATTGGATTTGCTGGAAAAGCTTCCAGGTTTAGAAACCAAGATTAAAAGTAAACAAACCCCAAATATCTCATCTTCTTCTACACAAAAATATCCTTGACTCTGCACAACTCACTCAGACAGATGAGAAACAGGGGGTTGAGAGAACTGTAAATTGTTCTCATTCATTGTTTCGAGGCAGCTCTCTTGGAAGCTTAATTAAAACCCTTTATCCACTTCTTCACAGGTTGAAGAAATGTCAATCCACGTGTCTTTGTAGTTCCCAGCACCTCGGAATACTGGTTAGCAAAGCTGGCTGGAAGGCAGAGCTGAGATGAGAAAAAAAAAGGATACTCAGAACTTATCCAAACAGATTTTATCCTACTTTCAATTTTTATCAAGATATTCTTTGATAGGAGTATAATTTACAATATTAAGTAGTACTAAAAGGCGTATTAAAAACATCCATTTCACCTGCCTGCCATAGCGATGCAGTCCATACTCCCAAGACTACCAATTTTAGTTCTTTTACTGTTATTTCTTGTATTTACCTCTACTTTCCTAAGGAACAAGCTTATTATTAGTTCTTGGTTTTTTCAGCTTAGATGTCATCTATTCACTTCTTGAATAAATGATACATGAGAAATCCTCCATGGAAAACCTGGTACATGCACACCTGTACGTGTTTCCTCCCCTCACCCTCCCAACATGGTTCTGTGCAAATACATGGTTAAATTATGAGATGTTAGCATTATTATAAACACAGACACTTTGTTCACAGTGGAGATACACCACACATTGTGACTGCATTTTCTTTCTTATCCAATTTCTTGTCTTTTTCCTGGAGTTAATAATTATCAGACTTTTATTTTTGCTTCATTTCCTGTGCTCCTGTAACTAATACTTATCTTAGATTTCCCCCAAAAAGAGATCATTTGATTTTCCTGGGGACATCTTCCCTTTATTTCCCCTCCCATTCTCTGGATTCGTTGAACAGCTGTCATCCTGGTCTCATCATCTTTTTTTTTTTTTTTTAGATTTTAGTTGGCTTTATTGAAAGTACCATACTTTCTTCTTCTTATTTTTTAGTTTTATTTATTCTTTGTTTTAAGTTTTTATTTAATGAATGCATTTTTCATAGATACAATTTAGGAATACAGTTGTTCTTTCCCCCATACACCACCCTCCCCCAACTCCCATCCCACCTTCCTCTCCCTCTCCCATCTCCTTCTTCATTATGGTTCATTTTTAGTCTGACTTTATATACAGAGGACCAATTCCATGCTAAACATAGACTTCAACAGTTTGCACCCATGCACACACACAACATATAGAGTACAGTTTGGGAACACAATTTGCAATCGATTCTCTTAGTACAACTTATTAGGGATGGGGAGTAAGTGCACAGTGACTTCTGTTGTTCCTTTAACAATTAACACTCTTATTTATGACATCAGTGATCACCCAAGGCTCTTGCCATGGCCTGCCAAGGCTATGGAAGCCTTCTGTGACCATAGACTCCATCAATATTTGGACACGGCCGTAAGCAAAGTGGAAGTTCTCTCCTCCCTTCAGAGAAGAGCACATCCTTCTAGGGAATCCATTTGTCCTCTTTTCCTTTCTTAGTTCATTCTGTTGTCTTGGTGCTATTCATCAAGGCAATGGGAACAAAGAGAGTTTCAGCCCTTAAATATGTGCAATGTCCTCGTTCAGGTCACAGTGGACTAGTCATTTAGCTGCAACTGTACTTCGAGTTGAAAAGATTTCTCTTAGTTTTTTGCAGGTGTTGCTGCAGTCCTACGGCTTCCAGCGTTGCCACTGAGATGTCCACAGTAGTCTGGATACCTGATCCATCCTTTGCTAGTCCCCAGCTTCTGGATGCTTCTGGGGCTCTGAGGCTCACTCTGCTCATGTGCACCCGGCAGGGGCGGGGATGTGGTTTGAGTTCTTGGCTCCTGGCTTCAGCCTGGCTTAGGCTTGCCTGTTGTGGGCACTTGGGGGAATGACCCAGCAGGTGGGAAACCTTACTTGTCTGTCTCTTTTTCCTTTGCCTTTCAAATAAATAGATAAAACAAATGGATGAACATTTTAAAAAGGGGTTTTGTGTAAGGTGCACCACTATAATCAGGTACTCAGAGAGGTACTTTGAGCCATCTGGAGAGTTGAGTGGGACACAAATAGTGAGGGAAGAACAAGGTCTTTGAAAAGCCAGTTCATGAAACACAGTTAGGGTGGTGTAAGTACCCTAACTATTGAACACTTACAGTACCAAAATAACAGAACTGGGGGTGAGGCTGGGGTCTTTATCACTCCACATCCAAGCCATCTCTAGAAAAGAGGGGACAAAATATTTTTGAAAACAAAGCAAAATGGCCCCAGCGTTTGGCACAGTGGTGAGTCACCACGTGGGATGCCCACATCTCGGAGTGCCAGGTCGGAGTCCTATCTCTTCCACTTCCAATCCAGCTTCCTGCTATTGCACACCCTGTGAGGCAGCAGGTGACGGCGCAAGTACGTGGGTCCCTGCCACCCACATGGGAGACACAGCTTCGGCCTGGTGCAGCTCAGGCTGCTGTGGGCATTCACAGTGTGAACTAATGGATGAAGATGTCTCTCTGCATTCAAACAAAATGAAAATAAATAAATTTTACATGTTTTAATAAAATTAAAATGAGGAAGCATAATGGGGTATAGAGGTAGGAGAAGCAAAATTTATTTCTAGAAAATGACTTTACGAAGACTAGTGAGGCGATGTGCTTCAGAAGAATGAAATGAGCCCCAGATAGAAAACACACACAACTCCAGCAGTCATCAGCTGCCTGCCACCTCTTTACCTCCTGGTTCCCCTGAATTCTCCAGCCCCTCCCCTTCATTGGGCTCCCTCCGGACCTTGGTTGTCAGGGCGAGCTTGGAGGGAGAGGTATCAGAAAGCCAGCGCTTGGTTTGTCTTGTTGTCCTGTTGGCTACAGCAATCCTTTCCTTATGGAGCATTGGCTGTTGGCTCAGAGGGTGAGAAGTTCAGTATCCACCTCCGGAAAACTTGGGCCCAACCAGGAAGAATGCTCCTGGGACAGGCGCTGTGGGGCAGCAGGTTAAGCACCGACATCCCATATCCGAGTCCCTGTGGAGTCCCAGCTACTCCATCCTTCTGACCCAGCTTCCGGCTAATGCACCTGGGGAGCCATGAAAGATGCTCAAGTGCTTGGGTCCCCACGTGGGAGACCCAGGTGGAGGTCCGGTTTCCCAGCCCCAGCTGTTGTGGGCGTTTGAGAAGTGAACATGCAGATGGAAATTTCTCCCTCCCTCTCTCCTCTCTCTTCTTAATTTTTCTCTCTCCCTCTTGCTCTCGCTTTGTCTTTCAAAGAAAAAAAGATTTTAAATAAAAGGAAGAATGCTTTTAAAAGTGAAAGTAAAAAGCAGAAAGTTAGACAAAACAACCAGCCAATGAACAAAACTGGTTGAAGGATAATAGAACAAAGTTCTGAGCTGAAGACGCAACACCAGTGTAAGTGACTCCCCCAAGCCTGCTCAGCTGACATACAGGTGGAACTGAGTCAGTCACATTGTCTCCTGCACTGCAGCTGCCTCTTGGGACAGGTAGAAAGGCAGGGTCATGGCCGACAACCTCTCATTCACTCTCAGATGATCCAGGAACTCCTCCAAACCTCAAAGCACACCTCAGCACAGGTGCCTGGCTTGGCACGCCTGCTAAGAACTCCGGCGGGACCCCACAGACACCATCCCATCCCCTGGCAGCACATGGCAAGTGCCTGGGTATGCAGTGACCAGTGGGAAGGTGAATCATCAAGTATTGGGGTCCCCATTGAACAGACCCATGGTACCCAGCAACCCTCGGAAGCCTCCCTGTCCTCATCATTTTCCTAATCAGAGGAGCCTTTTAAGTGTGTGTTATGGCACCTGCAGGGTTAGGCACTTTACAGCCCTCATTTCAGTGAATTCTCACACAACCCTTGAACAAAGAACATCGGCCTTGTTTTACCCAGGAGAAATGAAGCTTCCCAGAAGGCACTGAGCTGCCGTTCAGAAGCCCAGGGCTGACGCCAGTGACTACCTTTCCCCTGGGCAGCGCTGCCTCAGAGTCTCCTCACCCCCACCAAAAGCTTAAGAGTTCAGACCCCATGAGCACTTTTTTCAGAGTCCGTACTACCCTTGGCTCGCTGCATACCTTGCCTCCTCCACTTGAAAAACACAAGCAAAACCCTTGCAGTGCATGGATTCATTCATAAGGAGTTGCGTGCCTTAGTGAGAGACCCAGTGCAGGTGGGCCAGCCAGCTGGCTGCATGCGGGTATGGGCTGGTACCCACACACTCACACAGTCACAGAGAGGAGAAGGCAGCCAAGTCAACTTGCTTCTCCCATGGAGAACCCGGGGGTCACTGACCAAGGACCATCCAATGCCAGGAGACTAATGGCTGGGGATGAATAAGCTGGCTTGTTTGTCACTGCACACCAACCCCTGTGCCAAGAACTTTCCATGCATGATGGCATAATATTTCTCTTGAAGGAGTTATATTTATTTATTTGGAAAGCAAAGTGTAAGAGAGAGATGCAGAGACGGAGAAAGAGAGGTTGGCTGGTTTACCCCATCAATGGCTGAAAGGGCCATGGCTGATCCAAGCTGCAGCCAGGAGCTTAGAACTCTATCTGGCTCTCCCATGTAGGTGGCAGGGGGTCCAATTACTTGGGCAACCTTCCGCTGCTTTCCCAGGCACACTAGCAGGGATCCTGATTGGAAGTGGAGCAGCTGGGACTCAAACCAGTGCCCCCATGTGGGATGCTGGGATATTTCAAAGCAAGATCTCTCAGTCTTGGCATGATGGGCCATTTGTGCCAGGTCATTCTTTCTTGCTAGGTGCTTTCTCGTGCAATGTAAGATCTCCAGCTTCGATGCACGGGAAGCTAGTAGCATCCTACCCCTTCTCAGGATTATCAGATGCGTCTCCAGACATTGGTAAATGTCTGCTGGGTGACAACACTGCCTCCTTTTGAGGACCGTGGTTTTAGGCTATCAGTAGACAGACGTGTCTCTTATTCGCTGTGTGAGCACCGCCTGCCCCTAGTCCAGGCTGGCACAGCCTCTGAGGTCACCCCCGTCAGTCTGACTCAGTTCACTCCAGATGCTGTTGCACCATCTGCCTGGAGTCTGGGGAAGCAGGGCCATCCCCATAACTCACCCCTCCACACAGCCAACACATAACAATGAATTAATTACCCCGGAGCCCCTGCTCCTGGGGTTTCCTGGGTTGACTTGCTTGGACACAGCTGCTGGTGGACATCAAACCCTAGGAGAATGCTTTCAAGTCCTGCCTGGCCACTAATTGGGTGAGTGAATCTCGCACAGTGACTGGAGCCGTCTAAGGCTCAGCTCTGTTGCCTGCAGAACCAGGGTAACAGCACGTCCATAATACGGGGGCTCGGGAGAATCACACAGGGCGGTGAGTTTGAGGCTGCTCCTCCTCCAGACCCCTAGCAGGCTTCAGAAATCCACAGCGCGATCGGCCTCTCCCTCCCAAAACAAAGACGGGATTTTTTTTTTTTTCTGGAACAAGAGCAGTGAGAGAAGGGCAGTGAAAGCCATCAAACAGAGGCGTGGAATGAATGGGTGGTGTGTTTCCTTCCAAGCGTGAAGTTTCGGCTTGGCGTGATCCGAACCCTTTGTGAGTCTCGGAGGAATCTCGCTGTGACTGTGTAAGCAGAGCTGTCTGTGTGCAGGAGGAAAAGGTGGGGGGGGGGCCCTCTGCAGGTGTCTGCTCCCCGCTGAGCTTGTCAGCAGAGGCCTTCCTGAGTCCCTGCTCATCTGTCAGCTACACAGGTGTGCCCAGGCTCAGCTTACAGCCCTGAGCCAAGGCCAGGGTCGCTAGGTGGGAGGAGTTCTCCCCCAGGGCTGGGAGCTGTTATCAACCTGAATAACAACTTCTACTGCAGCCTGGAGCCCACAGGGGGCAATGAATGGGCTTCTCTTTGTTCTGCACCTGGAACCCCAGAGCCAGAGCTCCTGCAAGCAGGATCTTAGTGCCCCCGCTCCCTGGGGAATCAGATAGGTGACTGGGTGAAAAGAACCAGGGAGGTCGATGGCCAATGCCCAGTATGTCTTGGTGCCCTCGTTCTGTACTTGTATAACTTATCAAGCGGTGTCCCGGTGACTCCAGCACTGGGAAGCCAGTTTTAGGTTGCTTCTGCTCTTCTAGTCCTCCTGTTTTTCTGTTTCTTTCTTTGAGATTTATTAATTTATTTAAAAATCAGTGAGAGAGAGAGAGAGAGAGAGAGAGAGAGAGAGAGAGAGAGAGAGAGAGAGATGGATCTGCCATCTGTTGGTCACTCCCCTCCCTAAGTGGCCAGAATGGCCAGGGCTGAGCCGGGCTGAAGCCAAGAGGCAGGAGCTTCATCACATGGGCGGCAGGGGCACAAGCCCTTGGGACATTTTCCATTGTTTTTTCCAGATGCAGTAGCAGGGAGCTGGATCAGAAGTGGAGCAGCCGGGACATGAACCGGCACCGGTATGGGATGCCTGCCTCGCAGCTGGTAGCTTTACAGGTGCCACAGCACCTGCCCCTTTCTTCCCCCTTTTCAGTCATGCATTTTCCAAGAGAGAGAGAGAGAATGGAATGAATGAAGATGATACTCGAATCTGAAAATCTTTCTAATGGTTGCAATCGGAAAAATCATTTTGATGAAACAGAGAACTTTTGGGCAAAACGGAGTTTGGGAGCAATTCAGATTTCATTTATTTACTTCCTTGTTCTGTCTTCAAGTCAGCAGGGCCCTCCGACAGGAACTGGAAATGTTCTGCATATAGAAGCTTGCTTCTGCCCTGCTTGGGAGGCAAGGCTGGAGAGGGGGCCTCTCCCTGCTGTCTCCTGACTAAGCCATTTGCGCCATCTCCCCAGCGGCCACCGCGGGAGGGCCCCGGCCCCATCCTGCCGTGATGCCGCTGGGCTGGGAGACCTTACTGGGCGATGTTCGTGAAAATTGCATGATTTAGACAGACTGAGCTGGGCTAAGGAGGACAGACCTCGCATAGCTGTGCTCCACAGAATAACGCCTTTGGGGATGGTGGATGGTGCAATACAAATTTCCAATTCAAAAATAAAAACATGTGTGCTCCCCCAGGAAAGGAACCCAACCTCCCAGGCAGGCCTGGTTTTGATCCTAGCAAGCCTAGCGAGCATATGAGAACCAGGGCAGGTTCCCCACCTATACTGTGCCTCAGTCTCCACACCTGTAAAAGAGGCGCCGTGTGTTCATGTCCTAGGGCTGCCAGACCTGTTATTGCAGAACGGGCGGTGGAAACAGGAGACACACAGTCTCACAGTTCGGGAAGCGAGCAGTGCAAAGTCAAGGTGTCGGCTTTCTTCCCCACCTCTTCCTGGCTCCCAGAGGTGGCTGTCAACCCACCAGACTCCCTGGCTTCCAGCTGCATCCATCTGGTCTCTGCCTCCATCATCGCTTGCCTCTCCCTCTGTCTGTGCCATCTTCTCTTAGAAGGAAACCGGTCATATCGGATTTAGGGCCTGCCCTAATCCAGTATGACCTCATCTGAACTGTATCTTTTCTCCAAATAAGATCACCTGGGAGTAGAAGGTCAACATCTTTTTGAGAGATGCAATTCAATCTCTAACCCACAGAGTTATCGTGAGAATTAAACGAGATAATATGGAAGGAGCTTAGATCAGTACCTGATACATACAGGCATGGACTATTATTATTTCCAAACTTCACAAGTGTATAACGGTGAATATATTTCCTAGAGGTTAGAAATTAGCCTCGGGTCATCCAGCTAGTGACAGAATTATACTGTGTATAAACTGACTCCAGAACCCATGTTCACTACTGCACACTCGATCAGCAATGACTTGGTTTTTTCTATCACAACATAGTTCTTTTTTTACCCTTTCCTTATAAGGCTCATGTTCTGACCCCCTGGTTCTCCCACTTGACTTCCCCAAGACATTCATGTTCTAGTTCAATACCTTAGAACTCCAAATTAGAAAACACCCAGCTAGTTTGGTGTTGATTCTCCCATTCATTGCACATCTTAAATTCTTACTCGTGCCAAGTACTATGCTGGGTTTAATCAGGACACCAAAGTAGACTGCAACATTCCCTCACTTGCAAAGGTGGGCATTTGGCACGACAGCTAAATGCCATTTGGGACACTTGCACCCCACATCAGAGTGCCTGGGTTTGAGCCTTGGCTCTGCTCCCGATTCTAGCTTCCTGCGCACATGCTGCCTAGGAGACAGCAGCTGATAACTCAAGTACTTGGACCCCTGCCACATACATGAAGACCTGGGTTGAGTTCTGGACTCCTGGTGTAGCCTGCTCTAGCTCCAGCTGTTGCAGGTTTTTGAGGAGTAAACCAGCAGCCTGTCTCTGAGTCTGCCTTTCAAATAAATCAAAAGAAATAGAAATGTTAAGACCACTTTTGTTGGTCCAGAATCATCCATTCATAAGCAATTTATAATGTACCCACTACTATTTCAAGTGCTTCCACAAATACTTGTCTGAGCACACTTAATCTTCCTCTCTGTGAAGGTGGCTCAACTTTATTCCCATTTTACAGGTTACATTATATGCCCATAGTGCAGAAGGGCTAGAGTCACAGAGCTGGAATGTGCCAGAATGTGCCAGAGCAGGATTTCCCTGGGTAGGCTGCCCTTTTTGGTGCTGTGTTCCACGTGGGCTGAATTTATTTAAAACTTCCTTGGACACTCAGGTTATTTTTTTAACATTTCGACATTGGGGACCATGCTACAGTAAACATCTTTAGGCTAAATCTTTGTGCACATCCTGAATGATTTTCCCAGCAGGAAAACTGCTGCGTCAGAGGACAGGGTATTATGAAGGTTGCAGTGCTTAATGTCAAGTTGCAAGAACAAGGGACAGCATTCTCAGGAAGTGACAATGCGATGGGCACCGGCCTGCAATGGAGGCCTATCTGGGAAATGGCCAACTCGCCCATCCGAATGGGAGGTAGAGTGCCCGAAGACCAGGGAGGTTGGAGATCTGCCTCGGGCACCATCTGGATAGGGCTGTGGGCCCCTGGAATGTCAGGCTGTGCACGTAGACTCTGTCCAGTGGCAGTCACGCGCCAGAACACATTTCTGAGCTGGGGAAGTCAAGGCAGCTGAGTCTGTGTTTTTCCTGAAGAAAGACTTCCACTGTCTCCCATGAGAACCAGACAATGGCATAAGTACCAATGGATTGGGGAGGATGTTATATTTTAATTACTTCTTTAATACAGTGTGTTCTTGAACTTCTCTACTTAAACAGAAGAATATGAGCTATGATATAAGTACTAATATAATACATAATCATACATTATATTTTACTTTTTAAAAAAATTTATTTATTTATTTGAAAGGCAGAGTTACTGAGAGGCAGAGAGAGAGAGAGAGAGAGAGAGAGAGAGAGAGAGAGGTCTTCCATCCACTGGTTCACTCCCCAAATGGCTGAAATGGCCGGAGCTGGGCTGATCCAAAACCAGGAGCCAGGAGCTTCTTCCAGGTCTCCCATATGGGTGCAGGGCCCAAGGACCTGGGCCATCCTCTACTGCTTTCCTAGGCCATCACAGAGAGCTGGATTGGAAGTAGAGCAGCCAGGACTTGAACCTGCGCCCATAAGGGATGCTGTCACTGCAGACAGTGACTTAACCGCTGTGCCACAGAAGGCACTTCTTTTATACTTCCACTGCATGTGTAAGTATAGATGAGCAATATATAATAGTGTGTTACCAATTATTATATTTAACATAATTAGCATTACAATAAATACATCATATGTATTTCCTGCAATTTGATTTTTCATTCACTGTTCTGTATTTTAGTATTTTATTTTATTTTATTTTATTTTATTTATTTTTTTTAACAGGCAGAGTGGACAGTAAGAGAGAGAGAGAGAGAGAGAGAGAGAAAGGTCCTCCTTTTGCTGTTGGTTCACCCTCCAATGGCCGCCATGGCCAGCACGCTTTGCCGATCCGAAGCCAGGAGCCAGGTGCTTCCTCCCGGTCTCCCATGGGGTGCAGGGCCTAAGCACTTGAGCCATCCTCCACTGCACTCCCGGGCCATAGCAGAGGGCTGGACTGGAAGAGGGGCAACCAGGACAGAATCCAGCGCCCCGACCGGGACTAGAACCTGGTGTGCCGGCGCCACAGGCGGAGGATTAGCCTAGTGAGCCATGGCGCTGGCCCTGTATTTAGTCTTATTGATGCATGGAGGACCTGTTTATTTTTTCACAACTCTTTAGCACTCTTTGGGGGTAATACACCACAGTTCACTCATTTTCTCTTCCTGATGGACATTTAGATTGTTCTGAAATTTTTGCTATGACAAACGATTCTCCGTGTCTCCTTGTGTGCATGCCAAGCACGAAGCGTTTCATAAGCAGGGTTGCTCCTCAGAACCACAGAACGCAGATGGCTGAAGCGACTATTTTCCAAGCTGCCCATGGAGGCTATGTACTGAGTATCATTCTAGAAGCATAAACGAGAAGCTAATTCATTTCACACAATGGCTACCTCAGGACACCAGGGCTTCCTTCTTTGAATAAATAGTTAAGAAAGGCTGCTAGGATGTGTCTTAGGAGTGGAATCCATGCTGGGTATGCAGAATCTCACTTTCACCTAATGGCACCAAAGGGTTGTAGCCATGCCCACTCACTGGTCAGAGAATTCGCTGCTCTACAGCCTTGCCGACGAATGGTGCAGCTAGGCTGTTAAAACACCTGCCACTCTGAAGGGGTAGCGCAGGATTTCAGAGTTTTGAATTTGTATTTCCACACCTTCTGGTAAGGACATCTTCCTTTCTCCATGAACTGTTTGAGTTTCCCTTTGTGGATTTCCTGGTCGATCCATGGGCCATCCATGTCTCTGTTGGATAACTAGTTTTTCCCTAGTGACTTGTAGGCGCTCTTTATGTATTGCACAAACAATTCCGTGTTGGGATATGCACTGAGGCAAGTATTAATTAAAGTAATCTTTCATGGCAAATTTTCAGAAATACTGAATCCTTCTTCAAGGCTAAAGTAGAGAAAGAGGAGAGAGGGAGAGGGAGGGAGGGACGAAGTGAGAGAGACAGAGAGAGAGAGAGAGAGAGAGAGACAGAGAGAGACAGAGAGAGAGAGGGAGACAGAGAGACAGAGAGAGAGACAGAGAGAGAGGGAGAGAGAGAGAGAGACAGAGAGAGAGAGACAGAGAGAGAGAGAGGGAGAGAGACAGAGAGAGAGAGAGGGAGACAGAGAGAGAGAGGGAGAGAGGGAGAGAGGGAGAGAGACAGAGAGAGAGAGAGAGAGAGAGAGAGAGAGAGGGAGACACAGAGAGACAGAGAGAGAGAGAGACAGAGAGAGAGAGAGAGAGGGAGAGACACAGAGAGAGAGACAGAGAGAGAGAGAGAGAGGGAGAGAGACAGAGAGAGAGACAGAGAGAGAGAGACAGAGAGAGACAGAGAGAGAGAGACAGAGAGAGAGAGAGAGACACAGAGAGAGAGACAGAGAGAGAGACAGAGAGAGACAGAGAGAGAGACAGAGAGAGAGAGAGAGAGAGGGAGAGAGGGAGAGAGAGAGAGGGAGAGTGAGCTTTCCCAAAGGGATGGCCAATATGTGTGTTACAATTTGTTCATTCAGTAGATGAATGAACAATAAATGTGGAAGAGACTGTGTGGGGGAGCTGGGGGAGGGCTGGGGATGGAGAAACGAAAACCACATGCTTTTCCCCTCCAGAGATCTACAGTCCCAGCGAGGAAACCAACATTTCAATCCAATTACAACCTCAAGTGCCCTCACAGTCAGCAGTGCAGCATCCATGTCTCGGCCGCAGTGACGCCACTTTAGGGTGAGAAGGAGATGACATTACTGCAGTTCATGGTCACAGGATGAGTGAATGCAGACAAGCAATGCAGACAGCTTCTCTCCTGAGCTTGGGGCCCACTGGGCACAGCAGGTTCAGGTCAGGGACGTGGCTGTACCTGCAGCCCTCCCGTGCTGACACACCTGGAGGAACCAAGGTCTTATTAAAATGACAACGTTTCCAGGCTCCGTGAGCTCTCTGTTCTCTCGCTCCTCTGTAAACAGGCTTTTTGCTTCTGTCCCTATCAAGCTGCTCTCCGTGGCGGTGTGGAAAGACTGTCACACAGCCCTTTCCAGGGACCGCGGCGTAGCCAGCCCTGACAGCTGGTGGCACAAGGGGCCCATGCATCTGCTTTCCTTGCTCTGCCAGGCCTCCCTGAATAATGTGAGGTCTTGTGTACACAAGAATGACGCTATTGATCCTCCAGGAGTGAGCCCGCAGCCCTGTGTTGGTTTGTAAGCAGCTGGGGTTGCATGTACACTGGCCGGCTCGCACGCTGCCGCCTCTTTCTCTCTGGGATCCAGGCAGCACAGTCGCACTTGGCTTTCCAGGCAGAGCCTTGGAGTCCTTATCAAGAGGACTGGGCGTTTGGTGGCAGCCCTACCACATGCTAGCTGGGTGGCTTGGGGGCAGGCATCAGGATTTTCTGAATCGCTTTCTTTATACATAAATGGCGTACAAAATTTTGAAAGTGACTTGAGAACCCTCTAGGGTGAAGCAAACAAAAGGGATTACAATGATTTGCAAAGACAGGGCCACATCACAATTGATTTGGGAGGCACAACTCTAAGAAGTCCATGGATGGCAGCTTGTGTTCCCTGAGCCCATGTAACCGAGGTCCAACACAAACAGGAACAGGTCTCTGTCCTGGGACAACCAGAATGCTAACCAAGGATGCTCTTCAAATTCATAGAATCATGAACTGCTGGCCAAAAGGGGCCTCCTCACTCTCTGTGGAATGACCAGGGTGGGACACATCAGTGGCCCTGCAATTTTCTGTCCAGCTGCTTCTAGCAGAATGCAAGTGCAAGGGCACCATGCCCATGTGTGCATATTTGTTCTCTTACAGACAAGAGACATGTGCTACTGTGCTACTGTGTGAGGCACACTGTGCAAACGTGGACAGCATGAGACATCCCAAAAGCACAGAGAACATTCTAAAGTTTGCTTCCAGTACCACACAGGGCATCATCTCGCCCACTCCTGGGAATGAGTGTCCATCATTTAGAGTCCTCTGGACAAGTAAAGACATTGGAGCCCAGAGGGGTGACATAACTCCAAGCCACACAGTGAGCTGGTGACCGGGCTGACACAGGTCTGACAATGCTGCTGCCTGACCATGAGTGTGATCCTTGAGTTTTGGTCTCAGTGGAATTTTCATACTTGGTTCTAGTTTATTCCTGATGCATAGAAAGACTTTTCTCCCTTCTTAAGCCTTTTTTTCTTTTAATTTCTAAGAGAAGACCTGGGAGAGTGGATATAGATTTCCTTCCATAACAACATGAGAAATAATAGAGCGAGATTGTATGTCACAGATGAAAACGCTGTATTTATGCCTCATTGTAATCCATTCATTGCTTTATGGATCCAAAGTCCCCTTGGGAATGTCACAAATCCACATAATGTTCCTGAGTGCAGGATTTGGCATTTGGATCTCTGATTTAGCTGTCAGATATGTAAAATCACATGTAGCCAGACAACTCCCTCGGGATGCCACAGCTGCGCCTGCTGAACAGTGCAAGCGATTCCAGCAGGGTCGGCATCCACCTACACCCGGATACCATTCCCCTTGAGCTACCCTTATCCTGCCCCCTCTAATGCTAAGTGTGGCTCAGAGGGCCGTGGTGAAGGGACATAGTGACACTGCTAGCGTTGTCTTCTTGGGGACGTGGCCGAGCCTGTGAGAGTGACTTTCCAAGGGCTCAGCTGCCCCTAAGGGAGATGATGGTAATCCTCGAGACCACTGGTCTTCTGACCGCTGCACAGCACTGGGCACAGCTCCATGCTATTCTTCCTTCCCTGCAGCCTCTCAGACTCCTCCACCCTCGGCCTTGCTCTAAGGATCCCATGTGTGGCTTACAAATGACTGATGGATGGTTCTCCCTCTTGTCCTAACTGTGATCTCAACAACCTCTCTCATGTCCAGATTGCTTCTGGTCAGTGGTTGATGACAGATGTAAATGAACATTAAATGCATTTTAGAAGAAAACTGGTGGGCCAGCATTGTGGCACAATGGTTAAGCCACTTTCTGCAATGCCAGCATCCCATACTGAAGCGCTGGTTCAAGTCCCAGCTACTCCACTTCTGATCCAGCTCCACACTAATGCATCTGGAAAAGAAAGGAGACCAGCAGCTTTGCTCCAAGCCACACTGCTAGTTGGTGACTGCCATGACATTCCCATGGGAGACCCGGATGGAGGTCCAGGCTCCTGGCTTCGGCTTGGCCCAGACCTGGCCATTGTGGCCATTTGTGGAGTGAAACAGAAGATGGGAGACTCTCTGACTCTCTCTCTCTCTCTCTCTCTCTCTCTCTCTCTCTCCCTCCCTCTCCATCTTGCTTTGCCTTTCAAGTACATAAATGAATCTTTTTTTTTTTTGACAGGCAGAGTGGACAGTGAGAGAGAGAGACAGAGAGAAAGGTCTTTCTTTGCCGTTGGTTCACCCTCCAATGGCTGCCGCGGACGGCGCGCTGCGGCCAGCACACCGAGCTCATCCGATGGCAGGAGCCAGGTGCCAGGTGCTTTTCCTGGTCTCCCATGCGGTTGCAGGGCCCAAGTGCTTGGGCCATCCTCCACTGCACTCCCGGGCCACAGCAGAGAGCTGGCCTGGAAGAGGAGCAACCGGGACAGACTCCGGCGCCCCAACCGGGACTAGAACCCGGTGTGCCGGCGCTGCAAGGCGGAGGATTAGCCTGTTGAGCCACGGCGCCGGCCTAATGAATCTTTTTTTTCAAGTGGACAACTCTGCAGCTGTGATTTCCACAAGGCTCGCAACGCGGCACCATTTCCAAGCCTGACAAGCTGGAAACCATGGCTGTCACGGGAGGTCTCCTCCTGAGGCTGCTGAGCTGACGCTGATGGACTGCAGGACACATGAATGGTCCCTGCCGCAGACCCTGCTTGTCCACTTATTTGAATCCCTTTGACCTCCCCTCTTCACTCCAGGCACTGCCTCCTACAGACACCTCATCACAGCTCCCAGTACGCATGCACCTCAGGCAGCTCACATCATACCTGGCTTTTTTAGTTCTTGAACACCTGCAGAGCCTGCACACACAGTTCAGAGGACAGACTTGACAACACAAGGGGAAAACCTTGGCCAGGGGAGGATGGAAGCCATCCCATCAGACACCCTGTGACAGAGTTGCTCTGGGGAGCAAGCTTCCGGTTGGTCCAGTGCTGGCCGACTCAATGATGCCTCTGTCTGCCGAATCCCCCTCCTTCCCAGCCTAGAGCCTGGGATCCAATGCTGATGCGTCACTCATCTGACTCACCTGTCTCAAGCTTTGCTTTGTGGGGAGCTCAGACTGACAACATCACCCGGGTATCTCATTGCATTCTCTAGAAAGATCAACAAACTGGCCCACAGTCCAAATCCTGCTGCCTGCTGCCTAAAGAAAGTGTTATTGGAACACAGTCGGACTCATGGCTTTACGTCTTCTCTCTGGACCTTTGGAGCTACAGAGGCAGTTCTGAGTCATTGTGACGAAGCCTCAAATATTGAGTCTCTGGCCTTTCCTAGAATGAGTTTGCCAAGTTTGAGTTTGCTACGTCAAAATGCAGATTTGCCTCTCCAGCTACATCCAAGCTAGGCCCCAGAGGGAGCATCAGAAAGTACAACAGAATCTTAGTCCTTGATGGGACACAAACTCAGAGGTCCAGTGAGTAAACAGGATGAGTCTGTTACTTTAGCCCAGACAAAATTTCGTAATATTAAAAATGAGGGGGACCGGCACTGTGGCATAGCAGTGCTGGCATTCCATATGGGCGCTGGTTCTAGTCCCGGCTGCTCCACTTCTGATCCAGCTCTCTGCTATGGCCTGGGAAAGCTGTAGAAGACGCCCCAAAGTCCTTGGGCCCCTGCACTTGCATGCATGGGAGACCTGAAAGAAGCTCCTAGCCCCCCGCTTAGGATTGGTGCAGCTCTGGCCATTGTGGCCATTTGAGGAGCGAACCAACGAATGGACAACCTCTCTCTCTTTCTCTTCCTTTCTCTCTCTCTCTCTCTCTCTCTCTCTCTCTCTCTCTCTCTGCCTCTGCCTGACTGTAATCCTGCCATTCAAATAAATAAATAAATCTTAAAAAAAAAAAAGAGAGAGAGAGAGACCAGCGCTGTAGTGTAGAAGGTAAAGCTGCTGCCTGCAGTGCCGGCATCCTATAGGGGCACCAGTTCGAGTCTCAGCTGCTCTACTTCCTATCCAGCTCTCTGCTATGGCCTGGGAAAGCAGTGCAAGATGTCCCAAGTCCTTGGGCCCCTGCACCAGTGTGGGAGACCCAGAAGAAGCTCCTGGCTCCTAGTTTCGAATCAGCATAGCTCCAGCTGTTGCAGCCATCTGGGGAGTGAACCATCAGATGGAAGACCTCTCTGTCTCTCCCTGCCTCTGCCCCTCTGTAGCTCTGTCTTTCAAATAAATAAATAACTCTTTAAAAAGAGTTCTCTGTTCTATAAAGAAACATGCTCTCGCCCACATTTTCTGAACAGTCTGCTCTTGTCTCTTGCTTTCTACTTTGGGATGCATATAAGCACAAAGCTCAGACACAGAAACAAGGAAATTGTTTTCCACAATGAGACAATGGTACAGGCTGAATGGTCGCCCACACTTGACCTTGTGCTACACTCAGGGTCCTGCGAGGTCTGTTTCACACTGGGCCACCCTGTATAAAGGAGCAGCCCGTGCTCGGTGCCAGGCAGCTGTCACCACACAGAAACCCCGGGCCTTGGGATGCCAGAACTCGTGATTTGCTTTTAAGAAGGAAACTGACTTTGGAATTCTGTCAATCTATGTTTCTTTTGTTTTTCTTTGCTTTATTTATTTGAGAGGAAGGGAGAGACACAGAGAGAGGGAGACAGAGAGGGAGAAAGAGAGGGAGAGAGAGAGGGAGAGAGAGAGAGAACACTTCCATCTGCTGATTCGCTCCCCCAAATGCTTGCTATGGCCTGGCGCTGAGCTGGGGCAGATACCAGAATCCAAGACCTCAATCCAGGTCTCCCATGTGGGCAACAGGGACCCAACTACTAGAGCTGTCACTGCTACCTCTCGGGGTGTACATGAGCAGGAAGCTGGTGTTAGGAGCCAGAGCCAGGCATCAAACTCAGAGACTCTGATGAAGGACATAGGCATTTTAATCACTCATTTCCTATATTTCTGTTTCATTACTCTATAGGTTAAAAAGACTTCAGGCCACATTCCATCCAAGACACATTGATATATTTGGAGGATTTTTTTGTATTTGTTTTTACTTCTGGCTAAACTCAAAATAACAATAGCCAGAGTATTGACAGGTGGGCTCCAGATACTGTTGTTAAATGTGGAAGTACGTGCTTTTGTAACATTTGGTAAAAAGACACTGCCCTGGGTGTGGGCACTGTGGCACAGTGGGTTAAGCAGCTGTCTGTGATGCCAGCCTGCATCCCACGTGGGGGTCAGTTCAAGTCCTGGCTGGTGCACTTCTTATCCAGCTCCCAGCTAATGTACCTTGGAAAGCAGTGAAAGATGGCCCCAGTGGTTGGCTTCTGCCACCTACATATGGAGACCTAGATGAAGCTCCGGTCATAGGCCTGGCCCAGTCCAGAGCATTGCAGCCATTTGTGGAGTGAACCAACAAATGGAAAATCTCTTTCTCTTTCTCTCTCTTTCTTTTGTAAATAAATACGTAAATCTCTCTCTCTCTCTCTCTCTCTCTCTTTTTTTTTTTTAAAGACACTGCCCCTTGCCTCCCAGCCCCAGTACTTGTAACCTTCCCAAGATCCCATAGGACCCCTCTGATTCAGAGACTGAAGGTTAATGACTGGGGAGCACCTGACATCACTTCTGATTGGAGGGTCCTTGTGTCACTCCAGTGGTAACACATTTACTCCCTCCCCCTAATCATCACAGCAGTGTTCTACGCATGGGAAGAGCTTTAGGTTTTCCATTTACGCTCTGGCCAACGGTTGGATCAGGTGCTGCACCCTCTGTAGTTCCCTTTGACTTGATCAGAATACCTCGCTCCTCTGGTTCCTTCTTTGGGAACTCTGTCCTCTTCTCCTACCCTCGGCCTTCCAAGTCTTCTTGCTCCAAAAGAAAGATGGCCCCTAGGCCTCCATTTCTCTAAGGAGCAACTGAATCGCCATTTGCTACAAGGTGGCTGGGCTCAAAGGTTAGCTGGGTTACTCAGAAGACACGTGGACAGGCAGGCCACTTCTTCGAGAACTCGGGTTTGAAGAGACTTAAGCGGATGAGGTCTGTGAAGCCCCGGCAGAGTAAATTTTCCACAAATCACAGCCCTGCCCCCTCAGTTCTGAGCATCACCCAAGCCAGACCTTGGTGGGTTCACCTAGAATCGGTTCCTTGAACTACAGGGAGCAAGCACAGAGGGTGAGTCCTTCCTGGCCCCGTGTGTGAGGCCCAACACCCCTGCCCTGATGACCCCTGGCACTACAGCCTGCACTGTGCATTTGGTGCAGTTTTAAGCTACATGTTTATAGCTTCAGACTTCTTTTTTCCTTAAAGATTTTATTTATTTATTTGAGAAACAGCGTGACAGACAGAAAAAGGGAGAGACAGAGAGAGAGGTCTTCCACCTGCTGGTTCACTCCCCAGTTGGTCACAATGGCTGGAGCTGCACCGATCTGAAGCCAGGAACCAGTAGCTTCTTCTGGGTCTCCCATGTGGGTGCAGGGGCCCAAGCACTTGGGCCACCTTCTACTGCTTTCCCAGGCCATTAGCAGAGAGCTGGGACACAAACTGGTGCCCATATGGGATGCTGGTGCTGCAGGCAGAGGGTTAGCCTGCTACACCACAGAGCTGGCCCCTGGCTACAGTTTTTTAATATCTGTTCACCTCTGGCATGGGTAAGAAGGCACTTCAAAAGGTCATGGAAAAATGGAATTAAAGATAAGTTTATTTTGGTGTAAAACTTTAGAAGCCAATAGTTTTTCATATAATGTGTATTTCCCATGAACTTTTTCTATGGAGAACTTTGTATGAATTTCACAGTTTTTATGCCCAAATCGATTTATCTTTTAATCATTTTTTCCATGAACTTTTTCAAGTATTTGCATATTTCGCATAAGGGCTGGGATTCAGGCCTGTTTTCTATTATACCAGGCCAGTTGATATCTGATGCCATGAACGAATGAATGAAAAGGGAAATGCCTTAAGCGTCCGCGGCAAGTGCCTCGCAGTGGAGCCCAGGGCACCTGCTGGCTACCCCAGGACATCTAGAACAGTTTATTTAGTTATAAATGTTTTATGGGAATATTTTTTCTAAAGGGCAGGAGAATGAAAAGGTTATCCTGATAAATGATTTACCAGTATTATAAAAGCGAAAAGCGATTGCTTGTTTCTGCCAGCCTGGGTTTACAGAGGCCTGGGAGCCACGCGCGACATCCATTGCTCCCTGCAACTCAGCACATTTTTGATAGAATCGGAGTCACACCAGCTCCCAAGTCTCAACACAGAAACCAGCTTTCCGCAGACCTCATGACTGGGGGACATCACGTTCACTCTACTCTCATGCTCTGCTCTGGCCCAAGATTTTTGCTTTGGGTTACCTGTTTCACAGGCCAGGGTTGTATCTACCTACCACGACCCTGCGTGAGTCGGGATGTGTTCTGGAAGCTGCAGACTCAGAGACACAAGAGCAGAGTCTGGTTCCTTTTCAGCATACAGTCCAGTGAGTGGGGGGGGGGATGCAGCATCTATCCAGAGAAGACAGGAACCCCGGGCTGAGGAGCTCATTCCAAACAGTGACCACGAGGAGGTTCCGGGAAGGGGGCAGCCACTGCTGGAGCAGACATCACTCCGTGATTGTTGGTCACATGACTGTACACCAACATTTCTCAGAGTCCCTGCCCGTCTTATACACAAACTCCAAAGTTGGATAGAAGCTGGGATAGTATGAATGCTGGGGAGCATAACCCAGCGTTGCCCCTTAATGTATAACTTTATGGTGCTAATCAGACATTAAATTGGTGATCATGATAACTTACAGAACTTTTATAAAAATCTGATGATCTCTCTCTGGGCCATAGTTTCCTTAAGGGGAAATGAGGCAGGTGAGCGGATCAACCTCAAGGCATGCAGGAAAAGGTTTCCATGTTGCTTCTCATGTGGGCTCATGTTGTAAAATAATCAAAACTATGCAGGAAAGTATAAAGAAAACTATCAAAATTTTCTAGATCTCACCATCTTAAAATAGCTCTATTAACTTTTAACTGTGTATCCTTTAATTATTTTTACAAATAGTAATTCTTTTTATAAAAATGTAAGTGCACTATTATGTGATCTAGTAACCTTTTAAAAACAACATGTTCTGTATCTCTCCAGATTAGTGTAGCAATAACTACATCTCATTTTTTACAAAAAGATTCATTTTTATTTGAAAGGTAGAGTCGCAGAGAGAGGAGAGACAGAGATATCTTCCATCTGCTGGTTCACTCCCCAAAGGGCTGGGCCAGGCAGAAGCCAGGAGCCAGGAACTTCTTCCAGGTCTCCCATGTGGGTGCCGGGGCGTAGGGAATTGGGTCATTTGCTACTTTCTCAGGTGCATTAGCAGGGAGCTGGATTGAAAGTGGAGTAGTTGGGCTGGTGCTGTGTGCAGAGGGTTAGGGCCCTGGCCTGCAGTGCCGGCATCCCATATGGGCGCCGGTTCTAGTCCCGGCTGCTCCTCTTCTGATCCAGCTCTCTCCTGTGGCCTGGGAAAGCAGTGGGGAATGGCCCAGACCCTTGGGCCCTGCACCCACATGGGAAACCCGGAGAAAGCTCCTGGATCCTGGCTTCAGATCAGTGCAGCGCTGGCCATTGGGGCCATCTGGGGAGTGACCCAGCAGATGGAAGACCTCTCTCTCTGACTCCAGCTTCCTCCTAACACAGACCCTGGGAAGCAGCAGATGTTGGCTCAAGGAAGTGGGCTCCTGCCACCCATATGGGAGATACGACTTGGGTTCCCAGCTTCTAGCTTCAACCTAACCCGGTGGTCATTTGGAAAGTGGACCAGTAAATAGGAGTCTTACTCCATCTCAAAAAAATTTTTTTAAAAATTTAAACATATCAATAAATATAATTTGATATTTATCTGTATATTTGTCCACTTACTTCTTTAGGATTCATTTTTAGAAGAGGAATTGGTGGGGCCAAAAGATATGTGTGATTTTGATGCAAAATGCCAAACAGATCTCTAGCAATTATGCATCATTCTCCTATACTGACGGCTGAGTCTGAGGGTGACTATTCACACACACACACACACACACACACACACACACACACACGGCTTTACTCCAGGTGTTGCTACTTGCTATGGTTTGAAAGTATCCTCACAAAAGCATGGGTTAGCAAGATAACCCCTAGTGGGAAGTTGAGGTCTAATGATAGGTGTTTAGGTCACGAGGGCTCCACTCCTCGGGAATGAAATATGCCAGGTATAAAAAGGGTTTGAAGTAAGTTCAGTCGTTGGCTTACTCTTGTCTTCTCTTGTCCTTCCACCTTCCCCCATGGGATCATACAACACAAAGGATCTTTCAGAGGCTACTGCCATGTTCCAGATCCCTAGCCAAAACCAATTTCTGTTTAATTTACCCAGTCTGCAATACTGTGTATTCACAGCATAAAATGGATTAAGACACCACTCTTCTTATCTTTGCCAATCAAATGTCTTGAAAAAGAAGAATCTTTGCTTTAGTAATTGAATCTTGCAAATCAAATGTCATTCATGGCCCAGTACAATGCCTAGCAAGCACTTGGTGTGCGGGAAGTATTCATTGATTTTTATGGGCCTTGTTAATTACCAACCTGAGCATCCACTGGAAAGCTTAGAAACACACATGTGATGTATTTACTAACAAAAGTGTAAGGTATTCTGTGTGTTTTTTCCTAGCCTCTTACTTGTTTGGATTTTTCAAAAAAAGATTTTATTGTATTTATTTGAAAAGCAGAGTGACACAGGTAGAGGGAAAGACAGACATAGAGAAAGGGATCTTCCATATTGCTGGTTCACTCTACAAAGGCTGCAACAGCCAGGTCTGGGTCAGGCTGAAGCCAGGAGCCCAGAATTTCAGCCAGGTCTCCCACAGGAGTGGAAGTGACCCGGGTACTTGGACCATTATCTGCTTCTTTCCTAGGTGCATGGGCAGGGTGCTGGCACAGAGGCAGAGCAGTATGGACTTGATGCCAGTGTCACAAGTGGCAACTTAGCCCACTGTGCCACACACAGTCTCACTTGTTGGGATTTTAGCCACATTTTTTTTTTCTATTTCCATTTTTCCCCTTTATATCTGCTGTTAACATTTTTTAAAATATTCTTTATATTTATTTATTTATTTTGACAGGCAGAGTTAGACAATGAAAGAGAGAGAGAGAGACAGAGAGAAAGGTCTTCCTTTCCATTGGTTCACCCCCAAAATGGATGCTGCGGCCGGTGCGCCGCACTGATCCGAAGGCAGGAGCCAGGTGCTTCCTCCTGGTCTCCCATGGGGTGCAGGGCCCAAGCACTTGGGCCATCCTCCACTGCACTCCCGGGCCACAGCAGAGAGCTGGCCTGGAAGAGGAGCAACTGGGACAGAATCCAGCACCCTCTCTGGGACTAGAACCCGGTATGCCTGCACCGCAGGCAGAGGATTAGCCTAGTGAGCCACGGTGCTGGTGACATTTTTGGTTTTTAATAATCACTTTAATGTTTTCTTTTCTTCTTGTGTGTACCATGTATTGGTACATTATAAATTCTGACACAAAGGATGAATGAGTGGATAAATTCATTAGTATCACAAGTCTATTAAGGACGAGGTTTCTGCACTACAAAAAAACACCGCAAAGTGAAGAGGCAGCTGACAGAATGGGAGAAACTATTTGCAAACTATACAAGTGATAAAGGATTAGTAACCAGAATATGTAGAGATCAAGAAACTCAATGACAACAAAATAAACTACCCAGTTATTAAGTAGGCAAAGGACTTAAAAGACATTTTTCAAAAGAGGAAATCCAAATGGCCAATAGACACATGAAAAAATGCTCCGGATCACTAGCCATCAGGAAAATGCAAATCAAAACCACAATGAGGGTTCCCCCCACCCAGTGAGAATGGCTTTCATACAGAAATTAACAAACAACAAATGCTAGTGAGGATGTGGGGGGAAAGGTACCCTAATCCACTGTTGGTGGGAATGTAAACTGGTACAGCCACTATGGAAGACAGTATGGAGATACGTCAGAAATCTGAATATAGACCTACCATATGACCCAGCCATCCCACTACTGGGAATCTACCCAAGGAAAATGAAATCAGCATCTGAAAGAGTTATCTGTACCCCCATGTTTACCGCAGCTCAATTAGCAATAATTAAGAATCAACCCAAATGCCCATCAACTGAAGACTAGATAAAGAAATTATGGAATATGTACACCGTGGAATACTACTCAGTGGTTAAAAACAAAAAAACAAAAATGAAATCTGATCATTTGCAACAAAATGGAGGAAACTGGAAAACATCATACTTAGTGAAATAAGCCAGTCCCAAAGGGACAAATACCATATGTTCTCCCTGACCTGTGATAACTAACAGAGCGCCTAAAAGGAAATCTGTAAAAGTAAAATTGACACTTTGAGAAGCAATGACTTTGAATGGCCTTGTCTTGACTGTTGAAGAACAGTTTTCATACTATTTGTTGAACTCTTAACACAGAGTTAATCATATGTGATTAAACTGAAAACAGATCTTAGTAAAAAATAGAAGTAGGGATAAAAGAAGGAGGAAGAGGGGTGGGGTGGGGTGGGGTGGTAGGGTATGGTGGGAAGAATCACCATGTTCCTAAAGTTGTATTTATGAAATATATAAAGTTTGTAACTGTGAAGAGGTATAGTTCTGCATATATTCCTTTGGACTTACTTCTAACGGTACAGTCTAAAAACTTGCCATGGGACCCAAAATCCCTTTAAGCTGGGTGGTAAAAATAGCATTTGAAGTGTTAAAATGATCATATAAATAGGATTAAGTATTTGGTAATAATAACAGAATTAAAAAGGAATAAATGCTCCAACATGGGAATCAGTCCACACAGCAGACTCATAGAATGACAAACACTATAAGTAGCACTCTGACCTCACAATCAATCATTAAGGCATTCTGGTCTGGCTGAAAACCCATGAGAGTATTTCAGCCATGGAAAGCCAAGACACTGTGGCAAAAAGTGTCCTACATGAAGGACCTCGGTGGGTGAGACCCCAGTGGAAAGAAATGGTCATCCATGAAGGATGTACTTTTCTCTAAAGGGAGGAGAGAGTTTCTACTTTGCTTATGGCTTTATCTAAATATTGAAGGAGTTTGGGGATTCAAAAGGCTTCCATAGCCTAGGCAGCTCATGACAAAAGCCTCAAGTGATCACTGACATCATACATAAGAGTGTTAATTGTTAAACCAAACAGGAGTCACTGTGCACTAACTTCCCTGCAGGACCTCTGTCCTCATAGAGTTGTATTATGAGAGTTAATAGTAAAACTTGTTCTCAAAGACTTACTTTATTTTAGTGTATTAAATGGAGGATATTCTTATGTTTCCTAAGTTATAGTTATATCTAAGTGGTCACAAAAAATGTATCATTCGTGGTTTCTTCTTTAAAGTTAATTGTCTCAAAAAAAAAGAGAACACTTAGAAAAAAGAAGTGAAATCAACTTCAAGATGCAATGACTTTGACAAGCCCTTGTCTCTCTCGACTATTGAGGAATAGTTTTTTTTTTTTTTCAAAAAATTTGTTGAACTCTTTACTTAGTATAGAGTTAATCTTCTGTGTATAAAGTTAATTGAAAATAGATCTTAGTAAAAAATAAGACTGGGAATAGGAGAGGGAAGAAGAAGAGAGGTGAGAGTATGGGTGGGAGGGTGGGTACAGTAGAAAGAATCACTATGTTCCTAAAGCTGTATTTATGAAATGCATGAATTTTGTATTCCTTAAATAAAAGTTTTATTTGGGAAAATAAATAAATAAATAAATAAATAAATAAATGCAAAAAATAGTTGATTAATAGTGTAATGACAGCCCCTTCCACATCACAAAGATAGTTGCTCCTTGGGCCTCCCTTTCTCATAAGCATATTCCAAGAACAGAGTGGGTTTTTGGAGTGCATCCAATGAGCCCTTTTCCAGATAGGCACCATAGAAGGGAGAGCCTCTAAGAGGCTTCCATGGAGTGGAGTCCTGAGGATGCTGGGGGATGCAGTGCAAGGGGCCTAGGGATCCTGCAGATGAGGCTAGGGAATAGGCACGAGGCACTAGGAGGAGTTCTGTAGAGAAAAACTGTGGACATGAAGGAAGTATCCCAGGTGGGCATGCAACATCCGGACTCTGTCCTGGGACACGAAGCTAAAGGCGTGTGTCACTAGTGTCACCAAACTCCAGGACCCCTGACCTAGACATAACACTCACAAACAGCCTCAGTGAAGCAGAGCTCTCCCCATCGCTGGAAGGAGCCAAACATCCTGTAGACTCAGCAGGATAATAAAGAACCTCGGGATTCCACAGAGGAGCTTCCCGCACGATGCTGCTAGGTGCCAGTGGCAGTTTTCATTACCTTCCAGTCTGTCAGCATTTGATCAGTCAATTCAGCTCCTCAATTAAGTCGGAAGGAAGAGAGTCAAACTGATTGTTTTACTTTTTTGTACGAACTGATTGTTCAACTCAGGCAAAAATGTTGATCCCATTTTGCATGCGGAGATAGTCGATTTAGAAGAATTGTTCTTGCTGGCCTAAGCCAGGGGAGACGCAAATTGAATCTGACACTGCAGCAGAGGCTGGCATGTGAGAGAAGGTGAAAACATCAGTGAAATCCTTAGAGGTTTCTCTCTGCTTCCTCGGGGTCTTGCAGTCTGGTGGCTAAGGCAAAAGGCTGCTAATTATTGACAATTTAATAAACATCAGGTAAACATTTATAATTGGTGCTAAATCAATAGCACAGAATCACTGGTGCTCTCTGGCCAGGAGAATTGTCAGAGACACTGGATGACAGGTGAGAATGTGAAAAGCAGCCTTGAGAGCAAAGTCAACCAAAGTCTGGAACTGTCGGCCTCATTATCTGGCCAGGGAGGTCAGGAAGAGGACTCCTGGAGCAGCAGCATTCTTCCCTTTGGGCTCTCGAGCCTAAGCAGGAGGAACAGATGCCAAGGAATTAGCTCCATGATCAACACTGTGTGTGCGGTGCTTGCAAGTGGAAGTGTTGACCACAAATGCAAGCTATTGTTCCTAACTGAGCACTAGCTGGAACAATCTCTTTGTGTGCTGAATATTAGGGGTATTCTTGGAGCAAATGCAAAGGGCAACATAAAAAGAAAGCCAGGAAGTTCAAAATACAGGAAAAATTTACAACTGGAGTCAGGATAAAGGGACTAGGGAAATGAAGTAATTCTAAACGCATGACAAGTGATAGGAGACATGTCCAGTAAAGTGAGGCTCAAACTTCTAGGGATAAAGTGGAACGGCCGGTTCTTGGTGAAGGCAAGCCTAAGAAGAAAGGGGTGTGCAATGCTGTTGGGACTCTAGAGAGAGATGGAGGGAAGTCCTGTAGAACAACCATTATGATACTCTTGGATCAAGCACACAGGATGTGATAGAAAGCCCCCAAAGTGTATTAAACTCACCAACCACATTTATCTATTCTATACTATTCTAAGGGGGAGAGGGGAACAAATAGCATTATTTGAAGTGACCTTAAAGCAAGAAACAGAAAGAAACCCAAGTGCTTCAGTGTCAACAGTTGGAATTTAGGAAGAGAGGGGAGTCACAGAGTTGAGGAGGTGGCTCTGTGGATGATTTTGTGGGCAGGAGCTAAACCACTGCTTGATTTATTTATTTATTTGTATTATAAATATTTATTGAAAGACAGAGTTAGAGAGAGAGATCAATGTCCAGGGCTAGGGCAGGTTGAAGCCAGGAGCTAGGAGCTTTATATAGGTCTCCCACGTATGTGCAGGGGCCCAAGCACTTGGGCCATCTTCCGCTGCTTTCCCAGGTGCGCGAGCAGAGATCTGTATTGGAAGTGGAACATCGGGCACTCAAATCAGCACCCATAAGGGATACTGGCTTCACAGGTGGTGGCTTTACCCACTACACAATGCCCACTGGATGGTTTAAGACACCAGAGTGGTAAGCTTTTAGCTGAGGATAGCATGCATTTCATGAAGACAAGAAAGAAAATATATGCCCAACATCTCACTGATCTGATCAAGAATGCTCTCATAATTCAAGTCTGGCCAAAGGTGGATAACCAGATAGATTTTTTTTAAGGGAAACCACAGAGAAGGCTGATCTGTCTCTAAGGATTGTGCCTGGCTGCAAAGAGAGTAGAGGGAGACAGCCCCAAGGTGTTCATTCTTTGAGATCCACCTTTGTTTTTGAGCTAAGGCCATGTTCATTTCAGAGTGGTCCTAGCCAATGACTGAGCAAGACTGTGTTAGTCATCCGAACCCAGTGTAGGACTCCTGTACCAGGCGATCTTTGCTCCAGACCTTGTGAGGGCCTGGTAGAGACTCTTACCAGTGTGTATGAAGTCGGATGGCTCCCTGCCCAGCTCTGCTCCCCTCATTTCCTTTCATAGGTGTTTCACACTGCTCAGCATCTGTCATGGAGGTGGTACTAGGAGTAGCCCAAGAAAACTGACACCAAGTCTCCATCATGGGGTGAAGGAATAGAGACAATGTGGAATATACATACTATGGAGTGTTGGCCTTAGGAATGAATGAAATTCTGACACCTGCTACAACATGGACAATGCTTGAGATTATTGTAATGAGAAGAGCCAGACATAGAGAGCTCTCACTTATATGTGGAATCTAGAAAAGTCTAACATAGAAACAGAAAGCAGATTGGCAGTTACCAGGGTATTAGAAGGAAAGGGTCATAGACAATTATTATTTAATAGGTATAGAATTTCAAGTTTGCAAGACTAAAAGAGTTCCAGAAATTGGCAACAATGGGACTGTTCTTTTCTTTAAAAAAGCATTCATTTGAAAGGCAGAAAGAGAGAGAGTGAGAGAGAGAGAGAGAGAGAGAGAGAGAAACAGAGAGAGAGAGAGATCTGTCCACTGGTTCCTTCTCCAAGTGGCTACAAGGGCCAGGCTGAAGCCAGGAGCCAGGAACGCTTCTATTCAAGTCTCCCACAAGGGTGGCAGGGGCCCAAGTACTTGGACCAAAATCTGCTGCTTTCCCAGGTGCATTAACAAGGAACTGGATCAGAAGTAGAGCAGCCAGGATTCAAACTAGTGCTAGGATTTGGGATGCTGGCATTGCAAGTAATGTCTTAAGCAGCTTTACCACAATGCCAGCCCCTGTGAATGTTTTTAATGCTACCAAATTATACATTTAAAACTAGTAAAGTGATTGCTTTTATGTTATGTATGTTTTATCACAACTAACAATGATGAATTTTTTTAAAAAAAAGTTAAGGTTTGGGGACTGGTTCACTCACTACTGAGTGGCAATGGGGATTCCATCTCATGTGGTATATGGGTGGTTGATAGTCTTTGACAGAAGGTAGTAGCCCAATTTCCAAAACTTTACCAATATTAACCTGAGAGAATATTGAAGTAGATAAGAATGCTTGACCACTGCTCTCATACAGATCCTTGAAGTGTGTGGGAGGGTGGGGGTGTGGCTGATGCCATCATTCAAGTTCATTGTGGGCTGGCTGTGATTAAGCTACATTGTCACGCCATAGAGGGATACAGAAAAGCCAAGGGCATTTAACAAACAGTGGAAACCCAAGTGTGAAGGCCAGAGAGCCTCCTTGGCATCTTACAAGGGCCTTTACTGCAGCAGGAGAGCAGGTGCTGATAAATGAAGACCCAACTCCAAAGACATTGCATATCAAACCTCTGAAAGTCTCACAGGCCAAAGTCAAGGTCCTGGTTGGGAAAACCTGGGGCCCTGATGCAGGGCATAGGGATGCCTGGCAACACCTTGGCTCCCTGGACTCCTATTAGTCAGAGCCTGGAGCATTGGCCCACTCTTCCATATAACAGCTAGTGCTCCATCCTGTGAGAAGATACTGTGGAGGACTCCCCTACTCAGGGAAAAAGCACTCCCTCTGCTTCCCTCATCTCCCAGGACTTTCCTCGCATCTACCCTTAGCTTCCAGGCCAATGCCTGGGGTTAAGTCTGAGCATATCTCAGCTGGGAACACACTAAGTCTGATATGGTAGAAAAAGATGCAAGGTCTCCAAAGAACAAAAAACCCACAAGCATCAGCTAATATGTAGCAGCAGGAGTACTTGATGCTGGGTTCCTTTAAAAACATATTAATTAATCTATTTATTTGGAAAGTAAAGTGGCAGAGAAAGAGACAGACAGACACACACACACAGAAAGAGAGAGAGAGAGAGATAACTCTTCTATCCATTGGTTCACTACTCAAATGCCCATAACAGCCAGGGCTGGGTCAGGCCAAAGCCAGGAGCCTAGAACTCTATCCTGGTCCTCCATGTGGATGGAGAGATCCAACTACTTGAGCCAATACCTGCTGTCTCCCAAGGTACACATTAGCAGGAAGCTGAATCCGAAGCAGATTAGCCAGGATTAGAACCAGGCACCCCAATATGGGATGTGGACATCCCAAGTGGTGGCTGGATTCTAAGGGTGTTCAGTCAAGGGCCTGTAACATAAGACTGGAATATGGCGGAATACTTTGGATTGGAGCACTCTCTCAGGGATATAGTATTTCATGCCCTGGTGAGGACCCAGGAGGTGGTACAAACCAGCTGTTAGGATGGCTCCTAGCAGACCAGAGAAAGCCATGGCCCATGCTGAGCAAGACTGCAATGTCTGAATTTTAGTAGGTAGATGGTGTAAGAAGGGAATGGCAGGCTTCCAACAGGGTGGATATATCCAATGAGATGAGAAGACACACAGAGCTTCATGTCCACCAACATGGACCAGAGGCTGCACAATTCAGGAAAACTATCAAGAAGGCATTGGCAAGAGGCAGTGGCATCATTAGGAGGTACAGCAGGTTTAGAACAGTAAAGAGGGATTATCATAGAACTTGGCTCATTGATAGCAACAAGGACAATGAAACCCTGAGGGAATAGATGCAACTCTTTAAGGTCAGAAGCCAGTGGTTGTGGGGATTGAAATAACCAGCAATATAGGAGCAGTAGCCAAGAAGCCAGTGTTGTGAAGGTGATGAATTGAACAATGGCTTCTATAGAGGAAAAATAGATGGGTAGTCAACGAAGGTCCTGCAAAGCATAAGCAAGGTGTACTCAGAGAAAGGGAGAAGGGATGAGCAGAAGCCCGAGGGAGTGCACACCAATCAGAGTCACTGCGTAACCCTCAGCTAGTTTTCAGACCCAGAATTTGTCGACTGTAGAAGCAGATGGGTTCCTCTGCTACACCGTGGCAAGTATATAATGCAGTCAGCCCCCTGGCCCTTCCCCATAGAGATGTATGGCTATTTGCTTGAGTGACTGTACACTAAGGCAACGAAAACACCTGACATTTTTTAGGGTGATTAGACACAAAGTTGATTTGATATGTCTATATAAAGACCTGGCCCTGGATTAGTGTGAGATGATGTGGGGTCGAGTAATAAAAAGAGACCTGCCCAACATCTAACTTGCAGTGGAAGCCCAAAGACACGACACACCCCACACCTATTTGCCCAGTTCTTTGATGTGCAGTTGAGATTGGAATATTCAGCAGTTGGGGTCATCCCCATGTTAGGTCCTTGTGCTGGACCTCTACTGGCATAGTGGAGAACTGTAGAAGCCTCTGTAACTGCTAACCACCCCAGCCAAGACAGTGAGATAAAAACTTATCGTCACAATCAGATTTGGAAGGAGGATGCAGGGACCAGGAAGGAGGGGAGGTCTCCACCCTGCCCACCTGTCTGGCTCCTGCAGAACCTGTTTGGGATGGCCCACTACAGAAGCAGCTGAGTGCCGCTGGCAAGGATGGAATGCTGTCCTCCAGGATACACACACTGAGTCTGACACCTCTATGAAAGGCTGTCTGATGCTGTCTCCCCCAGTAGGATGAAAACGTGGGTTTGGGAATCCAGAGATGTAGCTAAGAATGGTGCACTTGCTATCATTCCCAGTGACCCACATGGAGTCCTTCTGCCTACCCATGAATTCTGGGTTTTGCAAGGGTAGTCCCCAAGTGCACAAATGAACCACAGAATAGGCTGCAGCCTGGCACTTTGAACCCCTGTGTTGAGAGACAAGCAGACAAGAAAAGGATTCGCCTTCTTGGCTCTGGTATCACCCTGATCAGAAGGGGGCAGAGCGGCCAGTACCCAGTGGCAGTGAGAGAGCACATGAAGAAGCCAGCAATGCTCTTGGAAGTCTCTTGGTCTTTCCTTGATCAACTGCAATGGTGAATGGCGAAGTGCAGCAACCTGGCCCGAGAACAGGATGTTTGCCAGGGTGAAGGAGGGTGTTCAGCTCCGTCTCTATTTGTTGACTCCTTTAGCTATGTCAGCTTTGGACCTGAGGTCACAGCCTTCTCCAGGTGGTCTTAGACAGCGACTAAGACCCTGGTAAAAGCACCCAGTTGTTTATGCCAACACAATACTCTTTGGAAGACCAGCTTGGCCTGGACCTCTTTGTTGGACGGGCAGAATCTTTGCTAACTCCTCCCACTCACCCCTTCTCCTTTCCAATTCCTTCAGAGGGCGTCACCCACAATAAGCATTTTGCTAGTCTGACTGCAGTTTAATATCTGCTTCCTGAAGGAACCCATCAGCACACTGCTGAAGCCGGGTTCTTGACACAAAAGTTCCCAGTCGCAGTCTCTTTACTTTGGAGTGTTTTTAAGCATGTTTGCAATAGAAAGTTCTTTTTTAACAAAAGAGAATTAAAAAAGGGACAAGAGAATATCTTAAACATTGAGTATAGATGAGGAGAAATACAAATTCCTAGCTAAATCTATAAAACTAATTATTGTGAAAATCAGAAGATACGACATGGAAAAAATAAATAAGAATGAATAAAATTCCTGGCGACATTTTTCACCAGAAAGCAATTGAGCACTGGGACAGAAAAAAAATGGTTATAATCTTAGATGTCTTATTTTATGCCAGTAAGCAAAGCATGAGTAACAATGAATTGGAGATAATTTGAAAGAAATTCTTACGAGATAGGGCAATAAATATGACCTTGTTTCACCAAGCTTGGGAAAAAAGAAACACAAAATTGAAATATGTTGAAGGATGCATATACTGTATTGAAGACAAATAGGGCTGTTGTTAGGGGGAGAGATGGAACAGGAAGCTACGTGAAAAAGACACACATCTCTGAAAATCCATGGACCTGCAAGGGGCTGTATACTTGAGAAAGGATACATAAGGAGAAAGGCACAGAAGAAGTTTGTGGTAGTACAGGAGGGTATTTCACAAATCAAGTCCATCGTCACAAATTGCTTAGGAGACCTTTAAAAGGCAGTTTCCTGAGCCCCTATTTTATCATAAATTCTAGGGGTTGTATCCTCATATTTATGTTTTTATAACTCCCCAAGTGAATTCCCAATATAAAGACTGAACTACTGGTTATATGAATAAAGAGTCCCTAACACATTCTTCTTTCCTTTTAAAGATTTATTTATCATTTATTTGAATGGCTGCAACACCCACGTGTAGGCCAGGCCAAAGCCAAGAGCCAAGAATAAACTCCATACTGGTTCCCCATGTGGGTGGCAAGGGCCATCTTTTGCTGAGTTCCCAGGCACATTAGTTGGAAGCTGGATGGGAATATAGCAACTGGGACTCAAATCAACATTTCAATATGGGACACTGGCGTTGGAAGTGGCAGCTTAATCCATTGTGCCACAATGCCTGCCCCACAAATTTTTCTCCACCCTCCCCAACATTCTTCTTAAGGGCCAAATAGGTACAATTTGGTGATGGTTGGGAGGTCAACACTCTAAACATCTTCTAGCAGCTTTCTTTGGCCAAAAGCAGATCAGCACACAACTTTCTGAGTTTCTAATAAGATTGAGGAGGCCAATGAATAAATGACTGTCAAAGATTTAATTATGGCCAATTAAGTAAGGGTAATATTTAACAATCAAGATGAGAGGAGTCTTAGTGAAAATGTGACTGAGTTCATGCATTTTGGACCAATGCATGACTTAGATAAACTCCCAAGGTAAAGACATTTCAAGCAAGGAAGCATGGAGGTTCAGGACATTTCAGAAATTTCCCAAACACTCAAATCCTACCAGGAAGACATTGGTGAGACCAATGAGGAGGAGAAAAAAAATCTAAAACAAGTAAGAAAACCAGCAAACAAAACTGATGTGAGCCTTCATGATAGTTTCAAGCTTGGCTGCCCAAGGGCCTTTGGAAAAAAAAATACAATGACTTCCATTGTCAGAGTGGATGGCTGCTTGGAGGTCCTTGTCTTCCCACAAGAAAGAATCCAGCACGGGACAGAGCAGTGGTAAGTAAGGGAGCAAGGTTTAAGAGGGTAGGGCATCCTTAGAACGGGTGAAACCTCACCAGATGCATCTGAGTGAGACGCCCAGTCTACATGTAGACTGGGGTTTATGAAGGTGTGGGGTCCACTTTTCCCCGTTGTTTCTCTTTATCTCCCACCTTCTTTTCCTGCACGAAGTATTTGCTGGGCATGACATAAATGAAATTCATCTCAAGATTTTGTACCCAATGTCATCAGACAGAGTAGCCCTCTTGGCATGATGCAGAATGAATTGTCCCAGGGTGCCTTCTTTGGGGGAGAAGGCTGGGATCACCAACAAAGTTCCTGGTGTATGGACAAGACTGTTAGTGTAAAACACAGGGCTGCTTCCAAGGCCTGCTTCTAGGCTGCCACATTCCTTTCCACAGGTGTTTCTCTTCCCTAGGCCCCTTTCACACATGTAGCCTAACTTCTATCTTCCTACCAACACCATCTCTCCCTGGGATTCTTATTCAAGTTTTATTATTGTCTTTCCCTCTCCCTCTGTAATGCTACCTTTCAAATAAATAAAATAGATCTTTTTAAAAAAGAACTATGTAAATGCTCCCCATGTGGGACAGGCATTTTGGTAGGGTTAATAAACCATCACTGGGGATGCTTGCTTCCCATGTTATAGTGTCTGGGTTCGAGTCCTGGCTCTGCTCCAAATTCCAGGTTCCTGCTAATGTACACCCTTGAAGACAGCAGTGATGGGTCAGGTAGTTGTGTTCCTGACACTCTTGTGGGTGAGCTGGATTGAGTTCCTGGCTCCTGAACATTTGGGGAGTGAACCAGCATTTAGGAGCTCTCTCTCAGCGTGTGTATCTGGCTATCTGTCTCTCAAATTAAAATAATAATAATAATAATAATAATACCACAAATAAATAAATAAATAAAATCTCCCTAGGTGATTCCAATAGTCAACTATGCTTGCAAAGTACTGCTCTGGAAACTCAAATTTTAAAGGACAGGATGGGTGGAAGGACGCAAAGTAAAAAAGTCTGTAAGTGACAGCGACATCATTTTGTCAGAATGAACTAAGGTTAGCAAATGAACAAAAGGCAAACCGAAGCACCTGTGTACTGTGCCTGAGGCTAACTGGCCATCAGATGCAGGAGAGGCCTGCTGTTTGGGAGGAAATCAAGAGGACATCGGAGGCTGGAAGAGTGTCACTAGCTTCCTGATTTTCTAAAATGGGTAGAAGATGGATTCTGTAAACTACAGATGATTGAGTTTAATATGGATCCTGGACAAGATTCTCCCATGTATCACTATAGCACTGTTATAATGGGCACCCGAATGAGAACCAAGTTATTACGGCCCCAGCATGAGTTCACAGGAACAGGCCCCATTAGTGTGACCCGTTCCCAGCCCTCAGTGGGGGTTGGCACACATCTGGACTTCAGCAAAACGATTGGCAGTGCCTCTAGTGACACACTTGTGGATAACATGTAGAGCACTTTGGTGGGCCTTGTCATATCCAAACAATACCCAGTAATGGACTGATATCAAACCTGGTGAGGGAATCTTGGTGTCTTGGAGTTCTGCCAGAAAAACAGCACCCAATCCCGTGCATGCCTCAATATTTTTACCAGGGACTTGCAGTGGAGCATAGTTCAGGAAGTTCATGAAAAAATGGAATGAGGGGCATGAAAAAATGGAATGAGCTAAGCTGCCTCTAGCAATGACAGTGTTCCATATGGGAGCACCAGTAGAAGTCCCGGCTGCTCCCTGCTAATGCACCTGGGAAAGTAGCAGCAGATCACCCAAGCATGTGGGGTCTTGACACCCATGTGGGAGACACTGATGGAATTCCTGAATCCTGACTGGGACTTTGGACCAGTCCTAGCTACTGAAGCCAATCTGTACCATCTCTCTGTCTCTGCCTCTATCTCTCTCAGACTTTGCCTTTCACATAAATAATGTTTTTCTAAAAAAAAAAAAAAAAGGAAGAATATAACTAAAAGATATGCTTGTTTTGTCACAAAACAAGCATTAAATCCATGAATAGTTTTTTTCATAATACCCATTTTCCATGAACTTTCTGAAAACCCCAAGTATTCACGGATTTCAAAATTTTTCATCAATATAAGCTTATCTTTTAGTTCTATTTTTCTGCAAACTTCTTGAGGTTCCACTATATAATGAGCAAGTTCATCACTTCTACTGGAGGAATAGCTGGGTTGGATAAGGACATATCATATGGAACAGTCATAGTCTTAAAAGACTTTTCGCTGTTCTAGAATTTTGCCATTGTTTCTGGATATAAAGAGTGAGGAACCCAGTGTGGACTCTGTCTCCGGGAGAACCACCAGCAGAGTGAAGCTATATGAAAAGCAAATGAGAGGTGGGGTTGTAGCCCGAGAGTGAGACTCGAGCTAAGACGCCTGTGTCTCCTATCAGAGTGCCTAGGTCCAATCCTCAGCTCCACTCCTGACTCAGCTTCCTGTTGATGCAAGCCTTCGGAGGCTTTAGTGACAGCTCAAGTGACTGGGTCCCTGCACCCACATAAAAGTCCTGGATTCAGCTCCTGGATCCCAGCTTCCACCATGGCCCCAGCCATTGCAGACATCTGAGGAATGAACCAGTGGCTAGACTCACTCTCTGTCTCTCTCTCTCCCCCTCTCCCTTCCTCTCAAACTAAAAAAGAAAACAAGTGAAGGAACCATTTCTTTTTGTTAAGACAAAGGAAGATGAGATGCCTATCTTCAATAACTGAAAGTCTCTTTTCCAAAAAAAGAATTAAATTTAACTTGTGTGTTCTAAGGTGTTTAAACAAGTACCTTGGAGCTTCAGGGAGCCCAAGAGACTTTCTATATAGAACCAAATATTAACAATGAGTTGTCTGTAAACAAGACAGCTCCCTTGGGCAGTTGAGTTCTCCATCCCCGGGTGCATCTGGACAGAAGCTGGATGGTCTGTGAAAGGGCTGTTGTGTGGGAAAATCCAGCGTCAAATAAAAGGAGATGAGGGTGAGGGACACGTAGATCCTAACATGCTATAAACAGACTAGACTTGTTTAACATGCTGGGCACGTTTCTGACCATGGGGAGCGAGGGGTTTCTAGCTATAAGGAGTGCAGGAGGACAATGGATCTCCCATTGGCTGGAGCTCCTGTCTATGCAGCAGTTCTAAGTGGGCCAGCCCATGGCCCACCTGGTCACTTTGGAGTAGAGGTTGTCCCATTCTCAATTCTACCTTGCCAGCGGGGCCCAGACTAAATACATTCTAAATTCTAACAGACCTTTAGGTGGGTTTTTTACTAAACGTTTAGAATTCATATCCCTGAGATGGGAGTTGCTCAGGAGGTGGGAACTGTTCTTTGGTTTAGCTACTGTCTCCCCTGACCTCACATGGAAGCCTCGGCCTTCCCAGGGAGCCTGGGGGACACAACCTCTTCCCCAGCACATTGCTATGCTGTGCTCTGGAAGCCCAGGCACTGTTTGATGAACACAGTCCAGGCTCTTCATGCGGGTTGAAGGCTCTGCCACCCCAGGCTCCAGCTGCACGCCAGCCCAATCTTCCATGGAGAGATCAGGTGTCTGCTGGCTCAGTGGTGGGAAGAGGGCAGGAAGGAAGTGGAAGTAGCGGGCGAATAGGTGGCTTGACCTGCACTTTGACTTCTCTCCACCAACTGAGCCCTGGCCATTTTCCCTGGAAAATCTCTGAAGAAAGCATGTGTTGCTCTGTAGGAACCCAATTATCTCCTGGGGAGCATGGATTCCAACCTAGGGGTGCATTCCCCTCCTACGAATGAGGCTCTGACACAGTCCTTGAAAAATAATAGCCTGGCTTTATTTGTCTACTTTCCTATTTTCTTTTTCCTGGAACGCTCCTTAAGAACTGACATCTTCTGCTGTGTTCACTGTGTCTTTTGTTTTCTGTATTCTGATACTTTGACTTCTGGGGCAGCCCTGAAAGGACTGCCCCTCCCAGCACTGACCAACTCCTAGAGACAGTCAGGGACTCACCTGCAAGGGTGTGACCACCTCCACTGTCCACTTGCCCTAATCACCCCAGGACTAGGTACCGGTCAACCAGAGAAGGTCTCTGTGCCCCATGGCCCACTGAAGTTATTCCTACTGGACCATCCTCAGCCTGCTTCCCCTGGTTCTCCCATCTCCTCCTCTGTAAACTGTAAATAAAAGCCTACATTTTCCTCCCACTCTCTGTCCCCAGCGCTTTCTTATGTAGCTCTGTGTACTACAACCTCCAGTTGCTAAGGAATTGTGAGTACAGCTTCTTCCTCCTTGACAGGCATTCCTCTGTCTGCATGGGTACCACACCTGATTAGAACAACGCCAGGGAACCCTTGAAACAACCAATGGACTTGCCTCTCTGATCCCACCTTACCCTCTGCTTGTCTTACTCCCTACAGAGCAGACAGAGGGGATTCCCTAAAGCATGTGTCAGGGATCACCACTCTCCAAACCTTTTAGTCCTACTTAGAAGAAAATCCAAACTGACTCCCACACCCATGAATCCTACATGGTCTGGACCCTGCCTACCACTCCGTGCCTCCAGCTAGACCCTGGTGGTCTCTGCTGGCTTACGCTACTCCACTCACACTGGTCCTCTTGCTACTCCCACAGTGCACCATGTTCCTTCATGCCTCAGAGCCTTTGTGCTAGTCCCTCCCACCCAAATTACCACATGACTTCTCTCATTCTCTGCAAGTCTCTGTCCTGGATTCAGATCACCCCCGCTCCCACCATCACTACCACCTTGTCTAACTGGTCTCCCACATACTTTTGTTCTGCTTGCCTTTTCTTCATTGATCCACCACCTTTCTGAAGTCACAGTGTGCATTCACCCAATGCTTGCTCATGGTCTCACCCCTAGAATATAACCCCTATGAGGGCAATCATGTCTTATTCATCTCTGTATCTCCAGTGCCTAAACCAGGCCTGACACATGCCAACGAAATGGTTTGGTGATCAAATGAGCCCAAGTTGGAGCCATCACTGCAGGGCCTTGGAGGTAGGGCATAGAGGTAAGTGCCTCCCCATGCTCCTCATGCCCATCACCTTTTGAAAACGTAAGAAGTTCATTAGCTCTATTTGGCTCCATCTAAGCCAGGAGGATGACACTTGCTTTCTCTGATATTCCTAGGACCTCTAGGTGTCTTGGACAGAACACCTTCCTGGTTTGATAAGGATCCACTTATGTTTCCTTTAAACAAGTATTCTCCAGGGATCTTGGTAAGGCAATAGGGTTTTCTTCAAAGTCAAGTTAACCCTCAGTTGCCCACTTCAATTTGACCTCATGCTACCGTCTGCTTATTACAGCAATCTCCAAACACACGGTAGCAGGGTGAGGGGAGGACCCTACCAAAACAGCCATTAAACCATCTGTCTGCAGCTCTAGGTTAAAAAGCATGAAGTCTAGAAGGAGAACAACTGTGAAGCCACTGGCCAAATTAAGTCTGGGAATTACTGGAAGACTTAATTTGCCCAGATTATCCCCTAGACCCTGAGTACCACAAGAAAGGGACATAGTTGCACATCTATTAAATGATACTCAACTTCGAGCTCTTGGTGAAAATGTTGATCATGTGTTCATTTGCTTGAATGTTTGAATCAAATGCTTAGAGCGTCCAGACTGTGAGGGCTGACTGTGGGCTCCCATTTAGGGAGCAGTTATCCTGGGGAATATTCAAATTGGGCAATGATTGTACACCCAGGATATTGTTTAAGGCATGAAAATAAATTCCAACTTGTTCATACTAATTGCAGCTTCCATTTACATAGAAAGGGAATGAAAGGAATGATGATAGATGGTGGTGCTGCTGCTGACTCTCATTTGATACCAACTATGCACCTGGCACTGTTCTAAGTTCTTTACATGGAAGATTTTAATCCTCACAACAGCTTTGTGAGGGATATACTGTAACAACCCCAATCTTACAGATAAAGACATCAGGGCAGGGTGTGCTTAAGTAACTTGTCTGGAGTCTCATAACTAGTAAGTGGTAGACCACAGACTGAAACCCAGATGGTCTCCCTCCAGGACTGTTCTCTTGACCACTGCAGCATATCAGCATCCCAGACGCTGTAAGCAAAGCAAAGGCCTTGGCACAACTACACCTGAGGGAGAAGCCAAGCTCATTGAACACTTCACTTCCCAAATCCATGGGGGGAGCATCCACCTCCTGAAGTGAGCAAATGCTACAAACCCAGGTGTGAGTGTGTGCATCCACATGGATGTGTGCATGTGTGCGTGTGCATGTCTGTGTGTGTGCAGGTGATCCCCTGGACAGCTGATTTAGCAGTCACTGCACATGCCACGGCTGCCTCCCTGGGAGACAGAATGACAGGCAGCAATGCATTCTGCTTTCTCCGGGAACTGCCTTTCGGATGATGTACAGTACACACTTGTCCTCCCTCGCCATTCCCTCCAGAGCCGTTATCCTCTGTCAAGCAGAACTTTCATTATAAGCGCTCTCCCTTCAAGGAGGCACGAAGCCACCAAAGTTGATTGACTCCGGACTTCCCGCCTCACTAGCACGGGCCCAGCGTTTCTCCCATCTGCTGGCCCCCTCCCCCAAATCACCAGCTGGCACTTGGAGCTCTTTGATCCCTCTCAGCCTAGGTCCATCCTCGGCTCCTGGCAGCAGTCATGGTTGTAGTTAGAGGTGGGTTTGCATGCTGGCCTTACCTCTGTAGAATTCACTTTAAGCCTCAGTTTCACCATCAGCAATGTGGGGATTATGGCAGTACCTACACTCACCGAATTTGTTTGAGGACTGAACTGTGTTTAAAAGATTTTATTGGGGCCACCACTGTGGCACAGCAGGTTAACGCCCTGGCCTGAGTGCCAGCATCCCACATGGGCACTGGTTCGAGTCCCAGCTGCTCCTCTTCCAATCCAGCTCTCTGCTATGGCCTGGGAAAGCAGTAGAAGATGGCCCAAGTCCTTGGGCCCCTGCATCCATGTGGGAGACCCAGAAGAAGCTCCTGGCTCCTGGTTTTGGGTAGGAGGAGCTCCGGCCATTGCGGCCATCTAGGGAGTGAACCAGCAGATGGAAGACCTCTCTCTCCAGAGAGAAAGAGAGAAAGGGAGGGAGAGTCAGAGAGAGAAAGAGATAGTCCAACCCTGGTTCACTTCCCAAATATTCACAACAACCTGGACTAGGCCAGGCTGAAGCCAGGAACCAGAAGCTCCTTCCTGGTTTCCCACGTGGGTGCAGGGGCCCAAGCACTTGAGCCCTCCTCCGCTGCTTTCCCAGGTGCATTAGCAGGGAAAGGATAAGAAGTAGAGCAGTTAAACTTGAACTGGCGCCCAACATGAACATAAAAACAACATAAGGCAAGAAATACCAACACTTTCCTTTGAGTAGAATTTGTGATCACTGGAGTTGTCTCCCTCTCCCTTCCCCAATTTATTTGTTGAAGACCTCAGTCCTGGTAACTCAGAATGTCATATTATTTGGAAATAGATTCTTTATGGGAGCAATCGAGTTCAGATGAGGTCGTCACAGTAGCTCTAATCCAATAGGACTGACATCCTCCCAGCAGTCCTACTAGGTTAGAGGGGACCCGGACACGGACCCGGACACGGACATGCGCACTAGGAGAACTCCGCGTGAAGTTCTGCAAGCCAAGAACACCAGCGGTTTATCAGAGGCCAGGAGACATACCTAGAACAGAGCCTCCCTCCCGCCCTCAGAAGGAACCAGCCCCGGCCACACCTCAATTTCAGACTTGCAGCTTCCAGAACTGTGAAACAAGCAGGCCCTGCTGTTTAGGAAAACCAACCTGTGGTACTTACGGCTTCTGTGACAAACTGAAACAGCCATCGCCTCACAGCCTACGCGGAGGGAGACAGGTCTTTGCATTAGGGAGCTAGAGGAGCTGGAGTTAAGTATAGGGGGTTCTGACCGCAGACTCGTTCACCACCGGGAGTAACCTGGCCCGCGGGAGGGGTGGCGCCAGAGGGATTCCGTGACCCTGGGTTCATCTCTACCCCATCTCAGAATGGGCTCATGCGCTCTTTGATAGCTGCTGCGGTTCCACAGGGACCCTGGCACACACCCAACTGTTCACCTTCGCAGTGCTGCCTACCTGGAGAAGTACGATGTTCTCATTGTCGCTGTGCTTGAGCAACGAACTGAAGCAAATTTGCAGTGTTCCCTGGTTCGTCAGACCCGCGAACTGGTTAATGAATAAGGTTCTAGACACAGAGAGATGCGGTCTGCTTTGGCAAGGTCCCACGGCAGTCACTGAGACTGGAATAGAATCACTGGGAGCAGGGTCAAGGGCCCACGAGACCTCCGACACCTGACTGTGTCAGCTTATGGTTAGTGGGGAGCCCTTGCGGTACCAGGAAGTTCTTATCTCCTCTCTCAGCCCCACAAAGCCTGGTTCCATCACTCACCAGTTAAGGAAATGGGCTACCCAGAAATCCAGGCAGCAGAGGCCTGAAGGCACGTAGCATGATAGAGCAGCTAGAACCTCGGGTCTTCCAGCAGAGCAAACGGAACGAGGCCAGCACCAGACTCCAGTCCAGATGGGCGTTCCTCTGTCGCCGGGGATGCACACCCTCCTAGTCTCATCACACCCCATTCTTCCTTCCCATCCACGCTATGATATCAGAAGCAAAAAGGAAACGGTGCTTCAGAGAAGTCTTAACCACAATGTTTTAGATGGGGCAGAGGGGTGATAGAATCAACCCATGCACGGCCGGCGCTGTGGCTCAATAGGCTAATCCTCTGCCTGCGGCGCCAGCACACCAGGTTCTAGTCCCTGACGGGGCGCCGGATTCTGTCCCGGTTGCCCCTCTTCCAGGCCAGCTCTCTGCTGTGGCCAGAGAGTGCAGTGGAGGATGGCCCAGGTGCTTCGGCCCTGCACCCCATGGGAGACCAGGAGAAGCACCTGGCTCCTGGCTTCTGATCAGCGTAGTGCTCCAGTCACAGCGCGCCGGCCACAGCGGCTATTGGGGGCTGAACCAATGGCAAAGGAAAACCTTTCTCTGTGTCTCTCTCTCTCTCACTGTCCACTCTGCCTGTCAAGAAATAAAAAATAAAAATAAATTTAAAAAAGAATCAACCCACGCACGTCCCCGGGAATGAGTGTCATTACTGTGTGTTGGAGCCTTGCTCTGGATTCCACTTTTTTTTTTTTTTTTTTGGACAGGCAGAGTTAGACAGTGAGAGAGAGAGAGACAGAGAAGAGTCTTCCTTTTCCGTTGGTTCACTCCCCCAATGGCCAACTGCACTGATCCGAAGCCAGGAGCCAGGTGTTTCCTCTTGGTCTCCCGTGGGGTGCAGGGCCCAAGCACTTGGGCCATCCTCCACTGCCCTCCTGGGCCACAGCAGAGAGCTGGCCTGGAAGAGGAGCAACCAGGACAGAATCTGGCGCCCTGACCGGGACTAGAACCCTGTGCCGGTGCCGCAGGTGGAGGATTAGCCTAGTGAGTTGCGGCGCCGGCCTGGATTCCACTTCGGACATCACTTCGTCAGCTAAGCTTTCTCCAGGGGCCCTACTGGACCTTCTCAGCCCAGAGTGCTGCAGAAGGCCAGGGGCTGTGGGCTCAGCACCTTTTGGCCCTAGTCCTGCTTTCCCACCCACAATGCTGCTGCCAGAGCCTACAAACCAGTACTGTCCAAGAGGGAGACAATGGCAGCTACAAGGCAGACCACAGATAGAACTAAAACTTGAAACGTATTAGCAGGCCCTTCAACATGAAAAGAAACAGATAAACAGGTAAAAACAGTTATAATTTTGAGTTTTATAGAACATTATCTAGTAAAAACATCATTTCAGGAGTGCTTATTTGGTCTAACCATTAAGACACCCATGGCCCACACTGCATTGTCTGGTTTTAATTCCCAGTCCCAGCTCCTGATTCTAGCTTTCTGTCAATGCAGACCCTGGGAGGAAGAAGTGGGAGTTCAAACGGTTGGGTCTCTGCCACCCACATGGAAGACCTGGATTGAGGTGCTAGCTTCTAGCTCCAGCTCCAGACCAGACTGGCCATTGTAGGCACTTGGGAAATGAAACAGGAGATGAGCACTCTGTGTGTGTGTGTGTGTGTGTGTGTGTGTGTGTCTTTCTCTGTCTCTCTCTCAAATAAAATTAAAAAATTAAATCATTTCAACATGTAATCAATATAAAAATTGTTAATTGGGGTTGTCATTTTGGCAGAGCAGGTTAAGCCACCAACTGCAGTGCTGGCTTTCCATATGGGCACTGGTTCAAGTCCCAGCTGCTCCACTCCCAATCCAGCTCTCTGCTAATGAAGCTAGGAAGGCAGAAGAAGATGGCCCAAGTACTTGGACTCCTGTCATCCACATATGAGACCCAGATGGAGTTCCTGGCTCCTGGTTTCAGCCTGGCCCAGTCCCAGCTGTTGTGGGCATTTAGGGAGTGAACCAGTAGATGGAAGATCGATCTCTCTCCCTCTCCTTCTCTCTCTGTAATATTGCCTTTCAAATAAATATTTAATAACAAATAAAAGTTGTTAGTTTTGCTTTTTCAAGTCTTCACAGTTTAATATTTTATACTTGTGGCACCTTCCACTTGGACTAGCCACATTTCAAGAATGGGATTCCTACATGTGTCTGGTGGATACCACATTGGGCTGCACTGGTTTAAAGCGCTCTTGTACGACTTCAAGTCTTGGGACAGTATAAGATTTTAGAGGATAGGCATTTTGTCTTACACATCTTTTCTATTTCCAGTGGGTTCCATGAAACAAGGTTCTAATACATTCTTTTTTCCCTCATTAAATTCTTGTTGAATTCAGTTCTCCGCCCTTACACACATACTTGTCTGTCTGAAAAGATTCCTCCTCCCCTTTCCTTTATTTACCTCAAGGGCATCTATTTTTTTTTCCTCCAGCTTAAAAGGCAGTTCTTCAGGGAACCAAAGATGGGCTGGCTGGAAGCCTCCTGAAACTGCACGGGAGGTTTGCCTGTCCCGCTGCTGCCTTATCTAAGATAGAGAATTGCATTTGCCTGGGAGCATTGCTGTCCCCGCCACAGAGCTGAGTCGTTTTATAATGAGGAGCCGTGTCTTACCTTTGTATACCCAGTATGTAGCACAGGGCCTGGCACAAGATTTTTTTACCACATAGCAGGTTCTCCTGGTTCAAATCGCCTAAAAAAAAAATAAAAGAATGAGAGAGGTCAGCCAGGACAAAAGTCACAGTGTCCATTATAATCTCTTCTTGGGAGTGACACGCCATCATTTTGCCATATTCTGTTAATCGTATAGACCTCCCTGGTCCAGAGTGGGAAGAGACTACACACCATGTGAATAAATGCCAGAAGGTGGGGCTCACCGGGGTCCTCTTGGAGCTGGCTACCGTGGTTAATATGGAGTAAGAGATGGAACACATAACTCAGACAGCATAAATCTCACATTCAGTCCTCCATGGCTCATGAGCCATGAACCTTAGGGTATTACACAAATAGCAGAATCAAGCCCGTCCCACCTCTGTGCACTCCTGGAAAAGATGCTGCAGCTGTTTCTGTATTCAGTGTTTTCTTGCCTGCTCCTGTGTGGCCTCACATGAGCCCCTCTGGATAAGCCAATGTCTGGTAACTCAACAATATCCATAACAATGCGCAAATGGACTCTGCTAAGGATACATGCAGTATAGGTTGCTGAGATGAACGGCTTCATTCCTAAAAACCTGCAAACATGGAGGCTTTCTGCAGCTAGCAGCAATTAAACACATGGCCATTAGAGAGAAACCTAAAAGGGACATTTGGTTCAAGAGTGGAAAAAAATGCTGAAAATTTATCTAACATAGCCATCAAAGATCTAGGTAATAAAATACTAATACTGTAAGTTCAATGCTATTTAGTTTTAAATTTAATGTCATTACATGGATCCAAAAGCCTTGGTAGGCAAACATTGCCTGAATGTTCTTGTAATTGAAAGCAAGGATTTTGTCACCCTAATGGTTAAGCAGGAAGGGTACACAGGCATGATATCCACAGAGAAACTCTACGGCAAGACCCTTCACATCGGACTGTTAACTACACAAATATAATGGGTGTTTAGGGGCTCTGGGCCTCCCAGATCCTCTTATGAGCACTGTTTGTTTGTCTACAGTTAAGATTGTATTCCATTAGGAAAATGTATTTGACCATGGATTGTAACACTTAAATATGTATGTAAAACATACATGCAAACATTTCTGTAAAGCATGAGATTTAAAAATACATAGAAATGCTAGTTTTCTCTTCCATCCTTCTCCTGCCGCACCACTATGCCTGCCCCCATCTTGAATCCTTTCAACACTGGGGAGGGAAAAAAAAAAGAGAGAGAGAGAGAGAACTCCAAGTCTTCATGCAAGCAAACCAAATCGTGAACAAAGGATAATACATCAGATTACAATATGGTTTGAGTATGTTTCATACCCCTCCCCCAATTTAACAGTACTGAAACGGTGGAAAATTAATCCCATTATAGTGCTTAGGAGATGGGTCTAGTGTGCAGTCCCTAGGTCCTTAGGGGTGTGCCCTCAGAAAGTAGTACTAAAGAGAAGGCCAAGTATACAAGTCTGAGTTGGGCCCAACCCCCACTCCCGACCCTTCTGCTTCCTGCTCCACCATTGCCATTCCCCACCCTTACCACCTGCACAATCAATGGGGCTGCCTGACTTGAACTTGACTCTTCAAGACTGAGTTAAATAAACTCCTACTATTTTGTCATAGCAACAAGAGGCTGCCAGTACAGATGGCCAAGGGTCCTGATGACTACTGTCACCAAAAGTCACACTGAAAGTTGGAAGTAGTAGAACGATACCTTTAAAATGCCAAGGAACAAATGATTTGCCCCTAAAACTCTATACCCAAACTAATAACCAAAGATGGGGGCAAAATACATATTCCACATATGCAGAGGACAGAAATTTTACTTCTTATATCAATGTGGGCAGGAAAGAGGGGATGCATCTAAGTGGAAGAATTTAAATTTAGCTGTTTACCCACCAGAAATGTGCAGGACAGTTTTCTGGGTGACCCTGGACTGACCTGGTCAGTTCTTATTCTCTCCTTGTTGTAGTTCTCAGGAACAATTATCAAATGTGCTAGGAATACAATATCCTGAGATTGATCACAATGGCCTGGCGTCAGTCCCAGTTCTCCCCTAGGAAAAGGCTGTCCTTCCGTACTGTAGCCTAGCAGCTCACGTGCCACTGATAGATGAAACCCAGGGTGAGCTGCTTTTCTGGAGTCCTCCTGCTGCAATGCAAGTGAGGTACACCTGGATGAGACTCTGTCCACTCTGGATAGCTTTCCTGAGCCATATGGGCACCGGCCAGCAATGGTCTAACACATCTGTTGTCCTTTGCTGCCTATGTGTAAGAATGAACTTGTGGCACCAGCACACCGGGTTCTAGTCCCGGTCGGGGCACCAGATTCTGTCCCGGTTGCCCCTCTTCCAGGCCAGCTCTCTGCTGTGGCCAGGGAGTGCAGTGGAGGATGGCCCACGTGCTTGGGCCCTGCACCCCATGGGAGACCAGGAGAAGCACCTGGCTCCTGGCTCCTGGCTTCGGATCAGCGCGGTGCAGCGGCCATTGGAGGGTGAACCAACAGCAAAGGAAGAACTTTCTCTCTGTCTCTCTTTCTCACTGTCCACTCTGCCTGTCAAAAAAAAAAAAAATGAACTTGCTCCAGTGTACAAGCAACCAGCCTCACACAACAGCGAAGTCCTTGAAGCTCGCAGGCACAGGGAGCTGTTCCAGGCAGAAGGAGGAGGGGCCCTTCTTGAGCCTGGAGAGACAGCTGCAGCTTTAGGAAATAGTGTCTGGCAAAAACTGTGGCCACCACCGACTCACAGCTCAACAAGAAGTGAGGTAGGGAACAAATACTCCTACTTCATGTTCCTCTACTCTCTCTTGTCCATTTCCATTCTCTTCACTGACCAAAGTCAACTCTAATCACAGGGCAAGGGAGCCCTGACACAGTCTCCATAAATGCCAGTCTCCCAGGGCCAGGGCAGGTGCAGGATGCCCTGGGGTGATGATGGGAGAATTCTCAGCAACCCTCTCTGTAATCTTGCTCAGGAGGCCACTGATGTGATTTAGTAAAATGGAAGAGTAAACCAAAGAGGACAAAGACAGGGGATTCCACAGAGACTAAAACAGGAGAGAGAAAAAACAAAATCCCAGGATTTGGGGAAATTGCAATAAGATATCCATGTTGTACCTCAAAAGAGCAAAATCCAAATCAGAGGGGGAAAAAAAGAGTTCAAGAAAAGAAAGATATGCCAAAAGGATAATTGGTATGTTTAGGTATTAAGATTGTCACCATTGTGGACAGTTCTGGGGTTGATACTTGCAAAAAAGTAATCAACTGGGAGAAGTAGTTAAGATACTGCATCCTACATCAGAGCCCTTGGCTTCCACCTCCAGTTCGGGCTCCTGACTCCACTTCCTGCTCACACACACCCTGACATGCAGCAGTGACAGCCCAAGTAGTCAGGTCCCTGCCACCCTCATGGGAGATCCGGATTGAGTTCCCAGTGAACAGATTTGGCCCCACTGCATCCTGCATTTGAGGAGTGAACTAGTGGATGGGAACTTTCTCTTCTGCCTCTCTATTGATTTTCCTGTTTTCTCCAATCAATCAATAAGCAATTGAAAATAGAAAGTCAATAGGAGGATAGAAAACCAGAAACTAAGATCATACATGCATTACTTGCGATACAGAAGGAAAAGTATCTGAAAGCATGGAAAGAATTCACCTTGAGGGACCAAGAACTAGGAGTGCAGGGTGAGGTCGGATGTTACTCATAACACCAAGAGCTGTTTGGAAGAATTTGAACTCCATATTTGTCATACTTTTATAAAACAAGTTTTTAAGATTTATCTGTTTATTTATTTGAAATGCAGAGTCACAGAAAGAGACAGAAGGAGAGACACACAGAGAGAGTTCTTCCAACCACTGGTTCACTCCCCAAATGCTTCAACAACTGGGTCTGTGCCAGCCCGAAGCCAGGAGCCAGGAGCTTCATTCAGGTTTCCCACATAGGTACAGGGGACCAGGAGCTTGGGCCATCCTCTGCTGCTTTCCCAGGCACATTAGCAGGGAGCTGGGTTGGAAGTGGAACAGCCATGACTTGAACCAGCCCCTATATGGGATGCTGATGCTGCGGGGTGTGGCTTTAACTCCCCGCGCCACAGTGCCAGCTCCTAAAATAAATTCTTAAAAAACACAACAACCTACAGGGTTCAATACCAGAGACCATCTTCTGCAGAGACAAGCAAGCTCTGAGCTCACTGGTTAGCAAGAAGAGTGTGAGGATGGCGTGTTCTGAGACTAAGGACCAGGGACTCTGGTGGACACACTCTGGGAGAAGAGGCCGACAGACAGAGCTGGATAATCATGGAAGACAGGCATGAGGTCTGTGAGATGCACAGCAACAGGAATGCTATCTAGAACCCAGACTCCAGGGAAGATGCTGATACAAATCAGGCAGGATTGGGCTGTTTGAAGATGAACACCAGTGGAGATAATGGCTGTTCTTCCCCGTGCTCATTGGACATCAAATGTAACTGATAACAACTCTACAAAGTAGCTCCTTAGCATCGCATTGGTAGGTATCACCTGTACAACTTATGATGTCATGCACTTCCTAAAGACCCCGTGCCAGATTACTCTAAAAAAATTCACATTCAAATGACAATAGTCAATGTTGTTCTTGTTGTTATTATTCCATTCATTGTCGTCTTGACACATTGTGTACAGCGAGCGTGTATTTTAAGTTGTTGAAATTACAGATGCAGGGTTGGCTGCTGGATGTCTGGAATCTCTGTCTGCTGAACTGATGCCAGATTCCCACAAAACAGATCTCCAGCACCGTAAGATTTTAGTGTCTCATATGCGCAATCCTCCGTGGTCACCAAAATAATGAGGATCATCCTCATCTGCTCTAAATCTTGCCTCTTTTCACAAGTGCGTCTCCCAGGAGAAGCTCAGGGTGGTCTGATGGGAGCAGTTGCTACAACGCTCTGCCCTAGACCATAAAGGAATTGCTTAAGCTGGAAAAAGAGTGTAACAATACCGAGATTTTGTGGACTTATCACTTCTGTTGGGTGGCCTCATCATTCACGACTGCCTGAGGAGATGCAGACAAGAAAACAGGAAGAGGCCACCCATACTGAGGGGAGAGAAGGCTTGGGGCCCACCAGCCTACTGGCTTCACACAGCTGTTGGCTTTTACTCAACATGCCTTCAGTCTTCCATCACACGCTGATCATCTGCCCCCTCCCTTACCTCATTAAACGCTGCCTTTCCCAACCCCAGTGGTCCCAAGCCTTCTCTCAGGTCTGGTCCCTTCCCTAAGTCCTCTGACCCTACACTATTCTTTTCTGCCTCTTCCTAACTAAGTCTGTCTCATTTTCCAGCTCCAAATCATCAAAGCGCACACATCAAACTATGTAGGCACAGTAAGAACTAAGCAATGCCCTCTTCTCACACCTCCACATCTGTCTCCAGATTTCTGCTTGGACTTCAGGTCTTCTTTATGTCATTGTCAAAACAGAACATTCTAGCAAGACCTTTCCAACCAGACATTTACCCCAAGTAGACTGGCCCAATCCACTCACCTATTCCTTTATTTCCTATCATTTATTAGATGGTTCTAAATGAAAATTAGATCCTTCTAAAGATGCTTGGATAAATGTGTAAATTTACCATCAGAAACTAACTAACTGGGTGAAGCCCCCAGACAAGACATCAGCTATTTCTGCACTAATTGGGTAGACAATAACATAGGCTTTGGGGGAATAAAATCGACAAGTTGGAGGATGGACAGCAGAGGAGAACAATGATTCTTGTTCTTGGAGACATTGTGAGTACAGGGAAAACCCCAGAGGCAATCATCAGTGGAGTCAGCGTAACTCACTCTAGAGGTCCTCGGAGAAGCCAGACGCCTGCTAGAACCAAGAAACTGGATGCACATTCTGCCTGGAAACTGGAGCCGTGTGCAGGAAACAGTCACCATGACCTCACCCCAGAGGACAGTGGGGAGAGTCGGTGAGCTCCAACTGGACAAAGATCCTCGCGGCTCCCATTCATGGTGTCAGAGGGAGTTTAAAAATACATACAAGAGATTCAGATGCCAAGGATTGGTTGTTGACCAGTTCTTCATGTTGGTTATTTTTTCTGATACTCTGTTTTCCCTTTGTGATCGGCAGCAAAAGCCTTAAAGACAAAAGGGCTTTGTCTGTCTTTGGGGGGTATGAAGGAAACGAAAGGATGATAACTGCTTGTGGAGGAGGGGAAGGGGTGGACTCCAGGAGGCTGCTGCACAGGAAATGAGCGCCCGGAGTGCAGCAGGTCTTGAGGAGAAGCACAGAGAAGCTGCAGCCTGGAGCTCCACCATAGTGGCGGCAGGACACACGGTGCTGCACCACGTCCCATGGGACTGCGCAAACAGCACTACTCTTCCTCTGGTTCTTTGCACTACTTAAAGATGCTGCCAAGTCCCACAATCACCCACTCCTCCCAGTCTGTGTCTGTAGTACTCTGGGAATGCTATAAAACCACCACACAGCTCCTTAAAGCCAAGGATGGCTGGTCATCTGCCCAAGGCCAAAGAAAACCCTCTGTCTTCTTCATGACAAATTCACTGAGTGCCCAGGTGCATAATCGGCTCTAAGGTTAGAAGAGGGCCAGATCCGCTCCTTGTCAGCTCTGTGACGTTGGATTAGTTACTTGCTGTCTCTGTGACTCAGTCTCCTCATCCATTCAATGGGGCTAGGACTTGGACCTGTCTTGTGGGGTTGATTTTCCACAAAGAGGTACACAGCTATCTGAGCTTGAAGGAGGAGAAGAACATAGATCAGTGAAGAGAGAGGCAGGGTGCACTCCAGGCAAAGATTCAGCCCCAGGCACCATCATGGGTGAGGAAGGAGATGGGAGACTCCCTCTGGGATCTTAAAGCTTTTCTGATCCTCAAGGCTGACCCTAGAAAGCACTGGCGGTAGAAACTGTGCCTGTACAGCCAGGCTTGACGATTTCTTCCCTGCAGGACTCAGTGTGGCTCACGAACAAAAAGGAGACCCCTTCTGCAGAAGAATGATGTACGTCTTCGTCCTTCGGGCCCTTCCTGCACCAAGTGCTCATACATAGAGTATCCATGGTAGATGGGCAAAGTGCAAGACAGTTAAAAGGGACAGTCCTGGGGGCTGGTGCTGTGGCGTAGCAGGTAAATTCGCCACCTGCGGTGCTTGCATCCCACATGGGCACCAGTTCTAGTGCCAGCTGCTCCTCTTCCGATCCAGCTCTCTTCTATGGCCTAGGAAAGCAGTAGAAGATGGCTCAAGTCCTTGGGACCCTGCACTCACATGGGAGACTCAGATCAGCGTAGTCCCAGCCATTGTGGTCATCAGGGGAATGAACCAGAGGATGGAAGACTTTCTCTCTCTCTGCCTCTTCCTCTCTATAACTGTACCTTTCAAATAAGTAAATAAATAATTCTTTAATAAATAAATAAATATACTGTTTATTTAAAAACAAACAAACAAAAAAGAGACAGTCCTGGTTCAATTCCTGCTTAGTCACAGACTGAACCTCACAATGGCCAGAATCAGCTTCCTTAGAGATCTACAAGCTTCTGCGACGACCCCACACCTACCTGACGCACAAATGTATCCAGTCATTTGCAACTCTTCTGACAGATGACCCTCTGCTGCCACTTTGCCTTAGTAACTTCTAGAGTGGAGCTGGGATTTGATTCCATGTCTACTCGATGGCACAGTCTGGCTGTCACTCACTGTGTTCCAGTGCCAGGCACGTCACAGACCATCAATGCTTACAAATGGACTCATCACAGATACTTCTCTAAAACCTGGTCACATGTCTTGCACACATCCAGAACTCGAATCTGCACCAGCACATTGCTGGCCAGTTTTCCAAGGAACCAGAAACCACTCCCAACATCTCAGGAAGAGGCTGGTAATTGGGTGCAGAAGCTCCTGCTACACATACAGTGACTCGTCTTTCACATGCAAATATCCATCTGTGCATGGGGTTCTTCAGTAAATGCCAACTTCGTAGGTGCAATCCAGGTGCCCAAATTTGAGAGCTTGGCATAGAGAGGGGCACTTGTGCTCTGAGCCAGTCATGGACTGGGATCGTTATTATAATTAGTCTCGATGGCTGTGCCCATCATTCAGTAACAATGCTAGATGATTTGGTCTCGCTGCCCATCTCCCTACCCCCCTTCCCCACTCACCCCTTTTATAAGAAAAGCCAGCCACATCTTGTTGTAGCGATCTCCCCACTCCCAGCCCCACTCTTAAGATGAAAAGCCCAGATGTGGGTGACCCATCTGTAGTGTGTGTCACATTTTTAACATCTTCTCTATTTCAAGCTGGGAGAAAGAGACTCATTAGAGAGAAGAAGTCCACATTGAAATTAGGAAACATTTGATCAGACCATTGTCCCAACACAATACGTGCAATGAGGGGAACGCTGGAGTGGGCTGCAAATCTGACATGTGTGTTGCTGCCCCAGTGGCCTGCTCATCACTGACTTCCCCACGGCCGGCCACAAAAGGGAGCCTGGCAGCTCCCTGGGTAGAGGCTGAGCCTCTGGAAGTTGGGGACATCAATGAGGCAGGCAATTCCTCTTTCCCTTCAGCCTGTGCTCCCTGCCGCAGCCCCCTCTTGTTGCCTTGGTAGGAGCCGCTGCAAGGACACAGGGTTGGCAAATAACAACACCCAAACATCTAGCCATGGGCAGCAGGCCCTTCCCTCAACTTCCGGACACTTGAAGGCAGAGGTTTGCTGCCAGGGACCTATGCCAAGGGCTTAATGCACAAAAACCATTCTTGGACCCTGGTTCTGTTTCTGGCATCTCAACTCTTATTCAGTAGAACAGAAGGTCAGAAACATCTAGGCTCCAATGTCCAGTCGTCTCTAAATACTTCATCAGCATCCAGGCCAGCCCAGTGCCACATAAGTAGAAATCAAGCACATCATAGTGGAGTGTAGAGTTCAGATTTCAGAGACAAAAAAACAAAACAAAACAAACAGAAAACACCAAAAACTGGATTTCACAGAATTCTAGCCCTAAACTTGGTTACTGGCTCTGGGCCATGCGGATGCTAAACCTCACTTGTAATAGAATTCACAGTGGTTGTCTTACCCCTCAGAAGGTTGCTGTGAAAATACAACATGAAGATAGTTATTAAAGCAATCTGGAAAATTAAAGCATCATATAAATGTAAAGTGTTAGTTTTATTACTCTTGGGCCCCAGAGCAAATTCTCTGCCATTTGTGGGCTAGAATTGATTCCCCATCTGGTGTTAAATCCATAGTTTCTTCATCTGTGTAAGTAACTTCAGAGATTTGCCCTTCTTAGGAGACATGGAAAATCCATTTCTTGGTCCAAGTTACAGCACACAACATCTAGGATTGAGCACAAGAACTTAAATAGAAACAGTTGACTAAATAATTCAGTCCATCCCAGCAACGCCGGATACAAGTTCAGTCTCTGTCAGGTAGTAGGTATTCAAAAGGCAGTAGCTGAGTGCATCTGTGAATGAAAAATGCATAAAGAAAAAGCCAATTCACTTCAAATTTGTTCAACAAACAGAATCAATGAACACCTAGTGTGTACATGCTTCTGGCTTTTCACCTAACATATACATTAAATGGGAACTCCTTTATCTGTACATCAGTTATCCAGCAACTTTCTCTGTGTAGCGTGTTGTTGAGCCAACAACGATAAAAGTTATGATCTTCACAATTAACTCATAATTCGAAAAAGTTAATGTCCCAACCAATTATCAATAAAATAAGAGAGGATATAACACAAAGAAGCACAAAGACAAGAGTGAAAGTGACAAGGGACAATATGGCAACCAAATGAGGTGGCAGAAAAATTGCAAACACATGTGTAAGAATAACACCATAGGTCTCCATAGACCTTGGGGGCGCTATTGTATGTGCTTCCTGTGCAAATGTTGTAGTACACAAACCCACATTTCTTTCATTATTGCATTAGTCATGATATGATTGAAAATAACGTGACCTTTCCTTAATAACGCACCATACTTTGTTTAAAAGGCAGAAAATGTCTGTGATATATTTCGGTGGAACCATGTGTTAAATACAGAGGATGCTCCAAAGATAATTATAACTGCTTCATTATTTTTATTTTCTATTATCTCTTTAAACCTGCTCTGCGGGTGTAGGCTTTTCATGGCATCTGTGTGAAACTTCAAGAACTTTCCCTGACTTTTCTGGTTCTCTTAGGTACAGTCTTAGCATCCTGCGCCAGGTACCAGTTCCTTGTGTATGCTGTCCACAAGGGACACCAATCAGCCCTGAATGGGCCTGTTGAAGCTCCTCCCTCCTTGGAGACATTGCTTTTCATCACTGAAATGCATTACTCCAAAGTCCTCCTCAGGAGAGCCCTCTGCCTTAGCCTCAGCTGGGTGAGGGGACCCCAAACATTGCCCAAGAGGCTTCCATACATTTTCCTTCTGAACTTGCAGATTGGGGCCGTACCTTGCACCTCACCTTGCTCTCTGACATCTATTATGTTTATTTGCTTCAGTGCAAACATTCAGTTAAACATTCCATTCCGTTAGAGAACTTCCACACGGAGTAATTCATACTGGGGCGAGGAGTCGGGTTTTAATGGGATAGCTACTCAGCACACACAAATGCTCATGCAGAAAGGGGTTTGAGATAGCTTTTCTTAAACAAAACAGAAACCCCTGTATTTGGAAACATCTGGATTTTTGATGAGATGGTTCCAATTTAAGCCCAGATGTTTGAGATCCTTTATGTAGCCAAAAGTTGGAAAAATAAATTATCATATGGTGAAAGAGTCCTGCTTTGGCTATCACTGTACGGCTGTAATCAGACTGCACATGGAATTATATATCAGAATTCTGGATCTAAGTCTAGATTTAGACACAACCTTTCTAGAAGAAAGCCACTTATACCTCTGAACTCACTTTCTCCATAAACAAAAAGAGATTTATGTATTACAGTCTGAGAATTCAATAATTTTAAAGTTGCCACTCCTATAGTGCAAAAAACTCATATTTTGTTTGGATTACAAACTATAGAAAAATGCAATTTAAGCCAGAGAACTTGTGTTCATTGTACGTGTCCAAAAATTCTTTAATACTCCTCCTTTCCAAAACTCGAGGTTAATTCTCCTTATGCAAAGTGTATGCTGTATTTATTTAATAACTCTCTTCCAGCAAGTAGAATGTAGAGAGAGTGATGGTGTGCGGCCTCCGAGATTAGGGCAGGAAGGCCTTTGAGGCGTGTTCCTTGCTGTCTCAGGTCGCTGCCTTTGGGAGAAGCCAGCTGCCACACTGTGAGGACACTCGAGCAGTCCCAGGGGGAGATCTGCTCTTGCCAACAGCCAGAAAAGAGCAGGGGCTTCCCGCTGACCACCACAGGGGAGAAAGCCATCTTGGGGGCAGAACTTCCGGCTCTAGGCAGGTCTTCAGCTGACTAGCACCTGCACTGACACGTAATTGCAGCCTCAGAAGAGACTCGGAGCCAGAACCACAGGCCTAACCTGGTCCCATACACCTGTCCCACAGGAAGGGTAAGTGAACCAAGTCCCAGAGTAATTGGTCATGCAACGATAGACAATCGACACAGAATGGGTATGACTATTTATTCTTTTATGAAAACAACCACCACTCAGGGAATCAGTGATTTTTAAAGCATACACAGAGACCTCACTTTCAATTGAAAGGATAGCAGGGGCTGGCGGTGTGGCGCAGCGGGTTAAAGCCCTGGCCTGAAGTGCCAGCATCCCATATGAGGACCATTTTGAGTGCTGGCTGCTCCACTTCCAATCCGGCTCTCAGCTATGGCCTGGGAAAGCAGTAGAAGATGGCCCAAGTCCTTGGGCCCCTGCACCCACGTGGGAGCCCGGAAGAAGCTCCCGGCTTCAGACTGGCGCAGCTCTAGCCGTTGTGGCCATCTGGGGAGTGAACCAGCAGATGGAATACCTCTCTCTCTGTCTCTACCTCTCTCTGTAACTCTGTCTTTCAAATAAATAAAATAAATCTTTAAAAAAGAAAGAAAGAAAGGATAGCATTCCCAAATTTTCTCCTTGAGGTTCTACTTGGGGGCTGGCACTGTGGCATAGCGGGTAAAGCCACCGCATGCAGTGCTGACATCCCATATGGGTGCCAATTTGAGTCCCGGCTGCTACACTTCTGATCCAGCTCTCTGCTGTGGCCTGGAAAAGCAGTAGAAGATGGCCCAACTTTCTGGGCCCCTACACCCATGTGGGAGACCTGGAGAAAGCAGCTCTGGCCGTTACAGCCAGTTGGGGAGTGAATGAGCGAATGGAAGGCCTCTCTCTCTCTTTCTCTCTCTCTCTCTCTCTCTCTCTCTCTGCCTCTGCCTCTCTGTAACTCTGCCTTTCAAATAAATAAATAAAAATTTAAAAAAAACAATGCTTGAATTCAGCCCTTTTCAATCAGTAGCTTGTTGAAGACACTGTGTATACACAACAAATTCATGCCTTAACTAAGCTTATTTTAAGTGAGTGGTATTAGCATAGATTTTCACTACTCTGCACTGTGCTGTGTGTCACTGTCACTAATACACTTTAACCATCATTCTAAGGTTGCTTCTAGATGCTTCTTCCTTTTTCATAAGGGCATCAATTTGCTTTTCATTTAGGAACTTATGTATAAAGACAGATACATATTTATTATGGAGATAAAACATCAAGGTAAGAAAATTGCACTTTGGACACTTAATAATGCTTGTGCAGTGTGGATGACGATGCCACCCCACCTCTGATGACACATGCATATCTCATTTAATCCTGCCCACAGGCCTGTACCACAGACATAATTTTTCCCATTTTGAACACATGATGGTGCAAAGACAGTGAATGTGGGTGTTGTCCAGGGCTCCCCTCGTGTTTCAGAGCACCAAAGATGCCTTCTAGGGACAAGCCCACACTCACCTTCCTTCCCCTCCTAAAGATGTGGAACCCTTCCTGGAGAGGGGCCGAGGCTGAAGCACTGAGGGGAGATGAGTTGGGGTGAAAGTCTCCCCAGCCCCAGTTGGAAAAAGAGAAAGACAGAGGGACGTGGAGCAGCTGTGGGATGTGAGGTGTGGGATCTTAATGTGCTGTATGGGCGATGTGTTTGCATCTCCTTTCACTTGCAAGATGTGAGAGGTGAACAGAATCAGCCTGTTGGACTGTGCTTTTGTGCCATTCCACTTTACAGCTCTTGGGTTTGGAGATGGCACATTCAAGTACGTTCACTTATCCACGAATCTGGATCTTCTAATTGAATCAAGCATTTCCTCACTTTAGTACTTGCCCCTCCATTCATTCGTTGGTGCAAGAAATAGCAGCTAATCACACAATGGGCTCCAGGCACCTTGGGCCTCCAGGAAATAACTTGACTGAAAGGTGCAAAGACTCCCCCACCCCCGCCCCTCCACAGCCCACCCCCCAACTCAGCAAAATGAGTTAGAGACCTGAATTCAGACACCTTCAGTTCAGATGGTTTCCATATAAACAAGCTAGGAGGATTCTCTAATTACTCAAATGCAAAGCAAATACCCAGCCTCTATTCAGGGCCAGAGCTGTGCAAGGACTGTAGGGATGAGAACAAAAGCCTCCCCTAATTGTAAATTTTTGCCTCTGTCTGAGCCAAAGCTTTTGTTGACTTTCTCCCTTTTGTGCTGGTCTTTCTGTTTTGTTAGAGACCGAGCGGCAGGAATCAGCCCTTCCTCTCTCTGTGGCTCTAGGGTTGTCTGTGCCAGACAGTGTTTGCTTCCCTGCAGCTCAGGCAGGATCCCAGCATCAGAAGGGAAGAACCAGCACTCTGGAGAGCGTGCTTTGCAGTTTGGGCTGTCCTAAGACGTGGGTGTCCTGCACACTGTGGCGTCTAAGACCAAATAAGACGCACCTTGGGAAATCCATGAATGCCAGAACCCTGGGTTCGGGCTCTTCCCACAGTCTTAGAAGATGAAACCAGAGCTCGGGCCGCACCCCCAGGCCTGCTGAAGAAGAGATGGGTGAGTACTCCCCGTATCTGAGCTGCCGTGATGGACAGCCCGGTCCCTCTGGGAAGTCTCTCCTCCCTGAGTTGCTTTTGGCTTGCCCCCTCCATCACTAAATGCTCTCCTTCGAATTTCTCTTCTGATTCTCATTTCCCACCCGGTGGGGGGTGTGTGTGTGTGGAGCTTCCTGTCTTCTACAGCTGCACTCACTGCTTGTCAGCCCCACCCAGGCTGGGGCTTTCACTGCCACCTGTGTGGATGACAGAGATTTCTATCTCCAGCCCTCACCCTTTCCTTGAACCAACACTTGCGTATCCAATTGTTTCTTGACAGAGCACACGGCTACCAAGTTAAGTATCTCAAAATAAATGTCTAAAAGGAGCCATTGACTAGGGTCCTAAATATATTCCTCCTTTCCAGTATTCCCCTGTTAAGGAAGTGGTGACTTTATGCACTTGTTTGCTCAACTCAAAATGGGGAGACAAACCGAACTCCTCCCTTTTTAGTCCCATTCATAAGAGATGGGAAAGTTGAACTGGTGGTAACTCCAAATACACACCCACTTCTTTCCTTCTGTACTTCTAACACCAGGGGACAAGCCAGCTTTATGAATGCTTCTCAGAGTCCAATGGGGTTATCGTAAGTGTGAAATCCATTGAACGCACCTGACCTCCCGCATACCTGGGGTCCAGCAGCACAGCACTGCACAGCCGGCTGCCTAGGAGTCCCTAGGCACTCACAGCCACTGCTCAGTATTGCCAGAGAGAATGGGACTGCACAGTGCTAACCTGGGAAAGGTCTGAGTTCAACATCCCAGTTATGGATTCTACTGGATGCACACTGCCTTCACAGAACAGTAAAGTTGAAAAATCCTAAGTCCAAACATTGTAAGTTGGGAGTTGTCTGCCTTATCTGGACCATTGCTCTATCCTTCTACTGATGTCTTCACTTACATTGCTGGATAACTCCACTATTTTTTCAACAGTCATGGTAATCTTTTAAGTACATTTTACCAAAGTATGACCCTTTTTGAGTTAATATCTCCTGTTGCATTTGGAATAAAAACTAGATTCCTTGGGGCCAGCATTCTGGCCTAGTGGGTTAAACTGTCACTGCAACACCAGCATTCCATGTGAGTACCAACTTGAGTCCCGGCTACACCAGCTCCCTACTAATGTGCCTGGGAAAGCAGAGGAAAATGGTCCAAGTACTTGGGCCCCTGCCATCCACGTGGGAGACCTGGATGGGAGTGAAACAGCAGATTGAAGATCTCTTTCTTTCTCCTTCTCTCTCTGTAACTCTTTCAAATAAGTAAATAAATACATCTTTAAAAATGAAAAGAAACTCCTTCCCATGTCCAAAGTCTCTTCCTAATCTAGCTCCCACCCGACCTCCAACCTCATTTCCGCCGTCTTCTTTTTGGGGAAGGAAAGCCAGATCAACTCACCCTGCCTGCTGCAATAGGAGTAGTACACTGCTCCAGGTGGAGTGGGTGGTCCTGTACCTGTTGAGAAACAACAGCAAAGACTCCAGTGCACCTAGGACAAAGGGGAGGGGGAGCCACAGCACAGGTGTAACCTCCCCTGAGTGCCGTGCACATGAGATGTCGTAAGATGCTCTGAGAGCCCTAAAGAGGCCAGAGGACATCAGGCTGTTACTAACGACAGGAGCCTCCAACTCACTGTCATCGACAGTATTAATGGCGATGCAGCCTCATTGTTCAGCAATAAGCACCAAAGACATCCATGCCCGCACTGTTGAATCAGAAAGAGCCTCTGCCTCCAGGACTTCGCTGCCTCGCCAGAGAGACAGACAAACAAGTAACTATGCCCCAGCAGAGTCGGGATTCGGTCAAAACTAAATGCTGAAAAGAAGGAGGGCTCAAAGGTATCAGTGCACCGTGCTCAAGTAGGGGTGGCAGCCTGCTGCGAGGGCTATCAGAGGGTTATTCTATAGTGGCTAGAGCTGTGGCCCCTTTGGGCTTTGTTGAGAAAATTTCTAAGTGGTCACATTTTAGATTTCAATATTTCCAGAAAAAATAAGACCAGTGCCATGTGTGGAGAAGCAAAGAAGGTCACCTTTGCTAGATGGTACTCTTGATTTAAAATTGCCACTGAAAAGATTTGCAATTTTTATAGAAGAAAACAGAAGCCATGCTGGTTGAGGCGTACAGTTTTAATGCCATGCTATATTATTTTGGGGGAGGGATATGTTTTACATTACAATCCAAGAAAAATAGGGAGCTTTGGAGATGACTTAAAAAAAATAACAAAAAACTAAAGATTTGTTTGTTTGAAGGGCAGAGTTAGAGAGGGAGAGACAAAGACAGCACGTGAGCTTCCATCCATTGGTTCATTCCCCATATGCCTGCAATGGCCAGAGCTGGGCCAGGCTGGAACTCCATCCGGGTCTCCCCTGTGAGGCGGGGGCCCAAGCACACTGGCCATCTTCTACCACTTTCCCAGGCACATTAGCAGGGAGCATCGGTAGTGGAGCAGCCGGGACGTCAGCCATTGCGCACATGGGATGCCAGTGTCGCAGGTGACAGCTTCACCTGCTATGTGACATGCCAGCTCCTGCAGATGGTGGCATGGATGTCCCCATTTGAGGGTGGCAGGAAGGGAAGCACAGAGCAGCAGAGAGTGTTCCCAGAAGGCAAGCGATGCAGGCAGCCTTCGCTCCCCTGCTTTCTCTCTGCCGTCCAGATGACGCATCTGATTCCTATAGCTGTTCTCCCCTTCTGGAAAAGTTATAAAGGAAACTTCTGCTAAATGGGGATCAAAACAGCCTCAAAGGGATCAAACATGATGCTTTTCCTAATACCATTGGCAGGCAATTTCTTGACTTGCCCCCCTCCCCCCTCTACCTTACTCCAAATCCTCTTAATGGGGTAGCCTTTCTAGTCCACAGGCGGATGCGCTGCTCCAGTGCAGCAGCCCCTTGCTAATGATAAGGAACACAATTAGATTAGTTTTCTGGAGGCAGGAATCAATATGTTGTGCATGTGGAGCCGATTAGACATTGCTAATTAGAGCTCTCAGACAGTAATCACATACCACGTATGGGGCTAATCAGCCAATGTGGGAAGCAAAAAAAAAAAAAAAAAAAATCTATAGTGTCCCAAGTCTCCCCTTGAATCGCCCACCTGGTTCACCTTGAAACCTGACCAGAGGACGGCATTCCCCTGCCAGTCTGCATTTAGCCCGGCTTCCAGTCCTTCTCGGGGGTAAAGCTAGTGTGATGTCATCAGCTCCTTCTTAAGCCGGCACAGGCTCTGTCCTGCAGCCCTGGAGCCGTGACACACTGTGTCTGACTCTGTGCCAGCCGTGTGGGCAGACCAGAGCTCCCAGGTCTGAACGATAAATAAAACTAAATGCTCGCCAACTAATATATTATTCATGAAATAGCCCAATTGTACATCATGCTATGTACTTAGGCTCATACAATTACTCCTGTGTGTCTAAACAATGAATGTTAGGTCTGTGTTTACTAACACAGATCATGGATTAATCCGTATTCAAATCCAACATGCTTTCTAGGAGCTCTTGGAAACCCTATGCTAGCTCAACCTGCCTCCCTCAACTGAGCCTCTGTAATGCTAATTGGAAACACATGATTGAGTCCTTGAATTTGACAAAATGTATTGGATAAACTGGGCTTGAATAAAAGATTCTGCTGATAATGCTGGGCAAATCTAGACAGGATTTAAGATTGATGAAATACATTAAAAATACTCCAAGGCACCTATGTCCTTAATTTCTGACTTTTCAATGTTTCTGAATATTACTTCAGAAAAAGCTACTTAATGCCCAACAAACTCTTTCAATCCCACTGTAATCCCATTTGAAAAGGCATTTTTGCTAAAAAGATACAACATGTATGCAGGCTATCATTATACAGTTTTTTTCTTCAGAAATAAAAAGTCAGTTTTAAATGAACTCAAATCCCAAAGGTTCGCATGAGCCATGAGATTCACAGCCCCTGGGGACTGATCGGTTTTTTGGCTCTAAGAAAACTCTTCCAAGCACTCTCACCATCATCAGCTGTAGACTTGAGAGAGAAATGGGATTCCTAGGATTTAATTATAGGGCTCCCTAAAAAGCACTGGAGAGAGGAGTAGTACAAATAAGAAAAGAAGCATGGAACCCAGTCTTGATTTGCATCTGAATTCACAGCATATCACTTGTGTGGTCTGGACAAGAGTGAAGTTCTCTGAGCGTCTGAAGTGAGGACAGCCAAGCCCAAGGTCTTCGTGTAGTGTAGGTGATACGAGGTTACACGTGTGAGTGCTTGGGATAACGTCTCTGAGGAGATCCTTGGCCTCTCCTCCTACTTCTATGGATCATAAGTATTCTAGAAAGCAAGAGTTTCCCCTTATGCATCTTCGTATCATTGGCACCTGGCATGGCACATAGTTGACTCAATAAATCATTATGGAGTTAAAATTAATTGACAGGAAAGCCACCAAAAAGACAGTTTTGGACCACATCAATGTTTCTTTACTCTCCTTCCCAAAAGTCAACATCGGGTGGAATTGCCATGGTTGGATTTTCCAGAAATCAGAGGAAATCACCCAGAAGAGCCAAAATAAATTCCTGCTGTGATTTCCAGCTTTGCAAAGTGCAGTTGAAAAATTCCCTCTTCCACTTCTCTAGCTTCTTCCTCTTCCAATTTTGGGATAGTCATACTTGGAAAACTTAAGACAGGGCACAGAACATAAAATGACAAGTTCTCAAAATACTTCTTTTGTGAACTATCAAGTAAAATATGGAATATAGGATACTGAAGAAAATGAATACCTTAAAAATCTTCTAAACAAGGGACATTGCTGATATTTAATAGGAATCTCAGGGCCAGCATTGTGGAGTAGTAAGTTAAGCTTCCACCTGTGACATTGGCATCCCATATGGTGCCAAGTTCAAGTCCCAGCTGTTCCACTTCAAATCCAGGATGCCCACATTCAATATCCAAGTGTCCAGGATGGAGTCTCACTTCTGCTTCTGATCCACCTTCCTGCTAATGCACCTGAGAAACAGGAAACCATGCCTCATGTGCTTGACCTCCTGTCATTCACTGGGAAGACCTGGATGGAGTTCTTGGCTCCTGTTACCAACTTGGCTCAGCCCTAGCTGTTGCAGTCATTTAAGGAGTGAGCCAGTTGATGACTGGTCCCTCTCTTCATCTTTCCCTCTGTCATTCTGCCTTTCAAATAAATAAATAAATAAAACTTAAAAATCGGAGCCTCTGAATTCATGGTTTCATGTGACATGCTTTTTCCAGGGCCATCCCTGTCATAACTGTTCATTAGGCTCCATCATCCCAGGTCCAATTCATAAATGCAACCCAAACTTCCCTTAATGAGGTGCGGCTGAGACACAAAGACTATTCAGCTATGTTAAGATTGAAATTATTAAGTCGGCATAACTTTAAATATTAAATAATCTTCCCAGCCCCTGGTTATTGTCACTCACTACAGAGGCATATGTCATATTACCTGCCCAACACACATTTCTCCTATTTGCTTTGCAAATTACCCTGTTGACATCCCTGTGGTGCTGGGGTACCTAGGTAGTCAACAGCCTCCCAAAAATGGCCGCCAGAGGTCTTCTCTTGAGAAGGAGACAGGAGCATTTCTGGTTTTCTGAATTCTGGCACTTTCTACAGACTTGCCCATCCACTACCAGTCTTTGCCACTTGAAGATGAACAAAAAACCAAGAATGAGACCTGATGACATCGTCTTAATTCCTGGGACTGGTCATGCCTGAGGCCAGTTCAATCTCCAGACTTCGAAATGGCACTGGCCAATAATCCTGGGTCTTCGGTAATTTAAAGAGTCCTTTCTAAGGTGTGCACATGTTTTAGATTAGATTCCGTGTTTAGGCTCCTTTGATTTGTTACTCCACTCCCATAGCCTGTATTGCAAATTCTCTTCCTGCACACCTAAATCTATACAGAACAGAGGTCTTGTCATCCCTTAGTTCCAGATTCACCCAATTTTGTTTCCTGATAAAAGTGAGGGGCTGGCATTGTGGCATAGCAGGTAAAACAGCTGCCTGCACTGCTGGTATCCCATATGGGCGCCAGTTCAAGTCCTGGTTGCTCCACTTCCAATCCATCTCTCTGCTATGGCCTGGGAAAGCAGTAGAAGATGGCCCAAGTCCTTGGGCCCCTGCAGCTATGTGGGATACCTGGAAGAGGCTCTTGGCTTTTAGTTTCAGATCAGCACAGTTCTAGCCGTTGCAGTCATCTGGGGAGTGAACCAGCAGATGGACAGACCTCTCTGCCTTTGCCTCTGCCTCTGCCTCTCTGTGACTCTGCCTTTCAAATAAATAAATTTTAAAAAAGACTATGACTTTAAAAAGCAAACAATAAAACCAGTCAAGCTGCTGTCCTACAATATCTATCCGTTTACAAAGTTCTAGTGGAACTCTATGGCACTGGGTCCTTGTTTTACTTGCCTGATCTAATGATCACTAATTGTATTATCTGCATTTTCCCTTCCATTCCTCATTCTGATGTTCTTTTCTTTCTTCTTTGCTGTCTTAGAAAAGTGCTCCTAGAGGGGCCAGTGCTGTGGCACAGCGGGTTAACACCCTGGCCTGAAACACCAGCATCCCACATGAGCACCAGTTCTAGTCCTGGCTGCTCCAATTCCAATCCAGCTCTCTGCTATGGCCTAGGATAGCAGTAGAAGATGGCCCAAGTCCTAGGGCTCCTGCACCCATGTGAGAGACCTGGAAGAGGCTCCCAGCTCCTGGCTCCTGGCTCCTGGCTTCAGATCGGCACAGCTCCAGCTTTTGCAGCCATCTGGGGAATGAACCAGCGGATGGAAGACCACTCTTTCTGTCTCTACCCCTTCTCTCTGTAACTCTTTCAAATAAATAACATAAGTCTTAAATCAAAGAAGTGTTCTTAGAACAGGTGTTATGGATGAGGTCCACAGACAACCCATTAATGGGCTTCAGGGATGTCTCAATGTCTCTTGAAATTATATGAATATGGGCCGGTGCTGCAGCTCACTAGGCTAATCCTCTGCCTGCAGCGCCAGCACCCAGGGTTCTAGCCCCAGTTGCTCCTCTTCCAGTCCAGCTCTCTGCTGTGGCCCGGGAATGCAGTGGAGGATGGCCCAAGTGCTTGGGCCCTGCACCCCATGGGAGACCAGGAGAAGCACGTGGCTCCTGGCTTCGGATCAGCGTGGTGCACCTGCCACGGCGGCCATTGGAGGGTGAACCAACGGAAGGAAGACCTTCTCTCTGTCTCTCTCTCTCACTGTCTAACTCTGCCTGTCCAAAAAAAAAAAAAGGAAATTATATGAATATGCATATGTGAGTTACCAATTGCTGTATAACAAATCACTCCCTAACTTAGCAGCTGAAAACAACATTCATTATTTCTGAATTTCTGTGGGTCAGAACTCGAGACACAGCTCAGCTGGATGCCTCTTCTCACCATGCATCAATCCAGGTGTCCATTCAGCATTGTTGTCACATCTACAGGTTCTGGTAAAGGAAAATATGCTTTAAACTCCCCCTATCCCCAGTTGCTGGCAGGATTCAATTTCTTATAGGTTGTTCAGTGCAGGTACCAGTTCCAGGCCTCACGGGCCTGTCTCAGGTCAGTGAGAGTAATAGAGGGCAAGCAATACAGATGCTGCAGTCTCTTATTAACCTAAACGTGGTAAGGACACCCATCTCTCTCCCCGTACTGCTAATTAGCAGCCAGTTACTGGTCGCAGCCCAAGTTCAGGAGCAGGCACTTACAGAGAGGTATGAGTACCAGGATGTAGGCATCACTGGAGGCCACCTGGGAAAGGATGTGGATCCACATCATGGGTTTGGTTCATTTTCTAAATCAACATTTGCATTCTATCTTTGATTCTAAGAACCATCGGTTTCACCCGGTCCTCTGTATTTTCACAAAACAAGTCACTAGACATCTTCCCTCTGTGCCAATCTACAGTTAACCTCCCCTCAAGTCATTCTATCTCCTCTGTCAGGTTTTTTGATGCAAAGACCCTATGTTGTCACCCACCCTCATCTCTCTCTCTCTCTCTTTCTCACACACACACAGAGTCACAAATCTTAGTCCATGGTCACTTGATGAGGTGTGGAATGTTTTGATCACTCATAAGAATCTGTCTTTTTTTTTTTTTTTTGGTTACTCTAGCTTTAGTAGTATGCTTTTTTTTTCTTTTTTTTTCTTCTTCTTCTTCTTTTTTTTTTTATAAAGCTTTTATTTAAAGAATATAAATTTCCGAAGTACAGCTTATGGACTACAATGGCTCCCCCCACACACACAACTTCCCTCCCTTCCGCTACCCTCCCCTTTCCCGCTCCCTCTCCCCTTCTGTTCACATCAAGATTCATTTTCAAATCTCCTTATACACAGAAGATCAGTTTAGTACATATTACGTAAAGATTTCAACAGTTTGCCCTCACATAGAGACACAAAATGAACACTGGTTTTCATTCTTTCTGCTCTCAAGATCCCTTTATATTATTGAAAATTATTGCAGACATTAAAGAACTTTTGTTTATATAGGCTAGGTACTGGGTTACAAACAAAAGCTGAGATATTTTTAAAATATGTATTATGTTTAAAATAAGTTAGTCATATGGTGACAAATATTTTTATGAAAAATTTTTTTCACAAAAATTAAGGAAAGTGGTGGTTTTTTAAGAAAATCTCTGAACTATCTGGCTAGAAGATAACTGGATCCTGTGCACCCAAATTTTGCAATGCGTTGTTCTGATTGAAGTCTATCAAGCAAATCTGCTCTTTGGGCCAGCACTGTGGTATAGTAGGTTAAGCCTCCACTTACAGTGTTGGCATCTCATATGGGCACTGGTTTGTGTACTGGCTGCTCCACCTCCAATGTAGCTCCTTGATAATGGCCTGGGAGAACAGCGGAAAATGGCCTAAGTGCTTGGGTCCCTGTACCCACATGGGAGACCTGAAGTAACCTTGCAGCTCCTGGCTTTGGATTGGCCCAGCTTCATTTGGGGAGTGAACCAGCAGATGGAAGACCTCTCTTTCTCTCTTTCTCTGTCTATAACACTGCCTCTCAAATAAATAAATAAATAACAAATCTTAAAAAATTTTTTTTAAAAATCTGCTCTTACATTCATATAGATATCACTGTAAAAAGAAGGATATTATTGATAGCCTTTTCATGAAATTGCACCATAATTTTTTTTTTTTTATTCTACAGTAAACTTGGCAATGGTAGTCTCTGGAAGGTGGAATCTGAAACTCTGACCCTGACTTTTTCTCACATGCTGCTACATTAGAATGCCCTGGTCCATCTTATACTTTGAAAGGATCGTTAAACCATGGATTGGCCATTTGGGGAAAAAGAAAACCAGTTCACAGAAATGGGCAGATCTTCCCAATGTTGACAGACTGTCTTGTATTAACAAAATCTACATTTATAAATAATACAACCAATATCATTATGAGTCTTTAGATACCAGAAAACAGTCAAGTTCATGGTAGAAAATACAAGTTTTCCAAAAATTCTAATTTTCACTTGAGAGCCTACATTTTATCATTGGCCATAAATACTGTCAGTTGCTTTCCTGGAAATAACAGGCCTACTATGCTCATTTTTGAGAAACTACCAACTACCCAAGTCTAAATAATCGTAGTTTTCAAATAAAAGTAGTGTGTTATGAAAGCAAATGGCTAGTTCAAAACAAAATGAATGTTTTTCTTAAGGCAACGATTGTGTTTGGGTGCACAGCACAACATTTTAATCATACTTCCCTTGCATCCCACAACCTATTACAGAGATGTAAAATATTGAGATTTAATTAAGCTAATCATTATTAAAAAGTAAAGTAATTTTTACTGCTTTATCAAAGTCATTTTTGGGTGACACTGGCTTTTCAACATCTACCACTGCCTGGAATCAGGCTGAGGTGCTCACATGTTAGCCACAGTGCTAATGCCAACATATTGACAAAAGGAACATCATAGAATCTTCATGAAAATAGTTTCATGAAAAAGGTGTCTTGGTGGCCCCTACAATCATTGCTCTAGCATGTCTCATGTTTGTAAAAATTCTATTACTACTCGTTTACAGGGAGGGAGCAGGATTTGATAAACAGAGGCACCTCACGTTACAATGGGAATATATACCAATGAGCAGACCGAAAGTTGAAAACATCAGAAGTGGAAAATGCATTGAATGCACCTGATCTGCCACATGTCCCAGCTCAGCAGCACGGTGCACTGCAGAGCACTGAGGGGCTCCCTTGGGACTGGGCGGCTCACTGGGAGCTCTGTTTGCAGTACAGAGAGGATCAGATGCACTGCCCGGGTCATTCGGAGCACAGTGTCTACTGAAGGCAGATCACCTTTGCATCATTATAAAGTTGAAAGATCCTCAGCCAAACCAATATCAGTTGGGGACCATCTGTACTTTGCTTGCCTAGATTTGGTGAGAGAGAACAGAGTCCTCTAATAAAATATTTTGATTTGATGAGTATGAACCATCTACTGTTTCCCAAACCTCACTGCACATTTTCTAAACTTGAATAAATATTTAAAAGGACCTTTCAGTGCAGACATCTGGTGCCACCTGGGAAGCCTAGATCCCATATTGGAATGTCTGGGGTTGAGTCCCAGTTCTGTTCCTGATTCCAACTTTCTGCTAACATGCACCCTAGGAGTTAGCATGTAATGGTTCATGGAGCTGGATTTCTGCTACCCATTTGGGAGACCCTGATTGGGTTTCAGGCTTCTGGCTTCCACCTGTCCCAGCCCCACGTGTCGCATGCATTTGGGAAAGTAACCTGAGTATGGAAGATCTGTGTGTGTGTGTGTGTGTGTGTGTGTTTCACATACAAATAAATAAAATTCAACTTATTTTAAAAACCTTTCATCTATCTGAAAAGAAGTGTATTTTACTGCAAGTAGAAGAAATATATGAATACTCTTAAGGGAAATATGTAACTGTTCAAGTTTTTTAAAAAAAAAATTGTTCAGCAAGCATCCTACCTAAAACTGCTTCAGGTCCTATTCTCGAAAGCTCACTTTTGCAAAGGTTAATAATCCTTCCCTACCTTCAAGCTTATTCTTTGGTCAACTTCTATTGTATGCAGATTTCCTTCCATATTTCTTTTTGGTTCTTATGTCTACAGACTGCAAGTCATTTCTGTTGGGGATAATTAGGGAAAAGGAGGCTGGGGACTGGGAAAAAGACAAAGGAGGTAAAGCAGATGGCAGCCAAGAAAGAGAGATCTGAGCGGGAAGCTCTGGGAGAAATAAAGAGGAAGGAGGAGAGGGAAGCCTGGGCACAGGATGGCCCTCCAGGGTCTGCTGAGGCGGGCAGATGAGATGGGTGTGAAAGGGGCTACTAAAACAGCCTGCCAAGTGATGACTGCTGGGTTCTAGCGTCACAAACAAAACCCGCCCACCCAGCTGTGTTAAATAAAGCACACCACAAGATGCTTCCCGTTGAAATACCCAACTACTTTTGTGTCTTTAAGACAAAGGAAGGATTTGGGGATATAGCTAAGTTATGGAATCAGAAAAGCACTGAGCATTTGTATAAAGGGTACACGTGTGTGTGCGCACACACACACACACACACACCCCTACACTGCCTCTTGGTGTGCACATTTTCTGCAATGAATCAAAACAAATTTGAGAGCATCTAGTGAGGACGGGAAAGGAGATCATGAAAAATCTCCATTGAGCAAGAAAGCATAAATGGAAATTAATACTATAACTCCCATTATGACCCATTCAAGCTATTAAAAAATACCATTCATGGTCTCCTGTCTGCTGCCATCTTTATTGTTTCATGCTAGCAAACATTTTAAAGTATTTGGGAGGGCTTTTATGGGTTCACTTGTAATGGTGCCAAAGTAGTTTCTAGTTTCTAGAACACAGTTGGGGTCAAGGATGGGGAACAGGCTGAACTCCTCATTCTTCTTTCTACCGGAACTTCTCCACTTTGACCTGGTTTGTACATTAGTCTTCTTACAATTTCATCTGAAGAAAGGGCTTTTGTCTATCCAAGGAAAAAATTTTAAGTCACACTCGTAAAGTTTAAAAGCCCTCCGACAGTTAAAGACCTTCCCAAAAAATTCACAAATACTACCTGCCAAGTAATTTGCAAAAAAACATCCAGAGCCATGAATAGACATGTCACAAAAGAGGATACTTGGGGCCAGCGCTGTGGCATGATGGGTAAAGCCACCTTTTACAATGCCTGCATCCCATATAGGCGCCTGTTTGTGCCCCAGCTGCTTCACTTCTGATCCAGCTCTCTGCCAATGGCCTGGGAAAAGCAGTGGAAGATGGCCCTTGGGCCCCTTCACCCTTGTGGGAGGCCTGGAAGAAGTTCCTGTCTCCTGGCTTCTCTTTGGCCTGGCCCAGCCCAGCCGTTGTGGCCATCTGGGGAGTGAACAAGCGGAGTGGAAGATCTCTCTCTCTCTCTCTCTCTCTCTCTCTTTCTCTCTGTTTCTTCCTTTAACTGTAACTTTCAAATAAATAAAATCTTAAAAAAAAAAAAAAAGAGGACACTCAATGGCCAACAGGCACATGAAATGCACTCACGCCTGTTAGTCACTAGCAAGATGCAAATTGAAACCACAAAAAGCCTCCACTGCACGCCCACCAGGATGACTAAATCAAGATGACGACAATACCAAGTGGCTGGTCAGCAAAGGCAAACACAGGGACTTTCTTTAATGCTAAGGGATGCCTAAATTGGGTTAACCACTCACAAAACTGGCAGTATCTGCTGATGCTGGAAATGTATATACCCCACAACCCAGCGTTTATATTCCTGGGTATAGACTCAAGGTATGGGCACCCAAAGACATTCAAGAGTGTTGATAGTAACACTACTTTTAATAGAAAAGCCGGAAAGAGATGCCACCAGCAATAGAGTAGGCAAATAAACAGTGCCATATACAATGGAAAACTAAACAGTTAAGAAAAAAGTGGACCACTGTGAAATGTAATAGTGTGGATGAAGAGAAACCTAACACAAAACAGAATTTGTTGTGTGATTCCATTTATATGGTGTCCAAAAATAGGCAAAGTTCATCTATTGTAATAGAAGTTAGGAGAGGAGTTATCTTTGTACAGGAAGTCAATGCAGGGTGCCCAAAGGGTACTTGTGGCACTTCTTGATTTGGCTTTTAAACTTTGTGGCTGTGGCTTTCTTATTTTTTTTTTCTTTCATAGCACAAAAACCTTTTCTTCAAAGGAAATCTTAAGTTTGTTCTCTTTCTGAAACTTCGCCAATATATATACACGTGATCTGTGTACTTTTTCCTATTTGTTGTATTCCAGTAAGAAATTTACTTAAGGGGCTGTGGCGATCCGAGTCACGGCACCACTTGTCAGCTCCTTCGGCCACAAAAGGAACGACGCTGCTCGCAGTTAATCGGTCTTTAGTAGACTTTTACTTAGAAGGAGTGGGAAAAAGAGTGGAGGACCGGGAGAAAGGGGAGAGGTGGCGCACATGTTCCTTAAGGGGGAAAGCTGGCGTGCGCATTCCTTCTCCCTCAGTCCGCTTATATACAGAATTCAACCAATCACAGTCAACCATTCAAAGTCCATGCACAAAGTTCTCCAATCCGGCACTTGATCACGCTCAGCTGTGGAGTCCTGCAGTGAGCAGGGCATTAACACCATCTTGTTGTTTACCACGATCCTCAGCTAGATGGAAAGCTCAATCAGCTGCTACATCCGCAGTACTGCTATAAGCCAAGCCCAGCATGGGGGGTCCCATGGCAGGCCTATCCATGGGTCCCCACAGGGCTGGCTATGGCTCAGTGGATTAAGTCACCACCCGCAACACTGGCATCCCGTACAGGCTCTAGTGCAAGTCCTGGCTGCTCCACTTCCCATCCAGCTCCCTGCTAATGTGCCTAGGAAAGCAGCAGAAGATGGCCTGGGCTCCTGTACCCATGGGGAGACCAGAAGCTTCTAGCTTCTGCCTGGCTCAGGCCTGGCCGTTGCAGCCATCTGGGGAGTGAACCAGCAAATGGAAGACCTCTCTCTCTCTGCCGCTGCCTCTCCCTCTCTGTAACACCGCCTTTCAAGTAAATAGTCTTTTAAAAGAGACAAAAGAAAAAAAGAAGTTTACTTAAGACAAAGAATATGACACAAGCTTTCTTTAATTACACACAATTTTAGGAACCTTTAGTGTCATTATTTCTTGTCAAGCACTCCTCTTCCTTTTTGTTTTTGTTTACTTTTATTTTCTAGGGTCTCGGCAGATTAAGAATGTATTCACTATTTTACAAAAAGTCCCATTTCAATGGATTGCAAGTATAAAGGCAGGAGAGGGTCCTCTCCTGGTTCTTGCACTCCCACCCTGAACAGACGAATTCACGCCCACATTGCATGCATGTGCTTAACGCACATGTGGGTCAGGCTCTGTGCTTGGCTGTGGGAATGTACAGAGGCAGTGAGGTTTTGCCTGGGGGTCAGGGGGTGGTCCCTCTCTAACAAAGGAAGCAATTGTCAGAGAGTGTTGAAGCAATGGGCAGTAGCCTGAGGGTGGTGGGAGAGGGTCTCCAAAGCCTGGGTCCCTATGCTAGGAACATCTACATCTGGAAGATTCTAGAATCACCTGCCTGGCTGAATTCAAGCAAGAGAAAGAAATCGCCCTGGCTTAGATTTTCTACAACAGAATCTGGGGTATGTCTGGAGCTAGAAGAGGATCACTCCAGAAATGCAACCACAGCTTTAGAGACTTCCTATCTGTTGTAGCTAACGCCTTGACATCCCTACCCCAGGGCTCACCTGATAAGACACAAATGTGCCTGGAGCCCCTGTGGCAAGTCTAAGCACTGAGGCTCCAGGGGAAAGAGAGATGGCAGTGGGAGGAAGGGGAGGCAGGGAGAGCCAGACTGCATGGAGACGCAGAGAAATAAAGGGAAAGGAAGAGTGGGGAGAGACCAAAAATGATGCTGCTTCCACTTTTCCAATTACCAAACTCTGAGGCTAATTACAGTTCTCCATCTGGGAATACACCAGAATATTCTATCACCAGCAGGGCCCCCATCAAGCTGGGATTATTGTGGTGTTTGTAATTATTTTATTATATGTTACAGTTTGCTTTCCAAATATCTAAATCAAGCAACTAATTCCCTTCCCTGCCACATCTAAGTAAATGCTGTCCAGAGTACCGTCATCTCTGGTTGTCATGGTTTATCAGCTAATTACATAACACACCAGGTCTAGCTACCCCTTTATGGTGATATTGAAAGCAACTAAATATAACGGTAGAATTCGGGCATCCAGTGTCCTTCTACTTACCCAACAGGTGTCAGCGCTATGTCAGTTCCGACAAAGATTCACAGAGTTGTGACCCCGGCCTTGCACGGATGCTCTGTGGGGAGCAGCATGGAGGCCGTTCCTCTGCTGGGCGCTAACTGGAGCTCCACTTCCGGAGTCAGCAGCCTTGACACCCCTTCTCCACTCAGCCATCCGTGCTTCCATTAGCTTCCTAGGGCAGGATCTGTATTTATAATTCATGCTTCTCCTTTGGTTTCCTTTCCAGATCTCTCTGGACTGGTGCTTAAACAAAATCTCTACCCGCATCAAGCATGTGTTAGTCCTTCCTCAATTAATAATTCATACCGATGATGATTGCCACGCACAAATATTTAACAAGTCTTCACCTTTATTCTTTCATCTAAGGGTCCCATCTTTCACTCCTGCAAGGGATATACTAGCGAGGCACAAGTGGAACTCACAATCCCCAAACATCATGGGGTTTTAGCTTTCAGTTAACAGGAAAAGCCCATAGTACAGACGTGTTGTCTTGCCATCAGAATACAAACTGCCCTTCAGGTGGTAATATATATATATATTTTTGACAGGCAGGCAGAGTGGACAGAGAGAGAGACAGAGAGAAAGGTCTTCCTTTGCCGTTGGTTCACCCTCCAATGGCCGCCGCGGCTGGCGCGCTGCGGCCAGTGCACTGCACTCATCCGGTGGCAGGAGCCAGGTGCCAGGTGCTTTTCCTGGTCTCCCATGGGGTGCAGGGCCCAAGCACTTGGGCCATCCTCCACTGCACTCCTGGGCCATAGCAGAGAGCTGGCCTGGAAGAGGGGCAACCGGGACAGAATCCGGCGCCCCGACCAGGACTAGAACCCTGTGCCAGCGCCGCAAGGCGGAGGATTAGCCTGTTGAGCCACGGCGCCGGCTGGTAATATTTTTTTTTTAATGTATTTATTTGAAAGAGAGCGAGATCTTCCATCTGCTGTTTTATTCCCCAAATGCTCACAACAGCCCAAGCCAGACCCAGCTGAAGCCAGGAGCCAGGAACTCCATTTAGGTCTCCCGTGTGGGTGGCAGGAACCCAAGCACTTGAGCCATCCGGGCACATTAGCAGGAAGCTGGATCAGAAGTGCAGCATAGCTGGGACTCGAACCAGGTACTCCAAGATGGGATGTGGGCATCCCAAGGGGTAGCTGAACCTGCTGGGCCGCAACGCCCACCCCAGGGTAGTCATAATTTTGGAGGATGTACTCCCCGGCTGCCCACCTCAGTTCCTGGCTCCTATCCTCAGCTGAAGCTGGAGCTACCCCGAGGCTGCTGGGTTGGAGATGACCACCTAGAGAAAGGCAGCAAGCTTACCCCCCGTCAGCAGCAGCAGCCTCTCCTGGGAGCTTGTTAGAAACACAGACTCTCTGGTCCCACCTGAGACCCGAGTCAGTACCTGCCTTTTAACAAAACACCCAGAAGATTCATGGACACGTCAACATTCCAAGGGCACGGGTCAATGCCCTTGCTTAGTCATTGTCCCAGGGATGACAAATTAGACCAATTAGGACCGAGAAGAAGCAATGCCAGTGGTCAGGCAGTAGATTTTCACAGTGACCGGATATATGAACAGGGAAGTATGTATTTCCCAGGTGCTAGCAGCCCACTCACAAGCGGAAAAGGGGAGGCTGCCGGGAAACCAAATTCAGCTGGGGAAGAGAGAGACTGGCCAGGTCCTCAACTACATCACAGAGCCTCTGGATTCACCTGCGCTGGAACCCAATTCTGCAGTGTGACTATTCGGGTACCTGAGATACAGAGTGCCCCGTTTTTAAGTAAGGAAACCTAAAACATGCTTTCCATCACTTGCAGCCCAGAGAATGGCTAAATAGTTCAGGGTCCAATTCCCAAAGTCTGGAACCCCACCAGAGAGAAGGCAGTCTTTGACATGCTAAATCTGGGTCTGAGCTAAGTTGTTCTACACCTGCTCTTCCAAAACACCTCCTAGGTCAGACTGTTTAACTATGCACAACCTCCTTGCTGGGTGGGTGGGGGAATCCACAGGCCAAAGAGAACCAAATTGCTTAAAGGTTTCCTTTCTGCTTTTAATATCGTAGATGTGACCCTTGCTCCCCCTCTTCTCTCGGAGATGAAAGGCATCTTGGAAATGCCAGGCCTGTTGCTGTCATCTGGAAATGACGGGCAGCCAGAGAAGGTGCATGCTTCATCAGAAATGCCCGCCCTCTGCGTCCGTTAAGTGGGCCTTTCTGGTTTGCATGACCTATGGTTCCTGTCCTGCAATTTAGCTGCCTCTGCCCAAGCTCAGAGGGTCTTAGGTTTAAGAAAACCCAATCACAGGCCAGCCAAGCACATGCCAAAGGAGGATCAGCCTGTCGCTGTCACAGTCCTGTGGGTGGTGTTCTATTTCCATAAGAACTAAAGCAGGGGCCGGCACCGCCATGGCTCACTTGGCTAATCCTCCACCTTCGGCGCTGGATCCCATATGGGCACCGGGTTCTAGCCCCGGTTGCTTCTCTTCTAGTCTAGCTCTCTGCTGTGGCCCGGGAAGGCAGTGGAGGATGGTGCAAGTGCTTGGGTGCCTGCACCCGCGTGGGAGACCAGGAAGAAGCTCCTGGCTTCGGATCAGCACAGCATGCTGGCTGTAGTGGCCATTTGGGGGGTGAACCAACGGAAGGAAGTCCTTTCTCTCTGTCTCTCTCTCTCACTGTCTGTAACTCTACCTGTCAAATAAATAAATAAATAAATCTTTAAAAAAATAAAGAACTAAAGCAAAGGGACACTCAGGCGCTGTCATGGAGAACCTGTTCCAAAAAGAGGGCCCCGACTGCTTGCTTCTACTCCACCGGCTCCTCCATCTTGCTGACATTTCCCAGAGAGTCTCCCACACGCCACGTGTCTCAGAATTGCCTGCATGTGTTTTATCCCTGTGGGTCCCTGAGCCCTATTACTCATCTTCTGATGGCCTGAGCCCCAAGTTAATTATTGGAATTGATGTGCTTAATAAAGGCCCCTTTCTAACTCAGAAATTCAATGACTCTGTCAGGAAAGAAAGATAGCACCATCCCTGAGAGGCACGTGTCAAAGGCGTGAGGTTAACGCGGTGAGAGAGCAGCTCACCAGGATGGGAAGAAAAGAAAGCCATCTTGAGTCCGCTATAAACATTAGTGAGTCGGTAGCTAGTGGTGCCGGCCTCTCTGAGATTGAAACACAGAGCCGGGTAATTGTATGGGGGACTGGGGAGGCCACTTTTAATCACAAGCATGAAACACCTGACACAAGCTGTTGATGAAGGAAGGAGGTTTCTTCCAGCACGCAGTTCTGGAGGTTCAAATCCAAGTCTGAGCAGCTCTTTTGGTCTGGCCTCTGATGAGGGTGGCGGATGTCGGTGTGAAGCCAGGAAGCTAAAGGAGTGGCTACTAAGGCTTTGATAACCAACCCTCTCATGAGAACCACCTTCCAAGGACAGCCCCACCCGCCATGACCCAAGGACCTCTTACAGGGCTCACCTCCTAAACACCACGTTTCAGTTAAGTTTCTACCCTTCTGGTACAAACTTAAGACTTTGGGGGTTAAACAACAACATGAGTTCAGGAGTCATATCGTGTCCACGCCATACGAGGTTGCAAGTCAGAAGGAAAGAATGACTACAAAAATGAAAAGTAACGTCTCTGATCAGCACCTTCCCTTGCTGAAACATAGACACTTCTGGAACATTCTAAATATCTCCCTGGACAACTTAGCATGGTTATTGAAGCATCTTCAAATTTGCATCACTGTAAAAACAACTAACAGACTAGTCCAAAATGTTTTTTTTTTTTGGGGGGGGGACAGTATTTGCTTTTGTATTTTAATCAGGAGAATTCCCTGACATTATTAGTTTTAAAATTAAATTTCTTTCTGAGATATGTTTAATAGATTGGTCTGTTTCCTATTACTATAACAGAATACCTGGGGCGAGGTACTGAATAAAGAGAAGAGGCTTGTTTAGTTCATAGTCCTGGAGAAGTAAAACACTGCCAAGCAACCGTCAGTCTAGCCGGAGCCGCTGGCTGTGTCATCTCCCAGCATTTTCATCACATAGTGGGAGTGCCTGCAAGGTGGAGAGATCACATCACGAAAGAAGAAGCCAGAGTGATTTTCATCCAAATCAAAGCACTTGACAATTTACCCTTTTACCTAAGCCAAGGAGAGTAGATTAGAGCACAAATACAGATTTATTCTACTGGGAGAGCCATCATCTACTCAGCTCTGCCACTACTCTCAGTAGAGCTCCGCTCCCAGAAATGGTCTGAGTGTGCAGACTGAGGACACACACATTTGTCTCCCTAGGAGCAAGCTGCTGACGGATTCCACACCAGGCAGGCTAACAGCGTATTCAAATAGCCCATTAGTGCGTGCATAGCAGCCCCGCAAGAACCAGTGGGATGTCTGCCCTCATTCTTTGGCAAAGCTGACAAGCACTATGTGTTAGCTTCCTATGTTTTCTATAATAAATTAGCTCAAAGTGACCTAAAAGGTTCTTTAATAGTTCTGTGGATTAAGCATCTCTGTGAAATCTTAGGGCCTAAAATCAACACATCGACAGAGCTGGACTCTTCTGGGGACTCTTAAGGATTCTTTGCCTCTCCCAGCTGCTGATGGCAGCCTGCACTCTTTGGCTTGTGGTCACATCATTCCAATCTCTGCTAAGGCCATTACATCGGCTCTTTCTCTTCTGTGGTCAAATGCCCCTGTGCCTCCCTTTTATAAGGACACGCATGGTTGATTTAAGCCTCCCTGATAACGCAGGATAATCTTCCCATCTCAAGGTCCTTAGACACTTCCTCAAAATTCCTTTTTCCATACAAGGAAATAATCATAGATACTGGGGATTAGGGTGCCGGCCATCTTGTTCAGTCTAATACAACCAAAAGTTTTGGGAGGGGCTATCTGGTTTTGTTGGGGGAAGGGCAAATGTAGGATCAGCGAGGATTGGGAAGCAGCCAGCAATCCAACAGCTGTCCTCTGCCCCTGCACAGCACATAACGGCAGTTAGACTGGCCCCATCTCATCTCACAGATCTCAGATCACTACAGCCCTCAGAGTCAAGTGCATGGAAGTGACCGTGTTTGTAGCTGAACTCCAAGAAGTGGAGCCAAGAAGGCACCGTCCACCTCCATCCTCACCATCATCCATGCCGGCCTCATTAGACTTTGTTCTGGACACACACGGCATGGGTGCACGAAGAGCAAAAGTCAAGTTTACAAATCAGAAAAGGACCCTGCCAAAGTAAAATATCAGGACAATTGGACTTCAGAGTCAAACGTAACTTGACAGCTGTAGCAGAAAGGATAAAGGAAAACCCACACGTTTTCAATAGATGCTGAGAGACAGCCCTTTCTATGTGCATGAAAGAGATAGTTTAAGACAGTCTGGCTTTGTGGTCAGAGCAGGCACTTAATTGTGGAGTTTTATGCCTTTTTATGTGTGCCTGTGAGAAGGATTCTTTGTAAATCAATGACATTATCCATATGAAAAAATTACTGATTCTTTGAACTGAATTCCCACAAAGTAAAACAGATTCTAGTCTGAAACACATTTTTCTGAAGTTCTGACATCATCTTACATCTCTATATCATGTTGAAAACTACAACGGCTCTGCTCTCCATCAGCCCCTGCCTGACTGCCTCACCATCTCAAAACCACAGGCCAAAATGGAAGCTGGACTCTCTAACGAGTCTCCCAGGATGCAGTTCTCTAAGTCCCCGTATTGCCAGCTCAGTCATCATTGTTCCCACTTTCTCTGGAACGCACTGGTTTCAAAGACTTCCCTAGAGGATCTTCCCACTGAATATCATCGACACTATGAGGGTGGCTAGCCCTGGCACCTCTTCTTTCCCATGTCTAAGAATCTTCTGCAAGGTTTTTTTGCTATTGTTCTCTGTCTTCCACAAAGTCAGACGTTGCGTCGGCCTCTCCATCTTCTATTCTAGATCTTCTCTCTGCACACAAACATCTGGGCCTGAGTTATTTACTCGCACAATCATATAGCCTTATTTGGTGCCAGAATCCCATCTTGTGGTATTTCAGAATTGATTTTTTTTCTTTTAGATTCAGTTTTGAAAGCTACAGCTATTTGGGTAAACATAGCACAACGGAAGTCCAGAGGCAGCATAATCCCCTCGGGGGGTTGACAACTAAAAAAATAGATATCTGGGGTTGAAGATGAGCAATGGATTTTTTTAACAAGACCTCCTTCAGCAGATAAACAATCCTGCAATTTGTACAGCTAAGGACAGCACAAGGAAGGCGAACCAGAGAGACAAAATCCACTCCTCAAATCTCCTCGACTTTAGGCAAGAAATTTTGTCTGAATGAGCCCAGCAGTGCAGGAGGCAAACCGTGTGAGTATATAAATGCTCTTTACCTGCCAGCAGTGCTGCTAGGATTTAACAGGCCCATACTGATGCCCAAGGGTTTTGAAACACCCATTGCTTGCAGGACTGACAGTTGCCAACCAAGAGTGATGCAGCCCTGAGAGAAACAGGAAACGAACCGCCTGTGCTTGACTGCAGTGACGTCAGCCAGAAGGCTGAGTTGTTGCTGTCATCATTTACCAGAACTCAATCCCCACAGGTCTGTGGGCCCTGCACAAAGAAAAGCCTGTTCAGGCCTCCACAGGCACCGTGAAGTCGAGACCTGGAACATGAGGGGCCCCCATGGGGATTCACAGCCTGGTCGATTTATGGTCACACCTGGCACCTGGAGGCCATGGGACCTCAGCCTCACTCAGAACGTGCAATGCTGAGGCCAACCGCACGAGTTCGCGGCAACCTTATGGGTTGAGGTTGTCAGCATCATCTTTTACAGACAAGGGAGCTGAGGCTTAGGGAGCTGCCACGAGCTGCCCAGTCTCTGTCAGTAAGTGTCAGAGCTGGGGCGTGAGCCTGGCGCTTTTGGCCTCTGCGCCCTGCAGATATCTAAGGACAGCTGGGTGGTGCCGGCGGCCCTGAGGCTCCCTTGGTTCTGACCCTCATCATTTGCAGAGAATTGCTGATAAATGTGGGCTTCGCTGCAGACTCCCCCTCCAGGACTTGCCTTTTCTACACCCTTTTGGCACTCCAAAGAGTAATAATCCCTCTGTCTCTCGAGCTCTCTTTCCCTCTCTCTCCCCACTGGAGGCTCTCCTCTGATGGTCAGGTGCAGCACTGGTAGAGAAGTAAGCCAAGCGCTCATAAGATAGAACAGAGCAAAGGCCCTGGTGTCTTTCGCTTCTGTCTTCCTGTCCTGTCTCTTCCCAGCCTCCCGGGAACTGCACGAGGCAGGAGTTTGGTGACCTAAATCTTCCAGCCGAACCCTCTGAAAGTCCCAGGCATTCGATCCCTTGTCCCAGGTTACATGACGAGTGAATGGCAGGGCGACCTCGCTATGTACATCCTTCACCTCCACGCTTCTGCCTTTCTGCCTCCTAGAGGGGAGTGAGCTAGGTCTGCACCTTCCTCCCTGACTCAGGGGCCCTGAGCCCGAGGGCTGTGTGCCCAGGCTCCTGCTGACCATCTGCTGGGCATCACGGGGTATTAGCTCATCTGGCTGTCTCCGTGGAGAGGCTCCATGCACACTGGCAGCCTCTGTCCAGTGGCCTTGGCAGTTCAGGGACACAGCTCTCCCTGTCTGCGGGGAAGCCACCCTCCAGTTAATTCACAAGAGACATCACGAGGCTTGGAATGCACACCCTGGTCAGGGACCAGGGGATTGGCCAGACACACCCCCAGGGGCCCCAGCCATGCGTGCTACAGCCCATAACTGTAGCCCATGACTGCTCCCGTACTAAAAAGGCCTTGGCTTCCGTTGCTCGTAAGCAGATCATCTTCCTAACGCAGCCAGGCCCATGGTGGCAAGCCCTGCAGCTTCTCTCTCCAACTCAAAGGAAACCCAGAGCATGTTACCCTGGCCCAGGAGCTGTGACGGCTGCGTGGCCAAGCCTCAAGGTCACCAAGACCGGCCACGTTTACTTCTGACTTCATGTCCGAGTGGAGATAGTGAGATTGGCTGACGCCATCAGAGTATGCAGCCACAGTCACACAACTTGCAACTTATCAGCCCAAGGCCACACTGGCTTCACTACACAGGAAGTGAATGTTCTAATAAATCTGATGCTTACCTGTGAATCATGCCATTACATACCACTGTCTTTTATGATTAAAGGCATTTTCTGACTATCAAGGGTCAGTAAGGGCCACATATGGAGGGGACTTCAAAAAGTTCAGAGAAAATGGAATTAAATATAAGTTTATTTTAGTGCAAGCACTTTGCAAACCACACATAGTTTTTTCATACTATGCCTTTTTCCATGAACCTCTTGTAGGGTTTCTAACATATTCTCCTTTGCTTCTTGTTTTGTTTTGTTCTGCATACAATTCTTTCACTTCTTTTTTTTTTTTTTTTTTTTTGACAGGCAGAGTTAGACAGTGAGAGAGAGGGAGACAGAGAGAAAGGTCTTCCTTCCATTGGTCCACCCCCAAAACGGCTGCTACGGCCAGTGTTATGCGCCGATCTGAAGCCAGGAGCCAGGTACTTCCTCTTGGTCTCCCATGCGGGTGTAGGCACCCAAGCACTTGCGCCATCCTCCACTGCCTTCCCGGGCCACAGCAGAGAGCTGGACTGGAAGAAGAGCAGCCGGGACAGAATCTGGTGCCCCAACCGGGACTAGAACCCGGGGTGCCGGCGCCGCAGGCAGACGATTAGCCTAGTGAGCTGCAGTGCTGGCCCTTTCACTTCATTTTTAAAGACTATTTTATTTATTTGAAAGGCAGAGCGATAGAGAGAGACACACACAGAGAGAAAGAGATCTTTCAGCCCTGGGTTCATTCCCCAGATGACCACAATGGCCAGTGCTGGGCCAAGCCAAAGGTAGGAACTAGGAACTCCATCCGTGTCTCCCACATGGGTGGCAGGGGCCCAGGTACTTGGGCCATCTTCTGTTGCTTTCCCAGGTGCATTAGCAGGGAGCTACCTCAGAAGAGGAGCACCTGGGTCTTGAACTGGTACTCTACTTCTTTATGGGTCGCCAGCATTGCACCTGCAGTGGCTCCTGGATTGCTGGGCTCCTAAGTCCAGGGTCCCACCCTTGCTGGTGGCACAGCCCTTGGTGAAGAGCTCTGGTCCACCCAGCTCCCTGCCCATGTCAAGAACAGAACTGCAGGGGCCAGTGTTGGTTCCTTCTGTATCCCTGGTGCTCTGTACTCACAGGGACCAGAAAAACTGGGAAAACAACGCCCAAGGAAGGAAGAAGAAACTCTCCCTTCTGGAAAGCCACACCCCCTGGGGGGCGGGGAGCAGACCCTTGCTAACAGGTGTGCTTTGTTCACCGAATGGGACGCCCACCGCCACCCTAGAACACAGTGTGTCCTAGAAGGGGGCTTCATTGGGCCTTTTATTTCCTGGCATGTTTCCTCTTTCTCTTCCTTCCTTAAAAATAATAATAATAATAATAATAATAATAATAATAATAATGGGGTGGGGGGACACTTAAGAAGTTGGGATATTAAGCCTCCCCAGAAGTCAAATTGCACTTTCGCTACAAAGAGAGGGCAGGTAGGGGAGGGGCAGATGGTAAATTGGCTGCCAGGAGACCCTTCCCATGATGTCTTTCTCCAAGCCCCCAGCTGGCAAAATTGCCGCAGCCCCTCTGGTGGGCAGATCCAATCGCAAATGGAGAAACAAGGCGTGCCAGCGGGAACCTCGCCGGCCGGCCGGGAAATGATTTCCTAATAAAACTACAAAGGGAAGGACGGTGGCTGGGCGCTGCTGACAAGTATTGTTGTCTTGTATCAAAATCGCTTTATAAACCTGTTTGAAGAACAGAGCTCGGCGTCTCTTTGAAGTCCCAGTTCAAAGCCGTTGACTTGCAGGGTTCCCAGCCACTGGTGGGGGGATGGCAGGCGGAGGAGAAACCAGAGGCATTTGGCAAGCCCTCCACGCACAGGAATACCACGGCACTCTGAGGACAAGTTTGGGGTTCGATTTCCTGTTCAGCCCCTAATTATTAATAAGCGCCAAGCCCCCGCCTCTGCGCCAGGCGCTTCCTACTAATGATCTCATTGGACACTGGCACTCCTGGAGGCTGGAGGCTCTGTCCTCCCAGGGACATCTCATAGAGGGTAGGAAACGTGATCGAGGCCAGCCCCCACCCAGAAAGGGGAGGTGGGGTCCCTGCCAAGCAGAGCTCTCTCCAGATTGGCATCTCATCGCCGGCCTCCTTACTCTTACCTGTCTCCATGGCCTACAGCCCAGTTCCTCTCTCCACTGTCAGGATCATGTGCATTAGCGGTTCTTAGACTGTGGTTCCTGAACCAGCACCACCTGGGAAGTTGTTAGGCAAATCCTTGGCCCATCCCGCCCCTGCTCAGGCAGAGCCTCCGGAAATGACGTTGCCCTCTGCGTTGGGAGAGTTGTCTCGGGGGATTCTGATGTTTCAGAGTCGCTGCTCCAAATCACGCTTGGCAAAAGGTGGCCTGGAGCCAGGTGTTATTCTTCATAAGATCTTATTAAGGAAGGAGCCAGGGGCCGATAGTTACCTGGCAATGGGTGTCTCATCACAGGGGCAAAACTCTAATGCCTAATTCAGCTGAGCTTTACCGAGATTAATGAGCGCCACTGGGGATGGAAGAGTACCAGGATGGGCTTTTCTGGGAGGACAGAGACGTGCCTGCCCACCCTCCCCGCTACAGGGTGACTCCTTGGGGACACAGTGGGACCCGTAGCCTCATCTTTCGATTCTACAGTGTGAGGTTAGGACCTTCCGACCCTTGGAACTGTCAACATTTCCCTCGGGAGTTAGCACAAGATTGACATGCGGCAAACACAGGTCCATCTTCCTGTCTCTCAAGGAGATCAAAGAAGTTCCGATTGTTTTATTTTGGGAGTAGAGATCGGCTTAATTGGGGTGAAATCCTGTCCTGACTTGGTAGTCCCTTTAATGCTTGCTCACAAACACGTAGCTGATGATGCTTACCCAGTAGCAAAGTTACCTTCTGGGGCCATCTGTGCTGGGTTCAGTCCCAGCTGCTCCGCTTCCAATCCAGTTTCCTGCTAACGCGCCTTGGAAGGCAGTGGATGATGGCCCAAGTATTTGGGGCCCTGCCACTCATTGTGGGTGATGAGGATGGACTCCTTGTTTCCTGCTTTTGGCCTGGACCTGGCTGTTGCAGTCATGTGGGAAGTGAACCAGCAAACAGAAGATCTCTCTCTCTCTTTTTCAAGATTTATTTATTCATTTTGAAAGAGTTACCAAGAGAGAAGAAGAGACAGAGAGAGAGAGAAAGAGAGATACCTTCCAGCTGCTGGTTCACTCTCCCAGATGGCCACAAAGGCCAGAACTGGTCCAGGACAAAGACAGGAGCCAGGAGCTTCATCTGGGTGGCAGGGGCTCAAACACTTGGGCCATCCTCTGCTGCTTTCCCCAGGCCATTAGCAAGGAGTTGGGCTGGAAGTGCAGCATCTGGGACACAAACCGGTGCCCAAATGGGATGCTAGTGTTGCAAGTGGCTGCTTTACCCACTAGGCCACAACACCAGCCTCTCTCTTTGTCTGTCTCTCCCTCTCTTTGTTACTCTGCCTTAAAACACAGAAATAAAATCCACACTGGCACAAAAGGAAACTTGTTAGGATTGTTGTGTTCCCCTTCTCCAGGGTAAGGGTTGATAAACATTCTGTGCAGTTCTTTGGCCTCATCTTCCAAACCTGGGAGAAAATGTGCCCAAAAGCCAGGAAGCTCAAATATCTTTCCCCCAGGAATTAAAATGTTGAGGCCCTCACACCACAGGGAGACACAGCACCGTGCTGCTATTTGCCAAATGGCTTAGCTTTCCCCTTCACTCTCTGCTTCCCTTACCCTAAATTCCTTCTTATCTCTTTTTTAAAATTTATTTGAAAGGCAGAGTTCACAGAGAGAGAGAGAGAGAGAGAGAGAGAGAGAGAACTCTTCCATCTGCTGGTTCACTCCCCAAATGGCTGCAATGGCCTGGGCTGGACCAGGCCGAAGCCAGGAGTCAGGAGCTTCTTCCGGGTCTCCCATGCGGGTCCAGGGGCCCAAACACTTGGGCCATCCTCTGCTGCTTCCTCAGGCCATAAGCAGAGAGCTGGATTCAGAGGAGCAGCCGGGACATGAACTGGTGTCCATATGGGATGCAGGCATTGTAGGCAGTGGCTTAACCTGCTATACCACAGTGCCGGTCCCACCCTTCTTGGCTTTTGCTGCATAAAGCTCATGGAAAATGGAATTCAAAGACATTTATTTTGGTGTAAATTTTTTTTTAAATCCATGTACACGAGAGATCTGAACAGTTCGTGGAAAATGTATATCATGACAAAAAACTATGCACGAATTTCAAAAAATTTTGGAGCCAAACTAAACTAATTTCTTATTGCATTTTGCTGTGAGCTTTGTTAAACACCCACAGGCATCAGTGGGAAGGGATCTGCTGTGCACTGTGTCTGTCTCCCACATTGACAGTGTCAGCTGCCTGAGCCAGGGGCAGGGTCTGCTGGCTGTCGTCTCTCCCAGAGTTGAAGCCACGTTGGTCGTGCCCACAGTTCTCTTCCTGGGTAGCCCCTAGTCTCCATTCCTTCACAGTCCACGCCCACCCCACGCTCACGGATCAGACCCAAGCCACCTCATTTTCAATCGCTTCTGAAACAAAACCTCCCGTGAAACAGAGAGCTTGCTCTATGCCAGGATACTCCCCATCGTAAAGCAGCCCAGCCATCAGCTTATTGTCTGGGCAACTTTCTGACTTGTGAAACAGCGTCTCCTACGCTGTTCACGGACCTGCTAGCGAGGGAGCAGGGGCTGCAGCCTGGGGGCTGAGGCCAGGAGAAGGCAGGGCGTGGAGACGGGCATCTGTCGTCCCCACACAGGCTCCTTGAACACTGTGCTCCTTTGTGCCATGCAAATGAGGTGCTGATGAGGTCATTGCTTCCTGCTGGATTATTATCTCTGACATTTTATTCATAATAATTATAGAGTCTTTCCACCTTCAAAGTGCTTTGCAAACAATAATTAATTAATTAACACGCGCAACACCCCGGTGAGGTAGCTTAGGATTATTAATTTCTTTCTACAGTATATTATTACCTGCTGTTCCCCCCCCCCCCCCCCGCCCCGGCCCCCGCGCCGAAGAAGCCGCCTCGCTTCTGTGCTGGGTTGCTGGGTTCCTGGCCTCAGCCCTGGCGCGCCTGCTGCCCTCGCTCAGCCGCGCTGTGCCCGCGGGTCTGCAGCCCTGTGGACACCACCCTGCACTCTGGGTGGAGCTCACCAGGGTGGAGCGCCCACCTGTCTGGCACAGCAGGCAGGAAGCCCGCGGGATCCCTCTTTGCAGTTCCAGTTCTGCCCAGGGCCCACCCCCACCCCACCTTTTGCTGACTCAGATCTCAGCCTCTGCCTCCCGGCCCCTTATTTTGTCTTCCTTTTTAAATCTCAGCAGAAGCGTAGCTCTGATCCCTGTTCTTCACCTTGTCTTTGTCTTTCTGTTCCTTTTCCATCTCTCCAACTCCATCTCCTGCTCCCATCCAGTCATTCATTCTCCTGGTTATTTGGATTTTAATTATGTAAATTAGGCTTCTCTGAGGGGCGCTTAGAGGCAGGGCATCCTTTAACTCCTCTCTTCCTGCTCCCGGCTCTCAGTTATCTCCTCTCCTTGGTACCACCCTGCCAGCTCCTGCTCCAGTCCTGCCGCTCAGAGCTGCCCCCCCTTCATGCTCATGCTCACACGGATCACCCTGTGCCAGGCCCTGGGCTCAGTGCAAGGGAGGGTGGGTGACAAAGATAAATGATGACCCAGGCGCCACCCCAGGGCCAGAAGTACTGTGGCGGCAGCTTCCGGGAGCCTCCATGGTTTATCCAGTGGCAGGGGTTAATTGTCCCGGGAGTAGGAAGAGGGGTGGGGTCCCCAAAACCCACAATGGGGGGACTCTTGGATAATGAGTGGGGAAGGGAAGGGCATCCCAGATACAGGGAACAGCACGAAGAAGAGCATGTGGGACTGGGACTGGGATTACTCAAATAGCCTCTGAGTTCGCCTTGAGCCATGGGGAGGCAGCTGCTCCACCAACACCCTTCGGAGGCGAGGGGGAAATCAAAGCCATTGCGCTGAGGGGGCAGGTTTTACCCATCCTGATGTAGGCAGGACAAGCAGGGACAATCTGCTTCACACAGCAGGCAGCAGCTGCTGCCTCCAAAAATCTGTCCTCAGCATCTTTGTCCTCCTCCAGTGTCCCTCGGGAACCACCCCCAGATGATTCTCTTCCTGAATGCCACAGCCTCCAGGGGCCCTGTTCTCAGCCCTGTGGGTTTCCAGGCCTGCCTGGCTCCTCCTCCTCTCTGGCTCACTCTCATCCTCTCACAGCACCTGTCTGCTGCGTGCAGAAGCCCTTCCATCAACAGAGATTGGAGGGAGATGATCAAGAGGGGCAGGGGAGGGGCCAGTGCTGTGGTGCAGTGGGTAAAGCCCCTGCCTGCAGCACCAGCATCCCATATGGGCACCGGTTCGAGTCCTGGCTGCTCCACTTCCGATCCAGCTCTCTGCTATGACCTGGAAAGCAGTAGAAGATGGCTCAAATCCTTGAGCACCTGCATCCATGTGGGAGACATGGAGGAAGCTCTGGACTTCTGGCTTTGGATCAGCTCTGCTCTGGCCATTGAGGCCATTGGGAAGTGAACCAGTGGATGGAAGACCTCTCTCTCTCTCTCTCTTTCTCTCTCTCTCTGGCTCTACTTCTCTCTGTAACTCTTTCAAATAAATAAAATAAATATTGAAAAAAAAAAAGAAGGCCGGGTGACTTTGGTTTCCCCAAAATGCTTTGGGTGACTATGACCCCCACATCTCCTTTCCTCCCATCATTCACAGGTCAGCTTCCAACACAATCCTCAAAGTCTTAGTGATAGCAATAGCAAACATTCATTGCACAATGGTAGACATTTACAGTGTTCCTACTGGAATTTAGATGCTAAACCACATGCTCCCGGAATAATCCATTTAATCCCCATAATTACTTCCTGAAGTAGGTGTTACAGAGCACCAGCTCTGTCCAAGGCGGATTTTTAAGTGCTTTTCAAATATTAGCTCATTTAATTCTTCTAACAACCCAAAGGCAATACTGTCAATGTCTCACTTTTGTAGACATGGGTGTTTATACCACTTGACCGAGCTGGACTTCAAGCCCAGACAGTGATGCTCTTGAACACACCCTTGCCTAAGGAAACATTATTCTGCCTCAAAAAGCAGCAATAGGCAGAACTTGCTCATTGATAAGAACGTGAGTGATAGGCCGGTGCCACGGCTCATCCTCTGTCTGCGGCGCCGGCACCCGGGTTCTAGTCCCTGTTGGGGTGCCGGATTCTGTCCTGGTTGCTCCTTTTCCAGTCCAGCTCTCTGCTGTGGCCTGGGAAGGCAGTGGAGGATGGCCCAAGTGCTTGGGCCCCTGCACCTGGCTCCTGGCTTCGGATCAGTGCAGTGCGCCAGCCATAGCAACCATTTGGGGGGTGAACCAACGGAAGGAAGACCTTTCTCTCTGTCTCTCTGTCTCTCACTGTCTAACTCTGTGAGTGATAGAGTAAGTACAAAAAGGCATCAGAAAACTCACAGTACGTTTTAATTCCATGATTCCATGAGCTTTTTGAGAACCCTTATTCAAAAGAGCATTTTGTAGATATGGGAGCATAGGAGTGAGCCCCTGCCCACACATCTGTGGAGGACGGGTGGGAAGAATGGCAAAGCTTGGTGAACAGGTCTGTCCACAGGGCTCACATTCCTCCACGAAGGCTATGAAGTAAGAGCAAAGTCGCTCTCAACAACAGAAATGGCCAACCACAGAGGATGACGTGTTCAGATGATGGTGTTGTCCATGGCGTGTGGGAACCCGGCTTGTGATGTCACCACTGCATTCCTGGGGAGCTGAGGAGCAAGGGCTTCTGAGATAGAAGGAGCTGCCCCAAGTGTGCCTCAGCCCTGTCTTCCACACAGCAGTCAGCGTGGCTGGAACACGGATCTGATTGTGTGATACCCCCGCTACCCCCCTGCTGAGTACACTCAATGGCTCCCTTCACCTACCACATAAACTCGACCCCATGCAGTTCCTTCTCCTACCCCACCTTGCCTTGCATTCTAAATTCCAGCCACCCAGTCTAGCTGACCCCCAGGGTGCTTTCCTTGTCCCTTTCAGGCCTGTGCGTGTGTGCGCATGTGTGTTCATCTTTCCCTTGGTTCTACTCCACCTCTCCATCCCACCCTCTCCACTTCCAGTATCCCTTCCATACCTCTCTTCTGTCCACTGCTTCAGGTCTCAGTCACTTGGCACCTACCTTTGAAGCCCCCTGTTGACTTCCCAAACTGACTTAAGTCTACCTCCATTTTTGTGCTGGCATTCTTTGAGCCAAATCCTGTGTTTTTCTAATTGGGATAAAATACACAGAACACGGCCGGCGCCGTGGCTCAACAGGCTAATCCTCCGCCTTGCGGCGCCGGCACACCGGGTTCTAGTCCCGGTTGGGGAGCCGGATTCTGTCCCGGTTGCCCCTCTTCCAGGCCAGCTCTCTGCTGTGGCCCGGGAGTGCAGTGGAGGATGGCTCAGGTGCTTGGGCCCTGCACCCCATGGGAGACCAGGAAAAGCACCTAGCACCTGGCTCCTGCCATCGGACGAGCGTGGTGCGCCGGCCGCAGCGCGTCGGCCACGACGGCCATTGGAGGGTGAACCAACGGCAAAAGGAAGACCTTTCTCTCTGTCTCTCTCTCACTGTCCACTCTGCCTGTCAAAAAAATAAATAAAAAAAAAAAAAACAAAAAAAAATACACAGAACACAAAACTGAAAAGCTTGACCATTTCTGAATGTACAGATCAGTACTGGTAAATGCGTCCCCACTGCGGTTCAACTTTCCCCCGAAACCTTTTTCACTTTGCAAAACAGAAACTCCACACTCATCAAGCACCAACTCCCCACAGCCCTACACACACCTGGACAGTCCCTGATAATTGTCATTCTACTGTTTTTGTTAATTTGGTTTTTCTGTATCTCTCTAACCCCCTTCTCTTTTTGAAGATGTATAATAGTTCTGTCATGGGTGTGTGATCTGTTACTGCTTGGCTATGGTTTGGGTGTCCTCTAAGGGTTCACGTATTGGAAGCTGGGTACTAGATGGTGAAGTTGGGAGGTGGTAGGACTTTAAGAAGTGGAGCTCAGTGCAAGGTCATTAGGTTGGGGTAGGGCATAGTTCTGCCGCTAGAAGGGATTAAAATAGTTCTCCTGGGATTCCACAGTTCCCTTGAGATTGAGTTGTTATGAAAATTCAAGCTTAGTCTTTTCCTAAGTTCAGGGCTTCCTGTGCTCTCTTCCTCAATGACAAAGCCAGGTGCCTCCAAAACTGTGAACCAATGAACCCTCCTTTCTTACAAAGCCTCAGGTACTTCATGACAGTGACTGAGCATGGCAGTGTCAGAGCCCATCACTCCAGTGTACAGAATGTGCTCTTTTCACACTGGGTGCCACTCTGGACTCCCATCCTCTAGGGACAGTAGGAATTCCAGTCCAGTCATGACCAGGCCTGCCTGCCCAGGCGTTCTGCAGTAACCAGGCCTCCTCTATTCTTAAAGCACGGGGGAGCCCACTCCACTCGCTGGCCTTCATCAGCCCTTCCAGGTTCCCAGAGTCCTGCATCATCTCAGCCCATAGGTCCCTCCAGGGCTAGCAGCCCCTCTGCCTCAAGTTCATATTTGGGAGATTTGGGATGACATTGGGATCCTCTGGGCCCCGTAGGTCTGTCCAGGTTGGCTGCACCCACCCTCTGTGGTCTTTCCATGTCCCCTGGCCTCCCTGTCTTCCTGCCTCGCCTCTTTCATCACCCTCAAAGTCCTGGCTCAGCCTTGCACCCCACAAGTCCTCTTTCCTCCTTCCTGCTGCCCTCAAAGATTCCCTCTCCCGCTCCACCTCTGAGACTCCACCATGCTTTCTTCAAAGAGCTTGGGAGTTTTATAAAAGCTTTGACTTCAAGCAGCTTCTGTTTTCTATCCTGAAAATATCCCCAGGCAAGGACAGGCAAAGGGCCTATCCACCTGTTGATCTGCAGGAACATAAAAAGAGAGCAAAATGCAAAAACAATAACCAAAATACCACTCTGCTATATCGATAGGGATTCTGTGTGTGTGTGTGTGTGTGTGTGTGTGTGTGTGTTTAAAAGTTCTTCTACATTTGCTTATTAATTTTTAAAACTATTTTATTTATTTATTTGAAAGGCAGAATTACAGAGAGGCAGAGACAGAGCCAGAGAGAGAGAGGTCTTCCATCCACTGGTTCATTCCCCAGATGGCCACAATGGCTGGAGCTGAGCTGATCTGAAGCCAGGAGCCAGGATCTTCCTCCAGGTCTCCCACATGGGTATAGGGGCCCAAGGACTTGGGCCAACTTCTGCCTTCCCAGGCCACAGCAGAGAGCTGGCTTGGAAGTGGAGCAGCCAGGACTCAAACTGGTGCCCATATGGGATGCTGGCACTGCAGGCGGCAGCTTTACCCACTACGCCACAGCACCGGCCCCCTCGATAGATATTCTTACTTTTCTCCCTACTAGACAGGAAACAGTTCTAGAATGGGTGCTGTCTCCTCACTGTGTCTCTCTCATCTCCCTGGCAGAGTAGCTTCTCAATGAGGATGATAGCTATAAGCAAATACATGCACAAACGAAAGCAACTGGGATTTCTCAACCACAGACTTCTCGCCCTTTAATATGTATGTGGGTGTACAGTAGACCAGTCTTGACTCAGGCAGGGGTAGAGATGTACAGTCCTACTCCCTATCTCCTTTATTTTCCCCTCAAGTTTTCCCAGATGAAAAGTATGTATAATTCAAGATGTCAAAATAATAGAAAATTATATTATATTTCAAAATCTTAGTTTGTTGGGAGATGGGGAGGGGGGTTGAGTGCGGGGAGTAAATGGTATGATCCTCCCACCCTACAAGGCATCTCTTAACTCACTGCTCCCATGGTGTGGCCAAGTAGCCATTCTCTCCTGAATGAATGAATGAATGAATGGTAGGGACTGAGTAGCCCTCATCCCAAATGCATGGGGGCAAAATTGTTTCGGATTTTGGAGTTTTTCGAATTGGGGAATATTTGCAGAGACTTTAATGGCTGAGCATTCCTAACCTGAAAATCTGAAATCCAAAATGCCCCCAAATTCAAAACTTTTTGAGCACTGTCATGACGCTCTAGTTAGGGGTGCTCAACCTGTAGTTCCCTAGGAACGAGAGCAGAACCCAGATTTCTGCCTGTACAGCCACACTCCGGGCGACCGAAGTAACTATGAGAGGAGAGAATCAATTAACAGGCAAAGGATTTCACATCCCAACCGGGAGCCAATCGCAGAAACACAGGGATGTCAGGTGACACCGCAGCGAACGAAGACCTGCTGTTGGTCGTGCTCAGCTGGGAGACTGGGCGGCCACTGAGCTGGGGAGGACATGGTCAGTTTGACATAAAGAAAGCCCTGTCATGCTGCTGGTCTCCGTGGAGAACCTCGTTCCTGCAGTGGGCGGCATCCAGACGGTTCTCTCTGGCCGCCATCTGTAATAGCCAGCCCCATTCACTGACCTCTGACCCATCCTCTCCTGCACACTTCAAAGGACTCCCCATGAGGGAAAGTGACAAAAGGCCGGCAAGAGGGTTTAGGGGAAGGGAGGGCACCAGCTAAATAATTAGCCCTGCAACCTTCAAAGGACTCTATAATCATTCATTAATCCACCCAACTGGGACCCGTGGGCAGATGGACGCTCTGCTCCTCGCCTGCCCAGACACACCCATCACTAACTGGAGCCTGGGAACAGAGCAAATGGCCCTGGGAGCAGTGGGGCCACCTGAAAGGAAAGGCACTAGAAAGAAAGACAAGGCTTTGGCTTTGAGATTCACTACTGATAACAACATTTTGGATAACCGGGTGAGGTGGCCAATGTGGAGCAGGGGGCTTTGACACTGACCCATCCTGTGGCCAGCACATGGGACCCTGGATTAGCTTAACTCCAAAAAGTCAGGTCTGAGGACCCTGGGTGGGCAAGGAGGCTGTGCCCACATGAGTGGATGGTTCTGGACCTCACTGTGGGTAATGCCAAGGAAGGAGGCTGACATGGTGAGGACCACTGCCTCTGTTCCACCATCCACCATGACCACATGGAGCAGAAGCCCTGAAGACACCCAGGGTTGGTGTCAGAAGGGGCACAGCAGGGATCCCCAGGCCCCGCTCCTCCTTTCCTGTGTATTCTACCATGGGGGAGCTTAGCTGTCTGGGGAGATGTTTAGATTGTTCTATCATCTACCAGTATTTAGTCCTTGCAAGTTAACAACTAGAAGGAGGATGCAGGTGGAGACGCCTTTCCCACCAATGGGCTCAGGCTTTCCAGTTCACTATTCCCATCAATGCTTAGAAAGGAAAATGATTGGTGGGACTGAGACATCACCAGCGACACAGATTGCCAACTTCTCCAAGATGCACAAGGTATTGTGCTCTCCAGCAAAGTCACAGAAGCACCTAGTCTTGGGGTATGCATACTACCAAGTGCTATGTCTTAAAGTCATTAGGACTTGAGAATAATGAGTCATCCTGGCACAGTGTACAAGAGGCTGATACATAACATCAACACGAATTATTACAGGTGCCTAGGACCAGAATTGCTTCAGATTTTGGATTTTTTCCCAGATTTTGGAATATTTGCATATATGTTGTGTGATATCTTGGGGGATGGGACCAAGTCCAAACATAAAGTTCACATATAGCCTGACGGTAAGTTTTACACTATTTTTAGTGCACCTGTCACATGAAGTCAGATGTGGAATTTTCTGCCTGTGCCATGTTGGGACTCAGAAAGTGACAGAACAAAGACATAAGCCTCAGCCATTCTTGCTCACTACCCCAAAGATCCATAAACGTGAGATTCAAGGGCAAGGAATAAATTCCCATGTTTATGGATCTTTGGATTCCTTGCCCTTGAATCTCAACTGGGTCTCACACCCTACTGCCTTCACACTCAGCTTGCATTCTTTTCCAGGCTCCCAAGGCCCGCCCAGTTCCAGGAATTCCCCTCTGCCTGCTACCCCATTTAAGAACTGCTCAACCAGTACCGCAATCACTATCATTACTGAGCACCCACTACGGGCTGGCACCCAGCACAGCCCTTCCCCACATAGTGAGTTACTTCCTTATTTCCTCCTGTCCACCTGTACCTACGAGAAGAGCCCCCTTCTCACCCTCATCTTCTAGAAGTGGAAACCAAACCTGCAGCCTGCTCCAGGGCTCACACATTGAAAGCGGAAGGTCCCATTGTCAAACTCACTAACAACTGTTTCAACCTCTCCTCCCTGTTGCCCAGAGGCGTAGGCCGCCAAGCCAGAGAACAGCAGGTCACCTTGCCCTGTGCTTTCCCTCTGGGGGCTGAGTCGCGCAGAGGGGTGCTCACAGGGGAGGGGACTGGGACAAGGGGAGTGCTGCCATCTGAGTCCCCTGCTGCCCAGCCCCGGCCATAGCTGGGCGTACCCGGCAAGCCGGTCGAGCACCCAAGCCCAGGCATCCTATCCGGGCTGCCTTGGGGTGCCCCACTGTGTTTCCCACGGCAGACCCACTGCCAACAGAGCCCAGAGCAGCCCTTTAATCCCACTATGGGCTGGTGGTGCTCTATCTCTCTGAGAAGACTTTACCAGCTCATGTAGGACGCTACCTCCATGCGAGGCATAAATGGACAAGTCCATTCAGAAAGCGGGACAGAGAACCGGGAACAGTGAACTGTTTCTAGTGGGGATTCTGGAGCACATGTAGGTACAGAGAGTGGTGGTGATCACACACCGTGAATGTATTTAATGCCCCTGGATTGTACACTTACAAAGAGCTAAAATGATAAGCAATATGATACATACACACACACATATATATATTTCCACAATATGCAATAAATAAATGAAATTCTGACTCATGCTGCAATGTGGATAAACCTGCAGACATTACATGAAGTGGAAGACTAAAAGGACAAGTATGGTGGGAGCCTGTTTACAGGAGACACCTAGAGTAGTGAGGTCACGGGGCCAGGGGCAGGGAGCAATGGGCAGCGAGTGTCTGATGGGTGTAGACTTTCAGCTCTGGAGGAATAAGCTCTGGAGCAGGATGTTGGTGATGGCTGCACAATGGAAATGTGCCGGCCAGCACCGAAAGGGACGCTTAGGATGGTGAACACGAAATGGTAGCTTTTACACTATGTGTATTTCAGCACAGTCAATACTGCTTTTCTTGAATGAGGGAGAGGCTGTGTACAAAGGCGACTCCCCGTAACAGAGACCTGGCAGTCCTGGCAGAGGAATCGAGTCCCCTCCCCGGGCCCCTGGCTCCAGAAGGGTCTTTCACAGCAGGACCAGAGCTGAGGAGCGAGGTCCCCCTGGAGGCCCCAGCAGCCGCACAGGCCTGGCTGGGTGTGGTGGTGCCCCTTTTCCCAGCCACACCACATCATCTGTTTCCCTGGCTGCCCATGCATGAAAGACCGTGCAGTAGGAAGCTGTCAGGGCACTGCTCTTGGCTACTTTACAGCCCCAGCAATGTCTATTTATTTCCATTGCCAATATCCTTGCTTTCTGAAAAGTCAATATTCCTCACTCAATTCACAAAGAGCTATGTGGTCACTGCAATTCTTCAGAGTTCTTTCCCCCTAAATAAGAACATTATCTAGCTAAGATCCAACAACACACTTTCAAATTTTTTCTTTAACTTATTTATCATCATTTTATTTGAAAGGCACACACACACACACACACACACACACACAATCTTCAACCCACTGGTCCATTCCCCAAATGCATGCAACAGCCAGGGCTGAGCCAGACTAAAGCCAGGAAACCGTAACTCAGTCTGGGTCTCCCACGAGGGTGGCCGGACCTCAAGTGCAGGAGCCACTACCTGCTGGCTCTCTGGGTGTGCCGTCTCAGGAAGCTGGACCAGAAGTGCGGGAGCCGGGTCCTGAACCACGAACTTCAATATGGGCAGCAGGTGTCCCATAGCTGTGACTTAAGAACTGTTCCACTTATAAAACAACCAACCAACCATAAAAGGCATACTTTCTGTTTTTCAAGAACATGAGCTTTTCTTTCTTTTTTTTTTTTTTTTTTCTGACAGGCAGAGTGGACAGTGAGAGAGAGAGACAGAGAGAAAGGTCTTCCTTTGCCGTTGGTTCACCCTCCAATGGCTGCCGCGGACGGCGTGCTGCGGCCGGCGCACCGCGCTCATCCGATGGCAGGAGCCAGGAGCCAGGTGCTTCTCCTGGTCTCCCATGCGGTGCAGGGCCCAAGCACTGAGGCCATCCTCCACTGCACTCCTGGGCCACAGCAGAGGGCTGGCCTGGAAGAGGGGCAACCGGGACAGAATCCGGTGCCCCAACCGGGACTAGAACCCGGTGTGCCGGCGCCGCAAGGCGGAGGATTAGCCTGTTGAGCCACGGCGCTGGCCATGAACATGAGCTTTTCATCCAGGTACACTGATCATTCTTCCGGGGCCCTAAGGATAATGGTCTCCATCACCTCTTCCAGCTTGGGAAAGACAGCGGCCACCTTCTGTTTCCTCCCACAACAGGGTAGCGACCCCGGCAAGAAGCCACGTTGCCACCTGCAGCTCTGAGCTTTCCCAGCTTCCTCTTCGGGAACAGCTCTCAAAGTAGGGACTCTGACCTTTTCCACAAAGAGCTTTTCTCAAAAACCTGCTGAGAGAGGCAGTGGTCTCGGATCGGCCCCTTATTCTTGGTGGTGGTAGGTGCAGGGGACCAGCAGCCAGCCACATGGTGGGGCCCACTCAGAAAGTTAGCTGTTGACGGCAGGCTTGATCGTGGTGGTGGTGGTGGTGCGGGGGGTTCGGTGTCTGTGGTGTCCCAGGAGTGTGCCCAGGCCAGGGGCGTGTTCAAACGTGTCTGGTCTCACTTCCTGACGCCGCAGCTCCCAGGTTGCACACTCTGCGCTCAGCTGCCCAGGACACACGAGCTGCAGGGAGGGCTGGCTTGATATTTGCGGCTGTCGCTGGAGAGACCCGTTTTACAGTTCATGACCTTTGCCATCAGGGTTCAGAAACGGAGCCGACTCCAAGACGAAAGCTTGGTTTATTTGTCCAGGGGTCCTGCCAGGCCCTCGCACCCCTCCTTTCTGTTTCTTCCCCCTCCACCCCTGCCCCAGCTCTCACTCCCCATTGTTCTCCAAGATTTCCGCATTTATTCCCCACCCTCCCCCTTTGCCAATAAACCATAGCCAAACAAGCTCCAGGATCCCCAAACCGAGCACAGCGCTCGGCATGCACACCTGTGTGTCAAAGGTGTCTCTCTCCCTTTGCCAGGCAGGGAGGGGCCGCCAGAGGTACAGTGAGGCCAATGAGACAGGGCAGTTCTGAAAGGAGAGGGTCGGGTGGCAAGGGCTGGGTTCTGCTGAGGGGCCGTGCACCTGAGGCTGGGGAGCTATAGGGGTGCAGTGGGTGGCAGACGCTGGCAAGCAGCCCCACACAGCCTGCCTGCCAAGGCACACTAAAAGAGCCAGGTTCGCTTCTTGCCAGAAATGCAAACAAGGCCACAGATCCTCCCAGTGGCATCTGTCCTCAGCTGCCCTTGGCTGGCAGCATTTCTTCGCGGGGCTTGGCCGGGATGCCCATGAGAGACTGAGGCAAATACCCTAATTCACGTGGGGCACCATCTCCTCCCTGCCACCAGGTGGAGAGGCAAAGGCTGCTGACTGCAGGAGCCGAGGCCCAGAGGCAGAGCACTGGAGAGCACACCCAGTCGTGGGAATGGATGGTGGGCGCCACTTAGAACTTACTCCGCGCCCAGCCCAGCTCTGCTTTCTCACCTGCTATCAACTCACTTCAAACACAGAGCAGCCTCAGGAGGGAGATCTTGTTACATCCAAGGATGAGGGTTCATCTGATGCCTCGACTTGGCTAGGCCACAGGACCTGGATACGTGTCAAACCCACTCTAGATATTGTTGTGAAAGTAATTCTTAGACGCAATCCCATTAGGTCAGGAGTCTTTGAGCACAGCAGAAGACCCTGTGTAAGGTGGATGGGGCTCATCTAACCAGTCGAATGGCTTAAGAAAAACAGACTGAAGCCCTCCAGGGAAGAGGGAACTCTGGCCCAGGCAGCCTTCAAAACCCAGTAGCAATCCCAGCTCCTCCCTAGGTCTCCTGCTTGTAGGCCTGCCTTGCGGATTGCCAGTTTCAGTGACTACTTGAGCTGTTCTCTTGAAATAAGTCTCCTCTTCTCCCCACGCCCCCCCCCCTCCATGTCTCCCTCACCGTGTGTCTATGTCTGCGTGTTCTGTTGGCGTTGTTTCCCTGGAAAACCCTGATTCATGTACCCACTATGGCTTGGATGTGTCCCCCAAAGTTCATGTCTTGGAAACTTCATCCACAAGTTCATATGCTGATGGTGTTTACAGGTGGGACATTGGGAGGTAAAGAGGCTTAGATGAGGTCCTCTGGGTGGGGACCCCATGAAGACATTAGTGGTCTTATAAGAAAGGGAAGGAAAGGGCCAGTGCTGTGGTATAGTGGGTAAAGCCACCGCCTGCAGTGCCGGCACCCGTATGGGCGCTGGTTCAAGTCCCAGCTGTTCCACTTCCCATCCAGCTGTCTGCCATGGCCTGGGAAAACAGTAGAGGATGGCCCAAGTCCTTGGGCCCCTGCACCTACATGGGAGACCCAGAAGAAGCTCCTGGCCCTTGGCTTCAGATCGGCACAGCTCCGGCCATTGCGGCCATCTGAGGAGTGAACCAGCAGATGGAAGACCTCTCTCTCTCTCTGCCTCTGCCTCTCTGTAGCTCTGCCTTTCAAATAAAATAAATAAATCTTTTTTAAAGAAATAAAAAAAGAAAGGGAGGGACGACCTGAGCTTGCACCCTTGCTCTCCTATCCTGTGATGCTGTCTGTCATGTCCTGAGGCAGCAGGAAGGCCCTCACCAGAGGTAGTCCCTTGACCTTGGGCCTTCCAGCCTCCAGAACTCTGAGAAATAAATTCCCTTCCCTTACATATTCCATAGTCCTAGATATTCCACTCTGGAGATTCCGAAAGGACCTCAGACAACACCTTACTTTACAGGTAAGGACCATGAGATAGCACAAAGCAGATGGCTGCCCTGCCCAAGGTTGCAGGGCCCACAGGTGCACCTGCAGGACTGGCAGGTGTGCAGCCTGCCTCCAGACTTGGCTGATCTGCCCAGACACACACTGCGTGTCTCAGCCACAGGAAGCCACAGCCAAACCTCCAGCAGCAAACCAAAGTGGGGAGGGAGGTGCAGTGGAAAATGCATTCAAGCTAATTTAGCTGGGTCAGTGCACAAGGACAGGGTGTTGACTTTGCAACCAGTGATATCTGTTTGTCATCGAGGCTTCCTTTTGATAGCTGTGACTTTAACTGGGTGATTTAAATCTCTCTGAGCCTCCATTTTCCTGATCTGCAAAATACCATAAAACTTAGCAAGACTGCTACGAGATTAAATGGGATGATTTTATGTGCAAATGGTATTTCCTAGGATAGGAGTGAAATCACATGGATTGTGTGATTAGACAACTGCTCCAAGTTCTAATGGTCTAAGTTCCCACTTGCTTGGCTTAGCAGAGAAGCAGCTTCTAGAAATAACTCCCTCTTGGCTATATTTCAGTCTCTCAAAGCCGCACACCTGTGTCCCTGCAGCTCCTGTCCTTATCTCAGTGCTGCGGTCCTGACCAACTCAGACCACAGGGCCAGACAGCCTGGCAGTTCCTTTGACAGTGCTCACTCGTACCTGGCATTGCTACAGCTGACCAAAGCCACATTCAGAGCAAAGCTACACGTATAGCCCGCACAAGTGGGTCCAGCACCCCAACGCTCACTCACTGGGCCAACTGACCCTCCAGTGTCTGCTCATGGTGACTACTCATCAGGGCTCTCCCCTCACTTCCACGTCTTCCACTTTCCTCCCCACCCGTCTCTCAGATCTGTCTCTGCATGCCTATACTGGTCTGTGCTTTATGGCTATAATGAAATAGCTAAGGCTGGATGACTTTATAAAGAAAATAGATTCATTGAGCTCATAGTTCTGGAGATCAAGGGAACAGCACAGGCTCTGGCTCAGCTGTGATAAAGAACTCAGCTCAAGATAGGACATTAAAGAATGATTTGGGGGGCCAGTGCTGTGGCATAGTGGATAAAGCAGCTGCCTGCAGTGCTGGTATCCCGTATGGGCACCGGTTCTGGTCCCGGCCGCTCCACTTCTGATCCAGCTCTCTGCTACGGCCTGGGAAAGCAGTGGAAGATGGCCCATGTGCTTGGGCCCCTGCACCTGCGTGGGAGACCTAGAAGAGGATCTTGGATCCTGGCTTCGGATTAGTGCAGCTCTGGCCGTTGCAGCCAATTGGGGAGTGAACCAGCGTATGGAAGACCCCCCCCCCCATCTTTCTTTCTCTCTCTCTCTCTCTCTCTCTCTCTCTGCCTCTCCTTCTCTCTCTGTGTAACTCTGACTTTCAAATAAAAAAAAAGAGAGAATGATTTGGGGCTTAGGACTAGGCTTGTAGCATAATTTGCTTTTGCAAGAACTAACTCAGAGTCCCTCAGGAACCACCACAATCCCCCACCATGACCTAATGACCTCCGGCGAAGCCTCACCTCTTAAAGGCCCTACCACTCCCATCACCACACCGAAGGCCAAGTCTCCAACATACGAGGCCATGGGGGGATAAACCTGTCCAGACCTTAGCAGCACCCATGGCCTGATGGTGGACAGCACTCACGGGTTTCCCTCTTGGGGCCTCCTCCAGCCCCCAGAAAACTGAGCCTGAACAAGACCGTAGAGACACCCGTGGCGTCTGCGCAGCAGGCCCTGCCAGGACAGAAGAGCAAAAGCCTAGCTGATGGAGAGGGAGCCGTGGTGTTTTCTGTGTTTCGGTTTTTGCTTTTGCTTTCATGGTGGTTTGCTAAATGCTGAAGAGGGTCCATAAGCCCGGGGTACATCGCAAAACACCGGCCTGTTACATCAGACCATTTCCATCACGTTAACTAAAATGCCCAAGAAGAGCTTCTTGGGACAGGAAAGTGTATTTCAGCTTAGAGGCTGGAAGTTACAGTGTAGGGTCAGGTGGTCCTATAGCCCGATGTCTCTGGAAGCTCTCACAGCAGGAGTGAAGGAAAAATCATGTGGTGGGCAAGGAAGCAGAGACAGAGAGATCAGCTACGCAGAACTTGAGCTCAAACAGTCAGCCTCTCCCTGAGAACCTCCCTCTGCTGGGATGCCACCCAATAACCACCTAAACACCTCCCACTTGGCTCCACCCTTAATCCATCAACCGTTAAGGGTAAGACATCGGAGTCTGCGTATTTGCATGAGTTTTGAGAAGAAACATCCTACTCAACCCATAATACCTGTGTCATCTCATTCGCACACACTGCCCCCCACACCCAACACCTCTATTATGGTAAAAGTATTGTTCCCACTTATGGATGAGAAAAGGGAAGCTTAAAGAAGAGAAGCAACCTCCCACGGCCTCGCAGAAAATGACAGAGGTGGGATTCAGGCTTAGGCTCCTCTGACTCCGGAACCCTCATGTTTAACCACTCTGTTGCACCTGTGCAATGAGCATGGCAACCCGTTTCCAGCACATATGAGTTATTTTTCCTGGAAGGCAAGAACCCCCAGCTCTATCCCAGTCTGCGGCTCAGAAGTCAAATGGCTTGGGCAAGTCCCTGAGGCCCCAGGCCCAGTTTGCTCATCAGTAAAAGGAAAGAAAGGGAGTAGAAAATTGTAATAGTTTCTTGAAGCTCTAAAAATCTATAATTCTATGAATTAGTGACAAGAGACCCCAAGTTACTTAATGCATTTGTACCACATCCTCCTCAGCTGGTACTCAGAACTGGGGAAAATTCTTAGAAAGAGAAATAAACAAAAATATTACCTGTAAGTTATCTATAAGATTTGCATACTATGTTGCAAAAGTTATTGAGTTCTTTCTTTGTCTTTGAATGGGAATGTTGAGGTCTAGGATACGTGGTCATCCACATCATTTGAGATGACAGCCACCACTGACTCCTCAAATGCGCTTCCTAGTCCAAGAACCCATGCAGACAGGGTCTCAGCCCCACGCTCAGGTAAAGGGCTTCCCACGATAAACAGGGAAGGATGGTTGGTGATGCCCCGCAGGCCGTTCAGATTGACTGACTTCAACATTCACATTGCTCCATTTACCCACTGCACCCCGGCCTTGGACATCCCTGCTGTATTCAACAGAGACTAGACCATTCTGATCAGCAAACCCCACGCACCATACGGAAGGGGCTCCCCATGCCACTCCAGTACACACATTCCACACAACTCTCCTCTCTCTGCTCCTTTTTAAACCATTTTCACTCATTTATGCATTTATTTATGTATTGCAAATGCACAACATAAGTGTTCCCAGAGGGACTGTCAAATTACAAAAGCGAATAAACCTTCATTTACTCTCTCGACAAATATTTACCATGTGCCTGCTCTGCCAGCAGGAGTCTACACAGCAACAGCGACATGACTGTAGCCCTAAGGAGCCACCTGCAGGTTCCTTAACTCAAGGGCCCCTCTGTCCAGGGCGTCCTCCCTGGCACCCTTCTCAGGGTCCCATGGCCTTGGATCCTTGGAGCCGATGCTTTGTATCACCTGCAGAGCATTCGTGGCTTCCGTTCCAGTGGATGGTGTTCTGCTAGGACACAGATCATAGCACCCTTCGACAGAGAGCTACGGTACTGATGATGGTGATGATAGTAAGTGCAACAACAAATGTCATTCCTTTCTAGAGAAGCATTTCTTGCTTACCCCCTGCATCCAAATGCTTGGATGCATCTACCCACAGGCTTGTAGCCAAGACAGCAGTGTGATGTCAGTTTCTTTCAGGGCCCTGTGCTCTCTGACTTGTGCTATCCTGCCTAATAGACTTCAGCTGTACTGAAATGAAAAATGAGCAGGAAGTAGATCTTGCTGCTAAGACATATGGGTCAGAAAATCATTATGAGTATTAAATTACAGCAATAAAATGAACCAGAACTAATCTTGTAAATTAAGATCCAATAAATTTTTTTTCATGGCCACACCTTTTTTTAAAAAAAAACATAAAAGCAATGTAAAATGAAGCCTAAGAGTATTAAAACTGAGTGGAAGGTTATTTTTTGGGAGGGGGGAGAGGGGCTAGAATAGGTATAAAACGAGAAATTTCCATGTGACAAAGACATTAGCATTTTGGAGGGCAGGAGGTGGAGGTTGCTGGGTAGATGGTGAATATACTGCCCCTGCGCCAGATGGTGCAATGATCAATGTTGAGGCTGACACACCTATGTATTTTACATGTAAAATTTATGTATACATATTCCCCTTCCCTCCTGCTCCCTCCCACCTCCCTATTCCTTAGCCAAGCTTCCTCTGACACAAGAAACTAGTGAATTTCTAAATTTCTGACAATCTCTTATTTTTAGAGGAGTCTACACTGTCATTCAAATGAAATCTGAAGCCCCAAACAAAGCTTTGGAGCTTTGGCTGTTCCCTGGAATAACAGGATCTCTGCCTCCACGCGCGGCAGCAGGGGAGAGACTGTAATGAGCTCATTGTCCATGAGTAGGCACGCAGGATCGGACACTCCAGGTTCTCCCTCCCTTTCAGCCCGGGACCCAGGGGGCAGATGTTAATGAAGTGAGTAACTTCTACCATCTCCTGGGAACGCCACAGGGCACAGCTCCCAGATCCAAGAGGGACATTGAGGAAGGGGAGACGGTGCCCCAGCCAAGGACCCGCGGGGAGGATCTGGGGTCACCGCCCAGCTACTGCCCTCCTGCAGGTGCTGGCTCTGGTAAAACATTTCGGAGCTGACACCCAGCAGAACCAGACTATTTATAGCCACGCAGTCCTTATAAATAGAGCTGTTTATCACACCGACTCTCAGCCTTGCATGAGTTAAAACTCTAGGCTGGCAGCTATAAATAACTCGGTTACACGCTCGAGTGTGACGACTGACTGATACTTCCTCAAATTGTGACAAATAATGACAAGTTTGTTTGACAAACATTCCACTGACATTCATCTGATTCTGAATAAGTGGTGCTGCTTTCTTAATTTGGTCCCCGAGGCCCGGGATCTCGGGAACTTTCTTTGTTCTCGCCACTCTCACCTCACGCACAGGAGACTGTCCAGTGTGTCGTGCGGTTGTGTGTGTGTGTGTGTGTGTGTGTGTGTTTACCTCTAATCAACTGGAAAGGATTTGAGGCCATTTAAGGGGAAGCCTATTAAATCCACTGTTTCTCTCTTGGGATGATTCTGCTTTAGGGGCTTTGCAAGGGTCTGGGGAGCTTTGCTAATGACATGAGAGCAAGAGGGAGGAGAAGGGAATGTGGACCGGACTGAGGTGTGACTCGTTCAGAGTGGAAGGGGCTCAGAAGGGAAAGGTGGCATTGAATGGCAGAGCGCTCACAGTCCCAGTCTCCAGGGGCACCTGACAACCATAAATGCGAGCAGTCAGTTAGAAGGGACCAAGGTCCGAGAGAGCTTGGATAAGCCTCTCCGGATTAGCATCCCGTGGCTTGAGTTCTCTTGCTAGGTCAGTTGATAACTAACACAAGCCCGGAGTTACATGGATCTTAGAGCTCTCCTGGGTCTCTGTCTAACTTAACCGACATGTGACAGGTGGAAGAGCTAGGGCCAAAGGGTCTCTCACAGAGTGGACTAGAACTCAGCTCTCCAGGCTCCTGGCCAGGGGCTCCTCCATGGCTATGTAACACATCCGGGCATGTGGAGCTTCACACACACACACACACACACACACACACACACACATTCTTCTTCCAATCTCACCGCCACGGAGCTTCCTAGCAATCTTTGGAGAAGCTCACCTACGCAGCAAGGAGACACCCCTCTCTGAGTCTGTCCTGGCCCTCTTCCTGCCCAGAGTTCAAGACCAGGCAGCCCCACGAGTTGCGGCTCTGTGCAGCCCTTCTGGCTATATTCCTACATGGTGGGAGTAGGGCAGAGCAGTCACAGGCCAATGCAGGAAGCGAGAGACAATCAGGAGCACTTTTTAGAACAACCCAATCTCACGGGAACTAACAGGGATCCCAAGAGAGCTGCATTAGCTTTCCCGAGGGTGCCAACCCAGTGGCTGATTACCTTCTCGTAGGTCCTGCTCTGCCACCTCTCAGCCCTGATGCACTGGGGACTAGGCATCTAGCATGTGCCAGCCACAGCAGGGCAAGGTCCACAGCTGAGAGCAGCTCCTTAGATTTTGTGCCCTGGGCCCTCATTTATCTCACCCTGGTTTTTGCTTCTCCTTCCCAGTAAATTAAAGACATTGGCTCCTGTGTCTGTGGAATGCCCAGAGGTGTCTCAACCTGGCTGACAAAGTCCTTGATTACCAGTCCCGCATGCTTCTCCAGTCCAGTTCTGTGCTTTATCTCCAAGTGCAGTGCTCACTCTTCCTGGAGCACAGCCCCTTCCACATGAATGTACTCCCTTTACTGACTGATTTGCTAAGATTTCTTCATTTTGAAAGGCAGTGCAACAGAAAGGGAGAGACAAAGAGAGAGGTCTTCCGTCTGCAGGTTCATTCCCCAGATGGCTGCAACAGCCAGGGCTGGGTCAGGCTGAAGCCAGGAGCATGGAACCCCATCCAGGTCTCCCTTTTAGGTGCTGGGGCCCAAGCACTCAGCCATCTTCCACTGCTTTCCCAGGTATGTTGCAGGGAGCTGGATACGAAGTGGGGCAGCCAGAACTCAGACGAGTGCTCACGTGGGATACTGGTCTCACAGGTGGTGGCTTAACCTGCTGTGCCACCATGTCGGCCCCAAGGCCCTCCCTTTACATAGCAAAGTCCTGACTGCTTTTCAGACGCACTGTACCTCCCCAGGAGCCTCAGCTGACGGCTCAGGCCACTCCGACGTCCTCTCCTTGGAGTCCCCACCCTGTGTGTGTTTCCGTCTGGCCATCACCGTCCTGCAGTTCCTGGTGAATGTGCTTGTGTTTAGTCCTCTTCCTTAGTATTAAAGGAGGAGCTGGTTTATTTTAAATCATTTTCATATCATCTAGCATGGTGTCTAGCTAGAAAAAAGTAGACTATTTTAAAAGCCTACTTTCTTAATATGCAGGCAATGAAACAAAACCAAAAAAAAGCCGGGTGGTGTTGAGGGGGGAGACTTCAAAAGTAATAAATGGCAGTATCGGCTACAGAATACTGGAGGACAAGCATGATGTAGCCAGTCCTAAAATGGGCAGCACGGGGGGCCCAGCCCAGTCTTCTGCATGCAAATTCAAGAAAGGCTACCGGGCGCAAGTGTGCATCTCCTCGGTACCAGCAGCATTTACAGATACCAGCAAGGTGTTGAGAGCACTGGCAACGAAACGGGCCAAACAGCTGGGCAGCTGAGCAAGCTGAGGGGTTGAAGGCACAGCTGTCCAACCCAGCAGGCAGCTGCCATCAAACACGTCCTTAGAACCTGGAGAAGCCAGGACACGGAACCCACGCACGAAGGGGCAGCAGCTTCCCCTGCCTTCTGGAACTGGTCCTCAGCTCCACTTCCTGGATCTCTCCCCACCTCCAGCTTGGGTACCACTGAGGCCTGTGGGGCCCCACATCTATTGCTGCCCGCCCAACTCTTATCTTTGCAATGAGAGGATTTGCTGGCCTGGGGCTGGCCTCCCCCGTGGGGTCACATCACTGGGTGCGGCTCAGCCCCGGCTGATCAGCCTCTTGCAGCTGTCAGGGTCCCGGGTTGTTCCAGGTGCCCGCAGACCCATGCCAGAATCCAGCACCTTGGAAGGAGAAGCAGATGGGAAAACTTCAGCCGACAAGCTGACAGCCAAAGAAGAAAACACGAAACACTTCTGAAAGCCGAGTCCTCTCTGTGCCTGCAAAACTACACGGAAAGCAGGTGTGAGGTGGGAGAGGGGCTTGCGTCCCTTTGTGCTTTTCCATATCGACACAGTCACGCTTTGCTCTGGAGATAAACACCAATAAACACCAGCCTTCCCAGCGCCTGCCCTCTAATTGAAGGGATTGTTACTGTTGGAGAAAGGCTGGGGACTTGATGGATGCAAAGCCAACCAGTTCATAAATGCCTGCTTTGTGCGCGGGCCCGGCGTCCTGGGGACCGGTACTCTGTGGTCAGCACAGCCCCAGGACTCTGTGTCAGCAAATGATATTTATGATCGCCGCCAGCCCGAGGAAGGAGGCCTCCCCTGCAGCCAAGCTCTCTCTGCGGCAGGCCGAGCAGGCAGTGCAGGAAAAGGCACCCGATCCTCTGGATCTTTCGCCCACAGCCTGACTTGGTCTGGGAAGAAAGGCTTCATTTGCAAGTCATAGAGATGGGAACAGGAGTGCATGTAGAGAAAACACTTCCGTCAACCTTCCCCACTCCCAGCTCAGTCATGCGTGCTCTGTGCAGCTCCCAGAACACACACTCGCACTCACCCACACACGTGTGTCTCTCAGACCCGTGGCACTCATGGTCTTCCACTCACTTAAAAATCAGCTCTGATTCGAATGTGTCAGATGACCTCTCCAGGTCATCAGGAGACCACAGGATGGAAAAGAGAAGTGGGGGGTGGGGAGGTGGGGCTCAACAGGCCACGCCCCTCCCTGACACTCACCCCAGGACATTGGTCCAAGTCCTGCTGATGTGGCACTTCCCAGCCACTTCCGCCTCTGCTGCAGTGGCTTCGTAGCCTCGCAAGCTTAAACTGCCGTGGATGCAATCCTGAAAACTCCCTGCAGGGCGCTTTGTCTTTTTTTATTTTTTAATAAAAAAAAGTACACTGTGATAGTAAAGATGATGTAATTAAGGATGGGTTGTGTCTTCTTTGTTCTACAGGGACGGTGTGTTAGAAAAAAAAAAATGCACGATGTAAAAAAAAAAAACCTTATGTTAGCTGCACAAAATCCCTCAAAAGTCCAAGGTTTACTTTGGCAGCTTTGTCTGATTTTTTTGCAGAAGTAGTTTTCTGGCTTTGAAAATTAGCCTGGTCATAAAGCAGGGAGACCATGACACTCCCTGAAATTGGATCCTACACCACTGGTGTGTGTCCGACCTTAGGGAAGAGGCAGGAAGGAACGGAGACGTGTATCCTTGGAAACTATGCTCTCTTCTCCTCACCTGGAAAATCCTGTTTGTTAGACACATACATGGACTGATCCATAAACATGCAGCATGATTTTCAGTGCCAGATTCCAGGGAGATGAGGAAACCGAATCTCACAGAAGTTTAATAACTGACTTGCATCCGGTCATTCATTAGTCAATGAACCGAGGCTGGGGCCAGGAAGGAGGGTTCTGAACCCTCCCCTGGGCTCTTCGGGCTTCAACACAGTAGTCTCCTATGCCACTGAATGCAAGACCTGGGAGACTCAGGACTTCTGGCAACTGGGAAGCTTCACACTGCCGCTCCTTAAGCTCTCACCCTGGCTTTGGGGAAATCCTTCACAAGCAGGCTGACTGGGCAAACACCACGCTCCTCCCCCTGCTGACCCCTGTCTGCTTGTTAGCCTGTGCTCTGAAGATAGAAGAACAACTGAAGACAGGAAAGCTTAGCACCAATCATTTGCCTTTGCTTCCTTTTCCATCATCTTCGCCCAAGATGGCCAGTCCCTAGTCACCTACACACTGTCCAGGACCCCAAGTGGGAGGGGCGGATGGTGGGGTCTCCAAGGAGCTTATGCAGGCTAAGCTTATGCAGGAACTCACCCCTTGGATAGAGTTCCCCAGCTGGAAGTCCACCTCCCAAGCCAGAGGGGTGAAGTGAGAAGCAGCCTTCTATCACCGCAGGTGGAAAGGCAACAGTTGAACATGCGGTTAGAACTGGGGTCACCTTCCACCATGCACTGCAGCAAGCCCCTCCCCCTCCCCCTGATGTTTGCCAGGGCTGCCCTGCCTGTCGTCATCTAAAACTGAGACCTTGACCATGACACCCACGTGTGTCACACAATACAGAATTTCAGTCCCCTGCCATTTATAGATTTGTTTATTTATTCAGCTAAAATTAGTGGTTAAGTGGTTCCTGTGCTCTGGGCACTGGCTCAGGCTCTCGGTCTATAAGGGAACCAGGCACACAGCTCCTGCTCTTTTATAGCTGATGTGCCCATGAGAAAGAAAGGAAGACACAAATGACAGAGGTCTGTGTTGACTTATCCCCAGAGTAACAGTGCCGCTTTGCTGTTTAGGACTCACGTTGAACGTCGCCTGCTTCCAAAGGCTTCCTGGCCAACTGCAGTCAGTCAGTGCCACGTCCTCTATCCCTGAGCAGGTGTGGTCTGTTCCTCACCTGCAGCATTTCTCGTATCCTTAAAATTACTTCTATGCACATCTGTTTCATTCTGTGTGTGCAAAAGGGAGCAGGGGGAGGGAGGAAGAACAGACACTTATCTCCACAGTATCTAAGACTTTCAAATGAACGAATGAATGAATGCATACATACTCAAAGCTCTCTTGTCTTCTACGTAGGCTTTCTTCCTTCATGTGTATCCACCAGCCCAATCAAGAAGTCAATTTCTTTATGGCTCCTTAATACATCAAGCGTGATTACTTCCACTTTGTTCCTCAAACTTACAGGCTGTGAAGGAATGACAGCCTCATCGCAGCCAAAAGCACTCTTTCCATGTGTTTATATTTGTCTTTTCCAGGAGTGTAATTAAAGTGTGTGTGAGTAGGTATGAGTACGGGTGTGCATCCCTGTTGCACACACTTCGGCGCTGTCCTCAGGAGCAGGTGTCTCCTCAGTAGGTCTCAGCAGAGAGGGAGGGCAGAGAGGTGTGCTGGGGAGACCGGAAGCGGTGGTCCTGCCAGCACCAACCACATCTGAACGCTCACTCAGCACCAGCCATGGGGAGACACTGGACCAGCACGCCAACATCAGGGCGGCTACCGTGTCTGTTCACGGCCTGTTGATGTGATTGTTGAGAGTTTTATACAGAAATGGCCCTGGCTACCATCATTGTAATGCAGGCCTGGCTTCAAGGGGCTTCTACCAAGCACTGTCTCACTTCCGGCCAAGAAAACGGAGCTCTTTGCTGCTACCAGGCCTGGCCTCTTACTGTTTTGAGCTTTCCCTTTCTGCCTGTTCCTTCTAAGGAAAGTTATAGGTAACCTCCAAATACAAGGTACACAGTGTTGGGGGTTTTGTCTGTTCTTTCGAGTAGAACACATATTTTTTATATCAGACACAAGGAAATATAAGAAACTGCCACTCTCATCTCTTTCAATGAAGTAAGGAAACAAGACACACACAGTAAGGGCAGACATGTACAGTAAGTTCCAAGGGGAAAAGGCAGAAATAGTGATGGGAGAACAGAGTGACACAGCAGCCCTACAAGTGCTGAAGCAGAGCTTATCTTTGGCTTTCTGTGCAGCCCATTGCACAGATAGAAGAAATCCACAGAGTCACCAACACTTATTAACCAGCAGTGCGGCTAAAGGAAGAGTGGATATGCCCTTACTTACCAGTAACCTCTTCCTTGTAGAGCATAAATATAGCTCAACAAAGTAACTTACATCTTTATAATGGTAACTGACCAAAATGAAACTTACTGAGCAGAAATGCTTAAAATTCTTTCATAATCCTAACCCACTCCTTTCTTCAACATTCACTCTTTGAATGCCTACTTTGTACCACGCAAGCATCATGTCGTGTCTCTCCTAGGATGATGCTTCCCATGTTTATATTATATCTTTATAACATAATATAAAACAGTATCAACTCTCACCCATTCATTCATTCAGTGCCAGCCTATTCACCATACAGTCCTTTCTAGTGAATATACCTAGAGTTTCCATGTAGATCACATCATATTTTTATGTTATTGTGTTTTTGGTGGGAGGGGAATATATCAGAAAATATTTCATGTTGGGTTAAGTATGTCAGTAAGAAGATACTTCCAGGGCCGGCGCTGTGACACAGTGGGTTAACACCCTGGTCTGAAGCACCAGCATCCCATATGGGCACCGGTTCTAGTCCCGGCTGGTCGTCTTCCAATCCAGCTCTCTGTTGTGGCCTGGGAAAGCAGTAGAAGATGGCCCAAGTCCTTGGGCCCCTGCAGCCACGTGGTAGAGTGGAAGAAGCTCCTGGCTTCAGATCGGCGCAGCTCCAGCTGTTGCAGCGATCTGAGGAGTGAACCAGCGGATGGAAGACCTCTCTCTCTGTCTCTACCTTTCTGTAACTCTGTCTTTCAAATAAATAAAATATATCTTAAAAAAAAGGAAGAAGATACTTCCACTTCTGTTTTAGTCAACAGTCAAGCAGCTATGGTACAAACTAAGGGTTACAAAGACCTTGAAAATGATTAAGCCAACTGCCTCATGGTAAAGACAAGGATGTTAAGTTACTCCCTGAAGGTAATAGCCAGGCTCTCCTGACAGTCAGCTTCAGGCACCTCCCACTCACCCGCTGGCCTGAGATTCCAGGACCTTGCCTGCATTTGTCATAGTCTGCTCTGTCTGGCTTGGCCCTGGTGATAGACACCTCTGCCATTCTCCTGCTCTGTGCCACTCTCACCCCTGAAGCAAGATGCTTGTCAGGGTCACGCTGACCATGTGTGTGAGGGCTGAGTCCTCGCAAGGCAGGAAGCATGGACATTGCTAGGATGGGTGGGCTAAGCCATTTACCGGGGAGGAAACTCCTTCTCTGCCTCGCTCCATTTCTTTCAACCCCTGATGGTGGCAAAAGATGGTTTCCCCAAGGCTTACACTTAGAGAAGTAAAAGTCCTCCCCATACCCAGTCTTCTCTGACATATATCTCTGTCCCACATGCAAAGCCTTAAAGTAGTTTTGTGCTCAACTTGAGTGCATAGTGCAATGATGCCCCAGACATAAATGATGCAATTGTGGTGAATTATAAACTCCTGCTACTCCAACTCATTAGCCCAGGATAACATTTCTTTCAGTTCCCCATAGCCCCTGCAAATTAAGAAACTCCCCTCCTAGTCAGGCCATGTGCCCTGGGCTCTGCCAACAGGAATCCTTCAACCAGCCTTTCTGTGTTCTCTTCTTTCCAATGCCATGAGCCAAGCTGCATACTGATATTAATGGCTTGTCTTGAAGACAAGTTACTTCTCTATCAGGTTCCTGTGGCTGCTATAACAAATTACCATAAATACAGGGACCTGAAACAACAGAAATTACTCTCTCACAACTCTGGAAGCCAGAAGTCTGAAATCAAGCTGTCAGCCAGGTCACAGTCCTTTGGAAGGATCCAGTTTCTGGCGGTTTAAAGCATTCTTTTCCTTGTGGCTATGTAACAGGGGTCTTCAAAACATTCACAGGGGGCCAACATTTCCTGCAACAGCTAAAATGTTGCTTGGAACACCCACATCCCATATTGGAGTGCCTAGGCTCAAATCCTGGCTTTCCTTCCATCTCCAGCTTCCTGCTAATGCACACACTGGAAGGCAGCCAAGGATGGCTCAAGCACTTGGGTCCCTGTCACCACTTGGGAGATGCGGAGTGAGTTGAGACTCCTGGCTGCAACCTGGTCCAGCCCCAGCTGTTGCAAGCATTTTGGGAGTGAACCAGAGGATGAAAGATCTCCATCTGTCTTGCTGTCTCTCTGTCTTTTAAATAAGCATGAAAATTAATAAAAATATTTTGAAATTTCACAGAAATACATATTATGAAAACTGACACATGGACTTAAAAATTGTTTACACCAAAATAAACTTACCCTTTGTGCCATTTTCTTTTTCAAGATTTTACTTATTTATTTGAGAGATAAAGTTACAGACAGTGAGAGGGCAGGACAGAGAAAGGTTTTCATCTGCTGGTTTACTCCTCCAATAGCCAGAGCTGAACCAATCCGAAGCCAGGAGCCAGGAGCCTCTTCCGGGTCTCCCATGTGGGTGCAGGGGCCCAAGGACTTGGGCCATCTTCCACTGCTTCCCAGGCCATAGCAGAGAGCTGGATCAGAAGTAGAGCAGCTGGGACTAGAACTGGTACCCATATGGGATGCCAGCACTGCAGGCAGAGGTTTTACCTACTGCACCACAGTGCTGGCTGCCAAATGCCATTTTCCCTGAACTTTTTGAAGTCCTCTTGTAATTTCCTTCTTTGCCTCTATCTTCACCTGGCCTTCTCCTCTTCTGTCTCTTTGAAGACATCTGTCATTGGATTTGTAGCAAACCAAATCCAGGGTAATCTCATCTTCAGGTCCTTAACTTGGATACATCCACCAAGACTCTTTTCCCAAACAAGGCCACATTGACAGATTCACAGATTTGGGGGTTAGGATGTGGAAATGTCTTTAAGGGACCACCATTCAAGGCACCACACTCCCTTCTGGTGCTGCTGTTGCAGCTGAATCACAGATGACCCATTGTACTTCAGAGTCAGGGAGTGATTTGACCATGTGTGTTGAGTGTTGCTTATGCACAACATGTTGGCTGTGAGTTTGAGAGACAAGATAAACAAGGCATGATTTCTGCCCCTTGGAAGTTTTTAATCAGCTAAGTCAAACGGCTTATTATAATACAACACGATAGGTGACAAAGAAGAAAAAAATTGGAAAAATTCCATCACTCAGATATTCAATGGTCCATTTCCCCAATAATTCCCATATTCCAACCAGTGCTATTTTCTATTTGTTCCTATGTCACTAAGTCTTCTTAGCCAGAAAAATAAATACTGATGGGAGATGGGAGGACAAGGAGGACAAGGGAGATTTCTTCCCTGGAGAAGTGTCTCTAGGCCATGGATGTGTCTGCCTGAATATCAAAAATAAAGGGAGACACTGGGTAAAAAACACTGCTCTGGGGTGGGACACTTCTGAGAAAAGATTTCAAAGTCAGAACCAGCTCACATGCATGCAGAATTGATGTGCACCCACTGACAGCTTGGATGCATGCCAAGAAGCCAGTCCACTCCTTCACTGCTGAGTTATTTAAGCATTTTAGTACATTTGTGCAGGGCCATATCCGAACTCCTGTGTGGAAAACTTGCATGTTTAGTACTGCAGGTAGAGGCCGGTACCGTGGCTCACTTGGCTAATCCTCCACCTGTGGTGCCGGCACACCGGGTTCTAGTCCCGGTTGGGGGGCCGGTTCTGTCTCGGTTGCTCCTCTTCCAGTCCAGCTCTCTGCTGTGGCCCTGGAGTGCAGTGGAGGATGGCCCAAGTGCTTGGGCCCTGCACCCGCATGGGAGACCAGGAGGAAGCACTTGGCTCCTGGCTTCAGATCGGCGCAGCACGCCGGCTGCAAGTCACCAGCCATAGCGGCCACTTAGGGGGTGAACCAATGGAAAAAGGAAGACCTTTCTCTCTGTCTCTCTCTCGCATTGTCTAACTCTGCCTGTAAAAAAAAAAAAAAAAGTACTGCAGGTAGAGACGGCCTGGCTCACAGGGAAGCAAGGCAAGGCAAGCTCATCCCTTCATTGTAAGACCAGGAATCCTAAGATCCTAACCTAAATTTCCTAAGCAGGGAGGGGGATGGAGTTGCATAGGACATTATTCAGGACTGCTAAAGATGCCATTTGAGAAGAAATCAAATGACATGTGTCCAAGTGATCTAGAAGGTTCCTGTCTCACACATGGATTCCTTCCTGCAGTTCAAGTCTTCCAAACTTTGAGAGACCAACTTCAGATGATGTTCATCCTTGAAAGTGGGTCCAGGGCCAGTGCTGAGGCACAGCGGGTTAATGCCCTGGCCAACTTGGGGGTGAACCATCGGATGGAAGACCTCGCTCTCTCTCTCTGCCTCTCCTCTCTCTGTGTAACTCTTACTTTCAAATAAATAAATAAATCTTTAAAAAAAAAAAAAAAGGAAGTGAGTCCAAACAGGATCAAGGAGACAGGCAAGTGGGTAATGCACAAGTTGGTTGGAATACTGAGATTCAAAAATAAAACTCAGTTTGCTTTACTTGAGTGGCTCCTCCACTCCCTATTTTCTAAAACATACATAGCATCTGCACTAAAGGGATGTGTGATTTTTTTCATAGAAGAGACTCAATGAATAAGACACAGATAAATCGTTCTAAACCAGCCCCTTATTTCCCATGCCCTGCTATTATCTTCAAAAGCAGAATCACATCCTGGAAGAGAGCGTCTACAGAAATTGAAAAGGACCTCCTAGCCACCCAAGGAAAGTTCAAATCACATTATAACATTTTCCTAGAAAGCTCTACTTTGGTGACTCTGCCCAGTATAGAACTTTTGCTGCCTGAGATAAGGAAAATACCATGTTACAAATTCTAATCTTTATTCTACAAAATGACTCCTGTTGAATCTTGAGTGTAAAATTTCAACAATAAGAGCAAAAATCATCACAATTGTCTTACTATCTTCAGTATTATGAAGGATAATAACTTCCAGACTCCTGATTTTATAGCTGAAAATCATTATAAAGGGAAGGGGAAGTTGCCTGGGTCAGCTCCCAGGCTCTCTCAGTCTGTATTTAGCCACAAGAAGGTAATTGGCCCCTTTATTGAGCTCTTAGAGGTCAGGGTGACCCCCATCAGATACTGGCTTACATTATGCGAGGAAGTCTGCCACAAAAATTGGTTCCAATCATTTCTGTTTCTGCATTCAGTCTATCAGAAAGAGCAACAAACTCCATCCTCAAAAGGCCAGACAGAAATGCAGGAGGTGAATTTTGCCTAAAAATCTCATTTAGGAAGATGCGACATGCTCATCATTTATCATAGAACGTTGCTCCCAGAACTGATCGATTGACACCATTCTCATCACAAACCTCTGTTGAGAACCAGCTATGTCCAGGGCAATGTGCTAAGCTTTGGAGATGGGAAATACAGAAAAATAAACAAAAACAAGAGGCTTCAAAAAGTTCATGGAAAATTGAATGAAAAGGTTATTTTGGTGTGAACAATTCTGAAATCTATGCATAGTTTTATATACTTTGCATTTTCTATGAACATTCTGAAGACCTTCATACAGTGAGATAATTGTTATTAAATAAGAACATGCAAAGTATCACTAGACAGCAATCCAGTAAGCCATTTCTTAAAAGTCTAGGACACAGTGCTGGGCATTGTCGTACAGTAGGTTGGGCCACCATTTGGGATACCCACAACCCATATCAGCCTGAGTGCCTGGGATCAAGTCCCGCCGCTGCTTCTGAACCAGCTTCCTGCTTATGCACCCCCTGGAGGCAGCAGATGCTGTCTGCTACTGCCAATGTGGAAGGCTAGGAGTTCCTGTCTGTTGGCCCCGGCCTGACTCAGCCCTCATTTATATGGGGATTTGGGGAGTGAAACAGCAGATGCAAAATCAACTCTCTCTCTCTCTCTCTTCCTCTGTTGCTCTGCTTTAAAAAAAATGTAAATATACCTTTTTAAAAAGTATATGACAGAAAAGGAAAATATAAGCAAATTTATAATATAATCACTCTAGGCCGCTGTGGCTTAATAAGCTAATCCTCCACCTGTGGCGTCGGCACACTGGGTTTTAGGGCACCAGATTCTTCCCGGTTGCCCCTCTTCCAGGCCAGCTCTCTGCTGTGGCCCGGGAGTGCAGTGGAGGATGGGCCAAGTCCTTGGGCCCTGCACCTGCATGGGAGACCAGGAGAAGCACCTGGCTCCTGGCTTCGGATCAGCGCGGTGTGCCGGCCGCAGTGCACTGGCCGCAGTGGCCATTGTGGGGTGAACCAACAGAAAAAAGGAAGACTTTTCTCTCTGTCTCTCTCACTCTGCCTGTCACACACACACAAAATAATAAATAAATAAATAAATATAATCACTCTAATCCATTGACTGAAGGAGCAAAATCCCTTGGCCCAGACATTCTGAACATCTATGAAAAATTCCTTCCCCTTTATTCCTGATTAGAGCAAGCTAACTCTTTGTTTTCCATAACTTTACTTCACCTAGCTCTTCAATGGCTTATTATTTAAATGTAGCAGTCTGTATTTGCAAGAAAAGCCAATGTAATCCAAACTTCCTTCTATTTAAAAGTCCTGGAGAGTATAAGCCAAATGTTTACCTCCCTCACAGTCTGAGCCAATCACGTTCTGTGTCCACAACCAACTCAGATGCTTGCACAGGAGAGTGCTGGTTGAAGGCCATGTACCCCACTTTTCATGACTGTGTGCCAACGTTCTCCCCTCATACCTCATGGCTGGGCTGCCCACATGCAATGGAGTGCTCAGGACCACATGCCAGCCTGCTCCCGAGATTACAAACTCCTTTTCACTATGGACTCAAAGCAAAACTTCCTTCATGGGAACCCCTACTCAATGGCACTATCATTCTCTACAGCAGGGTGAAAGAAGCCTCTGAATAAAAAAGAATTCTAAAGGAATTTATTCCGTCAACTGCAATCAAGTTCAAGTAGGAAGACATTCCAAGAACTAAATCAAAGAAAGGTCAAACAGACTATAAGGAAAAGAGGGAGAATGAAGTGAAGTGATTTTTTAACCAGGGCCTGGCAAATACAGCAAGCAAAATGTAGGAGGGCACACTGATGTGGACGTGGAGGATGCTCACAACGAGAGGGCACCATCCCTGAGCCTCTGAGCAGCCTATGGGCTCCTACCACCCTAGACTGTGCCCACTGTGCCCCAGGACAGGGGTACCAAACCTAAGGTACACCCTTGCACCTCCCATTGGACAGCACTGCCCCATGCAACATGTGGGCATAACAAGACCAAAAACACAAGACGGCCTATTGGTCAGTCCCTTTTCACCTTTGTATTAGATTGAACAGATACCTCCCAGAGACATGTCCACATCCCAGAACCCGTGAGTTCACTTTGTGTGTGGAAGGGGGGGAGGGTCTTTGTAGATATAATTAAGAATCCAGACATGAGATGAGCCTGGATTATTCAGGTGTACCCCAAATCAGATGACAAATGTCCTTATAGGAGACACATGAAGGAGAGAAAGTCATGTGAAGATTGGAGTGATGCAGTCGCAAGCCCAGGGATGCTGAGAACCATCAGAAACCGGAAGAGGCAAGAAAGGATCCTGCCCTAGAGCCCTGGCACACAACAGAACCCTATCCGCACCTTGATTTCAGACTTCGGGGCTCAGAAGCATGAGAGAAGGAGCTCCTGTTGCTTGAAGTCACCTAGTGTGTGGTGATTTGTTACAGAAGCCATTAGGAAACAGACAGCTCTTACTTCATCTTCTAGGACAAATTACATTCTTATGATCTAAAACGTCAAATCACACTATTATCAACCTTCCTCAAAGGTTTCTTTTTATTTTCTTATTGGCCATTCCTCTGATTAATTCATTGTTCAACAAACACATTTAACCCTACTAGTTTGATGGAGTAAGGAAAAGACAATTGATCCAGAAAACATTGCTAAACCTATGTGTAATGTTTTCACTACAATTCATTATATACAAGCAATCCTTTGATTTAAATATGATTTGGTCCATGAACTCAAGCACTGTTTAAATCTCAAAGTTGGGCAGGTGTTGTGGTCCAGTGTGTTGGGCTGCTGCTTGCAACACACACGTCACAAACTGGAGTGCCAGTTTGAATCTCAGCTGCTCTGCTTCTGCTCCAGCTCCCTGTTAACGTACCTGGATGATAGTCCAGGTGCTTGGGTCTCTGACACCTATGTGGGAGACCCAGATGGAGTTCTGGGCTCCTGGCTTAGGCCTGGCCCAGCCCTGGCTATTGCAATTATTTTGGGAGTGAACCAACAGTTGGAAGATCTCTCTCTCTCTTCCTCTCCCTCCCCATCACTTCCTCCCCCTTCCCTTCCTATTTTCCCTTTCTCTATCCCTCTCCTTGTCCCTTTCTTCCTCTTCCTTTCAAATCAATAAATCTTTAAAAAAATAAATCCCAAAATCAGGAGTTTATAATACTAAGAGGACTGAGTTGAAATATGATCCAATTATAGTGTCTAGGGGGTGGGCCTACTGGCATATCCTTAGGTAACTGGGGGCATGCCATTGGAAGGTAGTTCTTGCAAGAGAGTTGGCTCTGAAGTCTGATTTGGGTCCAGCTACTCTTTGATTCCTGGCTTGCCGTGTGATCCTCTCTCTACATACTCTGACATTGTCATCTATCATCCTCACAGAGGCCAAATCAACAAGGCCACGGAATTTAAATCTTGGACTTACTGCAAAACTATGAGCCAAATAAACTTCTCTTTTTCAAATTAGTTGCCTTAGGTATTTCATTATAGTAGTGAACAGCTGTCTACCACACATACGATGTACTTTTAGAGTCATCTTTCCTCAACTGTTTAATCCCCCTTCTCTGAAAATCCCACCTCACACTCTCAGGATTGAGCCCTAAGACAACCTGGAATCACATGGCCCCTGCCCAAGCCCCACTAGATTGGTTATAATCAAATGCATCAGGGATGGACCCCGGCCTGAGCTGAACCAATCACTTTCTCTCTCCTGAGGACTTGAAATTGGAATGAAGTCAGCCTGATCAATTGGCTGCTGAGTGCCAGAGGCCAGGTAAACCCGACAGCTGCACAGAGGGCTCTCCAGCTACTTTGCATTTGGAGAATCAGCCTCTGGAGAGAAGAGAGGAACACAGGCCAGAGTAAAAGAAAGATCAGAGGCAGAGTCCATGCTGGGTTCCACAGGCTCCTCATGTCCTCATCAGAGCCTTTCAAGGAGCCCAACAGCCTTTGGATTCTGTGCGGCATCACTTTGTTGCTGAAGCCAAATCGAGTTGGTTTCTAAGAAACCTACGTCTTAAATGAGGGGCTGGCCTTGTGGCATAGAGGGTAAAGCTGCAGCTGCAATGCTTGCATCGAGCATTGGTTTGAGTCCCAGCTGCTCCACTTTTTAAAAAAAAAATTTATTTATTTATTTGAAAGGCAGAGTTACAGAGAGGCAGAGGTAGAGAAAAAAGAGATCTTCCATCTGATGGTTCACTCCCCAGTGGCCTCAACAGCCACATCTGCAATGATCCAAAGCCAGGAGCCAGGAGCTTCTTCCCAGTCTCCCACATGGGTGCAGGGGCCCAAGGACTTGGGCCATCTTCTACTGCTTTCCCAGGCCATAGCAGAGAGCTAGACTGGAAGTGGAGCAGCCAGGACTCAAACCGGTGCCCATATGGAATGCCAGCACCGCAGGCAGCAGCTTCACCCGCTACGACACAGTGCCAGCCACTGATCCACTTCTGATCCAGCTCTGTGCTAATGTGCCTTACCAAGCAGCAGGAGATCACCCAAGTCCTTGGGCCTCTGTCACTCATGTGGGAGATCCGAAAGAAGCTCCTGGCTCCTGACTTCAGACCAGCCCATCTTCAGCCATTGTGGCCATTTGGGGACTCACTCTCTCTCTCTCTCTTCCCACCCCCCCCCCATAACTCTGCCTTTCAAATAAATATTTAAAAATAAATGAATTTTTTATAATGCTTTTATTTAAAGAATATAAATTTCCAAAATACCGCTTATAGATTACAAAGGCTTCCCACCCCATAACTTCCCGCCCACCCGCAACCCTCCCCTTTCCCACTCCCTCTCCCCTTGCTTCACATCAAGATTCATTTTCAATTCTCTTTATATACAGAAGATCAGTTTACTATATATTAAGTAAAGATTTCAACAGTTTGCCCTCACATAGCAACACAAAGTGAAAAATACTGTTGGAGTACTAATTATAGTATTAATTCACAATGCATAGCACATTAAGGACAGAGATCCTACATGATAAAAAATAAATGAATTTTTAAAAGACTTAAATGGGGGCTGGTGCTGTGGTGCAGTGGGTTAACACCCTGGCCTGAAGCGTCAGCATTCCATATGGGTGCCAGTTCAAGACCCGGCTGCCTCACTTTCGATCCAGCTCTTGCTATTGGCCTGGAAAGCAGTAGAAGATGGCCCAAATCCTTGGGCCCTGCACCCATGTGGGAGACCTGGAAGGAGGTCCTGGCTCATGGCTTCAGATCTGCACACCTCCGGCCATTGTGGCCAATTGGGGAGTGAACCATCAGATGGAAGACCTCTCTCTCTCTCTGCCTCTCCTCTCTCTGCATAAATCTTTTAAAAAAAAGACTTAAATGTGTACCAACCAGTACAAGTAATGAATAGATTTCTATTTCACAATGGATATAGAGAAAGATAGGTATCTCCATCCATCTATCTCTGTATATCTACCTCCATATATCTATAGATATCTATGTATCTACATATCTGTATATATATCTCCATATACCTATAGGTGGCTATATATATCTATATAAAAAACATATATGACATTCCTTAACCAAGCACAAAGTACTTTTGGCTTTAAAAAAATTTAAAGACTCCTTAAGCCTGGCATCCTTGCTTTAAGGAAAATATTAATTTCATTCCACCCATTACCCATTAAGTTAGAAATTAATAAGTGTTTATTGCATGCATACTAAAGAGGATTCTGAAGTATTTTCGAAAAGTCCTTTCTTCTCCTTGAAGTATTTATAATCTAATTAAGGAGATAAAATATACATCATGCACCAATGCCCCAGGTCTCACCTTGTCACAATTAATAGTGTTTTCAACTTTCATAACTAAAAATTTCTCTATATTTAATCCATTCACACATTTCATGCTGACACCTCTCAACCAGTTTTTGGATGCCAAATTCAAATCCTTACAAACCAGCTGAAAAATGAGCATTTTGAGCGACTGCATGGCGGTGCTGCCAGCCAACAGTCGAGCTTTGGCGGCGTTGCCATTTTTATCTGCACAGCAATGGTTCAGCAATTATTTGAACATTTTTATTGCATTTTGCCTCTGTGGCTTTATAAAAATAAGTGGAGAAATGGAAAAATGAGAGCGCTTAAATGTAATTCTCATGAAGTTAATACAATCAAGACAAAGCTGGAACTCGGGGAGCCCAATGTGGTTAAACACTTACTGGGTTGAAACCTGTGATGAGAAATAACACACCTAAGGAACTGTTATGAAATGCTGTAAATTTATCTCCAAGGATTGGCTCTGAAGGCAGAGGTACGACTAGAGACTGGATCCTTTTTTATAGGCTCGTGGGAATGGAATCCTTTCCTCTTCTACTCTTCAGCTTCCACACATCCCTGTGAGAAGTCCTGGCTTTGAGAAGCCAAAAGAAGACCCAGGATGGACAGTGATAAGACCTTGAGCCAGGCTGCTACTGCTATCAGTTTGCAAAGCTCCATGGGAAAAGAAAGAAGGTATTTGTTTTAGGCTACCTCTTTGCACCCCTGTTTCTGCTTACTTATTACTTATTAATCCTTCCTGTGTTAGTCCACAATTTGAGGCTTGGCCTAGCCCAGTGGTTCTCAACCAGGGACACCTTTGCCCTCTAGGGCATTTGGAGACATTTTTGACGGTCAGACTTGGGGACGGGGTCATTAGTAGGAGCAAGTGGGAAGAGGTCGGGGACATTGCCAAACATTGCACACGAGACAGTCCCTGCCACAGTGTTTTCTGGCCTCAAATGTCAACAGTGCTGTCCAAGTTGAGAAAACCGTAGCTTCTAAACTCTGCCTTAATCTGGAATTATTTTTTTCTGTTTTAAAACTCCCTGAATCTGGTCAACGAATCTCAGTCCAAATTATGGATTTTTCCTTCCTCAATCATGTGGGTTAACTGACTGCACATATAGAAAAGGAACTGAATTATGGTCTTCATGTCTTCATTCACTGAGAACTTACTATGAGCTACACATGCACTGCCCTCATGTCCTTTGCCTATATTACCACATTTAATCTTCAAAACAGCTCTATAAGGTTGGTCTGAGGAGCACCAGACCAGGGATAGCTAAGCCATGTGTTCGAAAATTGCAGAGGTCTCCAGTGAGGGAGCCAGAATTGGAATCTGACATATGATCCAAGAGCCAGAAGAGGAAGAGGAAGGAAAGGCCAGAGAGGTAGAGGTCTTCCCATCACAACATGTAAAGGAGAGAAGAGAAGGCGCCTAGGCAGAGGCACCCACAGGGCAGGTGCAGTGGACTGGGTACCAGGCTGACACCCATGGGGCAGGTGCAGTGGGCTGGATACCAGGCTGACACCCACAGGGCAGGTGCAGTGGGCCAGGTACAAGGCTGACACCTGATTGCCCAGGACCCCTGGTGCAAAATGGCAGCTCTGAGGGCTCGGACCAGACATTTGGTCCCCAGCACAGTGCCACTTGCTGTTTAAAGCCCTCATGCCGTGACTGTGTCATGGTGTGTAGGAGACATTTTCCCCGTTCAGATTCATTACGTTCTGTTAACCCAGAACTTGTTTTATGCAAAAGCTGCAGAACCATGAAGAGGGGCAGAAAGCATGTGATCTGTTTAAATCTGCCTGTGCAATATGCTGACCAGCGAGGTTTGTTTATTAAAATCTTTATGTGGGGTGAAGCTCAATGGAGCTTATGTCAGCGGGTTTATGGAGAGGCCCTGTTTTTAAGACGAGCCACTGTTTGTCTTCTTTACTGAGCTGACAGAAGGCATTCTGCAGAGCCCATTGTACCAAAAACATCTGTATGATAGAAATCAACAATGAAGATCAGCCGCTCCCAATGAAGCAACTGCTCTGAGCGGCTCTCAGTCGACGAATCTGCTGTTTTTATCTACGGAAGACACTAGAAGAAGCATAAATGAGTCTAAAAACAGCAGAAACGGCCGCCTCTTTTCTGCTAAGCTATTTCTGCACACACGGGGGTCCCAGGGTGGGGTTCTGTCTTGTTTTAAATACACACATGCATATATATATATTTAGAAAATATCTTACCTCAAAGCAGAGTACACTGCTGAATTTTCTCCCTACACTGTTGAATAAGACATGATCAGTGCTAAGAAGTTTGCCTCTAATAAAGACCCGGGTCCTTCACACACCTTCCTATTTAAAAATACAGGAATGTCACAGACGTAGCCGGGTGGTAACTAACCATTATCTACACCTGCACCAGCCTGCTGGGAACAACAATGATACTTTGCTAATGGCCAGGGAGTGCTTGCTTAGCACGACTTTACTTTCACTACCCCATGTAATCCTCACGTCTCCAGGAGTTAGATTTTGCCATGATTTGCTTTTGTGGTGTTTCGATTTCTCATTGAAGTTGACACATATCTAGAAGAATGCGCGCGTTTTAAGTGTGGAATTCAGTGAATAGCATGCACAGGTAACCACCAGCAGAACAGGGAACAGGAGCTCTCCAGCCCGCTCCTGCCTCCACGCGGTCCCCTCCCTCGGGTGTAACCACTTTTCCTCTCAGGATATGTCATGATATATGCCCATGTATATGTTAGTTTTGCTAGGCTTTGAAGTTCATATAATGTCAATTTTTCAATATGTACCTCTTTATACCTGGTTTCTTTCAGTCGATATTGTGTGTGTGAGATTCAACCACATTACTGTGTGTAGCTGGATTGCCCATTGTATATGGTAGCTGCAGACTGACCTCACAATGGCACAATGTTCCATGTTATCAATATGTAATTGATTTTTTCATAATATTGTTCATAAAGTCTGTGCCTATTTTGATGTTAAGGACTGCGGTATAAACTTAAGGTTTAAGGTAAAGAATACTGAGGCTGAATGTGTTCAAGATCACTTCCCCAAGTTTACAAAGCTCGCAAATGGCAGCTCTGGGATTGTACTCAGGTTGGCCTGACTCCAATCATGGAACTCTCGGGCTCCATGCTGCACCGCCTTTCAGAAAAGCTCATCTTGCAGGGACTCATTGTGATGAGTCTTGTATAAAAATTAGGGAGGCTCGTGGGGAAAGGATATTGAGTAACAATGTGACATGAGTCCAGATCCCTCCACATGTATGGAGCACGTGGCTTTTAGGCATGTCTATTTGCCATCTAACGCTTTCTCCCCTCCTGATTACTTTGCCTGACTGTGCCAACAGTCCTCATTGGGATCTCAAGCATTGTGGGGCTTACCTGAGCAGTGGTAACACGCCATTGCAACCTGAGACCGAGAAAGAACGCTGAGTATAAGGCGTGTTCTTTGAGTAGTGGCCACAGGAAAGGTGAGAGTTTCCATGAGTACAATAGCAAGTGTGGGACCACACACACATGTGTACATGCCATGTGCACACACTCTGTAACCTGTGTGTTGGCTGCCCCCTTGCCCTCTTTAATATTTATCCTACATAGAGTTTATTATGCTGTTGCCAGATGAATCGGCAAACCACATCACTACTAAGATAACTGTAACCTAATCAGCATTCATATGTTTAGGAGAAAAGGAAAGATAAAGAAAGAACAAACACAGTCACGTTCCATGTAACAATGTCTTGGTCCACAATGGACCACATGTGCCCTGGTGGTCCCCTCAGATCAGATCACCAAGTGACAACGTGGTCGTCTCAGTCTCTGTAAGTGCACTCTGACACTCACACAAGAGGAAGTCTGCTAATGTTATATTGCTTACAACATATTTCTCTTCTTAAGTGATAGAGGACTACAAAGAATCACTGACACATACAGGAAATGGGAATGCTTGATCTCTTCCTATTAGTTTAGCTTTCCCAAATGTGGAAATCTGCAGAGCCTCCAGCCAGTCCAGTGAAAAGAGAGCGAGTCTGGCCAGTGCCACGGCTCACTAGGCTAATCCTCTGCCTGCGGTGCCGGCACACCGGGTTCTAGTCCCAGTTGGGGCACTGGATTCTGTCCCGGTTGCCCCTCTTCCAGTCCAGCTCTCTGCTGTGGCCCAGAAGGGCAGTGGAGGATGGCCCAAGTCCTTGGGCCCTGCACCCACATGGGAGATCAGGAGGAAGCACCTGGCTTCTGGCTTCGAATCAGTGCAGAGCTCCGGCTGCACACTCACCAGCCATAGTGGCCTCTTGGGGGGTGAACCAACAGAAAAAGGAAGACCTTTCTCTCTGTCTCTCTCTCTCTCTCACTGTCTTACTCTGCCTGCAACCTTTTTGGTTCAAGCTTTGCACCTTTCCAACTGTCACAACCAAAAGTGACCATAGCTGAGCTGGGATAATGAGCCCAGAAGAACCTACAGGAACCCCAAGGAAGACTTGCAGCCCAGCTGTCACTACTGCAGACAGGCACAGAATCAGCCATCACACGGGGCTACGTGGTTATCTGGCCAGTTTACGGCTGATCATGAAGCAAATGCACATTTATCATGGGCCAATGAACGCTGCTTGTTAAGATGCCAGGAATCTCTGACCAGCTGAGGGCCTGAGCCAGTTGTCTAATTTATGTCAACACCACTGGGGTTTCCTCCGAGAGAAACCCACCTGTGCTCTGGAATCCTTGCCTCCTCTTTTCCCGCGCCAGGCACCTGCACTAGCTCACTAGGGCTGCTGTGAAGGGTCCTGTGGAGGGGGCGGCTACAGCATCACTTATCATCTGTTCACAGTCACACCGTGTTCTCCCTCTGTGAAGACCTCTCTGTCCAAACTTTCCTCCTCAGAAGGACACAGCTTACTTCTTGTTCTTATTATTTGCTTCTGTAAAGAACCTGTCTCTGAATAAGAGCACTTTCTGAGGTACCAGGGATTAGGACCCTCAACATATTAATTGTAGGGAGACAGGACTCAATCCATAGCACCACTTATGTCCACAGAAATGCCATACACACAGAGCTTAAGCCTCCCCCAGAATCCCCGTATGTACTGGCCATTGCTCTGTGGTCTCCAAGGATCTCATCACCGTGGGGAATGACGGGATGGCCATCAGGGTCTCCAGAGGTCAGAGGAGTCAGAGACGCCCACCCGACTTCCAGCACAGCCTGCGGCAGCCCCCTTCCCACGGCTGCCAACCTCCCCTCTCGGCCTCTCCCATCACATCCTGCAGGCTCCTCCCTCCCTCCTCTGCTGGAGAGATGTTGACTCCTCTCTCCTCTTCCTCTTCCCTGTTGGCCACCTTTTCAGATTTCACTCAACTCCCGACTTGTGTGACAGACGCCTCCTTCTGTTGATGTCAACAGAACAACATGACATCTTGTTCCAGTGTGCTTTATGTGATTTGGTGATGGGAGTGGGGGAGCATTTTCTCCTTCCTATGCAACTTCTCGTTCACTCACCGAAGCTGGCACTGACATCAGGTTCAATGTCTTGGTTTCCTGGGGCCACGATTCCTCCCTCCAGGAATTCGACATTAGATGCGACTGCCAGGCAAGCAGAGATGGAAGAGTTCAACGGCACAGAGCCTACACAGTTCCTCTTTTCTGGAAATTGTGAGAATTCAGCTGATTTCACCTGTGGTTAAATAACAGTAGAAGGAGCCGCTACTTTCACTTCCTGCAGGGAAACATCAGGTGTTTTTTTTTTTTTAAAAATCCTGTTGTGTTCGAAGTCCTACTTTCCATGGAGTTTTTCTTTTAAACTGACTCTTAGTTTCAAGACCCTGCTTCACACACCTTGGAATTCCATAAAAACTCCACCTGTACAATGCGAAAGCAAAATCAAATTGCTGCACGTCACCCACACGGGTAGAAAGGAAGCAAAAGCCTCTAGAGATTCACCAAAGTATTTAAAAATATAACATTTGACCTCATTTCTTTTAACCTGCAAAACTTGTGGGTTTCTTTGGAGAACTCTCAAGCTGTGAATGGATATGCAGAGAGATGCTTTGATTAAGTAACTTCAAAACCATTTACAAAACTTGACTTAGTCTGCTCAGGGGAAAATAACAGCCCACCAACAACTCAGGTGAGTACCGTATTTCAAGATGGAAATCTACTCTTTCAGTACTATTTGCTAACAGATTTAATCACTCTCTAATTATCTGATGGAGCACAATGGGAAACAGAAAGAACAAATGTACAAGTAGCTAGCACCATGACTGAGCCATGGCTCACAGGACATCTCAGATGGGGCAATCACCGGCTGTATTGAAAAGTCAAAGGCAAAGGTGGAACTAGAAGAACAACGTCCTAACCTAATTAAACTCAGTTTGCTATGCAGTCTGATTTTTCATACCAAAATGCAAATCTGCCTTGTTCCAGTTAATGGATATGATATAAAAAAAAAACCCTTTTGATACAGACTTTTGTATTTATTATGCATAGTTAAGATGACACTTGGGACACCCCCATCCTGTATAGGAGGGCCTGGGTTCAAGTCCAAGCTCCACTTCCAATTCCAGCTTCCTGTTAATGTATACTCTAGGAGGCAGCGATTGATGGCTCAAGTAGTTGGATCATCTTTGTCATCCATGTAGGAGGCTGGTATTAAGTTCTGGGATTCTGACTTCAGCCCGACCCAAGCTCGGCTATTGCAGGCATTTGGCGAGTAAAACAGCTGATGGAAAAATAAGTCTTTCTCCCTCTCTTTCTCTCTTCCTCCAAATAAAATGGGAAAAAATACTCCAATTTTTAAAAGCATTTTTAAAAGCTCATGGAAAATCCCACATGGCTTTCAAAAACTTTTTACACCAAAATAAACTGACTTTTGATTCCATTTTCTACCATCTTTTAAAAGTGTCCTTCTAAAGGAACGTGCAGGCAAATCACCTAACCTAGTCTTGTAGGGTACAAAAGGTTCGAAAGGAAGCACCATTGAGGCTGAAGTCTCAGGTTAGCCAGAGAGGCTGCAGTAATCTAGGAGAGATAAGGTAGCCTGAGCCAAGAGCATGGGGGGGGGGGGGGGGGAAGATGGAGAAAAGCAAGTTGGCTGGTGCCGCAGCTCACTAGGCTAATCCTCCGCCTTGCGGCGCTGGCACACCGGATTCTAGTCCCAGTCGGGGCGCCGGATTCTGTCCCGGTTGCCCCTCTTCCAGGCCAGCTCTCTGCTTGGCCAGGGAGTGCAGTGGAGGATGGCCCAGGTGCTTGGGTCCTGCACCCCATGGGAGACCAGGAGAAGCACCTGGCTCCTGGCTTCGGATCAGCACGGTGCGCCGGCCACAGCGCGCTGGCTGCGGCGGCCATTGGAGGGTGAACCAACGGCAAAGGAAGACCTTTCTCTCTGTCTCTCTCTCTCTCACTGTCCACTCTGCCTGTCAAAAAAAAAAAAAAAAAGAAGAAGAAAGAAAAAGAAAGGCAAGTCAGATTTTATAAGGAAGGACCTTGGGAAGGGCTGGTTCCCTTGTCTCCTACATCATGGCACTGAGTAGGTAGGCAGAGCAGCCACAGAGGTGGCTTCTACAAAGGTGAATGGCGATACTGTAAGACATTTGCTTTGTAAATCTATTTCCACACTGAGCAGCTTGTTTACAGCAAAGTAAATATCTGGTGCACAGCAATTCTGACTCAACTGAATCTTTTTACACCAATAAATTCCTTCCTCTGTCTCCTTCAGAGCCTTGCTGTTATTTTAAGTGGAATCCCTCCCCCTTTGGTTCTTAGAAGCAAGAATTAGGGCTCTTTAGGCTTCACAGAATATTACGGGAAGAAACATGCCGAAGGTGAGCAGGCATTACTTTGTTCACCTGTGGATAAGGCGTCAGTTAATAAGCAACTTTTGTGGGCTGATGATGAGACATTTTCCAAAAGGCATAATGTCCCTGCGGAGATAAATGACTGTGACATCACAAAGGCATGAACAAACCTCTGTGAGCACAAAGGGGAGAGTATGAGGCACAGAGCCTGGGGCTGCGAGATGGCACTGAGTGAGTTTTCATGAGGAAGGAAGCGGTGACAAAGGACCTTGAAGTATTAGTAAGAGACAACATCTTGAACAAAAATGTTGAAGTTTGAAAGTGAACAGCGGACTGAGGGACAATGAACAGACAACGTGAGAGAGCCAGATTCCTGTAGGGGACTGAATGAGAGGTAAGACCTAAAGGAAACACAACATGGAGAGCTGTGAATGCCAAAGCTAGAAATTTAAACTAGATGTGTGCAAAGGAGGCCAGGCGGGATTGCCAGGTGAGAGAGTGACATGGACATCTTTGCTCAGTAGTGGCAGGACAGAGGGAAGGTAAAGGACGGAGAGAGATGAGGGTCAGGAGGACCAGCTAAGAGCCTTTGAAGGGACCCAACTAAGACTGGAAGAAGAGCGCAACCAAGCTTGACCAATAGCAATAAAGAAAAGGGACCATGTCCAGAGACACCTCTATAACAGGATGTAGAAACGCTGATGACCCACAGGAAATCAACCACGAAAGAGGGAAGAGAATCTAGTTTCACCTTGGATACTGTGTCATTAAGGGAGAACCCAAGGAGAGGGGAAAGATGGGAATGGCGGGGGGACGGTGCGCCCTGGAAGGCAGAGCCTTGACTGCTCGGCCCCCTCCCCTGCTCCTGTCTCCTCCACTTCTCTACTGCTTGAGTTGCTGCTGCCTAAACATCAGGAGATTTCTATCAGGAGTTTAGACGTCAGGAAGGACGTGGGGTGGGGGTGACAGTGCAAGTCAGTGATAGTCTGGCCTTCAGGAAGGAAAATGAATCCCAGGCAGGAATGACAGGGAGGGCTGAGAGAGCTTTCTAGGGCTTGGAGAATAAGAGCACCTGAATAATTTAGGGGAGGAGAAGGGCAGAGAATCAAGACGAACCAGTTGCTGCAAACCCTGTGCTTGGCTGCTCTTTTTAATGGTCTTTGAAAATGTGAATAAAGGATTGGAGCTATTTTTTAACTTCCTCTGGAGGCAAGAGAGTTTCCCTAAATTCAGCGTCTTTGAAACTGGCCCACATGAGTCTCTGGATTGTGCAGTTAGACTGAGCCAGAGTTGCCTTTAGAATGAGCGGTGGGTAAGTCCTCTTGCTGTTGGAAGTGCTTGCAGTACCTGAGAGCTATGGGCACCCGGGATGCTGGGGACCCTGTTGCAGGGAAGGAGAGAAGAGATGGGAACAGAGTGATGGCAGAACGTTGGGTTGTCCCATGTCCCAGTTTGATGAGGGACATGAGGAAAGAGGAGCAGGCAAAGGCGCTGCCAAAACAAAAGCCACGAGACAATGAGGAAAATTAAGTGAGCACAGGGCCACTGAGGATTCTGGGACAGGATACCCAGCAGCCCTCACTGCAAAGGACGAGCACTGAGCTTCTGCACCTGCTGCCCTGTGCTGCCTCTCCCTAACCCACCACTGTAGCATCACAGAGACCAACACTGGCATGCTGAGGAGAGAGGCATAGTGCAAATGGAAAGCAGCAGAAAATCCCAGGAGAAATGGCTCTCCCAATGGCTTGAAAAAACAGAGATGTGCACAATCATTTATGTATAGGGCAATTTATAATAAAAACACATTATGCATAAAATAAAAAATTGAGAACCAGAACAAGTTAAGTATTGGCTAATAAATTATATATTACAGAAGTATGTTTAGCAATATGCTAATTTTAAGTAAATAAAACAAGACAGGAAAACCATATACAATATTATCTCATTTTTTATATATACATTATATGCATTAAAAAGACTAAAACTATATACCCCAAATTGTTAGTAGTGCTATATTTGGTTGATAAACTTGGAGGTAAATTTTATTTTATTTTTTTTCTGATTTTCTAGGTTCATTTGGAAGCTAGAGGATATATCTTTACTTTTTTTACTTAGAAAAAAATTCCCATGAAATTATATCATTATACTTTTAGTGAAAATACTGGGAGCACACAGAAAGAGGTAGGACAGCAGTTTGATGGACAGGCAGAATAGAGGGGACATGTCTGGGGAATGGGCAAGACTTAGGCAAGACCTAGAAGAAGCAATTAGAAATGAGTGGAAAACAGAAAACAAAACAAGAATCAGTGGTGACAGAGCCAGCCTGGGAAAGGGGTAAGTAGGTCCCCTCCCTCTGGAAAAGACAAACAGCGTCTAAGAGCTGATTCCAGTCCAACAAGTTGGGAAGCCATGTTAGGGAAAAAGAGGCAGTGGGGATATGCTGACTTGGAGGTTTACAAACAGGTAGGAAGAGAGATCAGGGGAAGAATTAGAGCTACGGGGGGAGTGGCAAAAATGTGAAGCAGGTGTTGAGGAAACAGGACGGAGCAATGACAAAGTCTAGTAGGGGGCTGAGGTCAACAGCCTGGCTGGGACCCCACACTGCCACTTTCTCTGAAGCCCACTAACATGTGGCACAGATGCCTGCAGTTTTGAGTGGCTTGCACTCGTTCCCAACCCACTGTGGGCCAGGCAGAGTGCAGGTACCCAGATCCTAGGAGGCCCAAGAGAGCGTCAGTTTGCTCTCTCTCTGATGGCTGGAGCTGTAATTCAGAGGACCTCAAACTTCAGAGTAGATAAACGTGAACTAGACTTGAAGTCCTTTTTTTTTTTTTTTTCTTTTTGAAAGGCAGAGTGGACAGTGAGAGAGAGAGACAAAGAGAAAGGTCTTCCTTTGCCATTGGTTCACCCTCCAATGGCTGCTGCAGCCGGCGCACCACGCTGATACGAAGGCAGGAGCCAGGTGCTTCTCCTGGTCTCCCATGGGGTGCAGGGCCCAAGCACTTGGGCCATCCTCCACTGCACTCCTGGGCCACAGCAGAGAGCTGGCCTGGAAGAGGGGCAACCGGGACAGAATTCGGCGCCCCGACCAGGACTAGAACCTGGTATGCCAGCGCCGCAAAGGCAGAGGATTAGCCTGTTGAGACCCGGCGCCGGCCGAAGTCCTTCTGAAATTCCGAGTCTCAGCCCACTTGCCCCAATGGAGCAGATCTAGGGTAGGAGACAGGCCTGGTGGAGCAGGTGGTCCTTGGGTTACACTTACACTCTTCTGTTAAAATAGCTAACTCAGGCACCCTGGCGGCTATGTGAAGAAACTAGACAGAAGCAAGAGAGAGGAGCATTGGAGAGAGAAGACATGCATTCACAACCCTCCCTCCAGCTACGCTCTATCCTTGGGTCCATCCCCAGAACTGCAGTACAAAGCCCCCCTCACTGTGTAAACCTGTACAAACTCTTATCCAATTAGGTGTCATCAAACAGCCCTGAAAAGTTCAGAATTTGTTCTTGAACGTTCAAGAGGCAAAGGCACAGCGCTTGTGCTCAATACTTTCTTGAAACGGATGCTCATGCACACAAAAACGTAATGAGCCCCTTCTTCAGTGCTGATGAGAAAAAGGAGGAAAAGAGAATTGTGTATAAGCACCTACCACCGCTATCGGAAGCCAAGGTGTTTTCTCTGGAGTGGCCGTGAACCTCAGCCATGAAGGCCTACCCTAGCCCCCAACATTCCTAAGGGGCTGGCAGAGGCTTGATCAGTTCCATGGATCCATTTCCTAGGGAAGGGGGAGCAGTGAAGCAATACCTTGGAAAAGGGGCTGTCACCCAGTTCTTGATGCCACCTGTCTGCAGGTGCCTGCTGAGGCAGCTCCTGGCCCACAGGTCCCTGCGACATTGCTGGTCCTTGTCTGCCAGGTGCTTCCTGGTCCACTGGTTCTCCTGACTACAGATGTTCCTCAACTTATAACAGAGCTAGGTCCCTTTAAATAAAGCCATTATGATTTGAAACAATATTGTCAATTTAAAAAATGTTGAGAATATACTTAATCTACTAAACATTCTAGCCTCGCCCACCTTCAACAAGCACAGAACACTTACATTAACCTATAGGTAGGCAAAATCATTTAACACAAAGCATATTTTATAATAAAGCATTGGGCATCTCTGTGGTGGAAGGAGAAGGCCATGCCAAGATGGCCACTGGCAAGGGAGTGTCAGTTACTCAGGAATGGCTTCGAAACCCACCTGGCAACAGAGCCTGCCTGACAACAGGCTGTGATTGGTTGGGGCATAGACCACCCCTTGACCGCATTGGCTGCCTTGGCTATTTAACCTGCTGTACCAACTGAAATAAACGAGTCTGTGGGCTGCTCGACTCTGGCCCACTTTCACTCAACTCCCGGGGTCTGTGTGGTGACTCTGCGCCTCTTGCCTCCACCACACTCCTCTCAGAACAAATCCACAGCAACACATCTCATGTACTTTATTGAATATTGTACAGAAATTAGAAACAGAATGGTTTGATGAGCACACTTCTGTGCCAGCAGGAAGTTGAAAAATTACAAGTTGCAGCCTTGTATATCAGGGGCCATCGTGGTTCATGAGCAGATCCCAGGGCAGGCAGGACCCTGGTCTGGCCTGGGCCACACTGGGGTGTGGAAGCTTCTACACTGCCTGCTAAAGATGAGATCCCACCCTGCACCCTTGAAGTAGGGTGCAGTACCCCTCTCTCCATGGGATCATCACATAACCACTGTCTTTCCCTCCTTAATCCCAGGGAAACCCTATCTAGGTGTGAGGGAGAGGATGGGCACAGGCAGCCAGCCAGACTCATCTCCCTTCATTTCTCCTTCGAAACCTGCATCACTCAGCAAAAGACACCAGGCTATGCATTTGCTCTCCTTCCTTCGCCATCCTCTCCAGGGCAACCAGCATTAGATGGCCTGGCTGCTGTGGGAAAGGGAGGGGCTAGCAAAGGAAACTGATGGAGCTGGGAGGAGGGAGGCAGAGGACACAGGTCAGCTCTTTAACACCGTTATCCTGACACTCTCGCAGATAGAGACAGACGACGCCGGGCACGTGGAGGTGCCTATGCACGATGAAGTCCCCTGGGACGTCTTCCCCCTCTCTAGCCTGTATTCCCAGGTTGCACCACCCCCTCCACCTTCTGCACAGGACACAGCAGTTTCACTGTCTGTCTAGGCAAGCTCAGCCACTGCTGAAAAGTACTATCCTGACACACAAAGGAATGATCTATGCCAAAAGGTCCATGGGAGGACCTTCATTAACTGCAGGGCCGATACATTTATGAAAAGCATGAATCAGTTAATCTATTACAACAATTAAGAGCTAATTAACATGAAGAAGGAGCCTGGCCCTTCTCTTCGTCTCCGCTAACTCCTAGAGCCCCTGGCCGACACAGCAGTGGAACATAACCTGAAGCTCATGCTGCCGACCGCATGTCCGAGTCAGGCCAGTGGGCAAAGCAACGTCCTCACAGAGCCACTGAGTGCACGTGTGCTTTCCTATTTTATTGTGGAAATAATCAAACGTGTGCAATGAATTCTTACAGCTGGCCTACCTGGAGCAGGGCTCTGTCATCCCGATACGGTATCCACTCCGCCTCTCTTCGGCCCTCAGTGGGATCAATCCAGTTATCTGCCGTATAGAACAGGGTCCTGGTGACCCGCTCCCTCTGCGACCAGTCCACTGGACTTCCTGCACCTGCCAGGGGACAGTGCAGACAGATGTACTGCCGTGGCCACTTCTGCATCACAGTGCAACTCCAGGGAGCGTATGTCTGCTTTCTCTATCTGCTAGCTAGAACTGCCCAAGAAAATACCTACTTTGATAACATCCTGGACCCCAAGAAAAGCTTTGCTTCAAGGTTCCTCCCTCGCCCACTTGCTCCCTGCCAGCTGGTGCAGTGTGGGTGTCCTGGATGATTCTGTCTTCCTACTGGCCCTCTTGTCTTGGGGCTCTGTGGGCCTTGTGTTACCGCCTCCTCTGTGTCTCACTTGACCCACACACCCGAACGTAACCTGTCTCCTGGTCAGGGCTTTCCTACAGTGTGGATGACTTGGTAGTAATCAAGTGGACATAGGTCAGACAAGTGCCACAAAGGCTGCTGCCAGTGAACAGGCTTCTTCGAGAAGGATGCCTGGTCACAAGTCAGACACTTAGGCCATTCAGCAGGGCGGAGAAATTTCATGAAAGGAACATCTACAACCAAGTCCCGGAGCTCCATCAGGGCAGGACTAGAGCAGATCCCACTCTCCTAGGATAGAACTCAAGAACGAGCTAGGCGGCTGGCGCCACGGCTCACTAGGCTAATCCTCCACCTGCAGCGCTGGAACCCCGGGTTCTAGTCCTGGTCAGGGCACCGGATTCTGTCCTGGTTGCCCCTCTTCCAGGCCAGCTCTCTGCTGTGGCCTAGGAGTGCAGTAGAGGATGGCCCAAGTGCTTGGGCCCTGCACCCCATGGGAGACCAGGAAAAGCACCTGGCTCCTGGCTTCGGATCAGCGCAGTGCACTGGCTGCAATGACCATTTGGGAGTGAACCAACGGAAAAAAAGGAAGACCTTTCTCTCTGTCTCTCTCTCACTGTCCACTCTGCCTGTCAAAAAAAAAAAAAAAAAAAAACCGAGTTAGGCTGAAAGACCAAAAAGGAAGGAAAAAACCCGCCACAAAAGGAGCAGTAGATCTTAAGCCCAATGGACTTGAAATGCCCACCCCCCACCTTCAGTCATTATCACTGTGGCCTGCACATCCAGGCATATGGACCCGCCTCCCACTTGCTTACAAAGTCAAAGTTAAATAATAGAGGATTAGTTCAAATGAGTTTTTTTTTTAAAGATTTATTTTATTTATTTGAAAGGCAGAGTGACAAGAGAGAGAGGGAGAAAGAGCAATCTTCCATCTGCTAGTTCACTCCTCAGATGGCTGCAAGGGCCTGAGTGGCGCCAGGCCAAAGCCAAGAGCCTGGAACTCCATACTGGTCTCCCACGACAGTAGCAGAGGCCTGAGTGTTTGGGTCATCTTCCATTGCTTTCTAGGCACATTAGCAGGGAGCTAGATTGGAAGTAGAGCTGCCAGGACTTGAGCAAACACTCCCAAATGGGATGCTGGTGTTGCTGGTAGCCACTCAACCCACTGTATCACGATGCCCATCTCTGGTTCTGGCTTTTCCTTCTTTGGATTTTTTGTTTATTTTGCCACAATTTCAAAGGTGATAGTGCTTACTTCCATCAGGAGATATATGAACGGTCTTCAAAAAGCCTGTGGAAAGCGCACATTATGAAAAACTAAGCATGGATTTCAAGGTTTTTTTTTTTTTTTTTTTTGCAGCAAAATAAACTGGTCTTTTAGCTCCTTGTTTCCATGAACTTTTTGAAATACCCTCATCTGATGTCTGTTTGCTCCTCTTTTAGAAATGTCATCCATCAGTGATTCTCACCTAGAGTGATTTTGCCCTCCCCGGACTCGCTGGGGACATTTTCGCTTGTCCCATGTTCCTGGCACGCGGAGGGTAGAGAGGCCAGGGGTCTGCTACACATCCTGCAACTCACAGAGCAGCCTCCACCACAAAGAATGGGCTGTCCCCAGATGCCCATTGTACAAAGCCAAGAAGCTCTGGGCTGGATCCATGTATTCATCTAGAGTTGCGAAACGTTATACTCTAATTCCTACACTCATGGTTTATTTATTAGCGGAATACTTGTGTACAGAAAAACTTCCTCACCAACTCTTGGGTTTCCCTTAGGGTAAATGTAAAGTGCCTGGTTCCTTCATTTATCTGTTTTCAAAATAATGAAGTAGTTTCCTACATAGCTCCAAAGGTCACCAAAGTTTTGTTTTGTTTTTATTAAAAATCATTTTTGAATTTGCAGGTATAAAGGTATTGGATGAGGTAAATATCCAGTAAATGCAGTAAATATCGTCAGTGAGGCCTATCATGGGACAGTATGAGCTCACTGGGGGTGGCTCCGGTGTCTTTTTGACACACCCCAGGATCTGTGAAAGTGTTTGCATGTTGAGATGATAAGACTCTTTAGGCTTACAGATTTGCTTTCTCAGACTGGAATCAGCCGCTTCTTCAAGGAGACTTGAAGTACACTCATCACTATTTAGCTTCTAGGGGGATTCATGCATTTTAAGACATAAATAGCCCACATAACGCTACAGAGCCGGCTAAGGATGGGATTTTATGAGCTGTATTTTACCCATAGAAAACCTGAGACTCAAGAGAGTGCTTTTACCCCAACTCAAACTTAAAACAAGTGTAAAATTTTGAAGGCTGGCTTGATAACACCCACCCCAACTCTGGATTCTCTCTCTTAATCAGTAGGCCTAGGAGTGCAACAGACTATCTCAAAAGCCCAATAATGAGGATGAAATGACAAAACAGAACTGATCTGGGAGACCAAGAAGGCATAAAAATGCCAGGGTTGGTCTGAGACCCTGGGGCCTCTGGTCCCTTCAGGCAAGAATTCTGCCAGGCTCCCTCCTCTTGCTGATGCAGCACTAGTGCATGTGAGCTGGCATCGCCTGCAGGCACAGACCACGGGAGGAAGGGATGGCACGTCTCAGATGCCAAGCCATGGGACCCATCAGGAGTGTCAACTTCACCAAAAATGTAGGGAAGTGAAAAGAATCTTCTCTGATGTCAAAAATCAGGTACATCATTTTATAGCAAAAAGAAAATGAATGATGGAAGAACCTGCAAGAGTCACCGTTGAAATTGGAAAGATGTGACATTGAAGAAGCTTCAGTTTGCTGCAGGCCCCTCTGAACCTATCTTAGAGCCCTCAGGAGTGGAGTCTTGGTCCTGTGTTATCAGGGTGTTTGGGGGAAACCTGTGAGACAGTGTGGGACAGTTCCAGGCCCAATGAAGGGAGTCTCTCCTTTGTTTTAAATTTGGGTGCTTGAATTTATATTAAAGGATCAAAAGACACATAATTTGCTCAAAGTCCAGAATTCTCTTGCATAAAGAATAATTATCCCTCATTTCTCTTTTCTTAAAGGTTTCAATATATTGGAGCTACTTAGCCCAAGCATGTCAGCTTGAGAACAGCCTTAAACCCTTTTAGAACAAGGTAGGATGTATTTTGGATTGTAGAAATGCACCTGCTATCCGCAACACTCACTCCCCTGCCTGACAAAATGGCCTGGGATTTCTTTTGAAGTCCTGCAGCCATCTCCAAGTGAGCTCAATGAAAACCTCCACGGCCCCAGAGATGAAATCAGATTAGCACGTCCCCCTCTGATGCTCAACGCTGAGGGAATTGGACAGAATTGATAGGGCTGGAATTGGGCTCTTTTGCATTTCTCAGTGGCATCCCCTAATGAGCTGGCAATGCAGAACACCAGGCTGCTGTCTGGAGAGATGAAAACAATACAGTGGTCATTTCACATCCTATCATCCTCATGACAACTCCTGAGCTGCCTTCTCCTGCCTTCAATTCAAACACAAAGTGCTGGCTCTAGCACTGACGGGAGAACCAGAGCTCCAGTGGGCAAAGGGACCACACAGGGCTCTGTGGCAAGAGGGAAGCATCCCCCTAAGGAAAATCACATTTAAGAAAATCACAGAGGTCAAGGGTGACTAGCTTGGCAGTTCCTTGAAACATGCCCTTGTGAGAACTGTCAGCTCCAATGCCTGAGTCACTTTCTCCAGTAGAACCGACAAAGGTTGTCACTAAGCACACCCAGCTCTGTTCCCCAGCTCCATCACTGTAGCAATGTAAGTTACAGACATGACGCTCCAAGGTCGAAGTTCAGCTGGCACCAAATATTAATTAACAACCACACTCCCCAAGCCCTTCTCCAACCCGCTGCCTCGGCTGCCCCACCCCTCCCCTACAGACCGAGATGACCTTCATCATTCAGCCATCATCCTTGTGGGCAAGGGTAGGCATGGTAGAACCCGCCAGCACCCTACATGGTGGGCAGCCTCTGTTCCCATCAGTCAAGGCCAGGCCCATTGTGAGTTTTCATATTTGATCAGATGCACCACTGAGCCTTCTCAGACCGCACCAGCTGCCCACAGGACAGTCCATTGTGCTTCGGGCTACACCCTGCCACCTGCCTCCTGAGGCCTGCTCTCCCACTGGACCTGAAGGAAGAACCAAGGCGAACAGTGCCTGCCATCATCCTGGATTTCGGAGGATTAAACAGGCTTCCCAGCATTGGCAGCCTTACCATCGGGTTTTTTCGTTTGTTTTTTGTCCTGCCCTTTCCTTGTTGCCAGCCCTCTTTAAGCCTCCTAACTTGACAATGATGAAGCCCTTAGAGCTACATCCCCAGTTCTTTGTTAGCAATGACTTCCACTCTCTGAGGCCTTTCCCACCCTCTGGTTGGCCTTCACCAGTCTCTATCCACTCTTCTCAGATAGCCACAACTGATAACCACAAATGAGGGAGTGGGGGGAGGAGATGCCAAAAGGAAGCCATTGCGAAATTGAGAAAAACTCTTACAGGTGGGACGTCTGGACCAGGAACAATGTGAAATTTCATGAGCTCTTTTCTCCAGTGAAAGGGCCCACAAGGATGACACACTCTCAAGGACCATAACAGCCAGCATGGGGCAGACAGGACGTGAGGGTACCCTCGTGGTGGAACGTCCTCCAAGGCCAACACTTGAACTTGGATGTGGGCTTGTCTGGTGTAAGGAGGAGGAGGAATGTCCCCCTAAAGCCATGAGCTCAACTGAAGCAGACAATCTTCTGGGGATATGCACGCATCCTTTCTCCTTAATGAGAAAGGTGAATCTTCCTCCTCCACCCCACTTCCCTTGTATCTCTGCATTATTGGGCTTGTCTTATTCCGAACTGGAGAAACTACAGACAGGGAGCATCTCAATGATCCTTGGGCAAGGAAGAGTCTCACTGCACCAATATCAGCCTCAGACAGGAGCCAGAGATGACAGCCACCAACCTCCCAAGTCGGAAAGGAGAGCTGCCAGCCAAAGTGGAAAACCAGGAAGTCTTAGAGACGGGAGAGTGAATTTAAAGATCACTGGCCGCTCTGCCACAGGGTTTAGCTTCTGCAGTCCAACCCAAGCCAAGAGCAACGTGTTGAGTGCCTCCTCCCCATGTGTCAGAACCTGAGCATGTGAGGGATTTAAGACAGCAGAAGACAAGCTCCCTTTGGGGGAGTAGCTCACTGTTTGGCTAGAAGACAGTGTAAGCTACCCAATCTGTAGAATCACGACTATCACAGATATATCTTGGTGACAGACACAATGCTTTGTGTTCACCAAGCCTGTTCCTCTCTCTGGCACTCAGCTAAACAACACTTCCTAGCAAGCCCTGCAGGGCCCAGATGATGAGCTCTGGCTAATGGGATAGAGACAGAATTGTGGAATGCCACCTCCAGACCTGGCCTCTGAAACCTTTTCTACACTCTCCCATGCACTGTCTCTTCCTCATTAGCCAGTTAGATGGGCAAACCCAGTAGAGGACTCATAGGCCCTACAGAGTGGAGACACTAGGGGGGATGGTTCTGGGTCCCCAACAGACTACAAAGAGCTGAGCTCCCAACCCAACACACATGCATAAGGCATTTATGAACTACATTAGACCATGACATCAACAAAAACTAATCTTACTGTGAGAACCCACTGAGATTTAGAAGCTGTCATAGTAGCTAATGTCGTTGTCTCTAACACACCATTTCATTAACACATAGAGTGAGAGGATACATACAGTGTGCCTAGTTCCACACCTGACAGATGAGGTGCCCAGCAGTGCACCAGGATATAGTGTTCAGTAACCCAGGGCTATGAGAAGTGAAGCTAGTTGCTTTTCTCAGAGGTCCTGGAGATACAATCTGGGCCAACAGGAGTCTTTGTTTCTAACAAGAGGAAAGAAGCTCCTAGAATGGAGAACCAGTGGAAATACAAGACAAACCTACAGGAAATGCAGCTGCAGAAAAAGGAGCATGGGGAAATGTTTCAATAGCAACAGTCGGGGCTGGCGCTGTGATGTAGCGGGTAAAGCTACCACCTTCAGTGCCAGCATCCCATATGGGCGCTAGTTTGAGTCCCCGCTGCTCCACTTCTGATCCAGCCCTCTGCTATGTCCTGGGAAAGCAGTAGAAGATGGCCCAACTCCTTGAGCTCCTGTACCCTCATGGGAGACCTGGAAGAAGCTCCTGGCTTTTGGCTTCGGATTGGCGCAACTCTGGCCATTGCGGCCAATTAGGTAGTGAACCAGTGGATGGAAGACCTCTCTCCCTGTCTCTCTGCCTCTCCTTCTCTCTGTGTGTAGCTCTGACTTTCAAATAAATAAATAAATCTAAAAAAAAAAAATTTTAAATACCAACAGTCATGCGCTGTGGTCTGCATTTTATGTCTTCCTAAATCCTAACCACCAATGGAGGTGGGGCCTTTGGGGTGATTAGGTCCTTAGGGTCCAATCCCCCTGAATGGGATGCACGGGCTTCTAAGAAGAGATGAGAGCTTGCCTGCAACCTCTACTCTCCACCCAGGGAGGACACAACGAGGCCATCTGCAAACCAGCAAGTGGCTCTCACCAGACACCCAACCTACTAGTGCCTCAATCTTGGACTCTCAGCCGCCAAAACTGAGAAACCAACGTCTGCTGCCTAAGGCACTCGATCTATGAAAACTTGGTACGCAGCTCATTCCACTAAGGCTTCACCATACACCTTTTTGTCTGACTTCCTCCCAGACCTTGTCAAATCGCCGTCAACTGCATCAGCTTCCTCGAGCCCCCAGCTCCTCTACAGGTCCTGTGCGTGCTGTCTGCTTGGCCTAAGTGACCCTGTGTCCCTGGCTGATTCCTTCCCCTAGAAGAAGACTTCCTTCCCAGCCTTGTCTGGCCCTGGGGTCCAGCCACTGTGACTCATTTATAAAGTTCCCACTGTGTGCAAAGCCTGCACTGAGCACTAAGGCAAAAGGAGGTGAGTGTGGTCAGCCTGAGAGCAAAGCAATGATGGACTAAATGTCGGGCTGCTTTCATCACCCCACGAAGACAGTCCTAGACAATGCCAGGCATGGAGACTCCTCCCCACCAGGATCATTCCTCCACCAACTCCCGATGCCCTTGGGATGCCACTGACAAAGTCACAGACAACATGGTCCCTGCCTCAAGTTGCCTGTAGCCATGCAGGGGAGGTTGACCACTAAATAAATGGACAGTGTGCGCCTGTGCTGAAGGAATAGTGGTGGACTTAGCTCTGCAGGACCAGAAGGAAGATTCTGCTGGAAGGAATAGGGAGCAACAGCCCAGAGGGCAGCACCTGCTGCAGCCAGGAGAGCACGATGGCTGGAGGGAAAGATGCACCTGGGCGAGCAGACACCAGCAGAGGATCAGTTGTAGAGGAGCAGGTGGAAATCACCTGAGGCTGCTCACCCTGTTGATAGTAAGGAACCAACAAACCGGCATTTCTCTACTATTTAATTGACATCTAACTCAAATAGCATACAATTTACCCATGGAAAGTGTACAATTCAGTGGCTGGTAGAATAGTCCTCCAAATCAATTTGGGAAACTTTCTTTCTTTTTAATTAATTTACTGAAAGGCAGAGTCACAGAGAGGGAGGAAGCGAGGGAGGGAGGGGGTTTGGGAGAGAGAGAGAGAGAGATCTTCCATCCGCTGGCTGCGATGGCAAGAGCTATGCTGATCTGAAGCCAAGAGCAAGGAGCTTCCTCCAGGTCTCCCATGCAGGTGCAGGGGCCCGAGCCCCCGGGGCCATCCTCTACTGCTTTCCCAGGCCATAGCAGAGCTGGATCAGGAGCAGAGCAGCCAGGAATTGAATTACCACCCACGTGGGATGCCAGCACCGCAGGCCATGGCCCCACCCACTACACCCTATCACCAGCCCCAACACTAACCAGACTTACCATAAAGCTACAGTAATCAAGGCAGTGTGGTGTTGGTGAAAACAGAGATGGATAATTCCATGGAATATAATAGAAATAGACCCACATAAATAACATCAGCTGATCTTTAACAGAGGAGCAAAGCCAAAACAGTGGAGAAAAGATAAGCTTTCAATAAATTAGTGCTAGAGGGGCCAGCTCTGTGGTGCAGTAGGTCAAGCCTCTGTCTGTGGTGCCAGCATCCCACATGGGTGCTGGCCTGAATTCTGGAAATTTGTTGTTCATTATTCCCTCTCCCTGCAAAATAATGTTGCGCTCTCCAATCCTCCTCTTGGGTATACAAATAGGAGCAGTAAGGGTAACAAAATCAGATTTCTGTTTTTAAGCCATCATTCCCGGAGCCACCACAGCCCCATGGCACTTGTGGACACACACACATTAATTCATTCGTCCTTGGGATGTAAGTGTGAGGACCCACCGGCAGCCCCAGGACCCTCATTCCTCACCATCTGCAGTGACTCCAGAGTTTGCACCTGCAAATCCAGCCCAGCCACACCCAGACCCCAATTTCTAGCCTTGGCCTTGGCAAGAAGCTCCCAAGGAGAAGTGAGCCTGTCTTTGCCTCAGGCAAGTTCACACACTGGGGTTCTGCCTCCTGGTGACTAGTCTTGGATAATTGGTCCTCTTGGCCTTTCTACCTCAACTCAGCCTTTGCCTCTGAGAGCTAACTGTGTCCCCTGATTTCCTTACCCATCTTCAAACCATATTGTTATTCCTTCCCCAAAGCATCCACACCAAGGTAGTGATTCCATGATGTGTTCAACCCCACAGGATTCCATGCAGTTCTTTCAGGACCCCTGCAGGGAACGTAGTTTTGCCCTCTCTTTCAAAGTGGGAAGCTGAAGTTTGGAGAGTTTACATGCTGCTCCTAAGTCTACAACACAGCAAAGTGCAGAGCCAAGCGTACGGTATCAGTAGGAGCTGCTGTCACCTGTATGTGACAAAACCTGATATGGCAGTTAAGTCACTGGCTAATTTTTTTCTTGCCTAATGACAGGTCCGAGGGAAGAGCTGTGACAGCCCCTGAGACCCAGGCTCCTTGTGTCTTTCTGCTCTGCCACCCTTACTGGAGGAACTTCATTTTCATGATCAAATTCCTACGTCACATCCTGTCCCTTTTTATCGGAAAAACACTAACTTTTTCCAGGAGTCCTGTTCAGTGGATGTCCTAGTCCATTTTCTGTTGCTAAAACCAAACACGTAAGACCAGGTTAATTCATGAAGCACAGTGGTCCATCTGACTCTCCCTGTGCTGGAGGCTGGTTCTGCTCGCTAACTGGGAAGGGCCTTCTTGCCGCGTCATGACATGTGGAAGCCACTCTGTGTTCAGAGCAGACTGCCAGCTTGGGTGGCTTTCCCTCTGCTTATGAAGGCACCAATGCCACCCCAGGGGCCTCACCCACATGACCTCATCCACTCTTAATTATCCCGCAAAGACCTAAGGCTCCAAATACTGCGAGCATATGAATCTGGGGATGGACTTCTCAAGGCACGAACTTTCAGGGGGGACACCCTCAGATATCAGTAGCAGCTTCTCTTTTACCTCCTTGGCTCCTTGAGAATTTGTAGCATTCCTGTGGCAAATGAAAGCAGCATTTGAACCAAAGAGACTGGGAGAAGGAAAGGGAGCCAGGAGGGCATCCTGCAGAGCCTGGTGCTTTTTTCCCTGACTCTAGCCAGAGTCCAGCCCCGCTGGCCTCTCACACTCAGCCTGCACTGGGTCAGGCACCACTGCCCAGCCACCCTCTCCTGCTGGGCTAACCACACCATGGCGCTTGCAGGACTCTCTCTCTCTCTCTCTCTCTCTCTCTTTAAAATATTTAACAGAGGCAGACACAGAGAAGCAGCGAGACCTTCCATTGGCTGGCTCACTCCCCAAATGGCTGCAATGGCCAGAGCTGTGCCGATCCAAAGCCAGGAGCCAGGAGCTTCTTCCAGGTCTCCCACGCAGGTGCAGGGACCCAAGATCTTGGGCCATCTTCTACTGCTTTCCCAGGCCATAGTAGAGAGCTGCATCGGAAGTGGAGCAGCCAGGACTGGAACCAGCTCTCATATGGGATGCCGGCACTGCATGCAGTGGCCCCACCCTCTAAGCCACAGCACCAGCACTGGATACCTTCTCTTGACACCAGTGTGTGCACTGAGCGTGCATTTCCGTGGCGAGGTGGTAATGGGCTGTTTCCTTAGTTTTTCGACAGCTCCTGAAAAAGTCTCCACTTGGGGGACCAGCATTGAGGCTCAGCAGAGCTAAGCAGCCACCTGCAATGCCGACATCCCATACTGGAGCATGGTCTGCACTCGGCTGCTCTGCTTCTGATCCAGCTCCCTGCTGATGCACCTGGGAAAGCAGAGGACGATGTCTGAACTACCTGGGCTCCTGCAGCCGTGTGGGAGATGGAGCTCCGGGCCCCTGACTTTGGCCTGGTCAGCCTCTGGCCATTTGGGCAGTGATCCAGCAGATGGAAGATCTCTTTCTCTCTGTTTCTCCATCTCTGTCACTTTGTCTTTTAAAAAATAATTAAATCTTCCAAAAAAAAAAAATAGAATAGTCTCCCCTTGGGAAGAGTTGGAGAGCCCTGGGAACAGGCCAGGCTGTCAGCTCTCCAGCACTCACAGTGTGTGCAGCTTCATGGACAAGGAGTCAATACGCCCATTTCCAGGCTTCCCTCGACTTGCTTCTGCAGGGACGTCAGCCAGAGGGTACCAGGAACTGCCAAGTTCACAGGGTCCTGAGCATTACAGCAGGTACAGCCCCGCTGGTGGGACAGGCCCACGAGAATGAAGAGGCTCAGGCCTGTGACATCCTTGTTTCGTTTTTTTGTTAAGATTTATTTATTTGAAAGGCAGAATTACAGAGAGGAAGAGGCAGAGAGAGAGAGAGAGAGAGACAGAGACAGAGAGGGAGAAGGAGGGAGGGAGGGAGGAAGGGAGAAAGGGAGGGAGGGAGGGAGAGGGAGAAAGAGAGAGGAAGGGAGGGAGAGAGAGAAAGAGGGGGAGAGAGAGAAAGAGGGGGAGAGAGAGCGGGAGGGAGGGAGGGAGGGAGAGGGAGAGGTATCTTCTATCCACTGGTTTATTCCCCAAATGGCCTCAACAACCAGGGCTGGGCCAGGCCAAAGCCAGGAACCCAGGAATGTGCAGAGGCCCAAGCACTTGGGCCATTTTCCACTGCTTACCTAGGTGCATCAACAGTGAGTTGGATGTGAAGTGGAGCAGCCGGGACTTGAACCAGCACCCACATGGGAGGGCAGCACCAGTGCTGCGGGCGGTGGCTTAACCTGAGCTCCACAGCACCAGCCCCACTGATGACAGTCTTACCAAAGGGAAGAACTGCGACACAGTGAGAGCACCCACCAAGCAGGGTGCCTGACACCCCTGACCCTGGGCAGCCGCAGGCTGTACAGTATTAATCACAGCCTGCCTTCTAAACCAGGTGTGCAGGCAACACTCACTCCAAGGGCTTTTCTCTGGGCTTTGGTTGCCTGCTCCTGTGTTCTGAAGATCAACTCTCTAAGAAGCCTTGTGAAGCATTAAATTGTCTTACGTTTTCAAAGCTGGAGTGAGAAGAGGTAGCTTGTGCAGGAGGTCGTATGAAACGAATCAGAGACACTCACATCTGTAACACAGGAGTGGTAACCATGAGCTCTGGCAGGACAATCTGACTAGTGACTCGTCATCTTCCCAACCACCAGGTGTCTCTAACAGTCGGCCCAGCTGGGGAGGAGGCCGAGGCACAGAGAGGTAAGTAACCCGCCACAGCGTTTCCGCTTGGGGGTCTTGGAGGCATTGCCGACCTCACAGGTCTGAAAGTGAATTCTGACTCCCCCAACCCACCCGATCCAACTCTACCACACCCAGTCTGCTCGAGTGCGGCCAGTGGCCATTCCAGGCCCTAACAGCCGCGCAGAAGGCTTTCAACTTCTCCTGCCCCCAGTTCACCACAGGTCATGCAGCTCTGCCCTCAGAGTATGTCCAGAGCCTACCATTTCTTACCACCACCCAGCGTGAACCCCCTGTCTAAGCCTCCAACACATGTCACCCGCACCACTGCAGGAGGCTTCTTAATGATCCCCCAGTCCGATTCCTTCCCTTCTCCCTGCTCCCCACGCACACACTCGCCCACAGGGAGTATTCTCTCTATGCAGTGGCCAGATTGACCCTCTGCAGGGGCTCTGCTGAAAACTTCGAGCCTTCCCATCCCACTCAGGACTGACAATCCGAAGTCCTTACTCTGCTCTACAAGGTCCTTGGAGAGCTCCCCACTGCCCGCCTCTCGGGCCTCTCCTCTCCTCTCCCCACAGCTCAGTGCGCCCAGCACACCAGGCCCCTATCTGTCTCAATCCTTGCTTGCCTGCTGTTCCCACCACGCCCCTTCTCACTTCACCCAGGTCTTTGCACTTTACCAAAGACCTTCTCTGGCTAAATCAAATAGTACCTCTGCAGTCTGTCTGCATCTCCCCTGACACATTTATACTACATGTTTATTCTAATGTCCTTCTCCTAGCAGAGGTCAGCTCTTAAGGATCAAGACTTTGTCTTTCCTGCTCACTGATGAATTTAAACATTACATATTCGTTCCACATGGAAAGGAATCAAATACTGCAATGTAAATAAACAATAAAATTATTTGCTAAAGATACATAATGGCTGCAAATATAATTCTCAAAATAAAATAAACCTGCTTTAAGCAATTGTTTGCCAAATAAAGAGCCACCTGCGTCACTGCCATGACTGTGGGTAGAGAAGACAGAGTGAGCGGGGGAAGGGGGTAGGGAATCGTCAGTCCCCCAAACACAGGGGCAGGTGTTGAGTGCAGCAAGTTGAGCTGATGCCTGTAATGTCCGCTTCCCACAGGAGCCCCCTTTCAAGTCCCGGCTGCTCCACTTCCGATTCACCTCCTTGCTAATGCACCTGGGAAAGCAGCAGAAGACAGCCCAAGGGTTTGGGCCCCTGCACCCGTGTGGGGACCCAGACGTAGTCCCTGACTTTTGGCTGTGGCTTAGCCCAGTCCTGGCCTTTGCAGCCATTTGGGGAGTGGACTAGTGAATGGAAGATCTCTCTGTCTCTCCCTCTCTCTCTCTCTCTGTAACTCTGCCTTTCAACTAAATAAACAAATCTCTTTTTTAAAGCTTTTATTTAATGAATATAAATTTCCAAAGTACAGCTTATGGATTACAATGGCTCCCCCCATAACTTCCCTCCCACCCGCAACCCTCCCCTTTCCCGCCCCCTCTCCCCTTCCATTTACATCAAGATTCATTTTCAATTCTCTTTATACACAGAAGATCAGTTTAGTACATACTGAGTAAAGATTTCAACAGTTTGCCCCCACATAGCAACACAGAGTGAAAAATACTGTTGGAGTACTGGTTATAGTATTAAATCACAATGTACAGCACATTAAGGACAGAGATCCTACATGATAATTTTTTAAAAATTCATTTTCTTTTTTTTATAACGCCTTTATTTAAAGAATATAAATTTCCAAAATACAGCTTATAGATTACAATGGCTTCCCCCCCCATAACTTCCCTCCCACCCGCAACCCTCCCCTTTCCCACTCCCTCTCCCCTTGCTTCACATCAAGATTCATTTTCAATTCTCTTTATATACAGAAGATCAGTTTAGTACATATTAAGTAAAGATTTCAACAGTTTGCCCTCACATAGCAACACAAAGTGAAAAATACTGTTGGAGTACTAGTTATAGTATTAATTCACAACGTATAGCACATTAAGGACAGAGATCCTACATGATATATATTTTTAATTGATTAATTTTCTATGCAATTTCCAATTTAACACCAAGATTTTTTTTCATTTTTAATTATCTATATACAGAAGATTGATTCAGTATATACTAAGTAAATATTTCATCAGTTTGCACCCACACAGAAACATAAAGTGTAAAATACTGTTTTAGTGCTAGTTATAGCATTACTTCACATTGGACAACACATTAAGGACAGATCCCACATGAGACGTAAGTACAGAGTGACTCCTGAAGTTGATTTACAATTTGACATTCTTGTTTATGGCGTCAGGAATCTCCCTAGGCTCTAGTCATGAGTTGCTGAGGCTATGGAAGCCTTTAGGGTTCGCCGACTTCGATCTTATTCCGACAGGGTCATAGTCAAAGTGGAGGTCCTCTCCTCCCTTCGGAGAAAGGCACCTCCTTCTTTGATGGCCCCATAAATAAACAAATCTTTAAAAAAAAAATCCCAGATACAGTCATCCCAAATTGAGGAATTTCCAGCACATGAGTAGGCATCTTCACTTCTCGGCATTCAGGATTCTGGAAGTAGATGGGTGACTGAGTTACTGTCAAAAGCTATAATGGGGTTTAAGAAAAAGAATTTTTAAGATTTATTTTATTATTTATTTGAAAGTCAGAGTTATACACAGAGAGAAGGAGAAGCAGAAAGAGAGAAGGGTCTTCCATCCGCTGGTTCACTCCTCAACTGGCTGCAATAGCTGGAGCTGCTTTGATCCGAAGCCAGGAGCCAGGAGCTTCTTCCAGGTCTCCCACATAGCTGCAGAGGCCCAAGGAGTTGGGCCATCTTCCACTGCTGTCCCAGGCCATAGCAGAGAGCTGGATCAGAAGTGGAACAGCCAGGACTCAAACCAGCACCCATATGGGATGCTGGCTCTGCAGGCAGTGGCTCCACCCATCACTCCATAGCACCAGACCCCAAGAAAAAAATTTTTAAATAGACATCTACTTTAACTATGTAGCTAATCCAATTTATTGTCCACATTGAGATAATTTTAAGAGAAAAAAAGTAGATAAAAACCACACAATTTTTGGTATACATTTATAGATCGACAAAATTGGTTTTATACAATGATGGGTCTATTAAGTAGTTATAGTCAAAAACTACCTTCCAGGCCAAAATCATCTTTTTAAAGATTTATTTATTTATTTGAAAGTCAGAGTTACACAGAGAGAGGAAAAGCAGAGAGAGAGAGAGAGAGAGAGAGAGAGGTCTTCCATCCTTTGGTTCACTCCCCAAATGACCACAACGGCCAGAGCTGTACCAATCAGAAGCCAGGAGCTTCTTCTGGGTCTCCCACGGGGGTGCAGGGGCCCAAGGACTTGAGCCATCTTCTACTGCTTTCCCAGGCCATAGCAGAGAGCTGGATCAGAAGTGGAACAGCTGGGTTTTGAACCAGCGCCCATATGGGATGCCGGCGCTTCAGGCCAGGGCATTAACCCACTGCACCACAGGGTCGGCCACCCGAAATCATTTCTAAAAACTAAAAAAAAAAAAAAAATTTAAAAATTATTTGGGTTGACTTACCTGAATATTTAAAAAGACTATAACTAGAATATTATTTTAACTAATAATCATATTATCATCATTAGTTCTTGAGTTATATCTGTATCTGGTAACATTTAACTTTTCTAAAGAATATATTTAATACTTTATATTTTAATATTTAATATATTTTAATATTTCTAAAGAATATATTTTAATACTTTTTATTATTTTATTAAATTTCCTGCAATTGTTTTTCAAGATGAATTTTATAGGTGAAATCATTGATACCTTCAACTGATTCTGACTTTCTCAGCTGACCATAGCCTTTGTCATAAAGGAATTACTCATTCTACTGGTGCCGCAGGGCCTCAAAAGTGAAGAACCAATTTTGAGAAATGGAAGATTCTCAACTCAAACTTTTTTTTTTATAGAAATACGCTAACATTTCAGTACAAGTCTTCCCAGAGATGTCATTCTTTTGTCAAAGAGAAACTTTTTTTGACAAATATTTTTACAAAACTCACTAAATAAGTTCTATCTATTTATGAGTTTTTAAAATGTTTTGCCAAATTGACATGCTGAAAAGTCACAGGGCTTCTCAACTTTATAAATTCATCCAATTAAATGTGAAATCTCAATTAAAATAGTCTGCTAAGAAATCAACATATTTCAGAACATAATTATTTGATCTCAAATTTAAATCATCTAATTTGTTCAATCCCATCTTTGGTTTTGTAGGCAGTTTTCTTTCTTTTTTTTTTTTTTAAGATTTATTTATTTATATGAAAGTCAGAGTTACACAGGGAGAGGAGAAGAGCCAGAGAGAGATAGAGGTCTTCCATCCACTGGTTCACTCCCCAGATGACCGCAATGGCCGGAGCTGCGCCGATCCAAAGCAGGAGCCAGGAGCTTCCTCCGGGTCTTCCCACATGGGTACAGGGGCCCAAGGAGTTGGACGATCTTCTACTGCTTTCCCAGGCCATAGCAGAGAGCTGATCAGAAGTGGAGCAGCTGGGACTCAAACTGGCACCCCTATGGTATGCCAGCTCTGCAGGCAGCAGCTTCACCCGCTAGGCCACAGCACCAGCCCCAGAAGTTTTATTTACAACAATACTATCTTCCTAAAAGTTTTATGAGCTGAAGTCTTTTGACTAACTATTTCTTGAATACTTGAAACTTATTTTGAACAAAATAGAAGTGGGGCTGGTGCTGGGGCACAGCGGCTTAAAGCCCAGCCTGCTCCAGCTCTCTGCTGTGGCCTGGGAAAGCAGTAGAAGATGGCCCAAGTCCTTGGTCCCTGCACCCACGTGAGAGACCCAGAAGAAGCTCCTGACTTCAGATGTGCTCATCTCCACCTGTGGCAGCCATCTGGGGAGTGAACCAGTGGATGGAAGACTTCTCTCTCTCTGTGTCTCTACCTCTCTCTGTAATTCTCTTTCAAGTAAGTCAAAATAAATCTTTAAAAAAAAATACAAGAAAAATTTAAAGGACTCATTTTTTTTTTTGACAGGCAGAGTGGACAGTGAGAGAGAGACAGAGAGAAAGGTCTTCCTTCCATTGGTTCACCCCTCAAGTGGCCGCTACGGCTGGCACACTGCACCGATCTGAAGCCAGGAGCCAGGTGCTTCTCCTGGTCTCCCATACGGGTGCAGGGCCCAAGCACTTGGGCCATCCTCCACTGCACTCCTGGGCCACAGCAGAGAGCTGGACTGGAAGAGGGGCAACCAGGACAGAATCCGACACCCCAACCGGGACTAGAACCCGGTGTGCCAGTGCCGCAAGGTGGAGGATTAGCCTAGTGAGCCATAGTGCAGGCCAGGACACATTTGTTTTTAAAAAGGGGGTGGGGCTTGACCTAAAGGTTAAGCAGCTGCTTGGGATGTCCATATCCCATGTCAAGGTACCTACTCCCAGCGTCCTGCTAATGCACACCCCAGGAGGCAGCGGGTGATGGCTCAAGTACTCGGTCCCTGCCACTCATGGGAGAGACCCGGATCGAGTTTCCAGCTTCAGATTTTGGCCTGGCCCATGCTTGGCTATTGTGGGCATTTGGAAAAATCTCTCCCAGTCTGTTTGTTTCTATTTATCTTTCTCTCTGTGTGTCTTTCAAATAGTAATAACAACAATAATAATAAATTTGAAAAGTAAAAGGTCAATATGTAGATTGTAGTATACTTGGGTTGATGCACAAAGTAGCCCTTCAAAGGGAATGTGGCAAAGTGTTGAACACTGCCTGGGATGCCTACATCCCATATCTGAGTGCCTGGGTCTGAATCGCAGCTCCACTCCCAATTTCAGTTTCCTCCTAATGTAAACCCTCTGAGGCAGCAGTAGGTCCCTGCCACCTCTGTGAGAGACCCGGATTGAGTTTCTGGATCCTGGCTTCAGCCTGGCAGAGTCCCAGCTGTTGTAGGCACTAGGGAGGGAGTAAAGCAATAGACATAAGATCGCTCTCTCTCTCTTTCTCTCTCTCTTTCAAATAGAAAACTACACATTTATTTTTAAAAGGTTCAAACATTTCTAAAACTTAAGAACATACAAAAAAGAAAAAAGCCCATTTTGTCAAGCTGTAGCACTTGTTAAAAATTCAACATCATCTCCATCACAAATATTTTGTAATTCAATTTTTTCTGTGTATAAATAGAAATATTTACAATGTCTGTCAACTATGTTTCTATTTTGTTGGTAGACTATCACACAGCTTATTTGGATGTAATTATGAAATATGAATGCATGACATCTAATTCCAAATCCGTGTCTGTTCCATAGAAGTCTGGATTTAGTAGCACTATTTCCCCCATTTTGCTATGCTCCCCTGAAATCTGTAACTGCAGTGTTTCCAGTATCCTCATTGCTGAATTGTTTTTAAGTGAAGTTATAAATTACAATTATGCCAGGTGCTATATATCTTTGACAGAATGAATTTCCAAAAGCTTTGCTTTGAGTTCATGGATTGGGTGAAACAAATAAAACTGTTATTTAAATTAACTGGTTTTTCTCTGGGAAAAAACTGCTGGAAATCTACATCATTTAAGTACTTGTGAAGTTCTTTTGCTAATGGAGCTATCTCCATAATAGCGATCACTTTATTCTTCTTATGCACACCAGGAAAAAAAATGAAATCTAAATTAAGCAAAAATTAACTTAGCAGAATAATCATCTCCCCTAACTATCCCAGAGTGATGTAGAAACACCATCGCACATGTTAAACCAGGGCCAGGCACAAGCTTCTTAAAATAGCTCTCAGTTTTGAAATAGCTGTTTCAGGAGATTTTGTCTTCCGGGTTCTCCGGTGGTCAGTGACGTCACTGCAGCCCCATTGTGTAATGGCAAGCGTTTGTGCCAGCTTCACATTCATTACTGGCACTCTTAAGAAAAAGTATTTAATACTCACGTTTGCACTCACCATGCACTTGTTTCTAGCTCTATGCTGCCGAAAGGGTCTTGGTTTTTGTTTTCAGAAAGCAAAACAAGAAAAAAACCAATATTATCACGCAACAACAAACATGACCATGGAGCTCCAGGACGCCTCAGATATCCAAATCCATGGATGCTCCTCCCTTATTTAAAATAGCATAGCATTTGCATTGAACCATGTACATCTTCCCATACATTTGAGATCTGACCGCTAGATTCCTTATAATATTTAACACAAAGTAAATTTTATACACAGAGTATATGTGGACCACAGGTGCATACAGTACCATAGATGATGCCAGACCACAGAGGTAGCCACTCCAAGGATATCCAGCCCTTGGGTCCATCCTCCACACAAGGCTGTCCAGCCTGTATTTCCCACACACGTCTCACCTGCACCAAACCAGGTCTCCCTCTGAAAGCCACCACTCCAGGGCCTGGTGGCTCTGATGTCAGAGAGGCCGAGGCACAGGCCAAGCACAACTTGGCTCCTATCCCAAGTTGCCAACAGGGGCGGCGGCACTGAAGACTTATCCCATCAGTAACTTAGACCAGAAGGAGTTCATGGCCACTGGTATCTGAATGAAACCGACTCTCCCTGCGTGGCCTCCAGCAGACACCTTGCCTGGCTGCCAGCACTTGGAGAGAACATGGTTCTGTCATCTTCAGCAGCCAATCCCGCGTCCGTGTTATGGTGGCCCCAGGAAACCAGGGTACTGACTGCCTTAGCTCCTCCAAGCGGCTCTTGGAAGTCCCGCTCACATCCAGTCCTCAGAAGCCCTGTAGAGACCCAGCTATCTCTGGCTTGGCACGGCAGCTCATGCCATTTAAAAAACAAAACTGTTAGACTATTCAGGAATGACCTGACATGGGAATAATTTCAGTACCGTCCTCTTGTGTCCCAAAGCACTTCAGTGCCCTCTTCTGCAATAGGATTGCAAAGCCTCTGGTGACCTCAAGCTGATCACACCAAACTAGGTGGGCCAACTCCCCATTCCTACAGCCCCAGAAACCCTATTTTCCCTTCATGATTGAATAAAATAGCTTAATCAGACATCCATGGTGTCCATGATGTCATAAGATGCTCAGGGGCTCACATTTTCCAGGACACTATACATATATTTATGTTTTATATTATATAATATCATATATTATATTATAAATTATATATTATAGGATATATTATATAATATTATATATATTTGAAAAGCAGAGAGACAGAGACAGAAACAGAGACAGGGATCTTCCACCTGCTGGTTTACTCCCTCAAAGGCCACACTAGCCAGGGTAGGCCAGGCTGAAGCCAGGAGCCAGGAATTCTGCCTGAGTCTCCCACATGGGTGGCCGGACCCAAGTACTTTATTCACGACCTGCGCACTATCAGGGAGCTGGGTCAGAAGCAAAGTAGCTGGCACTGAACCAGGCACTCTGATAAGGGATGCAGTGTCCCAAGCAAGGGGCTTAACCTACTGTGCCACAACACCCACCCTTCCAGGTCTCCTTTGACCCCAAATTCCTCAAAGCATATTTCACTGAAAGCAGTGAAGCGAGGAAGCATTTTCTGAAGGTTTGTGAAGAATGGAGATGGCAGCTTTCACTTACATGAAATGTCCACCATAGGTAAACGCATAGAAACAGGAAGCAGATTGCTGGTACCAGGTGCTGAGAGAGAGAGGAATAAGGAGTGACTTCTTAATGCTGTTATGGGTTGAACTGTGTGCCCCTCAGAAAAGGAAATGTCAAAGTCTTAGCCCAAAGGACCTCAGAATATGGCCATACTGGGAAATAGAGTTTAATAGGCAAAATCAAATTAAAATTATGTCATTAGGGTGGGTCTTAATGCAATACCACTGGTGTGCTCATTAGAAGCGGAAATTTAGACACAGAGATGGACAGAGGGAAGATGATGTGCAGAAACCCAGGAAAAAGGCCATTTGAAAGTAGAGGCAGAGGTTGGACTGACATAGCTGGAGGCCAAGGGTCACCAAGGACTGGTGGCCACACTGGAATCTAGGAAGAGGCAAGGCAAGAGTGCACTCAGACTCAGAAGGAGCACAAGAGGCAGACCCCTTGATCCGTGAGACAATAAACGTCTGTGGTTGCAGGCCACCCAGCTCACTGTACTTTGTATGGTAGCCCTCATAAACTCAGAGAATGGAGATGGGGTTTCCTTTGGGAAGGGATGAAAACGCTCTGATATTAGATCTAGACAAGGGCTCGACAATGTTCTGAGTGTGCTGAATGTCACTGAATTGTTCCTCTTACAATGGTTCACTTGGGAGCGAGTGTTTAGCCTACCAGTTAAGCCACCAGTGTCCCACATAGAAATACCTGGATTTGATTCCAAATTTTAGCTCCTGATTCCAGCTTCCTGCCACTGTAAACCCTGGGAGGCAATGGTGATGGCTTAAGTAACTGGGTTCCTACCACCCACATGGGAGACTTGGATTGCATTCCCAGCTCTGGCTCCGGCTTTTGCCCAGCTGTTACAGGCATTTGGGGAATGAACCAATGGATGGGGGTGTTCTCTCTTGCTTGTTCACTCTCTCTGCCTCATCTCTCTGCCTCTTAAATTAAAAAAAAAATTAATGGTTAATTTTATGTGAATTTCACCTCTATAAATGCACAAGTGCTCACACATATACATTAACCCTTACCACAGTGTAGTGTTGTGGGCATCCAATGAGGAACTTAGAACAGTCCATGAGTCTTGGGAGCCACTCAGTCAAGGTTAGATGATTTTACTATTTTCAAGACTCTCTCCAAACTTCCTACCTCCAGCTGTCAAATAATGAGCAGCAACTAATTCACCCAAACCAGTTTTCTTCCAAGGCAGAGTATTTGAGTTTTCTGCTGCCAGACCAAGCTATGTGTGGGCATGGTCCCAGATGTTTCCTCTTTCACATCACCTGTCCCATCAAGTCATTTTCCCATGAGTTTCCTACCCACAAGGTAAACTATATTTCCATCCCATCCCAATAAGAGCCTGCATATAAAAAATGAACCCATTCTACTGCTACCAAAAGGCAAGCATTCTCAGGCGTCTTTCATGGGGGAAGGTGGAGAGGGATGACTCTGTGGCTCACTCACACTCCCCTCTCCAGCCCTGGCTGGCATTTCTCTAGGTTGAGTTGGCAAAGCCAGAATTGCCAGTTGCCCACATGGAAATCAGACCCCTAACCCAAGGCACTGGGTTCCAATCAAGTGGTTATTGTCTTCTACTTGGTCCATTACATCAGGAAAAAGCCCTAGTGGGTGGGGTTTCAACCTATTAAAATGGCTCAAGAGCCAGAAAGACTAAGAATCAAGGCCTTCATTCTAGAGGATAAAAGAAACCACAGAAAAATCCCTTTGTGTCTTGAAAGCCTCCTTGCTTTTCACCCCACTCTTCAGAATTACCGAACAGAATGATGGAACGCTTTGCTAAGTATTGAGAAGCCAGCCTTAGAGAGAGGTGATGCTTTGTGCAAGTGGGAAATCGATCAAGGGAGGAAAGGAAGGGGAGAAACTGTGCCATGGAACTCGAGCAATGGCAGGAAAAATTCAGGGAGACACATTAGACCATAGCAGCCGACTTGAATCAAGCATACCGTAGATTTGGGGCAGGCTTTTTTGAAAATATATCCCTCAAATCACAACTCACAGAAGGGCTGTGAGTGCCCTACAGCTTATTGGAACATGCTGCCTCTTCGGGAAGGCTCTTTTTATTTTTAATATTTTACTGTTTTACAGTAGGCACTGTAGGAGAGAGTATGTGGGAGTGAAACAGCATCAGCAAGTTCTCACCTAAGTTTGTAGGTGGCAGTTTTGGTTGGAAAAATTCTATTACAAGCTAGATATATATTTATGCTGAAGATGTGTTTTTTATGAATATTTGCTCTCGAGTTTCCAGGTTCTTCCTTTTCTACTTAGGAATCAGCTAACCCTATCCTCAGCTACTACTGGGAAAGCCATGGAAACAGACACATTTTCCCATACAATAGCAAAAGTAGGATAAAAACATCAAATGCACAATTCTTATCACAATATTAGCAGGTGTCTGGGAAAGGACTTTATCTCACTTTCATCTATTAAGATTACCAGAAAAATACAGACTACATTTGGAAGGAAAAAAAAGAACCTTTATGACAGGACAGGCCAAGTGAGAAAATCTGTGAGTCAACAAATAATAATGATGATTTAAAAAAAGATGATTAAAATAATTGCAGCCAGCGTGTACGGGACACACAGGCCAGACCTCGCGCTGAGTGCTCTATGTGATTTCTCTCACTGAATCCTCTAGCCATCCTATAGGGTAAATGTCATTATCTCCATTGCACAGGTAAAGTGAGACTCAGAAAACACTGCCAGGTTCATATGCTATTAAATGGAGTCAATCCTCCGATTTAGGTGTATCTGATTCCGAAGCCTGCAGTGTTAATGACAATGCTACCTGCCAGAATGGAAGTTTTCACATGCCAAAGAGAATGATATCAAGGCTCTCCAGTGGATTCTTGCTCTTTTGGTCAAATGGTGCGATTTTGTTACTGTAACCAATTTGTAGCTTCCATTGCTGGCTGCTCTGGAACCAACAGAGGCCATTTTCTTTTTGCTAACCAGGGTAGGGTAAGAGAATATACTTTGCTTTTTGTTTCTTTTTTTTTTTTTTTAAGTCAAGAAATACAAAAAGGTGATATCATTATTGCAAAGACAAACAATAAAAAACAGAGCCCCTGAATGTATTGGAAGGGAAATATGAGTGCCCTGAAGTCAAGACATAATTGCTAGAGAGATACAGAGAAGAGAAAGGAGGTTGGGGAGACATGAAGACAGCCAAAAATCAACTCAAAGCTTAAGATAAAGGCAGAGGAAAGTAAGTGCTTCTCTTGGATAATTAAAACTGGGATCTTACAGGATATGAAGTTAGACACCTGGTAAATTGTATATTTCTAATTCCTCTACCAAAGCGCCATAGGCTAGAGATAGACTCCCAGAGATTAATGAAAAGACCACAGCATGGTGCCCTAAATTCACTGCAGTGTGCCAAACCTAACAAAATAAGCTCAGCATACCAGGGAAAATGCAGCCAGTTCCTTTGATCAGCTGATTTCTTTTTAATGGCAACTGTTCTCAAGTCAACAGTGCTCTCCACCCCCACCATCACTACCACCACCATCTCATGGGCACACACATATGCGTATGTATTCTGGCACACACACACACACACACACACATGCACACACGGAGAGAAGGATGGACAATTCTGGAATTTTTTTTTTTGACATGCAGAGTGGACAGTAAGAGAGGGAGACAGAGAGAAAGGTCTTCCTTTTGCTGTTGCTTCACCCCACAATGGCCGCTGCAGCCAGTGCGCTATGGCCGGCGCACCGCGCTGATCCAATGGCAGGAACCAGGTGTTTCTCCTGGTCTCCCGTGCGGGTGCAGGGCCCAAGCACTTGGGCCATCCTCCACTGCACTCCCGGGCCACAGCAGAGAGCTGGTCTGGAAGAGGGGCAACTGGGACAGAATCCGGCGCCCCAACTAGGACTAGAACCCGGTGTGCCAGCGCCGCAGGCTGAGGATTAGCCTATTGAGCTGCAGTGCTGGCCCTGGAATATTTTCTTGATGGGTTGTTTTGCTTTTGAAAGGTACTCATTATTCTTCAAATTTAAAACTATACCATCATCCTGTTGATAGATGCAAGACTGCAGTGTGGGGCCTGTGCTGTGGCGCAGTGGGTTAGGCTGATACCTGCAACACCAGCATCCCATAAGAGCACCGGTTCAGGTCCCGGCTGCTCCACTTCTGATCCAGCTCCCTACTAATGTGCCCGGGAAAGCAGCAGATGATGACCCAAGTGCTTGGGCCCCTGCCACCCGACATGGGAGACCTGGGTGAAGCTCCTGGCTTTAGCCTGGCCCAGTACTCATCATTGTGGCCATTTTTTGAGCAAACCAGCCAATGAAAAATCTCTTTCTCTCCCTCTCTTTCCTTCTCCCTCTGTAACTCTGCTTTTCAAATAAATAAATCTAAAAAAAAAAAAAAAGACTGGAGTGATTCTGACACTTAGATCAAAATGGAAGTGCAATCTAAGATGAGGGAATTCCACTTCTTCTGTGCCAGTCAGGAGCAGAAATGCCAAAGACCAGGGATGCTGACTTCCTGCCTGCTGGTGCTATCTCTTGCTTACATAGAATCTTCAGGTCTCAGCACTCACCTCCTTTGAAACCCTCTCTCCAACGTCAACGGGCTGCTTAGACCCAGCTGGTGGAGGTAGAAGTTAGTACCATCTTTGTAGAAAGCAACTTGGCAGTGTGTATCAAAAATACCAATAATAGCCTCTTCTGTGAACCACACAAAAATATAATACATGCAAAAGATGTCTGCATGAAAATGTTAATTACAGAATCATTTAAAGCTGGAAGGAAAAAATACAGTGTCCAATTATGGGAGAATGTTTGGGTAAACAATAATCCACCTATTCATGTAAGGATATTTTTGTCATTAAAAATGATTATGATATGCTAAAAGTAAAAAATAACTATAAATTCTTTTATAGTATAAATACAACTGTACAAAATACCACCCACAGACAGAAGGAAAATGCTAAGTATAGTTATCTCTGGGTGGTAAGATTATATTTATGTGCAAGATAATAAAGGAAATAGTATTTTTCTCTTAGCTGTGTTTTCCTTTTTGTCCAAGTTTTCTGCAGTTGTGTTAATGCCTTTAAGCCAGGCAAGTGAAGAGCAGTGAAGAAGCCCCAAGTTCATACCCCAAACATCCCAGAGCAACTGCTTGTGAGTTACATGACCTTGGGCAGGCATTAATACCCCCTTGATCTCAGTTCCCCCATCCATAAAATGAGGATAATTTTACTTCTGTGAAAATTAAATGAATTAATATATGTAGGCCACTCAATACAGTAGCAGAGAGTAACTCAGGCCACATTATCCATCATGAATACTCTCTGATGAGTACCTATTGTGTGCCAGGCTGTATGTCAAGCACCATAGATACAAAGATGGCTCAGATTGGCTCCTTGTTCTTGAAGAGGGAAATCAGATATAAACAGCTATTCTCCATTCTCTGGAAATAAGTTCTACAGGGAAGGAAGATACAAGATACCATGGGAACCTACAAGAGTCCCAATCCTGCCAAGGCAAGATTTTACACTCACTGGAATTAGAATCCTTCAAATAATTTCAGATTCAAATGTCATTCCATCTCCTTCTTTTTTAAGCAATTCAGTGGGAAGCAAGTATCCACAGGGTAACTGGCCCGAAGGCAGGAGGGAGCCGATACCTAGTGTTTTGTAATTAGCAAATTGCTTCCCTCTGCACCATTCCAGTTCATTCTCACATGACACCTATAAGGCTAGCAATTTTTCACGAAGGCTCAGGGAGGTAAAGGGAGCTCCCAAAGCCACTCGGTTAATGAGGGACAAAGATGAGAGCAGAGAATGTGATGTTGTGACATAAAGGACCCCTGCGTCAGGCAATGCTCATGTTCCCACTGGTTTCATAAATGTGACTACATAGTCACAGTTGCTTAATGACAGGGACACATTCTGAGGAATGCAGGGTTAGGCGATTTCATCATTGTACCAGCATCGTGCTTGTACTAATTAAGATGGACGCAATATCACAAAGGGGGTCCAATCTTATAGGACCAGTGTCTTACACGTGGCCCATCATTGGCGTGGTTTGGATATGGTTTGTCCCTCAAGGATTCGCGTGTTGGAAGCTTGGTCCCCAGTGCAGTGATGCTGAGAGGTAGTGGAATCTGTAAGAGGTGGGGTTTAATCGGAGGTAATTGGGGGTGCTGCCTTCAGAAGGAGCCAGTCAGTTCCCTTGAGAGTGGGTGGGCTATCACAGAGCAAGCTGGCCCCTCCGCAGTCTCTGGATTCCTGTCTTGCTGTGTGATCTCTCCCATGATTCTGTGCACCGTGATGAGATGCCATCAGGAGGGTCTTTGCCAAAGCCAGAACCATGCCATTTGTCTTTCAAGACTTTCCAACCTTAAGCCAGGTAAATCTAGTCTTTGTAAAGTGCCCAGGTGTGGGTATTTTGTTATGGCAATGAAAAATGAACTAATATACAGTCATTGACCAAAACATCATTCTGTTTCGCACATCGGCATATGAGACTTGGCATCACAGAAGGCAGAGAAAGGGGAAGCAGAGCTGATCTACAGGGGAGACTTTGAGCCAGGCTAGCTCATGTGTGTCTACACAGCCTGGTTAGGTCTGAAACAGATGCTCTGCAAAGCTTCCACGCTGTAACGGGGGCAAAAGGGCTTGGTGCACTGCTGAACTGAGAGACAACTGGAAAAGGCCAGACAAATCCCTGGAAAGAAAATTTAGACAAGTTGCCCCCAAGGGCTCGTGCTTTTTACAGAAATTCTGGAATGAGACACAACTACTTATGGATCCAAGGGTCATCGGCCCTGTACTTCTTCACGCCTGCTAACCTAGGCTCATGTCTCCTTTGTGCCTTTCAGCTGATCACCCACACCTGAGAATTTCTTGTGTGAACCCAGCTACTAAGGAGTTGTATGGTGGTCTAAAGAAGATGACAGTGAACATGGAGACCAGTGTCTTGAAGTCACACTTAGGTCAGCTATTTTTAGTCATACGACAGACATCACCAGCAACTTTCTGCTTTCTGGGGTGTGGCTTCCTGCACTGTGATGTTGAGATAAAAATACATATCTCTCGAAGAGTTTGGGAAATGAAATGAAATGTATTACACATTTTGAAATGTTAAGTAAAATACTTTGGCTCATAAATACTACTGTTTCTTCCAAATAAAAGAATGGGTTCTTGGTGTTGCTCAATTCTGTCATGGATTGGTCATGTGTCAAGAGTCATTGTGGCATACTGGGTAAAGCCATTACCTGCAGTGCCAGCATCCCATGTGGGCACCAGTTTGAGTCCCAGCTGCTCCACTTCCAATCCAGCTCCCTGCTAATGTGCCTGGGAAAGCAGAGGAGGAAGGATCAAGTCCTTGGGCCCCTGAACTCACATGGGAGACCTGGAAGAAGCTCCTGGCTCCTGGCTTTAGATCAGCCCGGCTCTGGCCATTGTGACCATTTGAGGGAGTGAACAAGTGGATGGAAGATATCTCTCTCTCTCCCTCTCTCTCTCTCTCTCCCCCTCCCTCCTTCCCTCCTTCTCTCTATAATTCTGCCTTTCAAATAAATAAATATATCTTTAAAAATAAAAGTCATGTTGTTCTGACTGCTGGACAACTACTGCCGAAGGCACCAACACTGGCTTTTATCTAAGCTGGAATGAGAGGCACCCCTAAAGGAAGAATGTCCTTTTTATCTAACTCCCATGGCCTTCATTCAACTGGATGGATTAAGCCACTCTTGTGCGAATCTAGGTCAATAATCTTCATCATAGGCATAGGAAACTGAGAACCACGAAAAGATAAAAATACATCTCCACTGGGACTCCATTTCTGTATGGAATCTGTGATGCTACGAATCGCTCCTGATCAACACATTCTCCCATTGCCAAAATGGCCCTTCTTCCTACGACAACAGTCAAGCAGACACTTAGCGCTTTCACCAACCATAACTCGGCGCCGCGATTGCCATGAGTGATGAAATACGGGTAGCAAATTCCAGTTCTGGTGTTTTATTTTAAGTGAACATAAAGAGGATGAATGGGTTGAGCTCTTTTGCATTTTCAGTGGAATCATTTAAAAGGAGTAGGCAACAGGGAACTCAAGATGGATGGCAAAAGAAAAAGGCACAAACAGCGTTGCTACTGCACAGCCCATCGGCGTCATTCGTCTTTGCCGTCTGTCCCGAGCTGGTGCGCAGTGTTGTGATACGTGGCTAAGCAGCTGCTACTCAATTCTGGGCAGCTGAGTTTCAGTACTCGATAAACCGACCCAGAATTTTTTCTAATCATTTCACATCTAAATGTGTAAAAAGTGCCATGGGATTCTTACAATAAAGTTTCACGTTAGACTGTCTTTGTAAGTTAGATCACTTTATAGCAACATCTCTGAGCCTTGAGCAGAGAACTAAACCCCTCTTTAGGCCTGAGCAGCCCGTCTTCCATCACTTCCTAACAGTGAACCGACTGTGACCAAGTTCAAGGTTCTTGGAGATCCTGTTAGAAATAAAGGTGCTTTCTACCTTTAAGTACTGTACATTGATAACAGCAGAGCTCTGACATTGCTAACTTTTTTCCACCTTCAAATCCTAGGCTTGTAATTCTTACACCTCTCCCACGAAGCTGGCAGTAAAGCAAAATTCCACATAGCCCCTTTTACTTCCCCATCGATGCCATTATAAAATTAGAGGCACATTCCTATGGAAATATATTTGGCCCTGAAATGTAATTTAAAAACACATTGAGCCAGGCATCACATATTTGAAGCACATATTGCAAAAAGTAAAGATCACCTTTGTTAAATCATAACATTCCAAATAGCAACCCAAGAAGGCAGAGAACTCCACTGTGCATCCAGCATGAGGTTCGGGACGAGTCATTTATTCTCCCAGAGGTAAATTATTTTGGAAAAGCTGGACTGAGAAGACTCACTTTGCAGTGTCATTATTAGGATTAAACATTAAATATTATATTAAGTAATATAATACCTGATCTATACTATAGTTTTAATAAGTGTTCCTGGAATTGAATGAATGAATACAAATAGCTATAACATACGGGGCACCAAAGTGCCCTCAGCTGGCAATCTGCTATGTGAACGCGTGGCACTGGGGAAACCAACATCATTTTTGGTTTCTGAATATTTTTAAATGCAAGACTCTCATTGCCCCTACTTTTAACAATTGTTATTGACTCTTTGAAAGTCACACACATAATACAAAGCTGTAAGTGGAGTCTTCAAAAAGTCTGTGGGAAATGCATCAGATGAAGAACACGGATCACAGATTTCTAAATCGTTTCCATAAAAACCGACTGATCTTCTAATTCTGCTTTCCATGACCTTTTTGAAGTAACCTCGCACAAAACCAAATGTTTTAGAAAATAAGTGATGAAAGTTTCCCATAATTTCAAGTCTATAATTTTTGAGCCTGGATTCAAATACAAGTCCAACTAGGGTGACTACCCATCCTGCTTTGCCTGTATTTGTGCCAGTTTATGTCTCTCGTCCTGGGATAATTATTAATAGTACTTTTTTGCTCTCAAACTATCCCATAATCACCCCCCAAAGAAAACCCACTGTTAGCTATTGAGCGCATAATCCCCAGTTCCCTGTTCTCTACTACTGCTATCCTTTTGTTTTCCACTATTTATTTTAACTTTTCCTCTTATTTTACAGACTGGATTTTTATAAAAATGTAATGCTCATATGTATTAATTTTCCTATTTGAAATTGGACTGCATAATTTCATTTTCAGTATATTTTGCATTTGCAAGAATGCATGATGGGGGGTAAACGTGAAACATACTAACAGTTGATGCTAACTAGAAACAAAGAACTTGAACTTTTAAGGCTCCACAGAAAGGTCATTTTTTCTTAGTGTTGCTCTGTCAGCCTCATCCAAGCGAGCACAGATGCAGAACTAAACATTACTGAAGCACCTGGAATACGGTAAATGCTAGCCAGTTTGGAATCAGCATTTTGGAATTTGAGATCATTTGGTCAGGGTCTGAATGGAACTTTTCCGTTGCTTAAGAAGTCATTTCTTGGTGCCGGCGGTGTGGCGTAGCAGGTAAAGCTGCCTCCTGCAATGCCAGTATCCCATATTGGCACCAGTTCATGGCCTGGCTGCTCCATTTCCAATCCATCTCCCTGTTAATACACCTGGTAAGGCAACAAAAGATGACCTAAATGCTTGGTTCTGTGCACCTACATGGGAGACCCAGATGAAACTCCTGGCTCCTGACTTCAGCCGGGCCCAGCCCCGGCTATTGTGGTCACTTGGGGAGTGAACCAACAGGTGAAAGACCTCTCTCTCTCTCTCTCTCTCTCTGTAACTCTTTCAAATAAATAAAATAAATCCTTTTATTGTTTTTTAAGAAGAAGTCATGGGGCCAGCACTGTGGCGCAGTGGGTTAATGCCCTGGCCTGAAGCGCCAGCATCCCATATGGGTACCAGTTTGAGACCCAGCTGCTCCACTTCCAATCCAGCTCTCTGCTATGGCCTGGGAAAGCAGTAGAAGATGGCCCGAGTCCTTAGGCCCCTGCACCCATGTGGGAGACCTGGAAGAAGCTCCTGGCTCCTGGCTTCAGATTGGCACAGCTCTGGCCATTGAGGACAATTGGGGAGTGAACCATTGGATGGAAGACCTCTCTCTCTCTCTCTCTCTCTCTCTCTCTCTGCCTCTCCTCTGTGTAACTCTTTCAAATAAATAAATAAATCTTTAAAAAAAAGTCATTTCTTCATGGCAATGAAATATTTTAAGATTTTAGGGCCAAATGTTTAAGAGATTAAACCCAACATCATGAAAGTATACACAAGGAAAACACGTGATAGCCCCATTTGATTTATGGCATGTGTTTGAAATTTACTTGATTATTATGCGATTCTGTAATTCAGGCTATTCCTTCCATTAGAAGCTCTGTCAAGGTGCTGGGACAAATTCTGTGAGTTAGCTAGACCACACCCCCGTCCAACTTCCCTGTCCCCTGCAACCCAAATCATTCCCAGCCTGCTTTGCAGCCAAGAGTGACCTCGTCCTAGCCAAGTCCCTCGGGGAAGAAGGGCACTGGGCCTTTCAAGATTTGCTTTCACAATAAAGAAAGCAGACTTGGCTGGGGCTGACTGTTCCCACATTGCCTGCCCGAGTGTTGGGAGCTGCAGCTGCCATACCGCAAGCAGAAGGGGAAGGCCAAAAGCACAATGAAGCCTCCAGCTCTGATCGCGCCAGGCGGCTAAACCAATACAGCTGCCTCCCTCCAGACCTCTCACCACGGGAGGAAGAGAAATCCTCATTTGTTGACGCTACCGTGAGCTGCATTTTCTGTTGCTTGGAACCAAGTGCATTTCAAATCAACACACACAGCATCTTAGTGGGACAAAGTTTCTGTGCAATGCCAGAACCCACACAGGAGAGGCTACCGTGAAACCGGGTACAGACACTTTCAAACATGCCTAGATCGAAGTAATGAGGCTTGGCCCAAAGCAGATTCCAGTAGACCATGAATACCCTCACTGCAAGGGGTTGGGCATTAACTGAGGTCAAGAGCGAAACAGAAATGTTGCCAAGTGGATGGCCTTGCAGCACAGCAGATTAAGCCGCTTCTTGCGATGCCAAGTGCTGGTTTGAGCCCCATCTGCTCTGCTTCCAATCCAGCTCCCTGCTAATGCACCTGGGAAAGCAACCCAACTGCTGGGCACCCTGCATGTGGGAGACCCGGATGCAGTTCCAAGCTCCTGGGTTTGCCCTACTCAGCCCTGGCTGTTGCATTTAGGCAGTGAACCAGAAGATGAAGATCTCTCTCTCCCTCTCCCCCCTCTCCCTTCCCCTTTTACCCCTCTCCCTCCCCCTCCCCTCCCCCTCTCCATCCCTTCTCTTCCCCCTTCCTCTCTCATTATGCCTTTCAAATAAATAAGTTTTTAAAAAGAAACCTTGCTGAGATAACCCTATTTCTTTTAAATTTATGTTTTGCATCCTTCAAAGAAGTGATTGGTTGTTTTACAGCAGTAAAACAAAGAATAGTCTCATGTGCTTAAATCCAATTGAAAATTGATCCCTGTTAAAAATAAGAGTGCGAATAAGAGAGGGAGGAGATGTACAGTTCAGCACACAGTCCTTCGGACTTACCCCTAATAGTAGAGCTAGAAACTTGCCATGGGACTCCAAATCCCATTAAGTTGGCAGGTACCAATGCCATCTTACTAGTTAAAGTGATCAGTTTAAGTTCATAATTAATCATAAAGATAATATTAAGTGTCAAAGGGATCACATAAATAAGACCAAGTGTCTGCTAATAATAACTGATAGAATTAAAAGGAGGGAACAATTCAACATGGGAAGCAGGCCACACAGCAGACTCATAGAATGACAAAGGCCCTAAACAGCACTCAGGCCTCAGAATCAGCCCTTAACACATTCAGATCTGGCTAAGAAAGCCCATGAGAGCATTTTAGGCATGGAAAGCCAAGACACTTCGGCAAAAATGACCTAAATGAAAGATCTCTGTGAGCGGGATCCCAGTGGAAAGATGGGCCGTCAAAGGAGGTACCTTTCTCTGAAGGGAGGAGAGAACTACTTTGACTATGGCCTTGTCTAAATAATGTCAGAGTTTGTGAACTCAAGAGGCTTCCATAGCCTTGGCAGCTCATAACAAGAGCCTCGGGTGATTACTGACATCATAAATAAGAGTGTCAATTGTTAAATCAACAACAGGAGTCACTGTGCACTTGCTCCCTATGTAGGACTTCTGTCCTTAATGAGTTATACTATGAGAATTAATGGTAAAACTAGTCTTCAAAAAGTACTTTATATGTTGTGTGTGTGTGTGGGTCCAAACTGTTGAAATCTTTTAGTATAGAGTTGATCTTCTATATATATAAAGATAATTAAAAATGAATCTTAATGAAGAATGAGATGGGAGAGGGAGTAGGAGGTGGGATGGTTTGGGGGTGGGAAGGCGTGTATGAGGGTAAGAACTGCTATAATCCAAAAATTGTACCTATTAAATTTATATTTATTAAATAAAAGCTTTCTATAAAAGAAAAAAAAAAAAAGAAAGAATAGTTCCTCCAGAACCAGCTCGGCCTCTTTATTGTAGTTTGTTTTGGATTCCGCTATTTTATTTTGAAGTGAACATTATCAGAGCATCAGGCAAAGCTGCATGTAAATATGAAAGCCAAACTTATTCCAGATGTAAATTTTTTGAAATAATATTAAATGCCATTCCATGGAGTGCTAGTTACAAACAGAGTTCTCAGTGCTAGCTCTACCACATCCCAGCCCTATGAACCTGGACTTGAACTACTGTGCCTTAGTATTTTCATCTGTGAATTGGGAAGACACAGAGAACTCCCTAATACAGTAACTGTGATGAATAACTGAGATATACAGTGTTTACAACAGTAAATGGACAATATTTTAAATAGTGCATGGAACAGTAGCTCCCAATAAATATTAGGCATTGTTATGGATATTTAAAAGCTGATTCTACAGGCCAGTGTTGTGACACAGTGGGCTAAGACACTACATGCAATGCCAGCATCCCGTATCTGAGGATTGGTTCAAGTCCCAGCTACTCCACTTGTGATCCACCTCCCTGCTAATGTATCTGGGAAAGAAGTGGAAGGTGGTCCAGGTACTTGGACCCCTGCCACTCATGTGGGAGACCCAGATGGAGTTCTGGGCTCCCAGCATTGATCTGGCTAAGTCCTGGCCATTTGGGGAGTGAACCAGCAGGTAGAAGATCTCTGTCTCTGTCACTCTGCCTTTCAAATAAATAAATAAATCTTTAAAAAAAAATGAAAGTATGGGGCTGGCGCTGTGTCCCACTTGATTAATCTTCCACCTGTGGCTCCAGCATCCCATATGGGCACCAGTTCTAGTCCCGGCTGCTCCTCTTCCAGTCCAGCTCTCTGCTGTGGCCCGGGAAAGCAGTGAAGGATGGCCCAAGTGCTTGGGCGCCTGCACCTACATGGGAGACCAGGAGGAAGCACCTGGCTCCTGGCTTCAGATTGGTGTAGCTCCGGCCATAGCGGCCATTTGGGGGGTGAACCAATGGAAGGAAGACCTTTTTCTCTGTCTCTCTTGGCTCTTTTGGCTAATATTTATGTAACAAAACTCTAAAAAACAACTTACTTTCACAAAAACATGAAAGAACATGGTCTCGTCTGTAAAAGTCGTCATGAGCTGGCCTTCCTGTCTATCAACTATTAGCATTTCTGCACACCTCCGATTCACAAACACATTTTGGTGTTGTGTTTGATTGGCTTTTGCCTACTTGTAAAATTGTAGGCTCTACCCACTTCTCGTGATCTATACATCTTACCACGTCTGTGCTTAAGCACAACAACTGGTGTCTGGTGCTTGCTACTTCATATCCTGCTGCTTGAGCCTTAGGGCATCTGAGAATACGCACGTTGGTCAAGTGGGTCACTCTAAGCTCCCCATCTGTTCTTGCCTTTAGTGGAAGCACCTGTCTTCCTCCATTCCCAACAGCTAGCTCCGAACACAGGACACTCCTCCGTCTCCTCTCCACACCAACAAGCCAGTGGGGTCCCTCCTCCTCCAGGGTCTCAGCTCCTTGCCTGAGGCTCAGTATTTAGAATCCTGAATGCCTCCCCTGTGTGATCACCATCTTTCAAATTACCTTCCCCATACTGCAGCTACTATGGTCAGTGTCAGGTCTAAAAGACCTGTCCCCTTGCTGGCTTCCCTGTCTCTCACATTAAAAAGTTGTTGTCGTCACATTTCACTTGACAGCAACGTGGTGCATGAATCAGAAGATCCCTCTTACTCTTTCATCTTTGCAGCACATAAGAATTAGTGTCTAATGACACAGAGGCGAAAAGTTAATGGAAATTTAATTGAAAAAATGACCATGCCAGCAGGAATTGAACCTGGTGGCCTTAATACGGGAGGTAGAAATCTCAACCGCTAGGTTTTGGAGGTTGATTTAGCATAGTTGGATATGAATAGGTATCACTCTGGTAAACAGATTATTCCTGTACTTTCCCAGTATTACTTTGGTCAACAGAATGAAGACAGGGGAAGATTCCAATTTAAATGTCAGGGCTATCCACATTAAGGAGTCTGAACAGGGGAGTTCTAATGAAAATAGAATTTAATTTCCTGTAAATGTTTGAGTTCTCCAACCCTAATATATAGAAATGATGAATATTTATACATGTGAAACGCCATCTTCCTCCTAGAGCATCATTTAGTCCATCACACCCAAAGGAACTCCGGGAGAATTTTTGCAGGGATAATGAGTCACTCCTCAGACTTTGCTAGGGAAATGACATTATCTGAACACTGTTGTCTACTCCTCCTTCCATAGTTTTCTATAGAAGCCTAAATCACATGAAGAAGTGGGCAAGGAATATAGTTGTGATTATTCAACATACAAGAAGCCTGTAGGATTTTTCAATTATTCAACCATAGGGCCAGCACTACCTGTTTTTATTTTTAAAATAAATTAATTCATCTTGACAAATGTTTTATATCTAGGCTAACCTAGAGTTTTCACGCAAACTGCAATACTGAAGATAGTCGAGGTAGATAGGCGAGGTTTTCTGAGCCAAGCAAAATGTCCCAGCACCCAGCAAGGCTGAGGATCGCGTCTGTCCTCAGCCCTTGGTTTGCTTTCGGCATTTTAGAGGATTTTGTTGTTTGCTTGTGCCTAGTTAAGTGGATTCACGCACTACAATATGTAACCTTAACTAAATTGGCCCTCCAATCATTGAAACAATGATGAAAGCTTCACAGAAAGAAACCACAGGCTGAAAATGCTGGAACTACTGTCAACCCAAGGACCCAGTGGGAACATGGCGGGACTGAAACTGCTCTCTCCCATGGACAAGCTCCTCATCACTCACCCTACAAAGTGGGGGAAAAAAAAACTGAAGATTTCACTTTCAAAAAGCCAATTTTAATAAAAGCTCTCAAAGTTACTTTCTTTAAGAAAAAAAAAAGGGACTTCTATCCATGTCTCTAGTGACAAACACTGGGGGCTGGCACTGTGCACAGGGAGTTAAGCTGCTGCCTGTAGTGCTGGTATCAGGTAGGCGCTTCCGCTGGAAATCCGGCTGCTCCACTTCCTGTCCAGCTCCCTGCTAAAGCTGCTAGTGCTCCCTGGGAAAGCAGCGGAAGACGGCCTAAGTGCTTGGGCACCTGTCACCAATGTGGGAGACCCAGATGGGGTTCCGGGCTCCTGACTTCTCCTAGCCCAGCCCTAGCTGTTGTAGCCATTTGGGGAGTGAACCAGCAGATGGAAGATTTCTCTCTCTCTCTCTCTTTAAATAAATATTTAAAAAATGTATCTTCTCTGACTTGAGATAATAGTTAGTGATGGAATGAAATCATGATTAATAAGACATCAAGATAAAAGAAGAGCAAGAGAGTCTGCAGCCGTGCACAGGGTGTGGGTCTACCTGAGTGCTGGCGCGGCTTCCTGAAGATCTGGGAGCCACCACACACACAGGCCTGTTAGGGACGTTGTCCTACAGCAAGGAAGGCGTGGAAGCAGGTTATGCTCTGTAGTGGTTCTGTTTTTGAGCTGCAAAAAATAAATAAATAAATAGTAATCCTAAAAATAAAGAAAAGAAAAACATACAGAACTTGAAAGCAAACATCTCCAAAGTTTCTGTGCTTAAACTCATCTGATGACCAAGTCAGAATTTAAAAATCTATATTAAGCTTAATGATAATATTCAAAAGCTCTTTTTCAGTGAAAGTAAAAAATGACCTTTTGGATTGTTAATAAACAAACCTTACACTTCTAAATTATTTTTATTTTATCTTTATCTAGTATATTGAAAGAATATGACTTTTTTAAAACTAAAGAGATATTGGATTAAAAACATCTTAGGATCTCTGTTCTAGTGAGGTGACACTAATTTATTCTTTCAGGGCCTAATTTATTTTTTCTAGGTCTTTTTCGTTTTTCCCAACAACTTCTCTGAGATCTCAGTCTGCAGGTGTTAGTCACACCCTGACACCTAAATGTAGCTCCCTTGCCTTCCTTGGGAGCTTCCCTTTGGCTCAGTGACTAAGACCTCTACCTGGAATCACCAGACTCACAGGGGATCCTCTCTCCACCATTTGCTATATGGGTGTCTTTGGAAAGTCGTATAATCTCTCTGAACCTTCTCCATCTACCAGACAGAAACGACAATGCATGTAAGACTCTCAGCACAGCGCCTGGGTGTGTAGCAGGAGTCCGGGAAACGTGAGCTCCGACGGTTTCCACTATTACTGTCATCCACCCTCAGGCAGTCAACTTTGGAACCACCCACTCTTGACCTTCTTTTGATCTTGCCTCATGAATGTCTTTCCCAATACCTCTTTGTGGTCAAATATTGTGTGTGCTTTTTGCTTCACTGGCTCCTGGAATTATGTAATACTGCCAGAAGCAACTTTCTCCTCCATGTGCAAATAACACTTTATTTGCACCTTTCTTGTGAAGTGTGTATTTTTCTCTCTTGTATGTAACAGATGGTATACATGTGGATCATTGCTAAACATGTCATACTCCCTCCTAGAGAGCCTCTCAAGGACACGGGTCATTTCCTATTCATATGTGTCCTTCCCAAAGACTTCAGCATTAAGCCTTGCCCGTCATGACAATCAATAAATATGAGTTGAATTGATAAATTAATATTTCTGTCCACTCAGTGTAAAGTGTCTCCATGAAGGCAAAGGCCAGGCATTGAGGAAGGTCACCAGTTAATCAATATTTCAATCTTCACATCTCCAGTCCCTGTCACATGTTACAGAAAATAAGGTGATACCTCCACGTGAATATGGACACTCCCTTCCCTCCCCGCTCCCTGCCATTGACTTAGCGACCTTGTAGAAGTCTTTACCATTCCAGGAGTCAGGGTCCTCACTGGTGAACACAGGAAGTTGGGCCAAGCATTAAAGGACTCTTCTGGTTGTATGATCCAGTATCTCGCACTCCAAACGATGTCCTGCACCTGCAAAGATAAAGATGTGAGGGGAGGGTGCATCGAAGCCACTGCAGAATGATTGGGACGTTGGAACCCAACAGGGATCAGAAAACAACAGAAAGATGTACATGAAGAGCACAGGTTTGCTTAAACCCAGGACGAACTGGTCAGGCAGAGGACAAGATTCACAATGGAAGCTGGAACTTGCACAGGCATTAGTCAGAATCCATTGAAAGCAACTAACAACCGCAAAATACAATTCTCATCAGGTAGCAGAGAAAATTTGGGGCAGGAATTGTGGTACAGCTGGTTAAGCCAACCACTTTGGGGGCTCACATCCCATCCTGAGTGCCTAGTTCAAGTTCCAGCACTTCACTTCCAATATGACTTCTGGTTGGTGTGCCTGGAAGCAGTAGGAAGTAGCTCAAGTACTTGAGGCCCTCCACCTCATGTGGAAGACCCAGATGGAGTTCCAGGTTCCTGACTTAGGCCTGGCCCAGCTTGGACTGTTGTAGGTGGCTGGGAGTGAACCAGAGGATGAAAGATCTCTCTCTCTCTCTCTCTCTCTCTCTCTCTCTCTCTCTGCCTTTTAAAATAAAAATCACTTTTAATAGAGAGAATATGGGAATCTTGCTGTAAAGATGTTAAAAGAGCTAAAAAAAATGTTAAGTATTTGAGGTAGTATATGTTAATTAGCTTGATGTAGTCATTCCATGATTTACAAATATATCAAAATATCATGCATGCCGTACACTATCAATACATACAAATTTTGTGTCTTTTAAAAAAAAAGTATAAAAATTTAAGAAACACATACATGAATGTGTTTTAAATGTGACACAAAGGTTAGCATTGGCAGGAAGCCACTTGCCCTGCTATAGCTGAGGTGGTATTCCCAGTGCCCAGGGCTGGGATGGTCCAGCAGGAGGGATTGTCCAGCAAGAGCTCGAACCACAGATGAGACTCAGCTACCCTCAAATCTGTTATCCTAAGTAGAAAATGAGGGAAAGAAACACTCTGGTTTCTCCCTTTCTTCTGCCTTCTGATCACTCTCCGTGGCTAATCCGGGCTGTAAAACACTTGGCAAGATACACTGGGAATACAGCCTATGAGGTCAGCTCCATGCAATAAAATTCAGGGCAGCAGAACATGAGAAATGGATCTGGGAGCAACTAAATAGCTACTCAGCCCCCATGGACGTTAGTTAGCTTCAGAGACGATTTTTCCAGGATGCGGTTTCTCCTGGTCCTTGACTTACTTGAAGTTCCCTGCCCCGGCTGCTGCCACTACACCTTGCAGTAAAGGACTGACGCTTTGGGGTAACTAGGAGGCAGTCAGCTGACAGACCCCATTACATAATACTCAATTGTATAAGTTCCAGAACCTTCCCCAGATGCTTTTTCTTTTGAAGACTTTTTATTTATTTATTTGAAAGGCAGAATGACAGAAAGAGAGGGAGAGACAGAAAAGAAAGAGATCTTCCACCCGCTGCTTCACTCTCCAGATGGCCACAACAGCAACATCCAGGCCAGGCCAAACCCAGAGGCTTGGAATCCTATCCCGGTCTCCTACAGGGGTGGCAGGGGCCCAAGCACTGGGCCATCTTGTGCTGCCTTCCCAGGTGCACTAGCAGGGAGCTGGGTTGGAAGTGGGGCATCCACGACTCAAACTGGCACTCAGTGTGGGATGCCAGTGTTGCAGGCTGCATGTGGCTTAATTGGCCATGCCACAACAGTGGCCCCCACTAGATGTTTGTTAACAAGTGTTCCACCTGCTCGTAATTAGAGCTTTTCTTGAGCAGTGCCTCCCTGACTAGAACATCTGCCCTTTTCCCCAAAAGGTAAATAGGTAAAACATCGGGAAAACAAATTGGTATCCCCATGTCAATTACTAATTCAGCGTTAATAATCAACCCATCCTCTATGACAGGTTGGTTCTTCCAACAGAAACGTGAAGTCCATCCATGTGTTTCCTGATAATGAGCACCAAAAAAGTGGCAATCCTCCCTTTTCCTTTTCTTATGTAAGGAGTCTTCAAAAAGCTTGTGAGAGGGCCGGCGCCATGGCTCACTAGGCTAATCCTCCGCCTGTGGTGCTGGCACCCCAGGTTCTAGTCCCCGTCGGGGCACCGGATTCTGTCCCGGTTGCTCCTCTTCCAGGCCAGCTCTCCGCTGTGACCCGGGAAGGCAGTGGAGGATGGCCCAAGTGCTTGGGCCCTGCACCCGCATGGGAGACCAGGAGGAAGCACCTGGCTCCTGGCTTCGGATCAGCGTGGTGCGCCGGCCATAGCAACCATTTGGGGGGTGAACCAATGGAAGGAAGACCTTTCTCTCTGTCTTTCTCTCACACTGCTAACTCTGCCTGTCAAAAAAAAAAAAAAAGAAAGAAAGAAAGAAAGAAAGAACGAAAAGTTCATGAGAAACTCTATTGTTGTATGTGCGGGGGCCGGCACTGGGGCACAGTGTGTTAAAGCCCCAGCCTGCAGTGCCAGCATCCCATATAGGTGATAGAGGTGCTGGTTCAAGTCCTGGCTGATCCACTTCCCATCCAGCTCTCTGCTATGGCATGGGATAGCAGTGGAAGATGGCCCAAGTCTATGGGCCCTGCCCCCGCATGGGAGACTGGAAGAAGCTCCTGGCTCCTGGCTCCAGATCCGCTCAGCTCTGTCTGTTGCAGCCATCTGGGGAGTGAACCAGTGCATGGAAGACCTCTCTTTCTTTCTGGCTCTACCTCTCTCTGCAACTCTTTCAAATAAATAAAACAATTCTTTAAAAAAATTATGTACAGATTTCAAAATATTTTGCTTATCTTTTAATTCCAATTTCTGTGAATTTTTTGAAGTCCTCTCATACAGTCATCTACCAATTAACAACATTTTTTTTTCTTTTTTCTTTTTTTTTTTTGGACAGGCAGAGCAGACAGTGAGAGAGAGAGAGAGACAGAGAGAAAGGTCTTCCTTTGCCATTGGTTCACCCTCCAATGGCCGCCACGACCGGCGCACCGCGCTGATCTGATGGCAGGAGCCAGGTGCTTCTCCTGGTCTCCCATGGGGTGCAGGGCCCGAGCACTTGGGCCATCCTCCACTGCACTCCCTGGCCACAGCAGAGAGCTGGCCTGGAAGAGGGGCAACCGGGACAGAATCCAGCACCCCGACCAGGACTAGAACCTGGGGTGCAGGTGCCACAGGCGGAGGATTAGCCTATTGAGCCAGGACGCAGGCCAATTAACAACATCTTGGTTGACCATGGACTGAATAGACAAAGGTCATCCCATAAGATTCTGGTGAATCTGACAAACTTCCTATCATCTAGTGATGTCTTGGCCATCATGATGTCCTAGCACAGCACACTGTGTGCTCATGTGTGTGTGTGATACTGGTGTAAACACACCTACTGCATAGCAGCCTGTTATATAACCGTACAGCACACACCATGGTGTACAGCATCTCACACTTGATAGTGACAATCAATGACTATGTTGCTGATTAAATATTACTGTATTTTACATTTTACCATTATTTTACAGTGTACTCGTTTTGAGTTCTTTAACACAAAGTTCACTCTAAAAGCAGTGTGCATGGGATGCTGGCAGCAACCACGTACCGTTCCTGCTTACTGGGTCTCCCTAACAGCCAGGTCGAGAAGTGGACTGGTATCATCTAGGTGTGTTCGTGAACTTGTGTTTGCAATTGATGCCGATTGCCTAATGAGGCATCTCTCAGGACAGTTCCTCTTGGTAACACGGGACTGTATTTCACAAAGACAGTCATTGATTTAAGCTGGCATTTAGGAAACATTGGTAAAATGATAGCACACGTGAATGTAACTCATACAAATTCAGCGATACCCACTGAGAGGAGAAGAGTAGGAGAGAAAGATAAAGGGTAGGGGTAAAGAGAGAGGAGGAGAGAGAGGAAGTTTTCCAGTTATGTGGCAATTCTGCCAATCATTTCACTCAACAAACAAGTGTTGCTCAGAGTAAGCAGGAGACAGGAGATGTGATCTACTCTGCCCTGAATCCATCTTCATTCCTGCTTATCTCCTAAATCCTGTTTCTGAGATGCTAATATTTAAAGATATAGCATTGGAAAATTAAATGTTGCTCACTCAATCTTAGCTATGTACACATTCTTATATGCCAATGCAGTAAACTATGTATGCTGTATGAAATGGGCAAATTAAGATGTAAGTAAATTTTTAAAGACAATCTGTAATAGATTCTCACGTTTAATGCTACTTCAGAACCTAGTCTTCCTGCATAGCGTCATTCTGGTGTACACACAAGAGAGTGAAAATTCAGCTGAAGGTTGGCAATGGCACATTATCAGAGAAATAAAAAGTTTTACACTCTACTGAAATGGGGGAGGGAGGAGAGGTGCTAAAAAGCACTACAGCTTCAGGATTTGTCCGCGTGGGTTAGCCCCCAAATGACTAGCTACAGCTCTAAGATTCACCACACAACTCACCCAGTAATAACAGTCTCATCCCCAAGAGATACATGCCAAGCCCCTGCCTGAATTTGCAGATAGTATTGAACCTTATATCTACTGTGTGTTTTTCCTATACACACATACCTTTGATAAAGTTAATTTATCAGTTAGGCACAGTCGGGGCTTAACAACAATAAGTGAATAACTGATAATGAAACAGGACAGGGACCAGTGCTGTGGCATAGAGGGTAAAGCTGCTGCCTGCAGTGCTGGCATCCCATATGGGTGTCAGTTCAGGACCCAGCTGCTTCACTTCTGTTTCAACTTCCTGCTGTGGGCTGGGAAGGCAGTAGAGGATGGCCCAAGTCACTGGGCCTCTGCACCTGCATGGGAGACCCGGAAGAAGTTCCTGGCTCCTGGCTCCTGGCTTCAGATCAGCACAGCTCCAGTCTTTGCAGCCATTTGGGGAGTGAACAAGTGGATAGAAGACCTCTCTCTCTCTCTCTCTCTCTCTCTCTCTCCCCCTCTCTGTAACTCCGCATTTCAAATACATAAATAAATCTTTAAAAAAAGAAACAGGACAATAACAATATACTTTAACAATAGTAATATGAATATGATCTATCTCTTCTTTCTCTCTCTCTCTAATATCTAGCACTTTCAGCTCTTCACATAAAGGGAGCACTTACAGCTTCTCTTGGGCATCTCCGTATTGCCAGCATCCCTGCTCTTGAACTTGGGGCTGTGACTGAGGGAAGTAAGGGTTAATTGCACACAGACCCTGTGGTATTGCAACAGTCACTCTGCTAACCACAAAAGCTACTAAATCACTAACAGGTGGGTGGTGCACACAGGGTGGACATGGACCTGCCCTGGGCAGGACAGAGTAGGACGTTGTGCCATTTCACCATGCTGCTCAAAACATAAATTTAAACGTATGGATTGCTTATTCATGGTATTTTCCATTTAATATTTGTGGGTTACGATTGACTGTGGGTAACAGACTGCAGGAAGTAAAGTCGTGGAAAAGGAGGGGGCTATTGGACTTCCTGTCCTGTGTCTTAGCTATCCCTCTCATAAAACAGGGATCCCATTATCTGCTGTTAATAAATGTATGACTAATTCAAAAAAATAATCAGCACATAATACCTGCTTCTTGCTTATTGTTAAGAAAGAATATACGGACATTATATCTAATTATTAGGCAAACCATTCTCCAAAGCTAAAGTGTTTAACCTCCTACAGAATCCAAGAAGGTAGCAAATTCTTGGTTAGCAGAACTCATCTTGGGTTTGCTCTCCTCAGACTAAGGACAATTACACTAATGCGAATGCCACTTTGACCAACATCATCAAACACCATAGAAATACTCTTACTTAATCCACTGACCCAGGAGAAAATTTTTCCCAACTTCAATTCAGATCTAAAAGGCTCATCTGATCTGCTTCAACTTGCTAATCTCAACCATGTAATATCCAAAATACAGAAAGCACCCAGGGAGATCTCATCCCAGCTCCTGCAGTCTACAAAGCTGCCATCAGTAACACACTTTCCGCAAGCACTCCCCCCCCCCCCCCGATTCCTCCACTCCCTGCTGCCCTCCACAGCACCGCTCTCTCTAACATGCCAGGCCAGTGCTGAGAAGAAACCTAAACCACAAAGAACCAAAAAGCAAATATTTCTGCCCAAAGGTAATGTAGCAAATTACATGCAAGATCTAAACTCCAAGAACCTTTTAAATGGTGCAAGTCTACACAAACACTCAGTGTCCAGTCTGCCAAGACTTAAGAACAAAATTAAATCTTCACTGATTCCTACTGGAGGATTTATGGAACCGGTTAAAAGATTAGGTCCTGGGCTCAGTAGGACTGCATCCTTACCTGGTCCTTCAATGGGTTTCTGTTTGCCTGTCTATGAAGGCAACACTCTTCCTGGAGCACATAGGAATGGTACTCCAGGCAAGACAGGTACCTACTTAGGCGCAATCAGAAATTTGTTAGACAAGTGCTGAGCTACCCTAACTGGGCTACCACGTGTTTAGTGCAAAAAGGCACGAGTCAGAGCTAAATGCAAGCCCTCTTTCTGCAGTGAGAAGGGTGTATCCAGTTGGAGGAAGCTGCTGCCTCACACGTGGGTGCTATATGCCTTCTTGCCTCAGACAGGAAGCCTTATTCTGATTCCGTTTAGACACCCCATCGTGATCCGAGCCCCAGCCAGCCACGGAACATGATGAGAGTTGATGCCATTTTGCAGAAAACCAGATGAGGGAAGCATTTGCAAATGGAGTTGGTTTGGAGGGAGCCATCAGCTAGATGAACATTTGTGGTCAGAAGGCTGGGAACCGACAGACGTATTGGATTGAGCTGTGCCTTTGCCCCACAATTACATTACCTAATATTTGACCAGATTCTCCATTTCCTGTTCCATCACTTGTGGCTGCATCCCCAAGAAGCAGCATAGATGAAACTGAGGAAGCTCATTTACAGAAAATAAGTGCAGTAGGAAAACTGGCCATGGCCATGTTGCAGAAGGAAGCCCTGGAGTTAATCGACTGCATCTGGCTTTGTTTTGCTCACACACTCCGTTGGATAGCAGACAGCAGTGGTGGTTATTTTTTGAGCACTTGGGGAAAAATGTATTTTTTAAGTCAATGTGTGCCATCAGTTCTGCATCATTTTCATTGCTGACTGTCTTTATGCTTGGATTTCAGGCTGAATTTCAACGAGGCACTTGCATCCTTATCTATCAGTAGGGAGACGAGTTACTCTCAATGATTGATCACACGCTTTCCTGGATCCTGTGGCTACAAATGTCACCCTGAAAAACCACACTTGCACAGTGTCCTCCAGTGCCCGGGAAGATCAACAGGAAGCTGGCCACCAAGACGAGGCTCAGTGACCTACTCCAGATCCAAGTGAGAAGGCTGGCAGCGAGAAAACCTCAGGGCACACAGCGTGCGCTGACCAGACACACACAGGCTCCCAAGCCAACATTCGGAACTGGTGACCAACTGTTCTTTTTTTTTTTAAATTCCATGGATTTTGAATGTTTCTGAGTGGAGGAGGACAAAGAGTTGAAAAAGAGGAGACAAAGGAAGAATATTCCTTGAATTCTGATATAAACCATAACTAGCAAATGAGCATTCAGGAGGACACCTCTGACAATGAGTCATTTTTGTCATCTCCATTCTCTTCCGTCCTTTCCTAACTTTTTTTTTTGACAGGCAGAGTGGACAGTGAGAGAGAGAGACAGAGAGAAAGGTCTTCTTTTGCCATTGGTTGACCCCTCAATGGCCGCTGCGGCCGGCGCACCACACTGATCCGAAGGCAGGAGCCAGGTGCTTCTCCTGGTCTCCCATGGGGTGCAGGGCCCAAGCACTTGGGCCATCCTCCACTGCACTCCCGGGCCACAGCAGAGAGCTGGCCTGGAAGAGGGGCAACTGGGACAGAATCCGGCGCCCCGACCGGGACTAGAACCCGGTGTGCCGGTGCCGCAGGTGGAGGATTAGCCTGTTGAGCCGAGGCGCCAGCCCTAACTTTCTATAATTAGTAGTTAATAAGCAGCAAGAAGGGGAAAGTATCCCTCATTATCTAAATGCATTTGATTCCTAAGTTCTAATAATGTTTGGACATGGGTTTGGAGGAGAAGAAATCTATTTGGCTCCTGAGTTTCAAAAACCAAAGGAGATCGTACGGAGTGATGCATCTATGTGAACCAATTTGGCTCCTGAGTTCTGAGGAGAAAATTTTGAGACATCAAATAGCAAGAGACACCATGGTGGGCCGGCGCCAGGGCTCACTTGGTTGGTCCTCCGCCTGTGGCACCAGCATCCCCTATGGGCGCTGGGTTCTAGTCCCGGTTGCCCCTCTTCCAGGCCAGCTCTCTGCTGTGACTCGGGAGTGCAGTGAAGGATGGCCCAAGTGCTTGGGCCCTGCACCCCATGGGAGACCAGGAGGAAGCACCTGGCTCCTGGCTTCGCAGCACCAGCCATAGCGGCCATTTGGGGGGTGAACCAACAGAAGGAAGACCTTTCTCTCTGTCTGTCTGTCTCTCTCTCACTGTCTAATTCTATCTGACAAATAATAAAATTAAAAAAAAGAGAGAGAGAGACACCATGTTGATCCATTGATAACCAATGTTTCCCTGCCCTGCTCATGTGGAAGCAGCCAGAGTATATACACCGATGGGCAGTTTCACAGGGTCTGCTTCTGGATCAGTTTTGCATTACTCTGTTTTTAGAAGACAATGTTTCCTATTTGTTTCTTAAAGTAAGGAGGTCTGCAGGTGGGTGTTTGGTACAGTGGTCAAGCCACAGGGTGGGATGCGTGCATCCCATATTGCAGTGCGTGGGTTGGAGTCTCAGCTCCACCCTCCATTCCCGCTTCCTGCTAACGCACACCCTGGGAGGCAGCAAGTACTGGCTCAAGTAGTTGGATCCCTGCCACCCATGTGGGAGACCCAGATGGAGTTCCTGACTGTAGACATTTAGGGAGTGAACCAGCAAACGGGAGACCTCGCTCCCTCTCTCCCTACGTCTTTTTCAAATAAAATGAACAAACAAAAAATAAAATGAACAAACAGAAAAGAAAGCAAAGAAGACTCCGTGTTTTTGAGACAAGCAAAGAAATTGGGGACAACACAGATTCGGCAGGTTGCTTTGTCAAATGTACTCAGCAGAAATGCCTAACCTGGGATGCATCTTTATGTAAACCTGTATTCTCTCAGTCAGTGAGGTAAGACTCTGAGATCTGTCTACAAAACGTGTGAGGCAAACATGAAGCATGACTTCTTGGCCTCAGCCCACGAACTCTTCACTTACGTTTTAGACAAATTCAATCCAAGGAAACAAAATGCTGGCCAAATCCCTATGCCAAGGAACTTGTCAAGGACCTAGCAACTTGAACTTCACCCTGCTTGCAATACTGAAGAGGAAATACCACAGCTGTCAAATGAGCAGGGTTGCTGCTATACCTCAAGACGGGATGGAACCAGAGAAGCAAAATGTTGAACATAAAAAAATACAAGGTGAGATGGAGCCTTGTGGAGAAAATTTGTTTTCTTTTTAGAAAAAAAAAATCTCTTCCGAATACACGTGCATGCATTTCCTACTTGGACCCACATTCCTTGATCCATCTCACAGATGTGAGTGGCGTCTGGCCACACCACTCAAGGGCCACATGGTCTTGGCCCACAGATGAGCTCAGGAGCACCCCCGTGGTTTCACCCTGCACCGCTGTCTCCCATGGTTAGCAACCCTGACAAGTGCTCCCCACTTCCCACCTGGCCAAGTGCCATGTTAACTCAGCACTCAGCCACCCAGACTCAGAGGCGTGGGCAGAGAAAGCCATCATCAGAGCCAGCGAGAACCCAGGAGCGATAGATCCCAAACGGCCTCAGAAGACTATTGGGACTTGGGAAGGGGCCCCGGCTCATGGGGCTAATTCCTTTTTGTCTTGTGCTTGAAAGTGGCATACTTAACAGCTTGCTGAAAATACCAGTCCAGTTCCTGTTGCTAGGGCTCCCAATCGCGAAGTGATGCAGACCTGTTTACTAAGGGAGTGAGGGATGTGAAGAAGAAAGGACAGAGGGAGGGGGACACTGAAACTCACAGACTCCTCTGAAATTCTTATTCCCCCCGATCCTTTTCTCACAAGAGCCTCAGAGGAAACATGCTATAGTTCCCATTTTACAGATGAGAAAAACCAAGGGCCAAAGGTTAGGTAAACTGTCTAGGATCTCAGAACCAGGAAATGATAGAGCAGTGTTTCCAAATGGTCTAATGCTTGCTCTTTCAATCTCTACAAAAAAATCAATCAGAGCATTAGCCAAAGGATGCCTAATGAGTTTGGACAGAAAACAACAGAAAACCTGAAGAAACTTGGGGGACGGTTTCTTCCAAGATGCTCTAGGTTTGTCACCCTACCTAGTACAGTCCTGCTACTATCCATACCTCCCCTTAGCGGAGAGGTAGCAAGGAGAGCCCTGAACGCTCTGCTTGCTTCTTAAACAATCTCCCTCCAGCCTCCCTTCTCTTTATTTTGTAGCAGCTCTAGCCGTGTGGGCCAGGAAGGTCTCCCCAGCACCTCATCAACTGAGGCTGCACCTGGGCCTGACCCGCAGGTCTTCCTCCCACTCCCCCAGCTTCCTCACTAAGCCCCCAGACCTCGTTTTCAGCTGTGTAAATACTGCCTTCATCAGCAACCAGGGCCTCCCTTCCAAACAGCCCCATCTGACTCCCAGTCCCGACCTCCTGAATCCCAACACACGAGGAGACCCGGCCCACCACAAGCGTCCATCGCTTGGCCCCGGCAGGTGCTTAGCAACCAGGTATTTGCGCCTCATCCACTCCCTGACTCCTTTCCCAAGATACAGTGACAGGTCTTACCTGAAGACCCCAAGCCTGAACCAGTGCCCAGCCCCTGCTCTGCCATGAAGCCAGAGCCCTTTGCTTTTGAGGCTCCTCTCCTACCATACACCCCTTCCTCCTGCCTCTCCCCAACCTCTTCCTTGCCCTAAGTTCTATTCCCCTGCACTGCTCCTCTCCAAAGCCTGCCCTCGATGTCTCCCTCCCTCTCTGAGGTCGTGAAGCACTTCTTGCTGGTATCATTCACTCGGCTGATCAGGTCCGTTGCCAACTAGTCCTTTATCTTTTTTTTTTTTCCTCTGAGTCTTCTTTTAATAAATTGCACAAGCCACAGTCTGGCTTATCTTTATATGCACATGTCCTGTCTACTCAACCGGATTGGGTGTCCTCCAAGGCTCTGTCCTCTCCCATCTGCTCATCTCGCGTTCTGATGACTCCCTTGGAGAGAGCCATGCACTTGTGTAACACCGAGTCTGCTATGCTGTTCTTGCCACCAAACCCCGCTCAGGCGCCCCTGGCCTCAGAGACCACCCCCTCCTCCTTATAAGTCCCAGAGCCATCTACATTCCAGGGACGCCTTCTGCTGCAGGCACAGGTCCACAATGATGCATTCTGAGTTTCTGCAACACTCCTCTATACTAGCATTAAAATGCACTCTTGTCCTGCGGTGTCTGTGAGTGTGTGTACTTCCTGTTTTCTCAAATACAGCGGGGGCTTCCCCAGGACAGTTGCCAAGCCTATAGCCTCTCTGACATAATGCCAGCTCTTCTGAGTCCCTGCTACCTATATGCAGCCTATATGTTAGAAGGTAAAACGGAATTTGGACTTTCAGTTTCAAACCTAACACAGCAAATTGAAGACTATCTTAACTCTAAACGGAGCAAAGCCTGGAGTCAAAACGGAGCAAATCTAAACCCTAAGAGCAAAGGTTTTGTGTTAAGAATCTCCTTTCAGAGGGCACCCGGTTCAGTGACAGCACAGGCGGCACCCAGCTTCCCGGGGTTGTCTTGTCTCGTTCTCTGAGAGCAGAAACACAACACCTGGAAAGAGCCCGTCTGGGCGCAGATTTCAGGCCTCATTTTCCTAAGTGGAGAGTTGCACGTGGCCAAGCAAAGCCGACCTGATGAAAGCCAGTGGAGTCAGCTTGCTTTCAAATCAACAGCCGTAATTGCCACTAGCATTTCACCTGGCACCGATCACACCTGTGTTCTGGAGCCAAGCACACTGGCCAGCTCAGCACCTTCTGAAACCCCGGGTGGCTGAACTCCAAGGCAAACAAGACCGAACAGATGAATCACAGCAGTGAGAACCCAGCAGCTGCCACTGTCATCCAGGGAGCTCCCCCACAACCCTGCAGGGCAGGGAGTGACCTGGATCAGGGTTGATCCCCCTTCCACCCCCTGAAGCTGGGTCTGCAGTCATTGCCAATGTTAAGATATGCCCCTCTGGCTTCTTCCTGGCCTCCCAAGGCTTCGATCCTCCCCGATTAAGCCACTAGGCCCCATCTTAGAAGTGAGGTGTGGCAATCAGCACACAGAGCTGTTCTCAAAGGCCCAGTCTTTCTCTAGACGGCGACAAAAGGCAACAACCCACCTCTCCCAGCTCTTTCATTGTGAATGAAGCTCACGGGAGCTGGCAACCACTTAGGGAGGTCCATAAAGTTCTCAGGATCTCACTCGAACAAGGCAGCACCCCATCTCTGTCAGCTCCGAAGCCATTCAGCGAGGCAACGGAAGGTAAGGGTGAGATTCCACAGACTCGGCAGCTTCTACATTTTTTCCCCAAAAGGCAGAGTTTCAGAGAGAGGAGGATAGACAGACAGACACACACACACATGCGTGGGGGGGGGGGAGGCAGGGAGGGAGAGAGGGAGAGAGATGGAGAGAGAGAGACCTTCCATCTTCTGGTTCACTCCCCAAATGCCCAAATGGCCACAAAAGCTGGGGCTGGGCCAGGCTGAAGCCATGAGCCCAGAGCTTCTTCCAGGTCTCCCAAAGGGCTGCAGGGGCCCAAACACTTGGGCCATCTTCTGCTGCTTTCCTAGACACATTAGCAGGGAGCTGGGTGTGAAGTGGAAGCAGCCAGTGCCCATATGGGATGCCGGCATTGCAGGCAGAGGCTTAAGCTGCTACGCCACAATGCTGGCCCCAGCTTCTAAATTTTAACACAAGTTCTTTCAGAAAAAAAGCAATAACAACGGAACGGAAACACTACTCATTCTTCCAAAGTGCACCCCACGTTCAAGGTCATGGTGTGTTGAGCCTCCAATCCTGCTCTCCCTCACACAGTGGTAGAGGGAGCAGCGTCTGCCTCTCCCCTGTGTGGCCAGCATCCTACAGCACCAGAGAATCCAGAAATTCAATTATTCAGCAAGCATTTACTATGTGCCAGACATGTTGTGAAGTCTGGGAAGTAGCAGTCACTAAAGCAGGAAGACTCACTTGCTGGAGCTCACATTCTATTCAGGAGGAAACAAGCAATTAACAAATACACCAACAGACTCTCAGGTGGCCAACAGGACCATGGGAAAAACAAGGCAGATGAAGAAATGTAGGGATTGCCCAGGGTGGGTGTTGGGGTTATGTAGGGCGGTCAGGGAAGGTCCCACCCAAGAGCTAACATTTCTGGGAGACTTGAAACAGGTGGAAGGGAGTAGGGCAGAGGATTTTCTAACAGTAGGATCGGTGGGAGGGCTGGCGTGGTTGTAGGATGGCAAGGGGCCAAAAGAGTCACAGAGAAAGGCAAGGTGGGGAGTGGAAGGAGCTGGGACAGGAGAGGAGCGGGAAGTCGGATCACGTACCACCCAGCAAGCTGGTCTAAGGTCTTTGGCATGGACTCAGTGTATCCGTCAGGGCACTGTCAATAGACAGAAGCCACACCAACTATTTCAACAGAGCTCATTTAATATAAAGAACTATTGGCCGGCGCTGTGGCTCACTTGGCTAGTCCTCGCCTGCAGCGCCGGCACCCCGGGTCCTGGTCCCGGTTGCTCCTCTTCCAGTCCAGCTCTCTGCTGTGGCCCGGGAGGGCAATGGAGATGGCCCAAGTCCTTGGGCTCTGCACCTGCATGGGAGACCAGGAGGGAGAACCTAGCTCCTGGCTTTGGATTGGCACAGCACCAGCCGTGGTGGCCATTGGGGGAGTGAACCAACAGGAGGAAGACCTTTCTGTCCCTCTCTCACTGTCTATAACTCTCTCTCTCTCTCTCTCTCTCTACCTCTGTCTCTCTCTCTCTCTCTCTCACTGTCTAACTCTGCCTGGCAAAAAAAAAAAGAAAGAACTATTAACTAGGATTAAGTTTGCCAAGCAGGTAACTAAAGGGGTAACAAGCAAACACCAAGGTATCTTGGAGACAGCAGCTGTGGAAAGCTCCCTCCCTCTAGCTCTGGGATAGGAGGAAAATGCTGGATTACTAAGCGGTAGAAGCTCAGAAGAGGTCCCACGGGGCCAGAGCCCAGACCTGGAAGTGGGATGACAGCTGGCGCTGGAATCCCTCAAGAGCCAGCATCAGGCTTGTTCTAGAATGTGGCAAAACTGCAAAGTGGATTGAACTGCTGCCACAGAAAGGAACTGCCACTGTGAAGCAGTGGCCTGGAGAGCCACAGGCAGATGGGGCACTCACAGAAAACCAAACCGGAGACAGCACGACCCTTCTCTCTCCAGCACCCCCAACTGGCTGTGCCCAACAGGGGTGCCTGCTGACCAAGGAGAGATGTGGTCTCCAGGGACCCAATGGCAGCCACATAGAACCAAGGCTTGAAAGACGGATTAGGAGTTGAGAGGCACTAATATAATAACTGGTACCCTCTTGATGAGATGAGACAAAGAATGTAGAGCAAGGGGATGGTGAAGTTGACCTGCTCCGATGGCCGTGTTGAGAAGGGACAGGAGTAGGGCAGTAACAGTGCAGCTGGTAGGGGAAGTTGGATTCTGCATATAAGGAGTCCCAGTGGACTTGCTGGTGACTTGTATGTGAACTGCAAAAGCAAGCAGACCAGGATGATCCCCTCTTTGTGGCCTGAGGAACCGAATGGAGGCTGGGGGAGGCTCATCCTCGGAAGGGAAGAGGCCGTATGGAGCTCTGGGTGACCCAGGTTCAAACACTTGTTAGAAATGCACTTGACAATGTTAACAAGCAGGTGGATTCCCAAGCCCGAGGAGGGTCTTGGCTAGAATCGTGACTCTGAGTCTCAGCCTCTAGAGACATGGATTTGAAACCCACGTGATTGGGTGAGATCATCAGTGTCATATCAATGTGGCTCAGAACACACAATGGCTAGAAATTAGATGTGGGGTCAGAATGTTGTAGGTTTGGGGGCCGGAGCCATGGCTCACTAGGTTAATCCTCCACCTGCAGCACTGTCTTCCCATATGGGCACCGGGTTCTAGTCCCGGTTGCTCCTCTTCCAGTCCAGCTCTCTGCTGTGGCCCGGGAAGGCAGTGGAGGATGGCCCAAGTGCTTGGGCCCCTGCACCTGCATGGGAGTCCAGGAAGAAGCACCTGGATTCTGGCTTTGGATCGGCACAGTGCCGGCCCTAGCAGCCATTGGGGGGGTGGGGTAAACCAATGGCAGAAGACCTTTCTCTCTGTCTCTCTCTCTCTCTCACTGTCTAACTCTGTCAAATAAAAAAAGAATGTTGTAGGTTTGTTTTTTGTTTTTTTTTTTTTTTTATAACGCTTTTATTTAAAGAATATAAATTTCCAAAATACAGCTTATAGATTACAATGGCTTCCCCCCCCATAACTTCCCCCCCACCCGCAACCCTCCCCTTTCCCACTTCCTCTCCCCTTGCTTCACATCAAGATTCATTTTCAATTCTCTTTAAATACAGAAGATCAGTTTACTATATATTAAGTAAAGATTTCAACAGTTTGCCCTCACAGAGCAACACAAAGTGAAAAATACTGTTGGAGTACTAGTTATAGTATTAATTCACAATGTATAGCACATTAAGGACAGAGATCCTACATGATATATTTTTTAAAAAATTGATTAATTTTCTATGCAATTTCCAATTTAACACCAAGATTTTTTTTTTTTTTTTAACCTGGTTCTACCACTGCTAGATTTCCCCAGGCAGTCCCTCCCACTCCAGGCCTTAATCCCTTACCTGTAGCTTGGGAATGATGACAATCACCCAGGGGCATTGACCTCAGGTGCACATTAAACGCAAGGCCTGGTATGAACTCTTAAATGGAAGCTGTGATCATTCCCATGCTATCATTGTATTATTAGTAGTGAAAGAAAACAAAGCCCAGAAAATCAGAGTCCTGTGACCAAAAGCAAAGAGAATGGAGTTGTACTAAAATGATACCTTACTCATTGCAAGAGAAAATACAGGAACACCATATATGAAATAAACTTATAAACCTTGCCTCTGAATCTACATAGCTGTCCTTCTATTCACACGTTACCTTGAAATTCTAAGCGGCTTTTGCCTAGGCTACTTCTCTGGACTTATGCCTGGAGTATGGGGTAACAAGGTTGTTCTCCTCCATGGGAAAAATGAGAACAAAGGAAGTGGGACCGGCACCGGAGAACCTTCTGTGATGAGACAGAGGCCCAGTGATGAGACAGAGGCCCCTCTGGCCTGTGAACACCTGCCAGGGGGTCAGAGATGCCAAACGAAAACAGGAAATGATGAGGCGGATCCACAAAAGGATTCTCAAAGAACAATATTAGCAAATCACTTAAAACAGCAAAACCGAGTTTACAGGGCGAGCCCAAGATAGAAACTGAATCCCTGCCTCCGGATAAACTATTGGGACACCCGTGTGTGCCTGTCCTGCATGAGCCGTGGATGAGTCAGGATGAACACTGCTGTGACGCCCCTGGGCCCCTACGCACCAGACTCCACTCTCAGCCCATTAATTGTTCATCTCTCATTAAGCATTTTCGCTCAGGCAGGCAGGCAGGCAGGCAGGCAGGCAGGCCTTCCTCTCCAACAGCTCAGCGGCAGGGTTATGTAAGGTTCTACTGTATTCCTGGCCCAAGAGCTAAGCCCAGCTGCCTGCACAAGGCACTCCCTTCCTCGGGGTAGGTCAATCCAGGAGACTAAGCCTCAGATCACACAGCTCAGAAACTACAGCAGGAGAGTCAAGAGGCCGGGCGTGCTCCCAGCTGGGGCTCTACTGCCTGAACCCCAACTGTGGAATGAAAGCTCCCTCTCCCATGTCAGTGGGCAGGGCCTTTTCATGGTCATCCTGCTTGCCCTCTGCCCTTCTGCTTCTCATACCAGTCCCCAACACTCGCACAGAGAAAAGCCCTCGCTGGCCAAAGACTCTATTCCGAACAGCTGTTCCTGGATGCGAGCAGGGATCCTCCTAGAACAATGACTGCAAACCCTGGCTGCACATTGCAGTCTCCAGGGGAGATTCTCCAAGTGTGGTTGCTCGGGCTCCACCCCAGGCCCACTGGGAACCGAGCCCAGGCACCAGTGTTTTTGTAAAGTTCTTCAAGTGTTTTGACTGTACAGCTGCACTTTGGAACTCACTGGTCTAAACTATAAATTCCCTCCAGGAAGCTAAAGCCACTGCTTGCCCTTCAGGTTGTTTTTCTAAGAATATATCATATGGGGGACTTCAAAAAAATTCATGGAAAAAAACAACATTAAAAGGCAAGTTTCGCTGGCGCCGTGGCTCAATAGGCTAACCCTCCGCCTTGGGGCGCCGGCACACCAGGTTCTAGTCCCGGTCCGGGCGCCGGATTCTGTCCTGGTTGCCCCTCTTCCAGGCCAGCTCTCTGCTGTGGCCAGGGAGTACAGTGGAGGATGGCCCAAGTGCTTGGGCCCTGCACCCCATGGGAGACCAGGAGAAGCAACTGGCTCCTGCTGGATCAGCGTGGTGCGCCGGCTGCAGCGGCCATTGAAGGGTGAACCAATGGCAAAGGAAGACCTTTCTCTCTGTCTCTCTCTCACTGTCCACTCTGCCTGCCAAAAAAAAAAAGGCAAGTTTTAGGGCTGTGGTGTGATGTCGCACGCTCAACTGCTGCTTGCAAAGCCAGCATCCCATACAAGAGCGCAGGTTCGAGTCTAGTTTCTCCACTTCCTATTCAGCTTCCTGATAATGTGTCTGGGAAGGCAGTGGACAATGGCCCAAGTGCATGTATCCCTGCCATCCACACTGGGAACCCAGGTGGAGTTTCTGGCACCTGGCTTGGGCTTACTCCACCCCTGGCTATTGCAGCCATTTGGGGAGTGAACCAGCAGGTTCACTCTCTGTGTCACTCTGTCTCTCCCCACTCCCTGAACCCCATCATTCTGCCTTTCAGATAATTTGTTTTTTTTTTTAAATGACAAATTTCTTTGGATGCAAAAAAAAGTTTGAAATCCATCCATTGGAGTAGTCTTCTGAACGCTTCATGGAAAATGCATACTATAAAAAAATACAGATTTCAAAAAATTGTTTGCATCCAACTTATCTTTTAATGCCATTTTCCATTAGCATTTTTAAAAAAGATTTATTTATTTATTTGAAAGTCAGAGTTACACAGAGAGAGGAGTGGCAGAGAGGAAAAGAGATCTTCCATCTCCCAGTTGGCTGCAACGGCCAGAGCTGTGCCAATCCGAAGCCAGGAGCCAGGAGCTTCTTCTGGGTCTCCCACATGGGTGCAGGGGCCCAAGGACTTGGGCCATCTTCCACTGGTTTACCAGGCCATAGCAGAGAGCTGGATTGGAAGTGGAGCAGCTGGGCCTCGAACCGATGCCCATATGGGATGCCAGGGTGTTAACCCACTTCGCCACAGCACTGGCCTAGAGCATTTTCAAGCTATAAGTTCCTCCCTCCCTCTCTCCCTCCTTCCATCCCTGACACCTCAGCCCAGAGCTCAGCCTGGGCGAACCCAGAGCCCATCCCACAAATTCCCATCCAAACCTGCAGCACCCCATGACCTTGAAGCCAAGGATCTGCAAGAGGACTCAGCTGACGCGAGACTGTGTGACATGAAAATCCCCCGAAAGGCCCGTCAGGAAAAGACACAGGAACGCCTTGCTTCTTCCTAGAGCTCCCCTCTCTGAAGCTCTTGGCAAGTTTCCGTTTGTCACTTCTGCTACCTTCTTCGGCCCTTCAGATGGCCCCACTGTCCACGGCAACATTGCATTGTCCTGGGAATGGGCAAATGGCCATTGCCAAGGGAGCAGACAGCTCTTTCGGGAACGACTGGGCTTGCCTTCTCTGCCGATGGTTGGCTCGCAGTAAGTCTCCCGAGGTGACCGACCTGGTAACTGTCGCCCTTTAGAAATGAAGCCACCGGTGCCGCGGCTCACTAGGCTAATCCTCCGCCTGGAGCGCCGGCACACCGGGTTCTAGTCCTGGTCAGGGCGCCGAATTCTGCCCCTCTTCCAGGCCATCTCTCTGCTGTGACTCGGGAGTGCAGTGGAGGATGGCCCACGTGCTTGGGCCCTGCACCCCATGGGAGACCAGGAGAAGCACCTGTCTCCTGGCTTTGGATCAGCGCAATGTGCCGGCCGCAACGGCCATTGGAGGGTGAACCAATGGCAAAAAGGAAGACCTTTCTCTCTGTCTCTCTCTCTCTCACTGTCTACTCTGCCTGTCAAAAAAAAAAAAGAAAGAAAGAAAGAAAGAAAGAAAAAGAAAAAAGAAAGAAAGAAAAAGAAAAAAAAAAGAAAATGAAGCCAAGATAAACTTGGGAGCTTGAAAGCCTGCTTTGCTTCCTCGGGCCTCCATGGCCCCGCCTGTAACACAGACACGGCGGATTCTGACATCTGAAGATTCCTCGGATGAAGAGGAATGCTGTGAGTTTACATCCACTTCGTCTGCAGCATCTGAACGGCTATCCACAGAGGGTCCCCTGCACTCCTCCCCCACCCTCTCCCCATTCTTTCTAAAAACTCATCTCTGAAGGCCTCTGTTATCACCGCCGCATGAGGTCAATTTTCAAATCCGCAGTCAGGGATTCTTCGCCACAGCCCGGAGGAGGCAGGTGATCAACACCAAGGTAGACTCCCAACCTTCCTGCAGCCCCTCCTTCCTCAGTGTCACTCACTCCTCCACGGCATGAGCAAGGCTGGGGTCTCGCAGGGCTTCCCAAGGGCTGCTCTCCCTTTCACAGAGGGTCCCGGGGAGCAGGAAAGGGCAGACGCTGAGCTAAAAGAAAAAAAAGCAGAGCAGTAGGCTTGGGGAGCATTCTCCTAAGATGTCTGATCGCCGGTCCCCTCCCCAGTCATCTCAGTGTCCCTAAAGGAGGCCTGTCGCCCCCCTGGCAAGGCCAATGGCAGCCACACATGCCCGCCGTGCAGACCTGCAGCTCTGGGGGCCTCCTGCCTCTGTCTGTCCACTGTGGGGCTCCACCCCACTCTCTTCCACTCTGCTCTCCTGGGCTTTCCCCAACAGCTGGCTGTGTGAGCCAAACACCCATTTGCATTATGCCTTCGGGGGTCTGACCTCCTCTGTACACCCAGACACTGCCTTTAATTGGAGATGTACAGGTTAAGGGGGAACCTATCTGTCCATGCCTTGGAAATTTGACCTCGACACAGACACCCAGTTTAGGCCTCTGAGCACCCATGGTCAGCTTGGGATACTTACTGTCTCCCAGGATACAGCCTGCTTCTGTTTCCCACACCCTAATGGACTACTCCTGGGTTGGGTCATATTAACCTTCTCCTGCGTTCGACACCACTCCCACTAAATGAGCAAACACTAGAGAGGGGAGCAAGAGGAGAGACTCACATCACACACAGGGTGAATCTGATCTACTGTCTCTGATCCCTCTCAGTCGAAGAACTCTGCTAACATTAACACTCACAAAGGATCTGAGCACATGAGAGGGAATCAAGTCGCCCCACTGTCAGGTCACACTTATCCAAACCCCACAGTCCTGTGACAACAAGAGTGCGCTTACCTACGTGAGGTTCTGTGGCTCCCTAACCAAAGGAAATAGGAGAAGCATGACGACTTTATCATTATTATGGATTCCTTCTATTTTTATTCTTGTTACTTTTATATACCTGCTCGCTCCCTACAATTGAGCACTCATTGTCTTTTTAATGACATCTTGCTTAAAATAGTAGTAAGGAAATGTAACTTCCAATGCCAGGAGTGGAAGTCTTTCTAGAATACATTGACTCACTCGAAGACTTATGCAAGAATATGTCTATGGCAATGAAAGAAGCCATTCTTAAAAAATTTTCCAGAGAGGAAAAATGATCAACTACTATTGCTCTCATACCGAAACTTATAATAGGTATCATAATAAAACACCCAGCCATTTTAACCAACAATTAAAATACCCCTTTCCTGAGGGCCTGCAAGAGATAATCACTAGGATCTGTACAGGGTATTCTATCAGCTAAGTGCCTGTAAGTGAAAGACATGAATCAGAAATATACAGCCACTTAAACAACAGCCAAACCTATTCGGTCATTGATAACACTTCTGGGATTGATCCAGGCAGCAGCTGAATCGAGATCAAGGGTTAAAGTGCTGACTATCCAAGACCACTGGGTAGCTCTCCCATATAAGTCACTCCTTACTGGTTCTGGATGGGGTGAGCTCCGAGGTTTGGTGGCAGTCGGGATTGAAGGGGCAGGGGAGTAGAAAAGGGGGAGGAGAGTTCTCTGGAAGCCAAAAGTCACTTGCAGGAAGAAAGGTAGGAATCCAGAGACAGGAAGGGAAAAAAAGGAGCAGGAAGTGATTAAGGCCAAAGTCAAGGAGCTCTAGCATTTTCTGTCACTGCCAAAGCTGGCATGATGATGGAGGGCTGTCCTTCAAGGTCATCAGGGGTGCAGGCAGTAATCCATCAATGGCAAAGGGCAAGGGGGCCCTACCAAGGCAACCTAGGCAGGCAGAGTCTGCAGGCACAGAGCAGCCCAGCCGGGGAAGCCTCCAGCGCCTTTCCCTGTCTCAGCCCCGACAAATGACAAATGTCTCTTTGAAGTAAGGATCAAACAGCATCGGAGACAGTAACACACGCAAAACTTCAGTGCCATTGATTCTGCATGTTAGCAGAGTCGCTTCTCAAGAGGAGCTCCCACGACTGCAGGAGAATTTCTTACCTGGCGAACTCACTTAGCAGCCACGCCAGAACCAACAGGAACCAATCTATCCCACCTTTCTGGCAGCATCCCGGTGACACTTCAATTACCTGGTAACTGCAGCCATGGCCTCCTCTCCGAGCAGGGACACGTAGCTGCACCTGCTTCCTCCTCAGCTCCCCCCACCCTCCCGCGTCTGCTTCCACGGCTGAGTCTCCCTCGCAAAGGTGCTATTCCCACTTGAATGGAATCCGAGAGTTCAAATCCTGGCTCCCCTACTGGCCACTGATGGATGTGACCTTGGTGGGTTACCTTGACTCTGTGAACTCCAGGTTCCTCATCTGCAACATAGAAGTTGCTATGAAAAATTAAACAATATAAGAACTGTTTAGAACACAGAGGTGCTATGGATGTTGTCATGCCAACAAGAATTGTAAATAAGGATTCAGCCTACCTGGGGATTCACATAAAAAGTACAGTTTTTCACCTGACTATGATTACAGCTAGCCAGTCTATCTTTTGTTTTATGCAAAAATGTTCTACTCCAATTATAATGAAATATTCTCAAGGGATTATAAATGCTTAATCCCATACAATCATCCTTCTAATATAAAAAGTAATAGCACCTGAATTTTATTTACCCAAGCAATAACTGTCGATGATGAACATGACAATGTTAATGATGGAGAAAAAGATGCTATGATCAATATCCGAAATTTACTTATACACTTTGTCTTTGTTTTTGCGCCAGTCTAAAAATGGCAGTAGAGGAGGTTGCAAATGATTCTGTGCTCTGCCTGCAGTCCCCTGATTCTACTGGCTTTCTGTTCTTGTTAGAGTGTGAGCTCCTGTGGGTAAGACCTACACCTTGGTCACCTTTGAATGCCAGCAGCCCTGAAAGACCCGGATGGATGGGTGAGTGGTCAGTCCACCTGCCCTGGCAGCACAGTAAGACACAGCCTTAAAAAGAAAGTTCCTCTTTAGGTTTAGGTTATATTTGTGTCAATTAATGTGAGTTTCAGCTGCAACCATGGGAACAAATTAACAGAGGTGTGTTTCTCTCTCACAAGCGGTGCAGGAGTGGTCTACCCACAGTACCAGGGGCTCAAGGGATTTGCCTCGTCTTGCTCTATTGTGTCTGCTAGTCTTTTTTTTAATGTTCTCATCTTGCTCCAGGATGGTTCTGAATCTCTGGTCCTTAGCATCATACTTCCCGGAGCAGGAAGGTACAAGAAGTGTTTACATGAGTACTTGGGCAGCAAAATGGATGGACCTTCTCAAAGAATGCTATTTCCCCCTCAATATCCATTTTTCCCCTTTGCAAAAACATAAACTCACTTTTTATTCCAGCTTCTTTCCATAAATAATAAATATGATATATTCCAACCTACCTTGTTGCTAACTGTGGTCATAGGGCAAAGTTCTGAACAATAAGGCATAAGCAGAAGTTATATAGAATTTCTAGGAAGTTCCTCCTCTTTAAAGAAAAACAGTGATGATGGCTGGAGCTCTAGCAGCCATCCTGGGGCATAAAGATGATAGACAAAAGCTACAACCTTAGAATGATAGTCTTATGATCTCGGGAAACTGAGTAGCTAAAAACAGCATGGAGGAACCATACCAGTTCCAACTCTGAACTTCTTCTGAAATTAATTGTTGTCTCTTTTATGTTATGATTGTAAGGTATTTCAGTCTCCTATAAAGCTGGATCCAATCCCATTCAGTACAGAACCACAGTAATTTTTCCTCCCCCTTCTCATCCACCAGTCACCAGCAGCATTGTCCTCTGCCAGTGAGACCGTCACAGAATCTTCTTTTACTATTTTAACCTTTCCCACAGGGAGTGGTAAATAAAGGACATGAGGCTCATCACGCTTATTTTTGCAGACTAGGAAAAATTCATAGCAAAAGGCAATAAAGCACAAATCATGAACAACCCCCCTCACAGTTACTGTGAGGTGAAAAAGATTAAAAGAATTTAACTCCAAAATCACATAAGCATTTCTGTCACTATACAAAAATCTAAAGCTATGTTCTCGAGAAGGAAGGCAAAGATTTTATTTTATTTTATGCAGAGAAACAGAACAAAGAGAGTGCCTTCTATCTACTGATTCACTCCCCAAACGCCTGTGACAGCCAGGAGTGGTTCAGGCCAAAGTCAGGAGCCCAGCACTCAGCCTGAGTCTCCCACGTGGGTGGCAGGGACCCAGGTACTGGAGCCATCACCTGCTGCCTCCCAGGGCGCACAGCAACAGGAAGCTAAAACAGAAGCAGAGAAGCTGGACTCGGCCCTGACACTCTGAGATGGGATACAGACATGCAGGGTGGTGACCTGCGGTGAAGCCCCCCCCCCCCCCCCCGGGCCCAGGAATGCGTCTTTAGGTAAACTGCTCCTAATTAGTTCAGGTACTTGAAAAAATGAAGTCAGCAAGGAAAAATAATCATTGCTCTATTTCAAAGGAGACGATGAAAACTTCTTTTCCTGGGGCAGGCACCGAGCGCAGCAGTTGAGGCACCGCTTGGGACGCCTGCATTCTGTACCAGAGTCCGGGTTCACGGGCCAGCTCCACTCCAACTCCAGCGTCCTGCTAATGCGCACCCTGGGAGGCAGCAGGTGACGCAAGTACTTGGGTCCCTGCCACCCACAAAGGAAACTCAGATTGAGTTCCTGACTCCTGGCTTCAATCGGCCCAGCCCTGCCTGTTGTGGGCATTTGGGTCATAAATCTACCCATTAAGGTGCGCTCGCTCACTCTCTTCTTTCTCCTCTCCCCCCACTTCCCTCCCTCTCTGTTTTTCAAGTAAATAAATAAAAACAATTAAAAAAAACACTTCATTGCCAATTGCTCTAAAACAGAATCGGCAACTTGGGTGGGCAAAAACATTACTCCAGTTTACTTCTTATAAAACCCCTGGAAGAGAAGTTCAAGGCACATCCATTAGCAAGATAATTTCATGAGTACACTTTATGGGGGCCAACACACCCATGAATACTAAGAATATTTTCCAGACTAACAGCTGTCTTCTCTCTGATTCTATTGAATTCATGCTTATTCTAATAAACCCAATTCTTACTCTATTCATAAATGAGTAGAGTGTGCATCCAAATATAAGATAAATTGATGGGGCCAGTGTTGAGGCCTAGCTGGTAAAGCTGTCACCTGCCTTCAATGCCAGCATCCCATATGGGTGCCAGTTCATGTCCTGGCTGCTCCACTACCTGTCTAGCTCCCTGCTGATGGCCTGAGAAAGCAGTGGCAGATGGCTTAAGTGCTTGGGCCCCTGCAGCCACGTGGGAGACCACAAAGATGCTCCTGACCCCTGGCTTCTGCCTGGCCCAGCTGTGGCCTTTGTAGCCATCTGGGGAGTGAACCAGCAGAAGTAAGAACTAACTCTTGGGCCCAGTGCTGTGGCTCAGTAGGTTAATTCTCCATCTGCGGCACTGGCATCCCATATGGGCACCGGTTCTAGTCCCAGCTGCTCTGTTTCTGATCCAGCTGTCTGCTATGGCCTGGGAAAACAGTGGAAGATGGCCCAGATGCTTGGCTTCTGGCTTCGGATCATCCCCCGGCCATTAGAGAGCGAACCAGCAAATAGAAGACCTTTCTCTCTCTCTCTCCCTCTCACTGTCTGTAACTCTCTCAAATAAATAAATAAAATATTTTTTTAAAAAAATGCTGTCTCCCTTCTTCCCTTCCTCTCTGTAATTCTGACTTTCAAATAAATAAATAATTTTTTAAAAAAGATTGGCACAATAGATCAAAAATGGAAGGTTTTTATGCAGGCGGTGAGTTTGGATCCTTCCTCAAGGTATTATATGGCCCCAATGTCCACTGTAGATGCTGTAGTGGAAGAGGAAGACTGCAGGGCCTAAGAGTTACTTCAAAGACCTGGATTCTTGTCCCAATTCTGTTTCCAACATGTGGTGTAAATTTGGACAAGCACCATAGTCTCTCCAACCTTTTATTTTCTGTTAAGTGAGACTAACACCAACTTGAAATAGCGTCGTCCTCCCTTGTCCGCAGGGAATATGGTCTAAGATCCCCAGTGGATGTCTGAACCACAGAAAGCACAGAACCTTACGTATGCATCCATGTTTCTTCCTCCACATACACACGGTGCACAACGGATATGCTGAGCAAAGGGATGACTCATGTCCTGGGTGAGAAGGAATGATGCAGGCAGAGCTGTCTCCATGACGCTCACAACAGCACACCACTTAAGCTTTAGGATTTTGTTTTCTAGAATTTTCCATTTAATATTTTCAAACAACTGGTGGCTGTGAGAAACTGACGCTGAAACGTGAAACTGTGCATCAAGAGGAGCTACCGTAATGTTTATGAAGTTCAACAGCATCTAACAGCTGTTTATAATGGTAAAGAGTCACATACAAGAATTATCTGTGCATTTGGTAATATTTGGCCTGGAAGTAATAGAAACTAATTTTGCTACCTTAATTAATTCCCTCTAAAAAAAGCCAAAGTTGAAGCCAGAGCCCTGTGGACTTAAAAACACCAACGACCATTTGCTCTAAGGAACACAAGGACGAACAGCACTGTGGGAACAGCTGTAAGCAAAGCAGGGAGACAGAGCCCCTGAAGCCACCACTAGTGGGGCTGCTAGCCGGAGCAGATTCTGGAACTGACAGACGTAAACTGGATGCAACCCAGTGCCCTGGGGAACGGGGCTGCTTGCATTTCAGCTGTGTCCACACAAGCTAGAGAGGAGCATCAATGTCCCAGGAGCCCGGGCAGCAACATCGGAGGCACAGCAAGGCTCTCTGAGGGGCTGGAAGCCTCCTCCTCCCCGCCCTCGCTCCCTGTGCACATGGGCGGAGAGAGAGACAGCGCATGACAGGGAGAGAAGGACTTGGTGCCAGGCAGATGACTAAGGTCTGACGCAAACACCACGCATGTGTGGGACGCACAAGACAAATGATCCTGGGGGACAGCATGTGTTCTGGGCTTGGCGTGCGGAGACCATGCACCCCCAAAGCTCCAAATGGAAAAACCCACATTCAATGGCCAGGTCAGCTTCAGAGAGAAGATAGAGTGAGATACCCTGTGTTTGTCTTTCTCTGTCTCTCTTTTGTCTGTCTCTCTCTTCTGTGTGTCTTGGGAGTCTTCTTGTTGGGCAAATCAAAGCCTGGGGAGGAGGGAGGAGGGCTTTTCCTCTGGGCAGATTTATGGCATTCTGGATGCAGCTTGCGGTTGTCAGACCCAAATGGCTAGGGTGGGCTAATAGAGTAGAATTACAGCTTCCTATAATAGGGAAAGTTAAACAGACAAGCTCTCCTACCCCGAGGAGAAGGAAGCAGAGGTCAGTGCCAGTGGCTTTGAACATGAATGGCCCTTCCCCTCTGCTCCCTTTCGCATGTGGCCTGGCAACAGTAGCAGACAGATGCCACACAAAGACAGACACACCTGATTAACCATGAATACAACAGCTGTCGGGTCCCCGCCGCCCCCGCTACCCACACCCTGGCCCCCCGTGTGGAGCTTCTCCTCTTTCCTTTAGCTAATGGGAGGAAACTAAACCTACCATTAAAAGCCGAGTTCCTGGGAGCGTGTCAGCAGCCGGTCTTTGTCTCTCTGCTCACAGACATGTAATAGGTACCTTCTGATTTGCTCTTTCATCTGAGGAAGAGTCATGGCCAACCACTGAGCATGCCCTTGACTCACAACCTGACACCCAAGACCAGCAGTGGGTGGGGCAAGATGGCACCTGCTCAACTCAGGAACGCGCGTGTGGACAGACAGTGGGGCCTTTCACGTGTACCTCGTGTTAGTCTCTCCTCTCTCCTTTTCCCTTTCATAGACTTGTCTCCAACCAGCTTGAATTTCCTGCTGCTAAAAGCACCCACCCATGAGACAAAACAACAAATAGGAAGTAGACCTCCATGTTGCTGTCTTTGAGAACTTGCTTACTTCATTCTGTGTAAAGTTGGAATTAACAAAGGTTGGTTTCTCTGTTTTTGCTTGTTTTGTTTTTGTTTTTGTTTTTGTTTCTCTTAACCTTGAATTCAAGTTAACTTCTAAGAACCTTGACAACCTGATACCGAAAGGAAGCCAAGCGTTGAACAGCAAATGATGTCTAACAACAGGAATAAGATGCACTGTGATTAAGTGAGCTTCCAAATTCTATGGAATTGGCAGTGAGAGCTCATAACGTGGATCTTGATTTGTCCTGTTTTTGAATGTTGTTTTGTTTTGGGACAATCTTGGGTTAACCTTGGTAAACCTGCATTTCTGTTTCTTCAAGTTGCTCTCCCTATTATCAAAAAGTCCTTTAAATAGTTACAAAGAGAGACTCGGAAAAATGATTGCAGATCACTCTGCCAACACAAACCCTCTAACATCATGATGGGATGACAAGTGGGTAACTTAATCCCACAAAAATGCAACAAGTATCTCTTATTTTCTCACAGGAGCAGAAAACCAGTGGAATAATTCAAGCTGTCTTCTGAAGTCACAGTTTCCAGTGAAGGCCCAGATGCAACACGCACCTCTACCAAGAATTTGGCCAGAAAGCCCATTCAAGATGGCCAAGAATAGGGAATCTAATTTTGTGTCAGGTAACAGAGACCTAAGCTCGTGTGGGGCACCAGAATGCGCTGGTAGCTTCCAGTGGTTAGAAGCTCTGGGCTCATCTTTCATCCATTGATGAGTAGTAGCTACATCTACTAGCAAAGCAACCTAGGGGTCACACCTGAGGATAGCCACTGTTCTCTTTGCCATCGAAACCAGCTCTGTAACTCTTCTCCTGGTATCCAAATAGCGCTTTCTCTTGCCTTCCAGAGCTCGCAATTTCAGCAGAGTAAGCCTGTCTGTTTTCAATTCTCAACTTTTCACACATGGCAAACGAGTAGAACTTTGAACACTGTGATCATCTAGCTGATGAGCAAGCTGTTTTCCATTTCTGGCAACAAATACTTCTGGCTGATCATGATGGGAGGAAAAGGATGAAAATATACTCTGGTTGGGTATCGCTGATAACATTTGTCATCTTTGCTGCTAAAAAAAAAAAAAAACTGGCTTAGAAGATTCTCCTTTGGTGTTGTAGAAAATCACACAAAGAGTTGTTACCACCATTGAGACACCAACTACATTGCATTCATAAGTGAAACAGGTCAGTGCAGAATTTGCCATAACAAAGGCAATGTCAATAATGAGACAGAGTAAGGCGTGAACCGGGAGTCAGGACCCGGGGCTCCACTGTGATTCCTTGGTGAGTCTCTCTTTACATGTCTCAACCTATCTCCCTATTTGTTCAGTGTCTAGGGCTGACCTAATAGATACCACATGGAGGGGAACATCAGCAGTACAATTCTGGAGGCCGGAAGTCCTGCATCAGGGTATTGGCAACCCTTCAGGACTCTCTCCTTGGCTTGTAGATGCTGCCTTCTCCCCTTGTCCGCACATGGCCGTCCCTCTCCAAGCATCTGTGTCCTTACGTCCTCTTACAAGGACACTGGTCAGACTGGGCTAGGGACTGCTCTCATGACCTCATTTAGGCTTCAGTTCTTCTTCACAGATCTCCAGATATGGCCACATTCTGAAGTATAAGGGGGTTAGGACTTCAACATACAAATTCATGGTGGGGGTGGGGGCAAAACTCAACCCATTGCACCCTTGAGGGGCTCACTATTCAACTGAGTCAGCTCAGATCTAGCTCAGCTCACACACACTCCAAACCTGAGGCCTGGATCCACAGACGTGGTGTGGGGAATGCTCATATGGTATGCATCTGGGAACGGGTCACTCCCAACAAAACAGGAAGAGAGTGAAATGGACAGCCAAGTCTCTGGGAAGCAATCTCTCCTTGGGGGAGTCAGTCTTCAGATTCCAAGGAGTGGGAGAACCATGATATCACTCTCCTAAAGAATGAGAAAGATGGATAAACAGATTCCTTCCATTCTGAGTCGAAAGTGGCTTATTACTGTGCACCCAATGACCACGGCCACTCACGAAAGCCCTTAATGAAAGGTTTTTTTCCAATCTAGCACTGAGAAATAGCAAGAAGCAAAGGAATGAATCATCACCAAGCAGAACACTTTACGGTTCTTTCACCTGAACAAAAATGTTACTTCCTGCAAGAGAAAAAGTTGGTAGAGAAATGACTAACAGAGGTGACTGAGCTAATGCTAAGAACTTCAGGACAGCACGAACTGTAGAACAGTCAAGGTTAAATGTTGCAGTGAAGGTGGGCGAGCACACCCCTGCAGGGAAACAAGGCGCAGGGAGAATCGTGAATAAGAGGCTTCCCAAAAAAGACATGAGTATGCAATTTCCCTGACAGTTTCACCAACATGCGCCAGTGGGTTGGGTATGATGACTCTAAACACCCTGTGACACATGTTTACAAAGGAACTTGGAGGCTTTCTTTTAAATGACAATCTCTTACTAATCACCCCCTCCGTACTGTCTTTTGCAGCAAGGCAAGTCACCAGGGCTCTCTGGTGGAGAAGTGCTATTTAGTCATGTGTCATGTGCTGGCAGTGAATAGACAGTGACGGAAGGCTGACAGCTCATGGCGGCAGAGGTTCACAGAGAGGATGTAGCTCTGCATCATAGCATGAGTTATAGAACCACGTCTCCCAAAAAGATAAGCTGAAGTCTTAAGCCCCAGTATCTTAGGGATGAGACCTTATTGATCGGGATGAGGTCACCTTCCAGTAGAGTGGCCTCTCAGTCTAATACACCTGGTGTCCTCCTAAGAAGAAGGAATACACAAAGAACATCTAACAACAGAGCGAGAGATTGGAATGGTGCATCTGTAATCCGAGGACTACCAGCAAACCCTAGAAGCTAGAGGCTACAGGGAAGCATTCTCTTCTCCAGGTTCCAAAAGGCACACGGCCCTGCCAATGCCAGGGTGTCAGACCTCAAGCCTCCAAAAGCATGAGAAAATAAACATCTGTCACGTTAAGCCACCTCATTTGTGGTTCTTCGTAAAGGCAGTTCCAGTGAATGAATGCACACGTCATACATTGTGGTAAACCCAAAGAGCTGTGCCCTGTACCTTCTCCAGCACCAAGGTTTCTAGCATAATGCTCTTCAAAGGCCTCCACTCACAGGAACTTGACCTTTTACCAGTTTTGAAAAACCACACATGCCCTTCACTGGTCTTCCACCCTCTCATCTCTGACATGTTGCATAAAGACTGCGCAGACCAGAGCTGGGGACAGACCAACTACCTGTTTTCCTTGCTGACTTCCTCTGGAGTCCTAGCCTACCCCTGGCCAAGAGAACTTTGGCCAGGGTGCCAACTTTTCAGCTATAAAATTAGGGACCTAAGCTAACGCAATCTTAGTCTAGAACTTGGTAACCAGGACTCCAGTATCACCGATGTTTTCAGATGATGATTAAGGAAGACAGCAAACATGTAATCAGCTTCCTTCTCCCTTGTGTTATTCCTAATTTCCTGTTATAAAACGAAATGAGAATGGGGCTGGCACTGTGGCACAGTGGGTTAAACTGCTGCCTGCAGCACCAGCATCCCACATGGGCACCAGTTTGAGTCCCAAACTGCTCCACTTCTAATCCAGCTCCCTGCTGATGTGCCTGGGAAAAGCAGCAGAAGATGGACCAAGTGCTTGGGCCCTTGCTCCCATGTGGGAGACCTGGATGAAGCTCCTGGCGTCCACCTGGCCCAGCCATAGCCATAGCAGCCATCTGGGGGAGTGAACCAGTGGATTCAAGAGTATGTTCTCTCTCTCTAAATCAACTTTCAAGTAAAATGAGTAAATCTTAAAACAATGAAGTGGGAAATATTTTTGGATAAACAGTAGGTAGCAATAGGAAAGAGAAAGGGCACCAATTCAAAGGACATGCTGCAAACTATAGTCAGAGCAATTCATTAGTTAATCAATCAATATGTATCGATGCCTAGTGACAGACTACACAAGGACAATGACCAGGCCACACATAAAAACTGAACAAATTCAACTCCAACCTTCAATCAGACTGGAAATCAACCACCGTAGACAGCCAGAATGCCATTGTAAGTCAGACTTACAGGAAATCAGACCTCCATCTCTCATCAACAATCCAGGAAGCCAAGTAATAACTCCTATAATGATTGGCCCAAAATGGCCAGAACTTTATCAATAACTGAAAGCTTCCCTAACTTTTGTCATTTTTTTTCCCAACTTAGCACCAACCAGAGAAAGCCAGACATATACCCTAACTGATCACATTGGATGTCCCAGCTCTGGTTAGCTGTTGCCAGCTTCCCTCAGCCAGCAGCATCTGGACAGGGCATGCCAGAGCCCTCCCTTTGTTCCACTGTGGGCTTCCCCACTCCTCTACCTGTCCTGGAGTCACTGCCAAACACAGGTAATGGTAGCTAACTCCTTGCACGCTCTGAATCAACAGCTTTTTCTCATTCTTTTCTGGTTGGTCTTCATCTATTTCCACACTCTCCAATGCTATTCTATGCTAGACTCATGGAGGGTAGGGAAATACACAGTGCAGGATAATACACAGACCTAAGCTTAAACTCAATAAACTTACCATCTTTGGAATTTGAGATAAAATGCAGATAGCAAGAACAACCGACACAATGGCTAAACAAATCATCAAAAACAATCAGGAATAACAAGTCTCAAAAGCAAACAAGACAATGGGTATAGAGGTTTGGAAGAGAGAGCTTACTTCAAGGCTGAGGAAGTCAGATATGAACTGGATTTCCATGTGCGGACGAATTATTCTAGTTACAATGTTCCACCCTTGTCCTAGTAACAGTTACTCAAACTTGAAAGTTGGTGAGAGCGTGAGAGTGGGAAGGGGTCTTGGCAGGAAAAGTGCTTGTTTTGTGACTGCAGGAATTGTCACCTGAAGGGCAAATGATGTATTGAGAAGTCCCCTCCTGTGCCTGCACAAGGCCTGAGTCAGCACCTCCCACTAGTCATAAAGCCGCAGACAGGACACCCTCGCCCCATTAGTGTCTTAGTTAAGTTCAGCTGTGTTCCCGTTGGCACATCTTTCCCCTCAAATGCTTGGCTACCCACCAAGAGTAGATCTGACTCCACACCCAGTGACTGTTGAGGGCCCACCCTCAATAGCCTCCCTGGCTGCTGGGGTTTCAGGGTAGCCAATACAGAAGGACACCTCTTCCCTGCCCGAGGTCTGGCCCAATTATGAGGCATGCGAATCAGAGAAAGGGAGGGAAATTTACCTCCATCCTTTCAGTTGACACAGTCTTTGTTGGAGAGCATGTCCTCCGGTCTGTGAGCTTGGTAATACTCTCTCATCCACCTGCAGTCACCCAGCCAGAGCCAGGGAGTCCTGATAGCCAGAACACTTTGCCACATAGGGATCTGCCTCTTAAGTCTAAGGACTGAAGCAGCTGAGAATGCTTGCTTTCTCCAGACTCTTCCCAGAGAGAGAGGAGCATGTGAGACACACACATCTCCCAGAATGGCTGAGGTTCCCCCTCCTTCACTTTCATGGAGAGAGCCCACAGGACTAGTCCATGAAAACACGCTCCCAGTGGAAACAAGAAGTCCCCATCGAACACCTAGACAGACAGGGCTAAGTCTCAGCGGGTCCCAAACCCACACAGACACACACATGGCTACCGATGCTGCGGTTATGTTTTGTCATCCTGGGATTTGTGACAACTTTGAAGTCTGAAGGGCACGCGTGCACTCATGGAGAAAATCTCCCATGTGAGGACTGCCCTCAGCAAGGGCAGTGTTGAACGCCAGTCCCATGTGTCAGGATCCCAAGTTCCTAGTCCAGCAAGGGCGTTAAGCAGCCATAAAATTATCCCTGGTCTCTTGGCCACCAGGTGTTCTGTTCCCGAGGATGCACCTGCTCCTGTCCTGGCATACGTGTAACATGGGAAGTGAACCGAGAGGGGTCCCTGAAAAGCTCCTGTCCATGTCACAGAGGCCCACAGATGGGTCCACCTTAAGAGAGGATATGAGTGTTTTCTTACAAAATGGAAAAACTGTGGAGCAGTCTTCTGTCGCCACTTAGAACTTCTAGCATCAGAGGATTCATCTAAGAGTAGACCTGGTGAAAATGAAACAGAAGGGCAGAGTGGCGAGCTGAAGGGTTGGGAGTTACTGACTCAACCTGGACAGCACGTAGCCAGGGGCTTCATGACACCTTAGTGACTCAGTGCACTGACCACTCTGGGCCAGATTCCCCTTCTCTCTACTGTCTGCTCCCCTTCCGCAGCAAGGAGCCGGGCACTGTGACAGAGTGACAGACACAAAGACAGGTGACTCTGCCTCTGACCCTCAGGGAGACTCCACCAGGCTGGGGAGATGCTTGGATATGGGTTGTTACATGCAATGAGAAAGTTGCTGAGGTACATATAGGGGCAGGCATTAAGATGCAGAGTGGGATGCTCAGAGCCCACACTAGAATGCCTGGGTCCCAACCCTGGCCCCTCTTCTCATTCCAGCTTCCTGCTAATGCTCGTCCTAGGAGAAAACCAGTGATGGCTCAGGTGCTTGGGTTCCTGTCAACCACATGGAAGATCCTGGCTTCATCCAGGACCAACCTCAGCTGTTAGAGGCATTGGAGTAAATCAGTGGATGAAAGGTCTCTCTCTGTCTCCATCTCTCTCTCTCTCTCTCTCTCTCTCTCTCTCTGTCCCCTCTGCCTTTCAAATAATAATAAAGTATAGGTTCTTAAGTAAGCAAATAAATACAAGGAGCATTCAAGGAGCCCAGAGGCCAGAGGATAGAGTACTAAGTTAGGGAGGGAGGTAAGGGGTTGCAAGGGGTTCTTCTGCTGGGTCCTCAAGAAACAGACTCAGAGGCAGATAGCTCTGTGTGCAAGAGATTTCCTGGAGAGTGCTCACTTGTCAGGGAGAGAGGGATGACGGAGTGGGCAGAGGGAAGGATGGCGCTGACAAGAGGCCTCCTCTGATCCCGAGGGAGCTGGCTCTGAAGCTGGCATGGCCTTTCAGTATCATCCCTTGCTGAGACAAGGCCAAGCCTCAGCATTGACGAGAGCTGCCCCACACGGGAGAGTGTTGTGGCCTTGGGCAGAGTTGCTCCCTTGAGCAAAGGGCAAGTCCAGAAAGGGAACCCTCTGAGCCAGCAGCAAGCAGTACCCCAGTACTGAGCAATGAGTATATTGGGGCTAAAGGGGCAGTTGGGGCAGGATGCCACAGCATCCGCCACAGGGAGCTTGCAAGACAAGTGAGCTGAGCTGTGTTCTGGAATGTGCAAATACAGACAAGGAGAGAAAAGTGTCCTGGGCCAAAAGACAGCAGTGAACACCACTGGAAAACTGCCAGTCATCCGGCACGACTGGAGGTGGGGGGCCAAAGGAGGAGAGTGGAGAGATGGGCCAGGAAAGAAAAGCCTACTGCCAGCTAAAGGCTCTGGATTCTTATCTTGGAATCAAGAGTAAAGCCAGTGAAGAATTCTCACCATCACTTTAAAGTTATTTTCTGGGTTTTTTTTTTTTTAATGTTTGTTTATTTGAAAGCGAGAAAGACAGGGAGACAGAGAGAGATCTTCCATCTGTTGGTTTATTCCTCAAAATCCTGCAAAAGTCAGGGCTAAGCTTGGTGGAAGCCAGGAGCCTGGAAACCTATTCAGGCCTCCAACATGGGTGGCAGGGGCCCAAGGACTTGGGCCATCATCTGCTTCCCCCCAGGGTGTGCATTATCAGGGATCTGGATCAGAAGCACAGGAGCTGGGATTTGAACCAGGAACTCCAGTATGGGATGCAGTTGTCCCATGCAGAGGCCTAACATGCTCCACCACAACACCCACCCTTATTTTCTAATTTACGTGGTTGAAAATGTGGAAAATGAAGTAAGTACAAAGGTGAAAAAAATGCACCTATAATCCCGCTACCCAGAGTAACTGTAATTAACATTTTGGTTTCCTTCCGGTTTTTTTCTATTTCAGAGATCTGTATCTAGGCAGAGAAAGTTTTTTTAAAACCTCAGACGGATTTTACTATAGCACCATTTGTACCTTGCTTGTCTGATTTATATATAAGTGTCTTCATGACATTAAATATTTTCCAAACACATGATTTAAATAATGGCAGAGTGTTTTATTATCAGATCTACCTATTGTTTCCCTTATTATTGGACAATCAGATTTCTTTCCAAGTCTTTGTCTACAATTCTTACTATATCCCTAAGACAATCTTCAGAAAAAAGAATAATCGTGTTGAAAGACAGGAACCTTTTAAAGCTGAGAACACCAATGTAGAAGGCTGAAGAGATAAAGCAGAATGTAAAGAAATGGATTTTCTTTATTTCTTTTGTTTGTGTACTCACTCCTCCATCTCTAGTGGAGAAGACGGGCAGAGATCCATCACTGATGGGTGTTTCAGTTAGCTGAGGCATTGTGAAGATCATGTAAGGTATTGTCTATCTGCTTATGAAGCTTAGTCTGCCCTTACCGTCACAGCTGGAGTATTTAGATTTCAGGTTTCCCTCCCTGCCGGAAAGGCTCTCAAAGCCCAAAGCCTGGCATCAGCTGACCTTTGGGGTCCCTTCTCCTAAAATCCTTGCACACTGTCTCTGCAGGTGTCCCTCATAAGCAAGCAACATGATTAGCAGGGCTCCCAGCATAACCCTCCTTCCTCTAAGGCAGACAGAAGGAAGACTCTTTAAGCCTCCTATTGACATAACAGAAATTTCCCCAAATGCTCTCAAATTTATCTTTATTTGTGAGGCTGCCTATAAATTACTTTCTCATGGGATGTGGTTTGAATTATAGCAACAATCCCTTCCTTCCTCCATGGGTTGCCAGCTCTTCCCCAGGGTCGCAGAGTGCTTCTTTTTGATGTTCATATCCTAATTTTAATCCAACTGTTATGTTCTGTCAATAGTCCCTGGAGCCTACATCAGACATAATTCTCGGGCAACAGGAAGTCAGGTTCCGGTAATGGAACCAGTTCCGTTCGTTAGGACCCTTCTCATAACAAGCTCTCGTTGCACAGCCTTCTCGACATGTGTTTATAATCACTCGGAGCTATCTCTATGGCAGTGTGAGTTCCCCTCCCTCTGAAGCTGCCCGTGGGGCAAGTGCTCAGAAGTTTAACCTGTCCCTGGGTTTGGTTTTGTTTTCTAATCTGGCATCTCAGAGGTAAAAAAGCAGAAAATCAGTATCAAGAGGTCTAGATTCCTGGCAGGGTTCTGCCACTAACTTCCAGGAGGCAGAGGCATTCACCTCCCATGCGCCTATCCCACAGACTCATCCAGAGGATAAAACAAAACGGGACGACTCATCGAAACAGAAAGCAACACGTACGCTTGCATGGATGCAGATGCTAATGGATTCCAGTAATCTTGTTTATAGGAGTAGAGTGAGCAATAATCTAGTCCTTAAATGCATTCATTCAAAAAATATTTGTTAAGCCTACCAGGGACAGCAGCAAGCACTTGGAGAACAAAGGAGAATGGAATACACCCCCTGCATGCCATCCAAGGGTGCAGAGCCCAGAGGGGTAGAGCAGACACAGAAAAAGCCAATGTAGCAATGAGAAGGCACGGCCTGACCGCTGCAAGGTCACGTGGGAACTCAGAGAAGGAGGCCACTAACCCTGCCTGAGGAGGTCAGCAGGAGTAACAGGCTACAGGTGATGTCTGAACAGACTCAGAGGACCAGAGAGATAATGCCCAGGCAGAAAAATGAGGAAAGAAAGCATCACTTGCAACGCCTCCAAAAAGCAGCAGCAAGAAGCATATGGAACAGTGAACTTGATCGTTTGAGAAGAGCTTATCAAAGGATCATGTTCAAAGGTAGGGCAGGGTGGAGGGAAACCACAAGGGGCCCTGTTGTCTTCCTTAGGCTTGGAAGGGAAAGGAGAGAAACATTACTAACACTTGGAAGAGAGAGCACGTGGAGAAGGCGCTCAGCTGGGAGCCATCAGCATCACAGGACTCCACCAGCCTGCGGTGACTCGGGAAGGAGTTAGGGGGAGACGTGACTCTACTGGCTTCCACCTCGTTGGTCAAACCCAGTGAGAAGACAGAGTGCAGAAGGCTTCTGGGGAGAGGGAAATGGAGAAGGGAAGCCCTGCAGGGACGGGGCAAGCTGTCTAGCCCTAGACAATAGTGCCTAGAAAGCAAGCAAGCCTCGCTTTCAGCCCTGGTACTTCCTGATGGGACTGGCCAGATTGGGATTGCATGAATCTCACTAGAAGAAAGGGAGCTGCAGGAATAGCTGGGGGCAGGGGAGGGCAGTGAAGGCATGATCCAGGGGAGAAATGCCCCAGGATTGCATAAAAGGTGGCAATGACGAGGAGGAATGGATTCAGAAAACACTTACAAGGCAGACACAATCTAAGGGACTTCGTGGCTCTCTCTTCTTTCACTCATGTTGAGCCCATCAGGTGATAAAACCAGGGACCAGGGTGACTCTGTAGGACAGATGCTGACATGTTTGGTGTCTGAGACACCTTCCCTTGAGCAGGTCATTCAGGAGTACCTAATCCCTGGATTTGGAAGCCAGGACCCTATGACAAGCGGTTTCATCCATGTCAATTATGTCCAAACCCATCATCTGACATGCAACACACGGTGACTGTTGCAGATTGAATGATGGCTTCAAAAAAAAAGACGAGTCCAGCTCCCAGACACTGTGAATGAGACCCCATTTAGGCAAACGGTCTTTGCATATGTAATTAAGTCAGGAATCTTGAGATAGTTCTGGATTATCAGGTGGGCTCTAATGGCAATGTCCTCATGAGAGCCAGAAGAAAGAAGACACAGACATATACAGGGAAGGAAGTCAAGTGAAGGTGGAGGAGGAAGTTAGGGCTACACCATTCCAAGTGAAGGAACTACGGAAGCCACCAGAATCCAGAAGAGGCTCGAAAGATCTAGAACGTTCAGAGGGAGCACAGCTCTATGACAACTTGATCTCAGACTCCCAGCCTCCAGACCAATGAGACAATACCTTTCTGTTGCTAAAGCCATACAGGTTTTTTTTTTTTTGGGGGGGGGGACTGGCAGAGTAGACAGTGAGAGAGAGAGAGACAGAGAGAAAGGTCTTCCTTCCATTGGTTCACCCCCCAAATGGCTGCTATGGCCAGTGCTGTGCCAATCTGAAGCCAGGAGCCAGATGCTTCCTCCTGGTCTCCCATGTGGGTGGCACCTGCCGGCCATACAGTTTTCTGGCGCTTTGTTATGGTAACCCTAAGAGACTAACACAGCCCTGAACCAAAGAAAACCACATTCTGGGGACCTGAGATCTGGGCTCTCAGGGAAACGAGGTTCAGCTTCATGCACTATTTTTTCACTGGTATCATGGCTTGGGTCACAGCTGGCTAAGAAAGTCCAAATTTTAAGTCAACTAAAGCGAGGTAGCAAAGTATTCAAATTCCACATGAACACACCTCAGGTGTGCACAGCACTGCAGGACATGCACCACACAGACAAGTGAAACCAGCTGAAACTGCAGGAAATTTTTGCAGTTCTACCAACCCTCACCTCACCCACACCCAAAGCAATCTCACTAAAACACCAGGAAAGACTCTTTTTAAAAAATGATTTAGGGCCGGCGCCGTGGCTCAACAGGCTAATCCTCCGCCTTGCGGCGCCGGCACACCGGGTTCTAGTCCCGGTCGGGGCGCCGGATTCTGTCCCGGTTGCCCCTCTTCCAGGCCAGCCCTCTGCTGTGGCCCGGGAGTGCAGTGGAGGATGGCCCAGGTGCTTGGGCCCTGCACCCCATGGGGAGACCAGGAAAAGCACCTGGCTCCTGGCTCCTGCCATCGGATCAGCGCGGTGCGCCTGCCGCAGCGCGCTGTCTGCGGCGGCCATTGGAGGGTGAACCAACGGCAAAGGAAGACCTTTCTCTCTGTCTCTCTCTCTCACTGTCCACTCTGCCTGTCAAAAATAAAAAAAAATGATTTATATATTTATTTGAAAGAGTTACAGAGAGAGGGAGAGACAGAGAGAGAGGTCTTCCATCTGCTGGTTCACTCCCCAGATGGCTGCAACAGCCAGATCTGCACCAATCCGAAGCCAGGAGCTTCTTCCGGGTCTCCCACATGGGTGCAAGACACAAGGACTTGGGCCCTCTTCTGCTTTCCCAAGCCATAGCAGAGAGCTGGATCAGAAGTGGAGCAGCCGGGTCTCGAACTGGCGCCCATATGGGATGCTGGCGCTTCCCGTTGCGGCACAGCGCTAGCCCCCAGAATGACTCTTGACCCCACAGTTTCCACAAGGCCTTGCCTAAAAATTCAGCTGCCTCCATAACACACAATCATTCGCCCTAGAAGAAATACATAAGAACTAATTTTTTTTTTTTTATGTCTCATGTTCTGGGTACTACAGTTGGTCCAAATAAAATAATATTTACAAAAAAAGCCAGGTAGTCATAGACACCTTGAAATAGGCTGCAAGGTGATTGTAATTATGTGGATATCAGCTTTCAGTTTGCCAACTAAGCTTCATGCCTTTATAGGAAAGAATGTCAGAGATACCCTGGCATACAGGATGCTATGGTTTAGAAGTGGTTTGTCTCTGCCAAAACTCAGGTTGAGACTTGATCTCTCTTGCAGAAGTGCTGAGAGGCAGTGGGGCCTCTAAGAGGGATTAAGGCCTTTCTTGCACACTGGGGTAATTCTAGAGGGTTGTTTCTAAGGGAGTTGAACTTTCTGGGCTTTTGCTGATTTCCTGTCTTGTCATGTGAATGTCTGCTACTTCACAACCTAACAGGAAGGCTCTCACAAGAGGCTACACAGATGTGGGTGCCATTCTCTTGGACTTCCTAGGCTCCAGACAAGAGCAAGATCATCCTGCTTTCTTTATAAATCGCCACTGTGTGTTACTTGGTGATGACAAGAGAAATTGTACACAGGTATTTGGTTGCAAGAGACTGCTAGGAAATATTTCATGTCATTGCTTGGGTCTCTATGCATGGATGGTGTCATTGAACAAACAGGAGGAAGAACATGTTTGATGATGTTGAACTAGGAGATAATAGGGGCCGTTTTCAATTATGCTGAATTTAAAATAGCTGAGCTCACCAACTACGACTGGAGCTTAAGAGTAAAGTTTGAGTGATCATTCCAGCTAATTGTTGCTTTCCTTTGCAAAAGCAGAACTTATTTACATTATTTTGCTGTCTGTCTTTCCAAAAATCATTACCCTATGAATCAAACACAGATTCTGATTTCACTTCTATATAACTCAGGGTCAGTCCTTACCAAAAATCAAAGTTTCCATCCGAATACATCTTGCTCCCCACCCCCACTCATGTAGCTAGTGAAGCCTATTCCTAGCTCCCAGAGTACCCTCTTGGTAGTCTAAAGCTATAAGAGTAATTGTATCCTCCCGTTAGGGGTAAAACTGGCCTTGTGACTCAAGTCCGGCCAGTGAGACAGAAGGGCTAAGCTTCTGAGAAAGCAGGTGCATTGCTCTTTTGGAGAAGGACTGGACACCAGCTCTCACACTCTCTGGACTACAGCACTGGCGATCATCCTAGACCTCCTGGAGGGCCTGCCCCAGGATCGAGTCAACGTGGAGCGATACAGACAACCTGGTGCCTACAAGCATCATTAAACCACCGGATCAACCTCCACTGAGCCTTACTGCCTAGGCATTTTCACAGGTTCTGGTAATCGCCAGTGCAAGCACCCTAACCCCATGAGTGGGTGTCTTTTGAAACCACATTACCTAAGACCTCTGCTGATAAGGTTCCCGTCACTTGTCAGTTGTCACTTCTCAAGGACACATGAGACCACACACATTAAAGCCTCAGGCCACTGCTTAGCACACATTAGGTACTCAGTGAAGTAGTTTTCGTTGCTTTGTCTTGCTTTTCAGTTTGAGCACTTTCTCTCCCAGATCCCCACCACTGCTTTGAAACATTTTGGTGTAACAGCCAGGTCCCAGCAGGCCTCCAACGGCCCAGTGGTCAGATATCTCACCACCTGGGGGGGTCCTCTGCCTGGGAACCCCGCGACCCACCAGCCCAGTGGATGCACTCCTTGCTTAGTGCACTGCGACTGTGGTTCCTCACAGAGGTTCTCGCTTTTCAAAAGGATTCGCGTAACGAAGAATAACAGACACCTGTCTGGCTATAGGCATGTGAAATGTGGTTTCCAATCACTCAGGGGCAGTTCAAGGTACTTCCAGCCTCAGTCATCATTGCCAGTATCGGACTTCATGCTGCAGCTGCGCAGAAACACCGGTGACTAGAAATTTCCACTACTAGATGTGAGATGAGGAGGATCCGGTATTACTAATGAAGGCCAAGAACTCTGAGCAGTAATTTGCTAGAAAATAGGAGACCAATGGATTTCCCCCTCTCCTTCCTGCTACATGGCCTACTTCTGGGATCTGGCCCATCAGAAGATGAGGGCGGGCAGGAAGGAGAGGGGAAGGGATGGAGAGTCGTAAACAGAGTCAAACTCTAGCTCTAACACTGCCCAGGAATGGTCTGCTCTATAGCATGTCCTGAGAAATCCTCCAAAAACACACTCAGGCTTCTTCTGTTGCCTTTAGGGTTAAAATCCATCCCGATCTGATACACGAGTCTTACCCTAAGACACCCTGGACTACTGGGCACACAAATGCAGGTCTGAGGCCAGCAGCCTGGCTGGAACGCTCCCGCCCATTCTTGCTGGTAACTCATGATGGTGATTCCGGGCTTGTCATGCAGAGATCCACAATGCCTATCTTAGCTCACCTTCTTCTGCTCCCTTGGGGGAATGCAGAGACCCATTAACACAGAGACAGATAAAGGATCAATATGCTTCCAGCCTCTCCCCTCCCCACACAGGCTATATACACAAGGCACTGTCACTTCCCACATGTCAAGGAGCATTGACATTCAAGGAAGAATGGGAGAGTGGGACACTGGAAAGGGGTGCCGTATTTTCACAAAGTTAACTAAAACTGAACACCCTTAACAAGGCGAAGAAGACAGAACTTCATAACATAAGAGACTGCTCTGATTATTGTCTTAACTGCCAAAAGTTGCAATGTTCTGTGAGCTTCAAAAAAATGTTGTGGCCCAGCAGGTTAAGCCACTGCTTGAAATGCTGGCATCCCATGCTGGAGAACTGGTTTGCATTCCAGCTGACCCATTTCCAATCCAGCTTTCTGCTAACACATCTGGGAAGCAGCAGAAGATGGCTCAAGTCCTTGAGCCACTGCCACCCACGTAGGAGTCCTGGATGGAGTTCCGGGCTCCTAGCTTCCCAGACACTGCAGCCATTTAGGGAGTGAACTCGTGGGTGGCATATATTTCCCCCACCCCCACCCCGTCACTCTGCCTTTCAAATAGATAAATAAATCTTAAGAACAATCTTGCTATGCCTGTCCAGATCTTGATTTCAGGTATACTGAATACCCTTTCCCCCAGAAAGACCTTAAAATAGCCTGTAATAGTTAAATAGACGTTTATCCCTCTGTGACATAGTCACTTCCACCTGGACTTTAGGCAGTGCGAGAACACTTCACACATAAAATGAATCCAAGCTACTCACAGAAGAGAGACCTACAGCATCCTTGCCTACTGCGGGCCAAAAGCATCAGACAAATCAGACCAGAACCCAGATGCAGCCAGCCCAGCCAGTAGTCAGGAGTTCCCTCACAAGCACACAGAATGCTAAAATCATTTGGAAAAAGATCCCATGCACATTTTTCTTCGACAAAGGCCCCTTGGTGACCTGGCCTCCACGTCCAACCATGGGCACTCAGCGATCCTGCTTCCCTGGAGTGCTTAGTGTTTAAGAACACCAGTTTCAATCCATGTTGCCAGAAACAACTTGATGGCCTTTCTGAACAGTCACCAAAGCTCTTGTGACCACACAGCCATTTTAAATTAACATCCTCATTTAAAATAATTAAACTGTATTCTTGTTTGTGATCAAAATTGATACTGGAACAATGCATTCACCCTAGGCAGGGCACAGACAGACAAATGAGAACTGCAACAGGAGGTGCATATCCAGATGCGAGAAGGCAAGGCTGCTAGCGCCAAGTTTCTCCACACTACTAATCACCTAAGATTGAACCTAAGTCTTGACTAGACAGAAGAACCAGTGGTAAATCCTCCTCCTTCAAAAGACTTCCGTTACCAGCAAATACCTGCTAGGAAGTAGGAACCTGGATGAAACATAAGAGGAAGGCAAAGATTATTTGTTAAGCCAAAAACTGAAAACCACCAGAACAACCTTTAGGAGGCCAATGGGGGTTCACCCATGCTGTGGGAGAGGCCCCCGCCCAGCAATAAAGAGGATGGAACTGTGGACACACAACTCGGATGGGCTGCAAGGTTTTATGCTGAAAGAAAATACAAGCCAGTCTCAATGACTCACATGCTGCACAGTGTCACTTCAAAAGCATTATCACAACAATAGACGTGTGGGTTATGGAACAGATCAGTGGTGACCCAGGGCTGGGGACTGTGGGAGGGTATGACGACAAAGAGGGTGGAGAAGGATCATAGTGTACCAGTGTCCACTTCCTGGCTTTGATATAGAGCAACGATGACATAAGTGTAATCACTGGGGAAATCAGGTGAGGGGTCCATGGGACCACTCAGTACTATCTTTGCAGCTTTGTGCAAATCTATAATCTTTCAACATTTAGAAGCAAAGAGAGAGAGGAGGGAGCAAAAAAAATAAGGGAGTAAGAAAAAGAAAGAGAAGGAAATAATATGGTATAGCTATTGACAACCCCAAAGATGAAAGGTGACAGAGAAGATTTAGAATAAGGAACAGCAGAGCAAATATTACAGGTCACAGTCAGGCAAACTGACAGCCAGAAACTGTTTAGATTATAAATTGTGAATGAACTCAGTGGACAGCGAAAGGGAAACATGGTTGAACTCTTCCCCTGAATGACAAGGGTGGAAGGGAGGCACAGTGAGCAAGAAGACACGGAATAAATGTGGCAGCTGTAGGCCTGGTGGGCAGGGGCAGGGGCAGGAGGGAGGGCACGCTCCTTAGGATGTGACGTGCATCACAGGAGACGGAGAAGCACAGCTGGGGAAACTGTCTGATCTATGCAGAAATACTGAAGGAGGCTGCGCCATCGAAATCAGAGGTTGAAGGAGAAAAGGCAAAAATGCTTGGGTGTGAGCGGAATTACTGATGAAGTCATGATGAGGTCATGAGGGAACATCACTGTCAGGTAAGTCACAAGGAGGAAGAGCTATCTCAGGTTTAGAAAAATGACAGAAAGAAAAAACACGCTTCTTCAGGAAAGAAAAACCTCAATGACTTCTGGAAATGTCTTCCCTGTGCGAGCCTACATACATTTCCCAGCTTTAACAAGCATCTTTGCTACATCCTAGCATGTATCAAGTGTACAGCAAGCCCAGTTTTCGCTCCACAAACATGATCCTAATGAGTACCATTCTTGCAAGAACAACACAAAAGTTCATGAGACTGAACTGCACTAGGAAGGAAAGCATTGATGACCCAACTTTTGAGCAAACATCTTGCAGTCCTCCAGGACAAAGGACTGTGGTACAGGATCCCATCCCAAGAGCATATGCAGCCAACAATATTAAAATCTGCACACCGACGTAGTAATTCTAGGGGCCAGTGCTGTAGCATAAAGGGTGAAGCTGCCACCTGCAGCATCAGCATCCCATATAGGCGCCGGTTCAATTCCTGGCTGCTCCATTTCCAATCCAGCTCCCTGCCAGTGTAGTAATTCTAGGATCTTGAAGTCTGAGGTTGAGTGTCTGCACCCAGTACAAGCTCTCAAGGACAGTAGCCCCTAAACAAAGGGAACAAAGAGAAGCAGCTGGCCCTCCTCCTAGAAGAAGTTATAAAAACAAAGCCCCAGTTTCTCCCCCAGCTCCGGGTAAATACCAACTCCAGATGGTTTGGAAACTTTCACTTATCTCACTGATCCCATCCCCAACATGTGGTTGGACAGGAATCCATTTATCTACACTGCTACCGAGTCCAACCTCTAACCTTAGGGAAGAGGACAGCAAATCACCTGAAAATGAAGAAACCCAAAGCATATGGAAAACTTTGCCAGATATTGTTTCCTGGTAAATTACAACACAAAGAAAGCCTTGTTATTCTTAGCAGTTGTTACACAAATCCCTTGCAAGGAAAGGTATGTATTTTGGGGTGATGCTTTGAGACACCAGATCTGATCTAAGAATGAGCTTCCAAGTCCTGTGGATAGCTTGGTGCCAAGGACTGACAAGGAGGGCAGGAAAAGCTAAAATTTTCTGCAAAAGAACCATGGGTGAGTTGGGTGGGGGTGGATATTCTAGAATGGAGAAGTTAAGATGCTACTTATGTTTTTCCTCTGTTCTGTTGTTGCTTCTTCCTACAGGATATCACCTGATAATAGTTCTTCTCTCTGCAAAATATGTTGTTTCACTCTTTTACCAAATCACCAAAGGATCTCATTGCCATTACTTAAGATGCTGTATTTTGCAAAAAGGTTGGCCAGTGTAGCAGGTGAAACATGAAAGTGATATCTATATCCCTTTGCAATTAAATGTTTTGAAAAAGGTTTATCTATTTATTTGAAAGGCAGAGCTACAGAGGCAGAAAAGTGTGTGTGTGGAGAGAGAGAGAGAGAGAGAGAGAAAGTCTTCCAATTGCTGGTTCACTCCCCAAATGGATGCAGTGGCTGGAGCTGGCTGCTTCAAAGCCAGGAGCCAAGAGCTTCTTCCAGGTCTCCCATGTGAGTGCGGGGTTGGGGGCAAGGACTTGGGCCATCCTCTACTACTTTACCAGGCCATAGCAGAGAGCTGGATCAGAAGTAGAGCAGCTGGGACTTGGACCAGCGCCTATATAGGATGCGGGCACTGCAGGTGGTGGTTTTACTCGCTACTCCACAGTGCAGCCCCTGCAATTGAATTCTACTGTGGAGACCGACTACATCTACAGGGTCACTTAAGCTGAATCCAGGCTGTAAGTGTGCTTTGTGTTAGCAATGTAGTCGACCACACACACATATGCACTTGCGTACCACACACACACACACACACACAAGCAATAGGTGGATAGATGTCACACTGGTTCTGTCAACATGTGCATCTGTGCGCCTGGGTGGGCAGTGCACAGAGTGGCTTTCCCCCAGGCCTGCAGCCAGCCTGGGAGGGGGATGAGCTCAAGTCCAGGAGTGAAAAGGCCTGTCCTCCAGTCCTGCCTCTGCTCTTGCTGCTGAGCACCCTCCAAGGTATCTCAGCTGCCTGAAAAGTCATGGAAACAGAAGGAAGCTTGCCTTACAGATCACAGAGACAAAAACAGGAGCCACACAGCAGATGCTGAACCCAAGTTGCTCCTAATTCCCAACCATGTAAACCTTAATCGATCAGAAAAGAAAAAATGCTAATGACACTACTCCCCAGTTAATCTACTTTCTCGCTAATCCCTGTGTCTTAAAAATGCTGTCCTCTCTCCACTCAGCTCTGTCCTCTGGTGTTTCAACACCCCCTATAGCGTGTCATACTGCATAGTTCTCAAAGAAACAACATGACAATCATCTGTTGTCATAACTATGAGTGCCAGGGCACCTGATCTACGTGGTACAAGGTCAGTGAGGTTATTGGTGGAGGACAGATGGCAGGATTGGGTGTCCAGTGCAGGACACTGACCCCATCAGGGCAGACAGCCCATTATTTTCCCACTTATCAAAGTGGCTTTATGGGGCCCGCGCCATGGCTCACTTGGTTAATCCTCTGCCTGTGGCGCCGGCATCCCATATGGGTGCCAGGTTCTAGTCCCAGTTGCTCCTCTTCCAGGCCAGCTCTCTGCTATGTCCCGGGAGGGCAGTGGAGGATGGCCCAAGTGCTTGGGCGCCTGCACCCACATGGGAGACCAGGAGGAGGCACCTGGCTCCTGGCTTCAGATCGGCATAGTTCTGGCGGGAGCCGACATTTGGGGGGTGAACCAATGGAAGGAAGACCTTTCTCTCTGTCTCTCTCTCTCACCACCTAACTCTACCTGTCAAATAAAAATTTAAAAAAAAAAAGTGGCTTTCAATGTTCCATGCTTTCTCCCACAACTCCTCCAGAAGAGTCTTGGTAAAATCTCTTTTATCATGCTCTGCCCAGTCAAAAATTTATCAGTCTTTGAATCCACAAATACCTATTGATTGGTACTCAGTTATCAATACTGGTGATGGATGCTTTACCCTTACAACACAAGACAAAAGCACACACGGTGCCCCAGGGCCCCCCTTTGTGTCAGACCTTTAGTTTTCAGCTCCAAAGGCATCTCCAGGGCTCTGAAGTAGAAGCACCTCTGCAGGAGGTCATCAGCGGGGACATGCATTTGGTGCAGCAGTTAAGACATCACTTGCAACACCCACATCCTGAATCGGAGTGCTGGGATCAAGTCCCAGCGCCTCTGTGTCGGAGCCAGCTTCTTGTTACTGCACACCCTGGGGGGCAGCAGGCAATGGTTCAAGTACAAGGGTCCCTACCCCTCACACAGCAGAGCTGGATGAAGTTCCAGGCTCCTGGCTTTGGCCTGGCCCAGCCCTGGATATTGTGGACATCTGGGGAGTGAACCAGCACATGAAGATCTCTGTTTCTCTCCCTCTACCTTTAAAATGAAAAAAAAAATCATAAAAAGTTATAAATTTTAAAAAATCACAAGAAAGAACTTTTAAAATATCAATTTGCTTTCCCATTGATCTTCAGCCAACTTTGGGCTGTGGCCCTTCCTCTGCTCTTACGCGTCCTCCCCAGGCACAGTACTGTTTCTATCTCCCACTGCTGTGAGCACAGACCTTCACAAATATGTGGTCCAAGTTAGACATGTAATCTTGGTTCGATTTCTCCTAGGATCTCTGTAGCTTCATTGGCTTGATTTTTAGGCCTTTGGGTGGCCTGATGGATAGAGCTGCTGGATCTAGCAGGTGAATCCGGGATCCTCAGGCAAGCGTTGTGGCGCAGTTGTGCCGCTGCTTGGGACATCAGCATCCCATGCCAAAGTGCCTGGGACCAATTCCCACTGCTGCTTCCAGTCCAGTTTCCTGCAAATGGACACCATGGGAGGCAGCAGTGGATGGCTCAAGTACGTGGGTCCCTACTATCCATGTGAGAGACACTGGAGGGAGTTCCTGGCTGCTGGTATCAGCCTAGCCCAGTCCCAGCTATTGTAGGCATTTGAGGAGTAAATAAGCAGATGGAAGGTTTCTCCCTTTCTTTCTCTGCCACTCTGCCTTTCTTCCTTAAAAGAGAGAGAGAGAGAGAGAGAGAGAAAGAGAGAGAGAGAGAGAGATTCATTTGAATAGTAGAATGACAAAGATAGAGATATCTTCCATCCACTGGTTCACTCTCCTAATGGCTGCAATGGGCATAGCTGGGCCGATCTGAAGCCAGGAGCCAGGAGCTTCACCCATGTGGGTGCAGGAGCCCAACCACTTGGGCCATCCTTCTCTGCTTTCCCAGGCACATTATCAGAGACCTGGATCAGAAGTGGAGCAGCTGGGACTTGAAACAGTGCCCATATGGGATGCTATTGTCTCAGAAAGTGTCTTTACCTGCTACCTCACAATGTCGGCCCCTCCATCTGGGTTTCTCACTTGGGTTCCAGGACCCCAAGTACTTGGGCCATCAACTGCTGCTTTCCCAGGTGCATTAGCAGGGATCAGAAGCAGAGCAGCTGGGACTCGAACCATCACCACTCTACGGGGTATCACAAGCAGTGGCTCAACCCACTGCACCACAACACTGGTCCCCAACTCTTTCAAATTAATAAACTTAAAAAAATACAGGATGCTCAGTTAAATCTGAGTTTCAGATAAACAATGAATAGTTTTTATACATCCCATCCAATATTGGAGGCATATTTATGTGGAAAAAAATCATTGTTTATCTGAGCTTTATCTGGAAGCCCTATTAGTGAGTCATCTAAAACTGAGCAAAGGATTGGTTTATGCGCTCACTGAGTGACAGCTAGACACCAGAGATGGCTTCTGCGCAGCAAAACTGTGATAATCACCAACTACAGGAAAGGGGAAGAGAGTACAGCAGCCCTGGCAACCTGCGTGGGAACAGTCTACCTGACACAGGAGGGCTTGGCCCCTTGCTGCTGAGTTAAGCTACTGATGGCATCTCAGGTGACAGTGCAAAGTAGTGGGATGGGATCAAGGAAGGAGAAAATACCACGAAACAGAGGCATGTGGCAACTGCCACCCTTCTGAGAAAGTGAACTGCCCCACAATGGTGTCACCAGCCCTGTCTTGTACACCTGTCCTCAATCCAGGTTGAGTACAGGCAGGAAGTATGGTCCAGTGGGCTCCCAAATCATCACTGCCCACTAGGTCATCCAGACCCTGGAGTCACAGCCCTGGGTATTTTGGGACAACTGAAAAATAAGCACCCATTCCCGTCTCAGGATTCTGAGCAACTCCCAGAGTACTCAAGAGAGTCAACCACGTGTTTTTCCACCTGGAGAACGTGGGCACCTTTTCTTTGTAATATGATTTCTTGGCTGGAGAGGAACTACTAGGCACCCTGAGATGCTCTGTAGAAATGCAAGATGATATTGTATTGTATTAATGTCACTTAATGGTAGCTGTCAATGATAGTGATGGAATAAATATGGAAAAGGAAATTACTGTAATTGATTGACAGTCTGGAATCTTCCATATTCGACCTAATGAGAGCAACCCATGAACAGCAGCTTCTAGTGCAGGCTATTAATGCAAATCATATGCATCGTACTGGCATGCTGAATTATGCAATGCCATGCGAATGTCTAATCCATTTCACCAGGCTTGTCTTTATCCAGAAAAAAAATCTTTCACTGACATGCTGATTAGTATATTAGGAGAGTTTAAGAAGTTTGGTGCTAAAGTAGGTGCCATCGTAGTGTTATTAATTTAGTTCAGAACAAGACAAACAGCTCTGTGCAGCCATCAAAACCGCTACGTAAGTCTACAAGATAACTTTGTCAAGACTGATGGGAATTTACAGAAAAGTCTTGTGATTTGTGGAAGGAATTAGCAAATAGATAAGGAGTACATCATTCTTCTAGAAAACCACTGTCAAGCATTCAGTCCTCATGCAGAACCAGACACCTGCCAAGATGTCGACAGCGCCTGTGCAACCGCTGTTTCTCAGATGTTCAGAAACTTGTGGAAACTCTAATGGAACCAGATGTGGGAGGTCAAGGGACCAACATGTCCAAATAAGTTAAGGACCTACTTTGGAAACCCCATGGAGACTTAAGTACTGCCCAGACATCATCATCAATAGTAAAACCCTGCCTGTGGGAATACACTTTATATGGGAAGAGGTCTGTTGGGGTAGACTAATAAGTTACCGATTACCCATTACACATCTCGAGAACTTACAGCCTTGAGAATTCAGAACCCTAAGCTCTTTAACCCCTGCTCATACCAATCCTTTAAAATTTGGATCAATCGACAAAGTGCCTGGACTTCAAACTAATGTATCTTACAACTTCCTACAAATTAGCTCTAACGCACTGGAGTGAGAGAAAGAGAAGGTAGGGAGTACTGCATTTTTCCACAACTGGTCTCAAGAGGGCTTAGGTTGGTATACAGGTGAATTTTTCATCCTACAAACATTTTTTAATATCTTTCGCATGCTGGACCTTGGACATGGAAGCACTGCTCCTGTCCTCTTGAGGCTTCCATTCTAGTGGAAGAAACACACACGAGGTGAGAATTACAAGAGGGTGGGAAGAGTGTCACGAAACAGGAAGTGCAGTTCTACGACAGAGGGGTTGTCACTGAGGAAGGGCTCCCCTAGGCAGGGCTCCGTGGATACTTGGGGTATTTTTTAACTGACAAATAAAAATTGCATACAACAAGGCATACGACATGATGTTTTGAACTACATAAACACGTTGGAATGGTCAAGCCAAACTCATTAACATACACATGATCTTATATAGCTACCACTGTTTTGTGGTGAGAACACTCCAAGTCTGCTCTAGGAACAACTTTGAAGCATGCAGTGCCTGATCCTTAACCATCGTCAGCCCGTACAATAGGCCCCCTGAACTTGCTGCTCCTAGCGGAAGCCTTGAACTCTCTGACCCACATCTCCCCTTCTGCTTCCCTGCCAGCCTCTGGGGTCCCCCTGTCTGCTCTCTGCTCCCCTGAGTTCTACTTCCAGATCTTGCATATAGCTGATGCCATGCGGTGCTTGTCCTCCGATGCCCGACTTATTTCTTTAGTGAAATGTCCTCAAGGCCCATTCATGTTGCTGCAAGTAAGAGGATTTCCTTCTTTTTATGGATGAATTTTACATACAAAATGCAGAGAATGGCCTATTATTATATATTTTCTTTATCTAGTCATCCAGTACCTGACACTGAAGTTAATTACATACCATGGCTATTATGAATAACACATAAGTGAACATGGGGCTGCAAGTATCTCTCTAACATATCAACTTTATTTTCTATCGATGTGTGCCCAAAAATGAGATTGCTGGATCATAAAATAGTCCTATTTTGAGGTTTTTAATTTTGTTTGTTTGTTTCAGAAAACTCCATACTGTTTTCTATAACAGCTATACCAGAAACTGGTTTTATTTTTTAACAATCACATAGTTGTATATAGATGCGCATTCAAACTAGACAAACTTATTAAGTAAACCATTTTAAATGTGAAAAGTAAGTCGACTTAAAGACTTGTTTTTTTGACAGGCAGAGTGGACAGTGAGAGAGACAGAGAGAAAGGTCTTCCTTTGCCGTTGGTTCATCCTTTAATGGCCGCTGCGGCCGGGGCACCGTGCTGATCCGAAGCCAGGAGCCAGGTGCTTCTCCTGGTCTCCCATGCGGGTGCAGGGCCCAAGCACTTGGGCCATCCTCCACTGCCTTCCTGGGCCACAGCAGAGAGCTGGCCTGGAAGAGGAGCAACTGGGACAGAATCCGGCGCCCCAACTGGGACTAGAACCTGGGGTGCCAGCCAAGTGAGCCGTGGTGCCGGCTGACTTAAAGAAGATGTTAAGCAAATCATAGAGCAATTAGTATTCAAAGATGGCACAGGTCGTGAACTTGGTACATGAATGACTGGAGTTTGGGAAACCTAGAAGAGCGAAGGGAAACAAGAAAAGGGAGGGGCGGCCCCAGAGGAAAGGGGCTGGGACACAGGCAAAATACTAGAACCAAGAAGACAAAAGTCGGTTCAGAAGCCTCCTCGGTGTGCTCTCACGTGCACTACGTCCTTCTTTCTCCACCACCAGTCCCCGGTGGCGTAATGTGGTCTCGTGAAACTTTCCATAGAATAACTGAGGACCTTGCAACATTAAGTAAAACACTAAAGGTCACCCTGCAAATTAGCAGTGCAGGTAGAGTTACAGCCCAGGCCGGCCTTCCCTCGCCCCACTGGGAGCTGTGTCTCTCGTCTCCGAAGTGCCCAGTGTGTGGCATGCTGAAAGTGAAACTTTATATAAAGCAAACTGAGCAAAATCGGACACTTCTGAGGGGATGAATAAAGGCTGCAGCTGGCTTGAAAAACATAACCTCATTTTCATTACCAAGAGTTCTTTGAAATGACCCAGTCCGAAGGTCCTCAGAGCAGCTTGTTGAATATAAATTCTGTCTCCTTCCAAATATATAAATATATATATATATATATATATATATATATATTCTGCCTCTGTCCCTAAAAAAAGCAATGTTGGTAACACTGGAGGAGGCCATGTCCCACCGAAGCTCTCCCAAGAAGTGACTCCATGGAAGGTGAGTGTGCCAGTCTCAACGCCACCTCACACAGCCATGCATGGTGCTATGACATTTTGGTCAATGACCATCTGAATATACAACAGTGGTCACACAAGGTGATCACGGAGCTAAAAAACAAAAAAAAACCCTTTGGCCTAGGAGCATGATTGACATTGTGACATCATATTATTGTCTATTACTCATGATTGTGTGACACTGATGTAAACACTCCCACTTGGGCTGTCACAAGGAGGATTAGCGTGTACAATTACGTACAGTACATCATACTTGATGATAATAAACCACCACATGGCTGGTTCTCTCATTTATTCTACTAGACTTATCATTATTTTAGCAGGTACTCCGCCTGCTTGTAAAAAAACAACAACAACAACAACAAAAAAAACAAAGAAACATTCACTCTGAGAGTGTGTGTGTCACAGCCACAGCTCGTGTTTACTGCATCTCTTGACAGCATCAAGAGGCCATGTGGAGTGATTGACCTGCTTCATCTAGATTTGTCAAGTGCACTCCAAGTTCACACAACAATGAAATCAACTAATGACGAAAGTGCGTCTCTCAGAACGTGTTCCCCTCGCTAAGCACTGCATAGCTGCCGCGTCTCCATCTTGCCCCCAACTACTCTAAAAACCCATGGAAAGGCAAGCCGCTAGCTAGGCTTGTCTGTGCATCACAGGAGAGTCAGCCTCATTTCCCGGTCTCTAGCATCAAGTGAATAATGCAAGCCTCAAGCCCGTTCCCTGCGGTATAAAGAGCACCGAAGGTTCTCCCAGGACTCTGCACACCATGCTTGCTTGGGCTGCTCAGCCTGGTAGGACCAGCCGCCATCTCCCCTCTGCTGTCTTTCACCAACTCTTTTCTGTCCCTGTCCCTCTCCACCTCTGCGTTTCCTTCCTTCTTCTGTCTCTGACTCCCAGCTCTTATAGATTTCCATTTCCAAGGTTCCTGATTCATGCATGTACCCAACATTTGTTTTTTAAGATTTATTTTATTTATTTAAAAGTCAGAGTTACAGAGAGAGAGAGAGAGCAAGAGGAAGAGTGAGGGGGAGAGAAAGAGGTTGATTGATTGATTACATCTTCTGCCCATTCCCCAAATGCCCACAACAGCTAAGGCTGGGACAGGCTGAAGCTAGGAGCCAAGAACTCCATCTAAGGTCTCCTATGTGAGTGGCAGGGGCCCAAGCACTTGGGCCATCTCCTGCTGCTTTGCCAAAGGCATTCACAGGGAGCTGGTTCGGAAGCAGAGTGGCCAGGACTCAAATCAGCATCCATATGGGATACCAGCATTGCAGCCGCTGCACAACCTTGGGCTCTCGTACCCAACATTTGGATGTGAGCACTCACCACACGCCAGGCTCCATTCTGGATCTTGGACAACCAGACCCACTCCTTGTTCTCACCAAGCCTGTATTCTCAGGGGAGGAGAGAAACAAATCAACTAGTAGGTTAAAAAAAAAAATCCAGCAGTGTCAAAGCTGTCCATGCAGGAGTATTTTTAAAAGACTAAAGTGAAAGGAAGTGAACGTGGAATACACTACTGTCTGTTAGCCTCTCTGAGACCACATTTAGGTTGAGCTCTAAACAATGAAGAGCAAATGGACAGAATTCCAGTAGAAGAAAGAGATGGTGCTTAGATGCTAGGTCAGGGACAAAGTTCACAGAATCAAATAGAGGCCACTATGGTGTCATGATGTCTTGTGAGACTGTCCCATGGAGTGGTACTGTGGCATAGTAGGTTAATCCTCTGTCTGTGGTGCCGGCATCCCATGTGGGCGCCGGTTCTGATCCCGGCTGCTCCTCTTCCAATCCAGCTCTCTGCTATGGCCTGGGAAAGCAGTAGAAGATGGCCCAAATCCTTGGGCCCCTGCACCCATGTGGCTTCAGATTGGCACAGCTCCCGCCATTGAGACCATTTAGGGAGTGAACCAATGGAAGGAAGACCTTTCTCTTTGTCTCTCCCTCTCACTGTCTGTAACTCTACCTCTCAAATAAATTAATAAAAAATCTTAAAAAAAAAAAAAGCAGTGGAGGGTGGCCCAAGTGCTTGGGCCCCTGCACCCATGTGGGAGACCCAGAAGAAGCTCCTGGCTCCTGGCTTTGGCCTGGCCCAGCCCAGTCATTGTGGCTATTTTGAGGGTTAGAACCAGCAGATGGAAGATTGATCCCTCTTTGTCTTTCCTTCTCCCCTTATGCCTTTTAAGTAAATAGATTAATCGCTTTAGAAAATGCCAGGAAAGCTGCTAGTTCTAACTACCGAAACTGCACGTGTGTACACACACACACTTCTCTCAGTGCTGTGTGGGTAGCTGAGGGGCTGAACCTGCAGAAAACACTAGAACACAGGTGTTGTGCAGCTGTGCACGGCTCAAGTGGAGTCCAGAGAGGAAGGTGAGCCCAGCGCACACCAGGCTACACAGGTGCATTATTTTCCTAACAAAGTTCCACACTTTCAGTGGCTTGAATAACCACAAGTGTTTCCACTCACCTTTCTGGAGTCTGGATGCCCAAGATCAAGGTGCCAGCAAGTTCTTCCAGGGGGCTAAGAAAGAGGATCTGTTCTAGGTCTCTCTCTAGTTTTCCATGGTGTGGAAGTCCCGTCTGCTTACCTCTGCATGTCTGTCTGTCCACCCTGCTGACCTCTGCCTAACTTGATCATCTTCAAAGACCCTTCTTACCAACAAGGCCTCATTCACAGGTACTTAGAGCCTCTGCACTCTTCTGGGAGGGCACGATTTAACCCCTAATACAGAGCAAAGAATTGGCTTTTATCCTAAATGCAATCTCTTGAAGAACTAGGGAAACTTTTGTTTTCCAAGGGCCATTTGGAAACTTAACCCATCATTCAGAAGCCATAAGAAAAAGATCAACTCAAAAATTGGCCTGCCACAGGTTTACTGAATTTCAAGTTCCACCCATGGTTGTCTTAATAGGGCCAGACCCATTGGTTTTGTGCATTATATGGGCCTCAGGCCAGACATTCCCCACCCTGTTAGAGGACTCTAAGCAAGTGAGTGATGTGATCTGATTTCTGCTTTACAAAGATTATTTGGGTTTCCATGTGGGGAATGGTTTACTGGAGTCAAGAGCAGAAGCCAGGACAAACTCAAGGGATGCTGGGGGCCTGGACAGCAGTGTCCTGGTAACTGGTCAGGACTATTCAGCATTTGGCCAGGTGGGGCCTCCCAACTGGGAAATGAGCTGACACTGCATCCAGAGGACTTGCTCACAGAGAGGGAAAACTGGGGACAGTTCATCAAACAAGGAAACTGTGGAGAGACCAGAAATGACCTGGCCAGCTTTCTGAGGGCAGAGGGTAGAATTTGATGGTCTCCCAAATGCTTGTCTGCCTACAGGAGTGCACAGTCCTAACAATTTCCATGCCGTTGGTCAAGACAAGGATTCACCTCTACCACCTTGGTCAGCTCAGGCCGAGAGGACAGCAGTACCTGTACCTTGTCCTCACTGCATGCCTCTCCCTGGCTGCTAAGGGTGCACTCCCAGGCCACACACTACCACTTCCTTTTCAGCACAGTAGCCATGTGCATCCCTTCCAATGAACAAATACTTCCCTCTTGGTGAACAAGAACACTATGGGCTACCTTCCAGGGTTTGTCTGCTGACAGATTCGAAAGTATGTCAATATGGCTTTATAGTAACAAACGTTGCAAAGCAGAAGCCTTTGTTTATTTTGATTTGCTTTGTTTTCCCCAGTTTCTTGGTAATGTTGATGAACCTGCACCTGCATCTGTGGAAAAGTGGATGGATCAGGTGATGTCAGCCTGACCCGGACCTGGGGTTTGAAAGTGTCAGCGAATTGCAGCTGTTAGTCAACCATTCACTCTTTCCAAATTCATCAGCCAGGGGAGCAACAGCAAGTGAGTGGGTGTACACTTGATTACGCAATCTGGAGTGATGACATGGCTGTCATGAGGTGCTCTTTTAAGTGGCAGAGTTTTAGTTTCAACCTCAAACGAGGAAGATCGCATGGAAGATGACAGAGCAGGGGTGGCCAACCACCAGCGGCAGGTCCATTCAGTCATCACCTACTTGGTACAACCCCTGAGCTCAGAATGGTTTTGCATTTTGAAAAAGCCAACCAAAATTAAAAGAACGCATTTCCGACCATGAGTCACATTTCGTCACACATGAACATTAAGATTATACACAAGTCACGTTCCAGTGTCTATCAGTGAGGTTTCATGAACACATGGCTGTGTTTGTTTGTGGACAGGTTGTCTGTGGCTGCTTTCCTGAAATGACAGTAATGCTGAGTAGCTTTAGCAGAGACTAAGTGGCCTACAGAGTCGACTACCTGGTCCTTCGGAGTACAAGTCTGACAGCTCCTCCTCTAGAGCTTGAGAGAGTAGCATGCTGAGTCCTGTCTATAGTCTTCCTGCGTTTGCCACTCTGCTAACCCCATGGAGCTTGCTTCTAATTGCAGGAAATCTACCATGAGCTCCTCCTACACCCAGGCAAGACGCAAGGTCCTGGGGGTACACCTGTGAATGATAATGCGCATTCGCTGCTCTCAGAGTTCTGCGTCCAGCAAAGGAGCAGGTGTGAGTCACAGAGCCGGATGAATGCAGTGCACTGGAAACCAGACCATGGCAAGCATTCCAGAAAGGAGGCAGATGGAGCCATATAAGCACAAAACAGGGGGACTGATCTCCTGTGCTGGGATATCAAGTGGGAGACGCCAAAGTGCCGATGAATGAGCAATCTGGGGTTTGGAGGGAATGTTGAAGTCATTCAGGGGAAGGGGAAGAGAAGAGGTAGCTTATTTCAGTGTGGGGAGCTGGCGCAGGCATTGGCACAGTGGCTGTTCTGCCTTTTCCATGTTGGAGTGCCTGCGCTCAAGTCTCAGCTCTGCTCCGGATTCCAGCTTCCTGCTCATGTGCACCTGATATGGGCGGCAAGTGACAGCTCAAGTACTTGCCATCCATGGGCAGGCCCAGATTGTACTCCTGACTCCTGGCTTCAGCTTGGCTCAGCATTGGCTGGTGCAGGCCTTTAGGGAGTGAACCAGTAGATGAAAGAGATTCTCTCCCCGTCTTTCAAATAAAGAAAATTAAAATTTAAAAGGAAGGAAGGAAGGAAAAAGGGAAGGTGGGAGGGAAGAAATAGGCAAGGACAGAGAGTCAGAGAGGGTACCAGGCTGTGCAGAGGTAGTTGCCCTCACCTAAGAACAGTGGGAAGTCGCACACAATGTCCTCAGCTACAGGGGTCATCAGCAAAATTCCGAAGCAACCAAAAGGCCACCAGAGACCAGATGAATAACTGATGGTACATTCACACACCAGAATATTAAAAAGTGGTGAAAACAAATCTACTCCATCTACAGCACAGGCAACAATAATGGATGAGCCTTGGCAATATAATATTAAACAGAAAAAGCAAGTCCCGTAAGAAACATATAGCATGAGAAACTTTTCCTAATGTTCAAGGTAACTAAAACTCAAGAAGACATGTCTAGGAATACATCTATGTAATAAAACTGTATTTCCATACAGTGAGGGGATAAACACGAGAGCAGATAGTTGTCAGCATGATATAGCGGGGGAAAAGAACTCTCAGGTAGAAGGCATCCTGGCTAGTGCTCCACTTCTTGTGGGCACTGGGTTCATAGGTATTTATTATATTAAAAATTAAAAATAGCTATAAGAAGTTATTAAGGCAATTTATAACACAGGGGTGGCATGATCTGTTTTGCAGTTCAAAAACATCTCTCGGGGGGCCGGTGCTGTGGCACAGCGGATAAAGCTGCCTCCTGCAATGCTGGCAACCCTCTGCTCCACTTCTGATCCAGCTCTCTGCTATGGCCTGGGAAAGCAATAGAAGATGGCCCAAGTCCTTGGGCCCCTGCATCTGCGTGGGAGACCTGGAAGAAGAAGCTTCTGGCTCCTGGTTTCGGATTGGCGCAGCTCTGGCCGTTACAGTCATCTGGGGAATGAACCAATGGAAGATCTTTACCTCTCTCTCTCTGCCTCTGTCTCTCTGTAACTCTGCCTTTCAAATAAATACTTTTAAAAAAATGTTATTAATATAATAAAAATGGAACCACAGTCCTCCTTTCTGTATTACATTGTATCTATCAGTTTAAAAAGACAAAAAACAAAAACACCTCTCTGCTGTACCCTTGAGACATTGGGGCAAACATGGAAGCAGGAAGGCCAATCAGCGGTTACTGCAAATGGACAGCTGGAGAGACAAGGGAGGCCAGAGCGGGGGTGATGGTGCAGAGACACAGCGTCCCTTTGCTCAAACTGACCTGCTGTCCATTATCACATCAGTGTTACAGGAACAGCAACTCAACACTCCATTAAGGAGATGGTAGGAGAGAAAATGGGTCGAGACAATGCCTTTGACCAAGAGATTTCCAAGCCACCTGTCTAGAGAAGGTGCTGCCAGGTGAGTAAACCTGGACCACATCTGGACACCCTTGCACGTGTTGTTCACCTACGTGTGTGAGAGGGTCGCAAGAAAAAGGGGCACCTGTGCCATTGAATGAGGGAAGAAATGTAGACGAGCGCCCTGGAAGCAGCCCAGCATTTACACACCCCCAAGTCTTGCCTGTGTCCCCAACCCTTGTGAGTGTGGCTCTGCCTACCCCTGAGGACACTG